>OY728127.1:816591153-817841153 GCA_963277665.1 Viscum album
ATACCCTATTTTTGAGAAAATGTGTATATTTACTATTCACTAGAAAATTATAGTTTTTTTTGAAAATTACTAATAAATAAGCCTTTAAAAATTTCATGAAGATTAATTAAAATAATGAAATTAAAATTATCAAAATAATTCTACAGAATATTAATTAATAATTTTTTTTACAAAATTATTGTTTTTATTAAATAAAATTAAATACATTTTATTAAAATGTGTTTGTATTAACTTTTTGTTTTTTAATCATGAAATTTATTTTTTGGAATTATAATTTTTATATTTTAATAAATTAATCATGATATATATTATTTATATAAAAAATTATCATTTTTATGTTAAATTACTATCAAATGGTCTGGTTACTATTATCAATAATAAGGTTACTATTCTCAATGTCCAATTTATTATTTTAATAGCAACATTACTATTCCAACAGTAAAATTTCCTCCAATAGATACCTCTTCATTACATCATTAAATGTTCACCTCTGTTCATCCTAAGGATCTACAATTCAATATTAAAAAATGATTGATTCTTTTACTAATATATTATTTCATTTCTAAATTATTGTTCATGGGAGGGATGATTCTACCCAATCAAGTTGTTCAAAATTTCCCCATTGTAGTATTTTTCCATTTTTTGTTCCCTTGAAACATTTTGAATTTTAATGTGTTTATCATTGAATAATGTTACTATTATTTTTAATTAACATAAGTATTATTTTTCTCTATTTTTTGTATGTGTATAATAATTATATAATATTACACACATTTATTTAGGAAACAATTATCATTTAAAATATCGTGTCATTACATTCATCCCCCATATAAAAATTTCATACCATTAATTTCATCTCATATTCATGATTTGGAATAGATGTGGGTAATTATATTTCATTGTTTCTTATGATCCCATGTCTCCTCTTCATACATATGGTTTCACCATTTCACATGGACAAGGTGTGTTGTGTTGTTGTGTAGAACATTGTCTCTATGGTTCCTGATCTTCATCAGATGATCCTCAAATGAGAGGTCATTCTCCAGTTGAACCACCTCGAGATTCAGTACATGTGAGGTGTCAATTATTTAATTTCATAGGATACATATGTTTAATTCATCCTGATGATGATCCATATTCGGTGGAAGTTTAAGTCGATGTTCCATGTCTACTATATGACCAAGGATATAAAAGAGGATAATGTAAATTGGGATAAGTGTTAATTTTTTTCCAAAATGAATGACTATCTTCCATGGTAATATATGAAGGAAATATATGTCTCTAAATTCATACTTTCCATCCCTTCGATTATTTTTATAATAAACCATTTTCTGACTGTGATAATTATTATATGTTTTTGGATGGATTTACCATCTCTTTCATCACATGGAAAATATCATAAAAAGTAAATCTATTATAAAACATCATTCATTAAAACTAAAAGTTCTATATTTCATCCCATTCAGAGATACCTACAAATACAGTTTAATACTTCAGTCATCGTTGTTGTTTCTTATGGACCAAACTAGTGAGTGATGTTGATTCAATACTCCATTAAATTTCATTGATAATGGCCTCATTATATATTCATGTTTATTAATATTACATTCATATTTTCCATTATTTGGAGAGATATATTTGGTTCAGAAATTTAATTTAGTATTCCAAGAATGTTCTAGAATTCTTTAAAATTTATAGGTAATCCTTAAATCTTGATAAATTCTCATCAAATGTGGTTCCAAATAATGCCTCATAAAATTCATTAAATATATATTAAATGGTTATTAAAGAGGGAAATCATCCATAATAGTGATGATGTTGAAAGTCTTGGAGTGTTGATCCACCACAACCCATATCACAGTGTTTCATTTGGATGTTTGGGAGACCATTAAAAATTACAAGGTGATATTATCCCATTTCTATGTGGTTATAAGATTTTATTATATCAACTCCATGAAATTAAATTTCTTTTCATTAACAATTTAATACCTTCATAACCATGGGATATACACCACCATATATATCTTCATGTATTCCCACCAAAATTTCTCTCTATAATCATTATACTTATTTATACATCTAGGATGGATAGAGAAAGACAAGCTATGTTAATTATAAAATAACTCCTTATTTATATATATTAGTAAAGTAAAAATTTCCTTGTTCCAAAATAATTCAATCTATCATCATCGATATTGAATTCATGATGATTTTCTTCTTTAACTAATTTTCCATATTTTAAATCTCTAGATCATTCATTAATGGTTCCTTAATATTCGCTTGTATTAAAGGGTGGGAAATAATTTGGGAGTGGTATGATGTATTCCCCACCATTTTTATTTCTATATCCAAATTTTGTATTTAAATGGTGACATGGAATTTCTAAATCTATATCATTTATATGGTAGTAGGTTATTTTCTACAAAGAGAATCATCTACCTTTTTCACCATCCCAAACGATTGAGAACAGAGTAATTGTTGTCCTTAATTAGATCTAACCATATTCTTTTATGCTTGTTGAGCCTCTTCTGGATTAATATATATATTATAATCTAATTATCAATATATATGTCACACTTTTTTGTTCCTTATGAGTAAAAATACCAATCCCCCCATTGAGGCATCATTATATAACACAAAATGTTCTCCCGTGCTGGAAGTGTAACTATAGATGCAGTGAGAACACTCTATAAGATCTTCATAATTATTTCCTAAAATTGTTTGATAAATACATACTTTAACCCATTCCATGTTAACATAGTCATTAGAATATAAAATCAAGAGAAATTTGACAAGATATGTATGTAGTATCGTATTAAAATGAAAAAAATATTTATTTTAATGACACTAATGAGTTTGGGAAGTTACTCAATTACATTTTTCTTTAATGTTTCAACATAAATTCCCTCACATATGATCACATTCCCCAATAATGTGTCCTTTTACTTCCAACAGTCGATCTTTATCAACAAATCACTCATTTTCTCATTAATTTTCCCAACACAATCAATAGATTCTATTTATGCACCACTTTTTTCACTGAGTAAATTATAATGTCATTGAAAAAAACTAATGAAAATTTGGCATGATAATATCTAAATAATAGATTCATTAAATCCATAAATATTAAAGGGGAAATAGTAAGTCTGAAGGGAATCCCTAGGAACTTAGAGTGTCTACACCATGTATGGAAGGCAGTCTTCTAAATATCTTAATTTTTCTCCTTCATCAGTTTAAATCAAAAATTATTATTCAACAACGATTTTTTTGAGATCCACATAGTTGAAAGAACAAGTAATCAATACAGGGAAGTGGATACAAGTTCTCTGTAATTATATTGTTGATATAATGGTAATTCATACACATCCACGTTAATCAATCCTTTTCCAAATAAGGATTTCTATAACACCCCAAGGAGATACAATAGGGGATATAAACCATTTGTCCAAATTATTTTTCCACTTCTTCAATAACATCTCAGTTCGATTTGGGATATACTAAATGAGAATTTACAGATTTTTATGGATCAAGTTATAATCTATATTGACAACTCTTCCCTATAAAACATGATTGTTAGGGTATATTTTTGAGAATTACATTAGTGTATTCTCCCATAATGGGAATTTCCTTTTGGATCATTGTTTCCTTCGACTAATCCAATTCAAAAATGTATACTCATTCAATGGATATAAACGTCCAAACGGTTGAGGGATTTTCTATTGAAAATTCATGATATTATATTAATGTATAGAGGATTATGGTACAATTTGGAATATTAAAATAGAATTCATTTTTATGATATTTTTTGTGTGATTTAAATAATGATATCCAATACATGGAAAGCATCACATTGAATTAAAAAAAGGGAATGATTAAAATATTCAATAGAACAATCTTCCCGCATATTATGACAGGATAAATAAGATTAAAACACTTTGATTCCAATGATTTTAGAACATGGTATTATTAGTGATATATCTTCTATAAGGATCCATAGAATTGATTTAACTTTTCTATAAATCCAATATTATATAATTGAATGAAAATAATTAGAATAAAAAAATAATTTTTACTTAATTAAGTAAATAGAAAGTGCAACTTGTACAATATTATTTTCATGCTCAAAATCATCCATTGTGATGGAATAATAATTCATTTTTTCATTATCCAACATGGTTGATTATCCAGACTAAACTCTACGATCCACAGTCTTGTGAATGGGATTTAATATTTCACGTTCTCCATACAGTTGAAGGATTGAGGTATGAGAGATAAATTTAGAGGTTCTTTCCTTCCTAATTTCATGTTAGATGGATTCTTCATGTATATTCAAAATTCATGAGATTGGTGGCCTACACTCCCACATATCTATCATTTCACCATCGATTTTAAAAATATCCCATGAATTTTCTTCCAAAATGTTATACATGTGGGTGGTAGGATCCTCTTTTATAATCTATCATTTGACCCACCATCTTGAATATCTATTCTTCTATTATTATCCCCATGTCCAATGGACATATATTTGAACTCCATATCTAATTTTAGAGAACACATATCCTATAATATAGAAATCCTAATGTCTCATAAAACCATAGACTATTGAATGTGAGGTTGTAATATTCAAAAGAAGATATCGAATTTTTAATCATTTTTGATATCAAATCTTGAAGAAAATCCCTAATCACTGTGAATTTTACCTAATAAATTGTGAATGATTAAGCATCCATTTACTTTATCTCTAATAATTAAATCTCTAATTTTAATTTAAGTGCTCAAGGGAAATACTTATAAAGAAATATTTTCTTAATTACATACCATTTAATGTATTCTATTTCATCTGTCTACTTAGTGTTATTCATAATTTGAAACAATTGATGTGAATCCCCATATAAACTATAGACATCAAGAGTCAAATGATACTTATCAGAGTAATGGAGAATATAAGAGATTTTTTTGAGTTAACTAACTATTCCTTTACAATTGGACCATTATATCCACTAAACAATGGTGGAGATTTCCAAAAAAGGACACAATTTCTTGTTGATTCTTCACGGATAAAGGATGATGTTCCATATGTTTGAAGATATTTTTCATATTTCATTCAAGAAGTGTATAAATTTCCATAATAATTATAACTCCACCTCCTTTCAAATTGGGTATATCATTCGAAAAATCATTGCATGGTCCCTCACACTAGTCATTGACATCATTTCTCTTAGTTCCCACCATCCTCTAAAATATAAATGGATTGAATAAAGATAAGTCAATAAATCATGAATAAATAATTTATCATTTTTCATTATTAACTCCAAAATCATATCTTATTTGATCCTCATGTTTATAAATCTCTCAAACAAAATGTTCTTGGAAATTTTCCTATACCAAGACATAACCTAAGGGTTTTCACTAATGTCTACAAATCCTAATTAAAAAATTAACTAAATCATATGTATTATAGAAACTATAAAAACAAAAATTACCTTAACAATTAATTGCATCATTTTAATGATAAAATATATAATAGTTAAGCATTCAAGTATCAAAAAATATAATATCGTGGGGAAATTAGGTTCATACGTCACATTAACATTATAAAAATTTAACATTATAAAAATATGTTTTCTCTACCCACATATTGTATCTCATATTTTACATAGTATATGTAATCACAATAGAAAATTAATTAAATAATGTGATGAGTTAAAATCCAAAAATGGGGAAGGATAACATTACATGAAATTGAGACATGAACCAATAGTACATGGGTAAGGATAGTCATTATAATATTGTAATAATAATAAAATCAGAAATATTAGCATGTGGAAGGAATATAAAAAGGAATGGAATGTAGAGAATCTTAAAAATTAAACATAATGTCATGGCTGTCAAATAACACCGATAATTGTAAACATAGGTAGGATCATGTCCACACATAACAAATGTGCATTATTACTAAAATAATCATTTTGAACAAAGCTAGTATCATGTTCACGTATAATACACATAATCTCAGGATATACACTAAACTATAAAATTATTTGGAGAGTTATATAATTCAAGGACCACCTGTCACATAATAATATTTACATACATATGCATACCACATAGAACATATAAGAGTCATAGTCCTAAAATATGACATGGAATTGAATTTGATTCATAGGGATTTATTAGATAATGAAATCTTGAATAAACATCAGGTTCTTAAATTAATGATTTAAAACAAATTTAGAAAATTTATTATAAATATTTAGTTAATAAGAAGAACGTAATGGGGAGAAAAAGATTAGTTATACAATATACTTTAATTTTAAAAAATATTTATATTTGTATTATAATAGATAGTGGAAGAATTTATATACTCAAATGAAAAGTGAGTATTAGTGAAAATATTTTTGAGGAATATTTTATAAAATCAAGATAAAAATTTACAGGAAGTAGGGATAACCCAAATAAAGGGAGTTGGGTTTTAGAATTACCTACCTTAAATCCCTCTTTAGTGAATCGATTTTTCACCTCCAGAACATTAATATTTGAATTAATAAAAAATTGATACCCAATTAAATTATCATAATTCAAACCACTATTTATCAATTATATTCATCTTATTATATATATTAATTTCCACAATAAATGTGATGACCTTATAATATAATTTTCTCATAAAACATTGCCCATTTTTTTCTAATTTCTATATTTTTTCGGTTTAATTTATACAAAAAAAGAGTAAATATTTATTTTCAAAATAAATATATTTATCGATTTAAATATCATTAATAATTAATTATAACTATTAATTGGTTTGGTTATAAGAAAATAATTGGAATCTTCCCCATTGGGAGTTAATCGACAGTTAAGGGGATCTTTTCAAAAGAAAATGAATGAGATTTATTAAAAATTAATATATTGTAAATATAATATATATATATATTGGTAACATAATTAATATAATATTAACATACTAAATAAATACCCAAATATGATTATATCTTGATAGGGGCAGAGAGTGGAGTGATATTAGAGGAGAAAGCTAGGGGGAATTGATTAAAACATATCATCTTCTCAGTGTTATTTCTTTTCAATGACACAAATATATTTTGATTCTTGGAGTATAATGGTACAAAAAAATATGTATTATCAAAGGAATAGGAAGGAGTATTTGGTTTTATATTTTTCTTTATAATTTGAGGGGGGGGGGGTTCCCTGATAAGGGATACGAGTTATTTATTCCTGAGCGTAGGGGTATGTTGTGATTAAACAATTGTGTAAAACAAAATACCAGTTTTAATAATTGAAATAGTGATATTTTTGGCATTATAAACAAAATATGGATTAATTAACATGATATTCTGTAATTAAATCCCTTTATAATTCGAATTCATCAATGTAATTTAAATTAATGGTGGTATAAAATGAGAAACCCTTATTTTAATATAAAACATTAAATATTAGACTATGGATTTTAATTTTTATCTGTGGAAAGAAATTATAAGGGATTTTATTATAAAATTTATCTAATTAAATATTTTTTAATCAATCCTCATGTTATATATATTATGAGGTCAATATTAAATCCAGAATGTCCTAATTAATGACAAATTGGTTATGCGAAAAACTGTACCTTTACTATTCACATGAATATTGATGAATTTCAAAAAAAAAACAATTACCGTTTATTTTTTTTCATGTGATGATTTATAAAATTATATTTATTTTATCAAAAAAGTATTCTACACTAGATAAACTTAATTTTTTATATAAAAATTATAAATTTTCCAAAATACATTAAAATAATGTTTTTTTAAAATATGATTATATTTTCTTTTAGTTTCAATTGAGGATATTTTATTTAGAATTATAATATAAATACATAGTCAAAATAAAAATGATAAATAGTATTTATATAAAAATTTATAATTTTTTGGTAAAATTACTTGGTCAATGAAAAGGTTTCTATTCAAAATAGTTAGGATACTATCCCAACAGTCACATTACAACTCCAATGTTCACATTAACTCATATAAACACCTATTAATTAATTAATTCATTATTCACATAATTTTATCTCAAAGTTATAAATATATATTTTATGTAATGTCTATTGGATTACTAGTTTTTTTATTTTTATTATGTAGGGAGGGATGATTCTATCTAATCGATTGGATTCAAATTATCCCATTACAGTATTTCAATTTCCTATGTTTTGTTCCTTTGACAGATTTTTCATTTTAAAGGGTTTAGACACTAATTATTTTAATGATTTCTACTAATGAATTAACGAATTTCTTATTTCTGTATGTTCCCTATATGTATAATACTTATATAATATAACATAAATTTATTTGGGAAATAATTATCTTATAAATAGTATGGGTCTATACATAATTTATATAAGAAAATTTCAATAAATTTTATAGAATTGAAAATTACAAGTTCATTTAAAATTGTCCTACCTTCAGAAGGGCTTCATTTCCTTGGATCCTTTGATCCCCCTTATCTCTAAGTATATGAAAACCAATATTTAAATGTGGTTTTATTCCCATTTTTAGATATAAGAGACCCATTACAGTTTCGGAACACAATAATATGAATTTTTACCCCTTAGTGAAACACATTAAATAGTGGTATATAATTAATATATTATCCCCTTAAAAAGAATTACCCTCGTAAAATTTCTACTACACATGATTAGAAAAATATTTTGGGATTGAAACACCTTATGATATCCAATATAAATTAAATAATTATTTTAAATGTAATTAATTTTTCAACGGTCTGTAAATCAGACGGAATTGTGATTCTTAGTTTTGAGTGATTTTTTAGTTGACTAATTATTTTTTTTATTAATGGTTTTTTAAAGTATTATAGTAGTGAAAATATAGGGGAAGGTGTTATTTTTTGTTGAATTAATGGTTGGTTCATTTTTTGGGATGTGTGTGGCACCATTGTGAGGAAATTAGTATCCCATCAAGATATTAGTGGGTTATGTAGTATCCAAAACAAATATATTTTTTATTCAAGACTCTATTAAAGAGATACTTGTATACTCAATGGTTCTATTAATGTTTTTGTATAATCTATTATGATTTTTGTTATTCATGGACGTATTTTTTAGAAACATAATAACTATTAATTAAATATTATAGATCATTATTTTTCTATAAAAATAAAAAAAATTAATCTCATACCCCTCATATTAATCTCTCTTGGAATAATTTTGATCAGTTAAATTGGTTATATCACTATTTTAGAATATGAGAATTGTCGAAACTTCGCTATTTATCTCATCATCTTCTAGTCATAATTATTTTCTGATTGATATTTTTAGGTTATTTTTATTTTATGATATTGGATTAAATATATCATATTGATTCCCACCTATATGAATGGGATTTTTTCACTAATTTTGTGAAGGTTTGATAAGATTTTTTATATTTTAGTGGAAAGGGTTAAAGACTGGGTGGTTATACAATTAAATTTTTTACAATGGAATAAATAATTTGATTTTTCTAAAACATTGTTGATGAATTTAGGTACATTTATTAGGTGGGTTAAGGGAATTGGTTTTATAATATTGATATATAGAAAATGTTTTATTTATGTGATATGTTGTTAGTGACCTAGAAAATTCTTTGAGTGTTGTGATATAATATTATAAATATGAATTTTTATTATATATTTAATTTTATGAATTTATTGTTATTTTAATTTAATATAAATATGGGATTAAGGATATATAGATTCGATGTTTAATTTTAAATTTTATTAAGTGAATATATGGAAATGAGTTAAATTATTATTCTATTATTTTGTTATTTAGGTAAGGGAGTTTCAATTTTGTTTTAGGTCCTTTTTAATTTTTAATTATGAAATATTTTATTTGTGAATTTATAATTCAAAAAATTATACGATATTAATCTTATAGATACAAGGGAAATATTGAGATGGTATGTGGCATATATTTATTTATTTATAGAAATCAATTTTGATTTATAAGAATCACGGTATGATATACTTATGACTTTTTCAATTATGAAATAAATTATATTGTGAATTTAGAGACAAGATAGAGTAACATGGATGAGTATAGTTTTGGAAATATTGTTTTCTGTAACTATTTTTCCCAAAGTTAACATGTGTTTGTTAGGTTATTAATGGGTTATTTTAATATAAATGGTTTTGAGAGAATTCTAAATTGTGAAAACATAATTAGTTTTAATATTTATATATTGAATTTGGTGCATTAAATGATAAAATAATGCAAAAAAAATATTTACATGCATAATTTGTGATGGGAGAAATAATAAAATAAATTATCAAAAAGGAATAAATTTTTTTATATTAGTTTGGGAATAAATGATTTTACGTATACTCTTCATACTCTAACCTGGTGTGTGGAACCCGCTTAGGTATTTCAGTTTGGAAGGAAAGTGAAAACATTTTACATAATCAATTTTCATACCTAGAGGCACAACCCAAGTCAATTTTATTTTTCATGTTTAGATATTAACAAAACCATTTACATAAGAAAACCCAACCTACCCTTTTATGGGATCAATCCTTATCTCATGACTTGTTTGGGCTGATATGGAACCTAGTTTTTTATATGAAAAAATCACATTTTTACATTTTTATAACTATTCTACACTTTTATATGTTAAATCCAAAACATTTATACTTTTAATGTTAAGTTTAAAATGAGACTCTCAAGGTGAAGTCCTAAGACCACTTTAGTTTTAAGTGTATCGATAGAAACCATGAACCATATACAAGGGTAGTGTAAACATGCACAACAGAAACTATGTGAAATACTACAATGTAGAAAATTATGTATAACTAATCAATGAAATATTATATCCTAGTGAATTATAGTTGATTGTTGTTGTTTTTTTGGAATAGGTATCACTCATGACCTTCTTGATGAATTCAATGCCTCTTTAGATATACAGAAAAATCATAAATGAACGATGATGCATTATCATTAGATAGAATCAAAATATCAAATGGTGTACCTAATAATGTATATATTATCACATTCATGGATTACATTGCTAGTATATTTTGGACTCTTTAAATATAACCATTTACAATGGACATCTCATCCATTTATAAATTCTAGATTTGTAACTATTATTGAATTGATAGTATTCTCATAAGAATAAAATATGTTAATAATAATAATTTTAAAATATATAACCATGATGAAAAATATTTTCAATAAGATATTAAAAAAATATATAGTCCCATATTTTATTATATATAATCCTGAAAATCATTTTAAATAATACATGTAATGTCATGTCTATTTTAAACCAATATATATTTTCAATTGAAAAAATAAATAATGAATATCGAATGGATTTGGATATATAATAATTAAATTAATAATAATATAAAATAGAAATGTATATTTCACATAAATTAACCATAAATCATGTTGATAAACTACACAAATCAAACTCCTCAAACTCAAACAAATTTTAACATTTAATCCCATGGAATACATATACAGTATGAATATCAAACATGTAAAACAAATTTTTTTCCATATTTAATTTGAAATAATAGACTATAAATATATATTTTATTCATTTTATAGGCTGTATAACAGTAATATATATTTTGTGTGATGGAATGATTAAAAAACTATGTACAAGTAAGATATTATATTCATAAAGGTAATATAGTCATCTTCTAAAAGTTAATATATCCCACTATATAAAGGCAACCTAATACGGATTTTGTAAAGGTAACATACAATATTTTCATATATGAAAACATAAAATTACCATGTAATGGTAACTAAATTTCCATTATTGTACGTCAAGGTGAAATTCATGTTCTGTGTGTATGTATATATAAACTAAAAGCTAATAAAAGATGATGTCACTCTTTACGAAGGTATTGTGGAACATTCTATGTAATACTAATATAAATATTTATACATATTTTTAGTGAAATTATATTTATAAATAATGTTAATGTATGATCACCAAGAAAGGTTAAATAATATTTTCAATGGGTTACATATAGATAAAATACAAGTACATAAGGACATATAAGGATAAAAATAATCCAATGTTTTGTTTGAAATATGAAAAAATGTTAAATAATTTTCACAAAAAATATTTCCATAATAATATAAAAAATAAAATAAATTAATAAAAAACGATTAATCAATTAATTAAAAAATAATCTATGACTAAATAAAAAAAATTAAAATAGTTGTTTTATTGTATAAGATATCGAAACACAAAATATGAAGAAAAGAATAATTTAAAGGATAAAATATATAAGATAAATTATAATTTCCAAAATAATAATGATTTTCACATTATAATAATATAAATAAATTGAATTTAACAATGAGTCACTAAAAAATCCATACTTCTAATAATTATAAAAAAGAACAAAATTAAAATAATATTCTACAACATTTTTTAATTAATCAATAAGATTAATATTTGACAAAATAAAAAAAAATTCCACTTTTGAAACATATTCAAAACTATTTCCAAAAAAATTAGGTATATTTTATGAATAACATCTCCATATAATTAAAAAAGATTAATTATCCTTTAATAGAGAAAAAATAATAATGTTATGAAAGGTATTTTTTAACATATATAATTAGATTTTAAAAATTTAAAGACCAAAATCTAAATAAAATTTATTATTAAATTATTGATATTGTAATATCTTAAGCATTAGTAGAGGTAAAACATTGTTTAATTTTTTTCTTAACTCCCTTAAAGTCGTTAAAAATATGGTTCCATATAATATGAGGATCCTTGGGGGTTTCTCGGGTGTCAAGGATGTGAAAGGGGAGGAAAAGAGGCCATTGAGTGCTGGTTTCATAGTTGGCGCATGGTAAGTACTAATAATTCAACTAAAAAATGAGACATAAAATTGGTGGTGCTTGGTTGGTGAAAAATGAATTATAGTAGAATAAACCAAGAAGGCTTGGATATAGGTACCCCACACGACATCCACATGGTTTTTTAAATCATGTGTCAAAGGAGACCATGTGACCTGAGCCCCCATTCGACAGAGGGTGGTCCAAGGTTGGCACATGGTTTAGCCAACCATGACTCCAAACCACACACCCCATTAAGAAAGTTTAATTTTCCCATTTCCCATAGGGATATATGAATCCCCACTAGATTTTACTCACATTTCAACCTATAATATCATGGGTTATTATCCATTATCCACCATGATTCCAAGAGGCGATTCTCTTTTGATTCTGGGATGTTTCGAGTTTCATTGGCTATTAATTGATGAAATGGGAGTGTCAAACACTACCCTTTTCTCTAATTTCCTATAATTAGGCCTGTGAAATAGATATTCTCTTTCTGATGTCCTAAAACCTAAAATATTTAGAAGATTCTAACTTGGTTCTTTGATAGAAGATTGATTTTGAATCAAATGATATGGTTTAGTGATATTTAATCTATGATTATTAGGTAGGTGTTCTAAATGTTATATGACATAGTATTGATGCCTTATTAATTGTGTATTTGGTTGTGTGATGGTATATTGTTTATTTCCATTTGTATTGTTTCATATTTAATGATTATTTTGGTGACTAAATGATGTGTTGGATCCCTAAGGATACCATTGGGATCATAAATGGAGGAGTGGTGTAAAACAATGGATTCCCAGGGGGCAGACCTCTCCATGAACCCTAATTGATTGGTTTTTTGAGTAAAAAATTAATGGGACTATGATGTTAAAAAATGATGATTGTGATAAACTCGATAATATAGAAAAGAAAGATGTTTAACATAATTAGAATAGTCATGTAAATGATTGTGAGTAAATGGAAGGATGTCAAAATTGGTTAATGGGGATTTTCTACATGGTTAAATGTCAAGGAATAAGGAATAGATGGTTGTAAAATGTTTAGTGGTGAAATTTTATTTTTTTTGGGAATTAATAACATGATGATTTTAATCAATCACAGAAATGTGATTAAATTGAATTTTTGAAGCCTTTTCATTTTCATTAATAAAATGTATAATAATGAAGAGACTATAAAAATTTGATTAATGGTAGTGGGATGTTTGACTAATTCTCCTTTCCGTTGACCGGGATGCCTGATACTCTAGGAACCCCGTTGCACTTAGGTTTTTTGGGAATTGAATAATTCTCTTGAACCCAATGGTATAGAAAAGGTGTTCCATATCGTGGTTGGGATGGTCAGATATTGTATTAAAAATCCTCATTTGATTCATGAATTGAGGCTCCATGTTTTTCTACCTAATACCCTCTGACACATTTGACAGTCGATCGGCGTGGGATGAAGTAGGTTAGATGAAAAATGGGTAAAATAGAGAACAAAAATGAGATGTAATTGATGTAATAAATATTAATGATGTGACATATTTTATTTTTCCATTTCCATTATTTTATATAATTATTAATACAGAACATTATACTATATATTTTTTAGAGATAGTTGGTGATGTCCTACTGAGTTATACTCACACCAAGATCAGACCTCAATTGGTTATATGAGCAGAATTGATGGTTTTAGTTCAGAAAAAGAGAAAGGGAACTATAATTGAGGGTTTATTTTAGGATTAGATATATTATTGGATGAGGGAACCCAACCTGGTGGAGGGTCCAATTTAATGATTCTTTATTGGGTAATTATTTTTACTTTCCATTACTCTTTGTATTTTATGTGATTTCAAGGATTAATTCATCTTTAGTTGTGGGAATGTACCCAATTTTGGGAAATTTTTATGGAAATACATGGTTATCTTTTGTTTTATTTATGTTAGTCCTTATTTCCTTTCATCGATAGATTACTACAGTAATGAGGTATAATCTTCCAAATTAATTTATCTGACTCACTCTTCTAGTTATTATCCTTTAGAATATGGGATGGTGTGCTTGAGGTCATGTTATGAGATAGCTCAGGTAACTGGTTCTAGTGGAAACCAAGAATGGAAGTTGCAATGTGATATCATAGGAATTCAATTATATTATTTATTTTTCCTATTATTGGTTTTAAATAAAGTAGAAGGTTCTGTGACTCGGTAATTCACTAGTTCATGGGAGTTGTTCACCCATGAATTAGTGAAAACCGAAATACCCTGGGTGGGATTGATGTCATTGACGTTTTCCATTATAGTGAGATGTTATTTCACCTCCAGTGATGAACTTGTAGAGTGATGTTATTAATTTTTTATATTCAATTTGTGGCCAAAAATAGAATGAGTTCTCATACCCATGCATCATTCTAGTAACATAAGGATACATGTGACTTTCATTATTCTAGGAAAAGATGGGAAAATGGGTTATAGTTAGATATTGGATTTGAAAATTCATCTTGACTCCATTGTAATTTTTTGGGAAATTTTT
Source organism: Viscum album (assembly GCA_963277665.1). Taxonomy (NCBI): domain Eukaryota; kingdom Viridiplantae; phylum Streptophyta; class Magnoliopsida; order Santalales; family Viscaceae; genus Viscum; species Viscum album. The sequence goes on from OY728127.1 coordinate 816,606,529, forward strand.
TCTAATAATGAAATATTATCACTATATATGAATTGAGTGATGGTTTTGGAATTGATAAAATTGTGTCTAATGTAATGAGAAAATTGTTTCGCTGGTTTAACAATGTAAAATGGACCTGGTTGGGAGTTGTTGATAATATTTATGTGTTTGTGGTTATGTTTGTTTGATTAGTGTAGAAAGAGTTACATTTTTTACAAGATAAAATAACTGTTTAGTAGAATTTTGAAAAAAAAAATTACGTTTTTTATAGTCATTTGGAAACATAGGAAAATTCCAACATGATGAAATATACCATTTAGATGATAAAATAAAATTGTAGAAAATTATCATCTAATAAAGGGGAATGAACCATTTATGATTCTAGTTAACTAGGTGGAAGATCAATTCCATTTTAACTTCCCCTATTTTATGCAGTTAACTGGGATGTTTCCATGGCTATTTCGGTCAAGTATGTTTTATTTTATAAATAAATTCAAATTACACCACCCTCTATCATTTTCTAAAGATGGTGGACCTATATAATCAATATTTTTCATTTAGTTAATCTAGAAGATTGAAGATCACATTGAGACCCATCCCAAAACAAGATTTAATTTGTTGACTTATATGTTTTAGGGGCCAGTGAAGCGTTAGTGGGATAAATGGGCCTAGGATGAGTAGTTGGAGGGAATGGTATGGAAATATTTCCATTGTATGTTCTTTGAACACTATTACCCTATGATCTTTAGGGGGAGTAAGGGGTAATAGTTTTTGTGTTTCTATTAGGGTAGTATGATGGTAATGTATTATTCTTGTTGTTTCATTGATTTTCAGTTTTTATCCAACACTAACTATATATTATGAGATTATGGCTAGGAAATTTCAAGATTTTCTTAAATTTGAGATAAATTCCAAGGTAAATATATTCTTCTACAAGATGATTAGTGAGGTAGTGGATCAGTACCTCAATTCAGAATGGAAAATGAATTATGACTCCACTAATGGACTAATCACAGTAGTTGGTAATTTTTTGGTAAATTATCCAATTATAAGAAGTGAAACTATGAGTGTCTCCATTGGAATAGTGGTAGAGAAATTATTGTCGGAAGATGAATAGTCTCTTAGGGAGGTATCTCGGTTGTCTACTATTAGTGTGACAGGCTGGGAAACAAGAGAGGTCGGTGTCCATTACTACAAAAGGAATGTTGAGCATTCCAACTGATGGGATATATATATATATTTTATATAAAAACCCAAATATGAAATGAATTAGTGGAGGATCTATGATCGTATGAAGTAATTGATGGAGTAAGGTACTCTGTATCATTAAAGTTGTTGAAGATCCATTGGCCACACCATTCTTAGTGGGAGACATGTTCCATTAGGACAAGAATTTTTATAATTACAGGGTAATGAAATTACTAGAATTATGAATGGAGACAAAGGTAGAAGGGTAGATTATGATCAGGTACTTTATCCTACACCTTGCAGTATTGAGGCTAGGACATAAATTTTTTGAGTAGTAAATCGTTTATCTTTTGTCTTTTTTAGTGCTCTATTCGATGAAGGGGAGTAAAATTGTTTTCTATATGCATTGTTTTTAAATTTTTTAAGTCTATATATGGAATATGTGTGTGGGGATATATCAATTGACACTGATTTGGGAGTATGATCAGAGAATACCAATCAATATATGGATAGTTCTCTCATTGTTGGTGGGTATCACATCCTCTGGGACTTGTTTATGCATGTGATTTCTTGTTCTCAACAAATATTGGGGTTGGATTGGTTTGTGTTATATTAATTACATATTGACTATCTACACCAAATAGTGACTTGGAAATTATCTTATGGTGACACTTATATTCAATGTAGGGAAGGGGATATGCAGATGTGTCTTGCATGGAAATTTCATTAGCAATTAGGTGATCTAAGAGCCCATGTGGCACAACTCGTGATTGATGTAGGGAGGGTTGTGTGGGATGTATTTACTCCAATAGTGGATTATTTCATGGATGTGTTTCAAGTGGACTTATCTGTGATGCCGCCTATGGGTGATATTTAGTTGATGATTGAGTTAGTACCTAGTGTTGGGTGAGTCTCCATATTTCTTCATGGGATGGTACCATCATATATTCAAGGGAGAAAGACTCAGTTGTATTATATGGAGAATAAAGGGTTTATCCATCAAGTACATCATCAATGAGATTACATATATAAACATTTTCCTTCATTTAAAAACATTGAAATATTTCTATACATATTTCGAAAGGTAGGTACTGAGGAGGAATGTGATTCTGAGGCCTGGTGTGCACAAAATTAATTTTATAAAAATATGAAATATATTTTATAATGTTCATGCACAATTTATTAAATAAAATGTGGTATCTTTTAAATGGTTAATAGAATCATAAATATGAGACCAAAGTTGTCTCCAAAATGTGGGTATTACCCTTTGCGTGACATAAAATGAGTCGGTGTGAGATGTTCGGACCCCTCACTCATTGGCGTTTCATTTAAGTGGATTAAATAAATAAATAAATAAAAAAATAATTAATTAAATTCATTTAAACTATGTGAAATTTTTAAAAATATGTTGCTATGAAGAATTATATTGGGTTAGATTATAATTCTTCCACCCCCAGAAAAGCTCTCTTTCTCATCCCTTTGACAGATCAAGATTTAATGATGAATACTCCTTGGATCTAGGCGAATCAAAGCACAAAGAACAGATTAGATTCTTCCAAATCATTTCACTTGTGCGTTTTTCACCAATGATCGATCCCAAATTGATGTATGACTCATATTTTGGTGTTTTAATCCTCTATCTTAAATATTAGAGAGGATCAATAGTTGTTCTCCATTCTCCACCCCTATTATAATCCTTTTCATGAGCCATATTATTGAAATAATACTTTATCAGTTGTTTTCTAATCTAAAATACCTATTCTTGATTAATTGATCAATAATGATAGTATTAATTGAGTTAATATTTGTTCTCATGTCTATTAGGACATTTTTTGTTGGTTTCTTCACCAATCAGATCATCGAGGACTCAGTTTGATAATTTCCAAGTGTCTCAAGCTCGATCGAGAACCCATATTAATTATAGATTAGTGAAATGTGAACCATTTTCTGATGAAGGATTATATATAGAATTTTCATTATTCAATGATGATCGATCTATTTTTTGATTAAGAATTATATTTTTATCCAAATAGTGGAGTGTAAAATGACCAAACAAACCCCCTTGTGAACAATGTCTAATTTCTGTAGACCAATAGCTGATAAGAACAAGATTCAACAAGATCCAAAGATTTTTGATCAATTCCATGTGATATTAGAAGAAGATGGAGTGTATTCAAAAGTGGAGATTAGATTTTGATTTCTAGAAAATCCAGAACTATAAGCCGTATAATATGAAGAACACACAGTGTGTATCCTCCATCTGCAGCAACCCCATGGTTTCAGAGAAGTTAAGGATGAAATGGTGTGTAAAATTATCTCACATTTCATGTATGATATTTTTGTTGGATAGACCATGGGAATGACCAAACAGACATGATTTCTGGGTATACAAACATGAGATCCATTACACATACATTTCCATTGAGACATGACCCTTGTATCACCCAGATATTTTGGAAAATTGTTTTTTCAATGTTATTTAAATTTTGATATTTTTCATTTCATATGACACTAGAAATAGTTATTATATATATATATTAAAAACACAATGTACAATATTAATTTCACATGAAATAGCGACATGGATTGCATTATATGAAATAAAAACGTGGATTGTGCTACATGTAATACCGAATTCTCTTGCGATACACACAACACTGACTTGGTGTACGTTACACACAACGCTGATGTTTTGTATGAAACATCATATTAATGATAAAATTATTTTATCAAGATAATTATAACATATTTATTAAAAATATTAATACTAATATTTATAAAAAAAATAAAATATTTGTATAATTTATTTATATAAAAAAATATTGATAATGAAAGGCATGATTTTTTCGTAAAGTCCTTTTATGTTTAAAAATATTGTTTTCTTGATTGAACAACTTGTAATGCCATTATTTTAAAATTAATAAAATATAATTTTAGAAACATATATAAATTTAATTTGATAAAATATACTTTATTTTTTAATTAAGAACATGGAAATTATCATAGAGTGATGTTTTTTGTATTTTCCTGAAGAACATCATTTTTTGATGAATAGTGAAAAGTATTATTTTTTAGATAAAAACTACAATTTTAATTTATTAATTTATAAATTTAAATGATATTATAAATTTTTTAAGAAAAAATTAGATAACTATTATATATATTAATAATATTTAATTAATTATAATCAATTTAACTATAAAATTGGATATTGAATCTTACCAATCATTGGAACATTTTTCTACTTTGAAAACCTATTATTTTGTCCCATCTACGAATTTTCATTATTCCTATTTTGACAGATTCAATGTTTTGAATTTAAAAAATTATACATAAACCATTTTATTTAGTCTATTAATTATAATAAAATAATACCAAGTTAACTTTTGACAAAAATGACCTGTAAAAATGATTAAAATTAATCACAGTAGTGAAGGCCAAGTTAAGCTCAATTAGAGACTAAACCTTAAAATTAAGGGCCTAAATGAACTAGAAAATTTTCACACACCCATTGTTTGTCCATTTTTCTTCTATATATCTTCTAATAATGAGTTTTTTGTTTTTTATAACTTTTTTATGTAATAACATGTGCACACATAACTTATTTCCCAAAATTACATATGAGTCATTTTACTTCTAAAGAAAACCCTCCACCTCAACCCTTTACTGAATCCTATAACAAATATTATGATAGACCAATACATGAAATATAAACTTCCCAAAAATCATAACTTTTACCTTTAAGAGTCCCCTTGTTCATCAATTATCTCATAAAAGTCTTTTGGCCTAAACCAAACGGTGTTACCTGATTTAGAAGTAATGTCTTCCTTAAAGCTCCTTTCATTTATTATACTTCTTCACCACCTCCATATTAATTATTTCATTATTGTGTAACAAAACTAGTAAAATAAATATAATATGATGTTTTTATGATATGTTTCTTATCTAAATTTACACACACCTCCATATAATGGATATTAGACACACTGTTCCTGTGTACAACTAACTATTTCTTAACAAAATGATGATTGTTCATTTCTACATTACCACCAATCGTGGTGTCCATTATGGTGGAAAATATATTTATATAACTTATATATTATATTTGTTATTTCTTTTAGCTTATGAATTTACTTTTTCAATACAAATATTTTTAACTTCCATTAGGTGTTAATATGCTAATCTTGTTTGGGGAAGTGCACACTACAACCCCCTCAAAGTGATGTGATTCCTTCACACACCCCCTAGAATGTATTAATAATGGGTTTAATTAAATTAAATTATTTATATTATCTAATAATTTAATTCTAATAATGATATATAAATATACATAAATATATATACATATTTCATTTACATTCTTTTTTTCAATACGACAATAAAAATGGAAACAACGTTCATGCGTACATACAACTTACCATCTCCAAGAACAGTGTATTCAATTTCATATGTCATTATGATATAGATTATTTTTCTATTCATATAATGGTTATAGATGATATTTATATCATGATTTATTTTCTATAATTGTGATATAATAATAAGGACAAATTATATAACAAATTAAGATAAATGTGAAAACAAAGTGAATATTACCAAAATTTAAACCCTAACATAAGATCATTAGAAAGATGGTAATATAAAATCAAAATAAAACAATATATTCTATTATATATTATAATATTATTTTGGTTAATATGTATAATATGCTTATATTTATTATACAGGATGGATGTATGAGTATGAAGAGATTCCTGAAAGAACGTAAGGGGCTTTCATCTCTCTTTAAATTTTGGTGAGATACATTTCATATTTTCCGCTCTTTTGACTAGTGTGGTGTATACACTGCCCATTTTTGTATTTTATGTATCATATATTTAAATTTTTGGGTGTTCACAAGTCCATTTTGTGATCCTTCATTCATGGAATTAATGTTTCAAAAGTTATCAAATCAGTAACAATGTTTCATCTCAATTTTCATTCATTGAGACTCATGTTTTTTTATTCACATAAACTATTTTTCTAGGTTCATATACTTACATTCTTCATTAAATATAATGAATATCAATATTGTAATTACATTTTATTCTCTATGTAATTTACTTTCCTTACATGGAGAACATGATCCAATGATACAATGTTATTAGCGTTTATTGAGACAATCTCATTTCATTTTTGGATTATTTATTTTGATGCTTTCTATGATGAAATCATATGACCCGTCACTCAAGAATATTCATTATATTAATTGTACTATGTTATTTAATGATATACACTTTAATTGTTACCATTATGTAATCATTGGTATATATGATAGTTCCAAAAGTGTCTTTAAGAATGTTGGACTTTCCCCTCTCTTCGGTCATAAATATATATTTTCTAAAAAGGGGTTACAAGAAAATTTTAACATTATAATATATTATCTTAAAGAATGTTTTAAATTTTTTGACTATTACCAATCTTTTTAACATATTGTTCTTGTAATTTTCTGAAAAAGTATAATTATCTATCATTTTTATTTTCCAAATGGTATATCTTTTACCTTGTACAACATATACAAATTTACCCATAGTCACTTAATTGAATCTTCCATTGAAATATTTTAAAAGGATAACCATTAAGAAAATGGATTCAAAAGTATTTTTTGAATTAAAAATATTTTTAAAATGTTTCATTTTTTTAATACGTTTCAAATGAAAATTTATTTATAAATGTTTTTAGACTTATTTACATGTTTTCCTTGTATTTTAAATGAAATGGTTTTCAAAATGTTTTCAATCATTATTTATAACTTTTCAATATTTTTCAAAATAATTTTTTTTAAATTTTTTTTATGATTTTTTATATATTTATGGAAAAAGGATTTGAAAATGATTTCATCTATTTTTGATGTATTTTCTATGAAATTTATTTTCAAATGGATTTATGTATTAAAAATTATTTTTCATTAACGAAAGGATATTTTTCTCGTGAAGTTTTTTAAAAATTTATCTTCCATCTAAGAAAACATCTATTAATTTTACTCATGAATTTATTTTAAATGATACTAGAATCCATTCATATCCTTTCAATGAAAGGGTTATGATTAATGACATAGTAAATATGAAATTTTTTTCAATTCATATGTTATATTCTTTTGAAACCTAATTATTCTCATTGGTTATGCGTTGATGAAATGATTATGAAAACTACATATTTTTCATAAGTTATGATATTATTGAATGTTATTGAGTCATATTTCATTTTGTAATTTATTATTTGATGTTTATAAATCCCATCACTTTTCATGGGTCATGATATCTTAAATGTTTTTTGGACCATGAATGTATTATTTCATTATGTGATGGGTTGGACCTATATATTCCTCCAATGAAATGGGTAATGATAATTTTTTTATGAGCTCAAAGGGTACGAGGGTGGAAATCCCAAGCCTGAAACAAGAGGTAATAGGGGAGAAAATCCAAATGTCGGAATGAGAGGGAACATAGAAGGATATCCCAATAGTAAAACAAGATGGAATAAGGGGGGACATACCAATCCAAAAATAAGAGTGTACATAGAAGGAAATATCAATCCCAAAACAAGAGGGTATATCGGAGGAAATCCCAAGCCCAACATTGTTATATGGGGGATTAACCCATGCATAACAAGTAACAATGTTCTTGTTAGGCCACCTTGACAAAGGGTTTTTATATATGTTTTCCATAATCCCATGATTAATTTCTATGTTATGCTCTAATGAATTATGTTTATTATTTCAATATGAATCAAATGTTATAAATTTACCATTTTTATTATGATTCTTTCATATAAAAGGTTTGACATTAAAAGGATATTCTCATGTTCCAAACACTTTTGTTCATGTTATGCTTACACATCTTCATTATTTTCCCTTACAGAGAAACTATTCCCATTTGCTTGTAATGTTTCCTTTCTCCAGGTAAGGAAGAAAGATTTATGTTGATGTGATAAAGGTGTAGATCGTTATGGGAGATCTTGAAGATATTTCATAAGGATATAAGATTTTTTTTCCTTGTTTAAAAATACACCAAACTATTACAGTCCTTAGGCATGTATTTTTTCAATAAACTACACATTCATAAAAAATGATGTAATATCCATGTATGTTAAAACTGTGTCTCTATAGTTAGTATCAAATAAAAGGTTTAGTAATCCTTTTGAAACATGGATGAGAGAACATTAGGGGGTTCCCTAGGTATATTTTTATGGATATTAATAGGGATGTATCTAATGATATGTATTATTATTAGTTAACATTTATACAAATGTCTTGGAATATTATTATAGGATATAGAAAGTGGTTTTCTAGAAATACATAAATATCTTGACAATACAAGTGGATGAGGATTTGGAATAGATTAACATATGGGTAACTACACTGAGAACATTATATGGGGATGACTCGGGGTAATCTGGTACATGACAATGGGCCTTTCTTAAAACATACTTTGACACTCTAGGGGGATATTCTATGGAAATTTAAAACTCTTCACCAACCATTATGATGACTAATTATATGTTATCTATGAATAACCTAGGATAATATGAACATGTCATTGATTAAGGAAGGATTAATACTTTATACATCCTATATGTGACATTTCATGATTTTGTGGCTCCATATTATGATAATTGTTTATGAATCTATAATGTTTGTTTTAACCAACATCTGGATCGCAATGGAACTGTACTAATGGTGATTTAGATAGAAAATACAATTAATTTCATCTTTAAGATCTTAATTATATGGGTTATGGAATAAAAAAAAATCATTTCCATACTCTCAAAGATTTCACAATCTATGAATCCTACTGAGTTTCCAAATGAATAAAGTAGGGAACAACATTCAGTTTGGTCCTTCCTGAGACATCACCCAGCTTCTTTCAATGGGTCATTAGATCCACTTGTTTCTGAACACTTTATCTTTTCAATTGAAAATATATTATATATTTTCTCAAGTGTTTGGTTAAGGAGAAATTAATTCTTGATGTATATTAGTAGGAAGGTGAAGCAGACCGGTTGTGGACTCTAATAAAGAATACAAGGAAGCAAGAAGAAATTGAATCCATGGATTGGAATGAGCTCAAGAACTTATTGTTAATTATGTACATTCATCGGGTTATTAATACGAATATTGAAAAGGAGTTCCATGAGTTCAAGTAAAAGGATGATGAATCTATAGAGAACTATTAGGCTAATTTCACAAGACTTGTGAGGTATTATTCTAGTATTATCATTCAACTAGAAAGTAGAGTTGATAGGTTCTTAAGTTGCTTAAATCCAATTCTTATAAAGGTATTGGCCATATGATACATTATTATATAAGATATTGTGTGTTGTGAAATAAATGTTTAAATTGTGGTAGGATTTACATGTAATACCATTGTTTTAACTAGAAAATGAAGATAGGGTTCAATAAAAAATCAAACAGCCATGGAGAAAAGAAAATGATCCTTCTATTAAGCCTAATTGTGGGAAGAAAATTTGTGGGAATTTTATCAAGGGAACAAATAAATGTTTTAAGTGTTTAAGGGAAGGTCATCAAAAAGTTGAATGTATAACTAATTGGAGGAAGCTAGATAATGATGAAAATAATGAGAAATCCCCATATAATGGTACTCCCACATTTCAGTGTTATAATTGCATGGTGTTTGGCCATTATGCTAATGTGTAGCCAAATCCATGGAATAATGTGAGTGATAAGCCAAAAAAACTATAATTGAAAAGGAAAATGGGAATTATTATGTGATCATAAGGGATGATTTAATGGAGGATTATTAAGATGTACTTATCTTTCTCCCCTTAGTTGGGATTGTTATGTTTTAGTACATATGAATAATCACTATGAATGTCTTATTGTTCATGCTTTGCTGAATTTCATGTGATTGTCTTGACTACATGGATTATGGAATAATAAAATCACATTTAATTTTCTATATGTACGAAGATGGAAAAATTCATACTTTAGAAAATTATGAATCAAAAAAGAGCATATTTATGGAAGAAAAATGAATTATATTTTTGAATGGTTACAAGGTTTACCATTTATGAAAATATTAAGACCTGAAGAGTAAAGTGTTATCTATTTACATGAGGACATATAGATATTGGATAGACTATTAAAAATACTTTGTGTTTATGATAATAGATAGGATTCCATATCCTTGATATCATTATCTATTTTTACTTCAGGAATAAACAAAATAATTCACATTCATTTCATAGGGTAATAGATGAAGTGGAAATCCATCAAGACATAACCAATGCTTGGGATTGCACATGAGAAAGGGAATAATATAAAGTAATTATATTTTAATATATTCATGGTCAATAAAAATAATTACCCAATGATATGATAATTATCCAAAATATTTGTTGTACTAGTAACTTAATTTTCATTAAGATTATGACCTTTTAAATCAACATAGATTTATGACTTTGAGGCCATCAACATTTCTTTGATCAGTCAATTTTTTGTGATTTCTGACCTCAATCAACCCTTATCAATATTTATTCATTTCATAAATGTCCAATCATCCCTCCCAACATATGTCCGCTTATGTAGAAAACCATTTATATGTTACATTGGGTAACCATAATGGTTTCAACATTACCGTTTTAATTGATTTTTTAGTATTCAATTTTACAATTTGGGTTTCTTTGAACGCAACATTCAAGTATTAAAACATTTATAACAAAAAAGAATTTATATGGTGGAAATAATTTTAAGGTGGGTAGAGTGTTACACCCTGAGAATTTGTAGATTTTTTCCAATTAATTTATATTTTGATATTTTTAATTTCTAGTGACACTAGTAATAGTTCATAAATATACACCAAATCCACTAAGTCAAACATTCCTTTCTCATGAAATAAAAACATTTCTTATGATGCATTAAATACTCATTTGTCTTATGAAACATGGAATACATACATGCATTTCACAACATGAAACAATGAGTTGACTTACATTACACACAATACCGATGTTTTCGGGGAAACATCATCTTATAGTTAAAATTAGTCAATGAATATAACTATATCAAAGTAATTAAAAATATAAATATGAATATAAATAATATCTTTTCAAATATGTGTATAATTATTTCATATTAATAATGAATATTTATAATGAAATATAGTTTTTTTGTAATGTCCTTTTATGGTTAAAAATATCAATTTATTGATAGAACCTCTTTTAAATGTATTTGATAAAATGATTAAAACTAATTTTAGAAAAATATATAAATTTAAATTGATAAAATAAACTTTATTTTTTAATTCATAATGTTGAAATTATCCTGAGTTGAATTTTTTGGGATTCTTTTTGCAGAAAATCATTTTTTTGATGGATAGTGGAAACCCCAATTTTTTAGTTAAAAACTATATTTTTTGATTAATTAATTATTAAAGTTAAATGATATTATAAATCTTTTTAAAAGTAAAATTAGATAAATATTACAAATATTAATTAAATTTATTCATTATTATTAATTTCACTTTGAAATAGAATATAGAATCTTTACAATCATTGGAACATTTTTCTATATTCAAAAATAGTTATTTCGACCAGTCTAGGATGTTAAATTAATCTTAATTTTTCCACTAATATGTATTGAATTTAAAAAATTAGACATAAACCATTTTATTATGTATAATATTTAGATTCAAATACAACAAATTTAGTTTTTCACCAAAATTAATAGTAAAATTGATTAAAATTAATCACTGTAGTTAAGGCCAAATTATGCTAATTAAGGAGTAAATATTGAAATTAGGGGAATAATGACCTCTAAATATGTCCTAAACCAATTTGATGTCCTGATTTTGTCTATAAATATTAAATTATTGAGTTTATTTGGTTTCATTTAACTTTTATTAGGTAAGAACATGGACACACCTAACTTGATTCCAAAAATTCCATATGAGTCCATGTCCTTCCCTATAAAGGGCAACAATATCTACCCATTCCTCAAAAGTCTAAAACATGTTATGTACATCCAATTCATACCAAATCCACATCCCAATAATCCATCCTTCTACCATTAAGAATCCATATGGGATGAAATCCTATCCAAGAATCCTTTTATCCCAATCCAAAAGGAGTAACCCGATAAGAGGTAATGTCTTCCCTCAAGCTCCTTTCCATTATTTTACTTCTTCACCCCCACCAATATCATTATAACATTATTGTGTGAAAAAAAATTATACTAAATATTATTGTATTTTTTATAATTTTTTTACTTACACTTACAAACATCTCCATCTAATGGATACTGAACATATTGTTTCTGTGTACGATGAACTATTTCCTCATGAAACGATGATTGTTAATTTCTACTTAACCATCAATAATGGTGGAAATTACAATGGAATATGTGTTTATATATGTTATATATTATATTAATTTTTTCATTAATCTTATTTATTTCATTTTTCAGCAAAAATATGTTTACCTTCTATTTGGTGTTAATACGGTAATCTCGTTTGACGATGTGTGGAATATCACCCCCTTAAAGTGATGTGATTCTTTAACACATCACATGGAATGTATTAAAAATGATTTTAATGAATGTATATTATATATATGATATAATAATGAAATTTTATGAGTGATATATATATATATATATATATATTCATATGAAATTTACATACATTCTTTCAATACGATAGTAAAAACGGAAACAACATTAATGCGTACATAAGACTTATAGCCTCCACAATCATTGTATTTCATTTTGTAATTCAATATGGTATATATTATTATTATATACATATAATGGTTATAAATGATATATATTTATATATATATATCAATATTTAAATTCTGGAATCAGGATATAAGTATAAGGACCAACGATATGACAAAATAAGACACATGTAAAAACAAAGAGAATATTACCTGAAGTGAAACCTTGACATAGAATCATTCACAAGAGGGTAATATAAGATCATAATCCAAAAATATATGATTATATATGTAAAAATATTATTCATTAATATATTTATAATAGTCTAATATATATTATACATGATTCTTGTATGATTACGAAGAGAGCCAAGATATAAGGTAAGGGGATTTCATCTCACATTTAATTTCCTTGAGACACATGTTATGTTCACCACTATTTCTATTAGGGTGGTGTATGTAATTACCATTATTGTAATACATATAACTTATATATTATTTTATGGTTATTTACATGTTAATTTTATGATCCTTCTTTCAGGGGATTTATGTTTTAAAAGTTACCAAATTAGTAAGAATGTTTTGTCAAAATTTTCATTCTTTAAGACTCATGTTTTTTATTATCCTAAACAATTATTGAGGTTCATATAATCCCATTTTACATGAAAGATCATTAATATAAAAATTTTCATGATATTATATGTTTCATATAATTTTATTTCTTTACATGGAGAGCATTATCACATGATACGAAGTTATAAGTGTTTATTGATACAATCTCAAAACTTTTAAGGATTTTTTAGGTTTATTCTTATTTGATGAAATATTATGATACATATCTCAATAATATTCATGATTTTCCTTCTAATATATTATTTCAGGGTATAAAAATTGATTGGCCCCATTTTCTACAATTTAGTACATAAGATAGTTCAGAAATTGTTTTTTGGAAAGTCTGACATTAGCCTCTCTTCGAACAGAAATCTATTTTTTCCAAAAACGATTTCAAAGAATATTATACCATTATCCTATAAAATCTAAAATACATTTTTATCATTTTTTTATTTTACCAAAATCTTAGAAGGAATCATATTGTTTCTTTTCGAAGAATGAATATTTTTAATATTTTTACCATGAAAATGGAATGTTCATTTACATCATACGACATGTACAAATTTAAATGTCATTATTTCATTAAATCTTCCTTTTCATTTTTTGAAAAGGTTTATCCCTAATATTTTTTAAAAAAGAATTTTCCAGAAAACTATTTTCAATTTTTTAATGATTCTTTTATATTTTCTCAATGAATTGTTTTTAAAATTGTTTTCAAGCCTCATTTACATGTTTTCAATGTATTTTCAATGAAATTGTTCTCAAAACATTTTTAACATTTTTTTATATTTCATCTGATAAATTTCAAATAAATAGGTTTTTAAAATATTTTTAAGCCTATTTTATAAGTTTTCATGGAAAAGTGTTTTCATAATGAATTTATATGATTTCATGGTATTTTCTAAAAAAATTATTTTAAAATGGTTTTATGTATTAAAAATATTTTTTTGAACAAGAGAGTGTATTTTTCTAACGAAATGTTTTAAAATATATTTTACATATAAAATAACATCTATTTATGTGACTAACAAATTTATAGGAAATAATCTAAAGGATCCATTAATATCCTTTCTATGAAACTGTTATGCTTAATGTCATGGTTTTTATGAAATCTGTATCATTTCATGGGCTATATTGTTTTAAAATATTCTTCATTCCATGGGTTAAGAATCAATGAACTGATTATGAAACCTATATATTTTTCATAGGTTATGATGTGATGAATGTTTATTAATTCTCATTTAATATTGTGGGTTATGATTTGATGTTTATAGAACCCATCTATTTTCATGGTTGATGATGCGATAGATTATTTGTGGCACATGCATATATGATATCATTATTTGATAGGTGGGACCTAGATCCCCCTCCAATGAATTGGGTAATGCTAAATGTTTTATGGGATAAAAGGGTACATAAGAGGACATCCTGATGTCAAAATAATAAGGAACAAGGGGGAGCATCCAAATAGTAAAACAAGAGGGAACATGAGAGAATGTCCCAATACTGAAACATTAGGGAGCATAAGAGAACATCCCAATCCTAAAACAAGAGGGAATAGGGGAAGACATCCTGATCCCAAAACAAGAGGGTACATGGGAGGAAATCCCAATCCAAAAATTCGAGGGTACATGGGAGGGATCCCATGCCCAACGTAGTTACACTGGTTATTAAACAAAGAATAACTTGATACAAAGATCTTGGTAGGCCATCATAACTAAGGGGTTTTATATGTGTCTTCAACAATCCATTGTTTTATTCATATATTCTTTTATCATGGCATATGCTTGTTATTTACTTATGATATATGTCTTATAAATTTCTGATTTCTGTTATGATATCTAACACGCATGGTAATAACTTCAAATGCTATGCTAATGTTCCATATCCTTTTATTAATGTTAGGCTTACATATTTACATTACTTACCCTTACTAAGAATCTTTTATCATCCCTTTCATATATTTTATTTCTCTATGTTATGATGAAAAATTTTCGGTAGAAGTTCTAATGGTGATGATATTTATTAGAGATATTGAAGATAACTCAACAAGATATAAGATTTTGTTTCCATGTTTCCAAAAAAATAAGCTATTATGGTCATCTGGTATGTGTTTTTACAAAGTACTAAAAATTCATCTAAAATTATATCATATCCATTTATGTTAAACCGGGGTCATTATAACCATGGTACCAAGTGGCATAGACAGGCACTATAGTCCACCTCCTAGGTGTGTATGATCACACAGATAGGGAACGATGTACAATATAGGGACACAGGCAGTCAATGGAGCGAGACCATACATCATGTGGCTCCCCTCATATTCCTTGCATCCATTTAGATTTTTTGAATGAACATCAAACTACCATATATCATTCATTTCAAATTTTACATTCCCCCATGAGTAGCCTATTGTGAGTTTTTTCAATGTATAACATTATGGTTGCCTTGGAATTGGATTTGAAGATAAAATGTTAAATGTTTCGGGAACCAAATAAAGATGCAGTCATTAATGACAGTAATAAAAGATTTACCAGGGAATTTTCCCTGGTTTTACCCTCCTTTAGGGATAGAAAGTGAATTTTATTGATGATATATTCGAGTTACCCTCCTAAAGTGCATGGAACTAGAGTTACTCAATGTATCTGGCTTAGCATTCTAGAAAAATACGTAGTGAAGTTCCCTGAGAATGATTCTAAGTTACCCTCTAGCCAGGCTGAGAGGTGGATTTCCATAACATTTTGGGATCACCCTCCACCAGGGCTGAGCAGTGGAGTTCTCTGATAACCATTTTATGGAATTTTCCACTAATAGGGCAAGGTAGTGGAGTTCCCCGATGACATTTTCCATGTGGTACCCTATAGTAGGACTAGAAAATGGGGTTCCCTAATGAATTTTATACTAGAACACTTCCCCCTAATGTACTAGGCTGTGGTTCCTCTACAATGAGTTATAGTCCTCGACTGTGCAGCGCTGTGATTGGATGTGGTTTGATGTAGCTTTAGTCTCAGAAGGAAGAGGGAAGGTTTCCCCACTAAGACATGTTCTTAAAACATTACCCAAAATCATGTGGTCTAGATAGTGCCACCCAAAGATGATAGTATCAAGGTTTGGGGATTAATTCCCTTAGACATATCTATTAAATACAGACACACGAGATGTTGGGAATCGTTGATGGATACTTTTTGAAATTTTTTCTACTCTTATTATAGGGATGATTTATGATATAGATATACCCTTACTCTCTCATTGCAGATTCTTTGGCAAAGAATATATGTTACCTTCTTCAGTACCGACTCTCAGGGTCTGGTTACTCTCCTCAAAGGGGATGTAAAGAAGAATGTGTATTTCCATGGGAATTGTATTTCTATATTCCCTTCATTTAATTGGTGTACACTCCTTCAATATGTGGTGAATGCATAACGGTTAGTTCATCTAATCACCATGATTAGAACCTTATGCACGGAGGTGCATAATTTCACACAATTGTTGGGTTGAGATGCACTCTTTAAATGTAACTTGTTCTACAAACTAAAACCCTCTTTAGTTTCATATCTTACTCCAACTCATTAACACTTTATATGAATTCAATTAATTATATATATATACTTATCCTTTCCTAGGGTTCTCCCACATGTTTCATGCGTTTTTTATATAGTGGATAGTTCATTCATTCCTTTATAATAGATTAGCGAAACTTGGTTTAGTTACGATGTAGAGGAGTCATAGATTAGGATTCTAGTGATGAGACCTCATAATTTTTTACTCTTTTCTAGTTTTTTCTTGTGGGGAAATTTTTTTGGTAGGTAATATATTTTTTAACTTTACTTTTCAATATACAGTACCATACATTTTCATTGTCAAGAGGTTCAGTCATTCTTGGTTTAATTTATATCAGTGTTTCAAATTTTCTTCTTTCCCTTTACTCTTCTGTATTGAGTTATATGTGTGAAAGTGAATAGGTTTTTAAAACAATTCATCCATGATTAGTCATTACTTTTATGGTAGTTTCCACCCCTTTCCTGTGGAGGTAGTCTTGGGGTAGTTGTAGATCATGACCCAACCTGGGTTGGATCAGGAATGATTGGTTTTAGAGTTGATTCGATCATTGGTGAGTTGTTCAGAATTTTCATAAGGAAGATTTGGTTGGGTTTTAAGGATATAATGTTAATGTTTATTGTGTGTGGCTCTTAGAACAAAAAGTCCAATGATGGTATGGTCAGGTGACATATCCATTCCCAAGTTCCCTGACTACAGTGATGTTAACTCGGCATACTGAAAAATTTGTTGCCTGGTTAAAATTTTACAAGCATCATGTAGTAATGATTATTCGTCTTTCCAAATAATGTAATATCCCCATTTTGGGTATATATATATGATCATATGATCACAGTAATTATTGAAAACTTTCTGAATTCCTATATTATGGAATTCAACTAGGATACCAACTCTGGTTTGTGATGACAACCCTATTATTGATGAGGCCTCCACCCAGGGTCCATCTTACTTCCCCTTCCACTAGGTGAGTAGATGGAAATACCATTACCTATTGAGTAGTAGATTATACCAAAAAAGTAGTATAAGGGTTTGTGTAATCTAAATGTGCTCCATGAGTTCTAGATTTAGAGGCCACTGAGGTTCCATAGTGAGCCAAATACTTGGGTTGTAGTGTATTGGATGGATCTAGTGGTTTTTATCCTCAGACTTATTCAAACACTGACAAATAATGAGGTTTCTCTAGAGTCCACACTTTTCTAGAATGTATATAAGATTTGTTGGAACCTTGTTACATATTTTTATGGTTAGTCCAAACTCTCATGGGTTGACTTCCATGCTCTATTTCATGAGGAGTAATACCCCATTTTCTTTCTTACTGTATAGATCCATGAGAATTTTGAGTATCTGTATAGTGGGATGATAGTGGCTGAGTACGAAGCATGGTTCATGGAACATATGATGCACTGTCGACATGATCTATGACAACTACTTCCACAAATAGATTGTTAAGTGGGGGAATCTATATAGAGATTAGAGCTATCTTTATTCCTTTTTTGAATACCCAAATATTCCAAGGTGATGGTGAAGGAACGGGTGAAATAAAGTGTTATATTAGCAAAATTCCATGCTATTGGATCTGGTAGTGGGCGTCATAGTGCTAATTCATCATCAACAGCTAACAAGCACTAGATATATTAGTGCTGAAGACCCATTCACTAGTAGGATTAGGGAAGTTGTCATAAAGTGTAGGGGAATCATAAATGATAAGGAAATTATGGACAGGTCTAGTGATCTACTTATGGTGGGCGTGGTCACATGGTACAAGATTTCCCGAACACATGTGCCGAGTAGCCTAGGAAGAAAGCTGATAAACCACCATGATATAGGGGTTGCTGTAATCGGGGACCTCAGAGGCATTGAAAAGGTGGTCCCCTAGGAGGTGCATCTTATAGAGGAGAAGGGCGAGTTATTGGTGGTAACATTTCATATGATATCCTTCCACCACCACCAGAAGGCATCCCACATATTGCTAAGGGTGTAGGAGGTCAGGGCCACAGACTTCTATAAGATTTGGATGTCTATGATCCCACAATGCACAATATTATTTAAGGTATGATCTATCTTTATCATGCCCTATCCTGGGTAATATTATACGCAGTTTCTAGAAGTTTTATTATATCTTCACTCCTGGTGTGAGCGATCGAGATCCGAGTTGAAATTCAAGCATAAAATCTTCATCTTGAGTTTCCTACATGTAAATATTATTCTGAATCATTCATATAAAGGTAGTGGAAGCTGTCAACTAGTGGGATGAGATTCACAGGGGAATTATTGGTCATATTTATGGAGGACTATGATTTCATAATGGGTATTAATTGAATTTCTATGGTTTGTGACCATGTTGACTCTCACCGTAGATAGGTCAGATGCCAAAGCACTGATGGGATGAGTTTCTTCTTTTCTAGAGATAGATATCTCATAGTAGGTAATGTGGGTTTTACAAGTAGGAGGTTTCAATAAATCTCCCATCCATTAGAAAATGTATCCATTAGTGAATAATGCTCTTCAATAAACTGGGTTCATTCAGTTGTGGAGAATAATATGGGTGTTTTTCTTAAAAATGTAATGGGACTCCATCTGAGGCAAGATGTGGATTTTTTTATCGAATGAAAACAAGGTATATCAGAGATATCTTCTATGTAATATCTGATGGAACCTACTGAGAATTGTGAACTATGGATATATTTGGAGGACCTATGTGAGAATGTTTTCACCACACCTAGTAAGTCCCCCTAGAGAGCTCCAGTCTTGTTCGTGAAAATGGAAGATAAGAGATAATAGATTTTCATGGATTATAATTGCCTAAACCCAGACCTAATAATTAAAAAATACCTCTTGAATAGGATTTATGACCTCTTTGATTAATTTTGAGGCATGATATGGTTTTAAAAAATCAAACATTGGTTGGGATATCACATGTTTTTGGGTTTTGAAGCTAAGATTTGAATATTGGGATTTTGATGTCACTATGGACATAATGAGTTCCTAGTGATGCCATTTTTTGTGACAAATTCCATCATGATGCTTATGGAATTTATGAACTAGGAATTCTATCCTTACATGGAATAATTCATTATTTTCTTCATCAACAAGATACTCATCTAATCTGTGTCAGAGGAAGATCATGTAGAGCACTTGATGATAGTTCATGATATATTTTGCGATAAATAACATTATGTAATTCTATCAATGTGACTCTAATAGATACATGAAGTTAAATTTATGGGGAATAACATTTATTATAAATGTTTACCCTTGGATCCAGTGACAATCAATTCAGTTCTTACGTTGGTGCCACCTAAGAATGTGGTAGAGGTGCTGATATTTCTTCGCTTGGTTAAGTACTACATGTGATTTTTAGTATACATCCCCAGAAATATGTACCCTTTGACCTCCCTAAAATGGAATGGGAATTAATTTACCATGTATATAGAGTCAAGAGGTACAGTGTAGAGTTAATGTATAGGTTGATGATAGTTCTATCTTTGGGATGACATAAGGAAGGTGTGGAGTTTGTAGTGTGTTGTGAATCTCTTGAGCAATTATCATTTGCATGTAGATGCAGTAGAAAGCAGTTATCACATACACGTTGAGCAAGGTGAGATTCCATGAGAATATCTACGTGACACATAACATAGAGCTGGAAGATGTAGTCTTTTCCTTAAGGATGTGGATACACAATCTTATAGGAGCTCACTTTTTGGTTCACTCAAACCACAATCTATTAAGTAAATTCTCACTTAGAGTGAACTAAACATGAGGAAATGAATCTTGTTTGAGTTCATATAGGACAATGTCTTTGAGATAATCTACAAACTAGGGAAGGGAAAATTTGTCATAGGTTCCCTTATATGGATGTCTAGGGATCACTCAATGCTAGAAGCTATGAAGCAGATAGATTCCCTATAGATGACATGGGTAGTGCAGGACTGTACAACATTTCTTCCGTAAATGGTGTTGAATATTTCACTTATCGAGAGTTGGAGAGATTCATAGCATGGGGACATTGATTTTGAAGACTTACGTGATCAGATGTCTTTAGAAAATGCACCATATGGGTATTCTAACAGAGGGAATCACAAAATCTTAGTCTAAGGCTAGATAATGGTTCTAGTCATAATGCAGTAAGAGGTGATAAAAGAGTTCAACACATCACCCATAGATGTACATCCATGCGTGGGAATATATAAAAAAGTCATTTAGTGGAATTTTTTGTGGTTTGACATGAGATGAAGGGTAGAAGAGTTCATCTCTATATTCCTCGACTATCTGCAGGTGAAGGTTGAGAACCATGTTTCGATAGGTTTGTTACAGCACCTTGAGATTCCTTAGTGGGAATCATATGAAATATCCATAGACTACAGCACATGGATTAAATAGATAGTGATAGTTCACGAAACCATCTATGTGATAATTGATCAAATCAAGAAGTCGGATCACTTCTTTATTAAGAGGTAGAAGTGTTCTATGGAGAGTTTGGGGCCATTGTACGTACAAGATATCGTTCACCTTCAAAGGGTACCCTAAATGATTTTCTACATCATGAAGCACATTTTACATCATGATTATTGAAAGGATTGTGTGAGGCATTCAGGATCTAGATTTTTATGAGTAAAACCATCCAGCCCCAGAACAATGGGAAGATGGAGTTCACAAACTATGTGCTAGATGATATGATATGTTCTGGCATGTGAGAATTCAGCTAGAGAAGGGAGAATCACCTACCCTTGGTAGGGTTTCATAACACGATAGTTACCACTCTACTAATGGAATGGAACATTTTTGGGGTCCTATATGGATGACAATATATGTCATCCTTGTGACGTAAAAATATCGAGGAGACCTATCTAGTGGTCCTAGAGATAGTGATGTCCAAAAAAGAGAGATTCCAAATAATTCAAAAGTAGATGAGGACAGTCAGAGTAGACATAAATCCTAGACAGACCACTATCATTTCCCCTAGGAGTTGGAGTCAGGAGAACATGATTTCATTTGATTTTCCCCATTATGAGTAATGTATTTCATCATCTAGGGAGGACACAATACCCAATGATTATCAAGACATTTGATATCGTGAAGAGGGTTGGAAATGCAACATACTACCATTCCCTACCCCAATAGCCAGAATAGGTGCATGATTCCTTCCAAATTTCATATCGAATGAGATATGTTCCTGAACTAAACCACGTCATTGTCTCAGGTGTGATGGAAATTGAGGATGGAACCACTATTACATAGAACCTGGTGGATATTGAAGATTATAATGATAGGACCCTGTGTGGATGGACCATTCTTTCGGATCTCATGTTGTGGTACCACCGAAACATTAATGAGAGTTCCTTGGATTATCAGATCCAATTATTGGATTGGAGTTATGATTTTTTTGTCCTAGATTTTCATTTCGTGGAAGAAAAAATTAAAGAGGGAATGATGTAAAAAAATGGATTTCCTTGTAATACATTGTATGATTTCTATATATATTTTAAAATCATGGAAGCGAGATGGCGTGTGATTCCAAGGCTCGGTGTTCCCGAAATTTAATTCAAAAATATATAAAATATATTTTATACTGTTTCTGTGTCTGTCTTATTAATTTAAATGATAGAACTATTAAATGGTTGATTAGATCATAAATCCAAGACCAAATTTGATTCTAGAACAAGGTTTATACCCTAAGGACGACAT
This sequence comes from Viscum album, assembly GCA_963277665.1. Lineage (NCBI taxonomy): Eukaryota > Viridiplantae > Streptophyta > Magnoliopsida > Santalales > Viscaceae > Viscum > Viscum album. Next base: position 816,629,263 of record OY728127.1, read on the forward strand.
AAAATGAGTCGAAACAGGATTTTTTAGACCCCTCTCTAATTGAAAATAAAATTAAATAGATTAATTAATTAATTAATTAATTACATTTAGGTAACCTAAATTTTATGTTTCTAAATATTTCACAAGGGAGAATTTTCAAGGGTTGGATCAAAATTCACCTACCATCACCAAGATCTCTTCCTCCTTCCTTTGACTAATTAAGACTGAATGGAAAAAAATCAGTTGATCAAGTTGAATCAAAGAATGATGAAAACATTGGTTTCTTCCAAATTATAGCATGTGAAAATTCTTCACCAATGATCAATCCAAAAAAAAAGTTATCTAAAGTATTTTAGTGTTTCATAGAATCGGAATAATTGATCGAGTGGATAAGTAGTTGTTCTTTGATACTCACCCTTGTTTCAAACCTTTCCATGAGTCTAAGTATTGAAATATTAAATGTTTTTTTAAAATATGAACTAGTTGTTTTTGATTGATTTTCCATAAAATATTATACCTGACCAATTAACCTTTTTTTCATGTTCTTTTTCTCCCTCATTTCATATTATTCTCCACTAGTCAGTTCCCTGAGGTCCTAGTTTGGAAATTACTAGGTTTTCCAAGCTCGATCGGGGACCTAGATTCATGGAAGATCAATGAAATAAGAATGGTTGTGTGGGAGAGTCTAATATCTAGAATCTACTTGTTTCAACGATTCTCAATTTATTCAGTTGAGATCATGAAATCAATTTTGGGATGGATGGGGGAACACATATTAAAGGAATAAACCCTCATGAGGAAAAATGGATGATTATCGGTGAACCATGGATGATGATCATGGGATTCATACATATCAAAATATTTTGGATCAATTCAAGGTGATATCAGGGTTGGTTGGATTAGATTCGAAGTGGTGTGTCATACCATGGATTTCATGAATAATCCTAACTATACACCATATAGTATGATAAAAAAAGACCGTGTAGCCTACCACAGTGGTGACTCTAGGGTTTTAATGATGTTAAGGATGATGAAACATGTAAACTACACACACACACACACACTATATATATATATCCTCTTCCAACTGTATTGAACATGTGGATGACCACACTGTCAAAGTGTTCGAGTACATAGACATGGAATCCAATAAATGGACACAACCACTATGAAACGACCTCAATACCATATTTCATTCACACACAATGTAGTCTAGATACATGACAAGTATGTACATAATGATAGGTAACCACGTATAGGTTGGGGAAATAGGAAGGTGGTGGAGCATGAACAAATGCAATATGGGACCATTCACATGTTGTGTACTCCTAAAGATCCTTTGAGTGAACTTTGAACTACCGTATCCTCTTCCTTTAAGCTCAGATATTGGACCACAAGAAGCCTATCCTAAAAAAAATTCCAAATAGAATGTGATTGTTCTATTGGAATTGGTAATCGAGGTACTGTGTGAAATGTTATTTGTTTGGTAAACACAAAGGCAACACCCGATGATGGAAGTAATCATATATGTAAAAGGTATTCATTCTAGGGATTTCACTTAGATATGATAGGGAATGATGTCCCCTGAAGATCATTCCATGTTACCCTCGACAATTGCTGGGAAATGGAGTTCCTCAAAATTTTGGTTATACCGTCTAGCAGAAATGGGTTGTTGAATTCCCTAATGATCTTTCCAAGTTACAATTTAGTAGGGCTAGGTAGTGGAGTTCCTTAATGTTATTTGATTAACCTCTAGAAGGTATTGGTAGTTTAGTTCCCCAGAGATATTTTTTTTCAGGATTACACTCTAGTAGGGTTGCGTAGTGGAGTTCCACGATGTCCTTTCCTAAGTGGTACACACCAGTAAGACTAACCAATGGACATACTCAGTGAAATTTGGAGTAGAACATGACTTGGTATATTAGAGAGTGGGTTCTATACATTGATTTATTGCCCTCGACAATGTGGCATGGTGACTAGATGCATTTTTTGATAGAATTGGACTGATGATGAAGATGTATGATTTCCACACCAATATGTGTTCATACAATGGTACCTAAAACCGTATATGTGATACAATGACTCCCAAAGCTGATAGTATCCAGGTATGGAGGTTTATTTCCTTTGACTTGGGCTTTTACAGTAGACATAAGAGATACTAGGCATCATTGATGGATACTTTTGGAATTGTTTCCCACACTTTTTCTTGGGATTATATGTGAGTTGAAGATCCACTTACTATCAGTTTTTGGGATTCTTTAACTAAGAATATATATACTTCTTCAGTACCCAGTCCTTGCACATGGTTACACCCCTTTCAGAAGAGGCGATGATTTTCTTGGTATTCCATCTGGTTTATGTGTCTAGCTACTCTTGGTTGGATGAATATACTCTCATCCTATAGGTGGGGGTGCCTCAAAGGGTATTTCATATACCCATCATGTCTATCCCCCTTGTGATTGAACGTGCTTAATTTCACTTTCATATTTTGTTGAGGTCCACAATTTCTCGGTACCATGTTCTATATATCGATTTCCTCATCATTTTTTTTTATCACTACTCCCCCTTCAGCCTTTCAGGGTGATCAATTAGGTATGAATATAATCTCCCATAATTATGCCCCGCCTAGACACACGTCCTATATTTTTCATATGATAGTTAAGACAACCATGAATTTAGAGTACCATAGAGATACATGGTGATTAGACCACATGCAGTGGCCCTGGCTTGGGATACAGAAGCTGGGCTCTCTCAGATTCTTACCCTTTTCAAGTTTTGATAGGTTCTGAAATATTTCTTACTGGGTGTGTATTTTTCCCCATTAATTTTCAATATACACTTCCAAAATATTTTACTTTCAAGTGGTTCATTCATTCCTGGTTAACATTATAGGAGTGCTATATCATTTCATCATTCCTAGTGCACTTTTTCATTGAGTGAGATGTGATCATGGTCACATGTTTTTACGTAAAGGGCTCCATGAGTTAGTTATTCCTTCAGTGATAGTCTCCCCTTTTTCTATGTATATAGGATTGGATCACATCCAGATTGATCCCTAATATGGGTCTGGTCATGAAAAAACAACTTTTTTCCCAACAAATCATATGGGTTATTTCACTTGTGTATCAATTACATTATGTTAAATTGGATGATTTTATGGTTCCAGTATCCCATTTCTTTTATCGATGATATATTTGACCAACTCAGGGGTTCTGGTGTGTTCTCTATGATTTATTTGAATATAGGATATAATCACCGAAGGGTGATACATTTTGATATACCATATAGTACTTTTAGGAGATGGTATGGTCTATATGAGTTTGTTGTGATACCATTAATGATGAAGAGTGCTCCAACATTCGTTATGGAATTGGTGAACCAAATTTTCAATTGGTTATTGGACTAATCTATTTTTTTTTTGATGAAATAATTTTGTAATATCATACTCATGATGATCATGAAAAACATCAGAAAATCATGTTGAGTACATTGTGGTGGAATAGGCCTCGTAAAAATCTATCTATGTTCCATTTATGGATTTACAATGTACATTTCATGAGTCACATAATTTCCATGGATGTTGTGTCAATGGACGCAAAAAATTGAAAGAAACTTTATTTTTGGAGTATCCAAAGAATTTTATTCAAATCCGATGCATTCTATAAATGTTGAGATATTACCAAAGGTGTCAATGAGGACATCTCTCACATTATAAAACAATTATCTGGGTTGACTAGGAATTGTATCATGTTTAAATGGTTTTGTTCATAATGTAATGTCTTCCTAGAGATGATAATTGTTTTACCACCATGTAAATTTTGATCCTACCCAAGCTGGTTATGGTGAAAACATTGTTTTGTTACTCATCTAATGTTGGACATGATATAGTATTGATGTATGAAGATCGAGTCATGGAGTATGAGTCTATATAGTTCAGGATTCATGGAAAAAAGTACCCCACTACGAACTGAAAGTTGGCCACAGTAGTATACACTATTATTTGTCTGTGTAATTACCTATTAGGATTATGGTTTATTTTGTGAACTAAATATAAAATATTTAATTGTGCCTTATATCAATGGGATTTGAACATCTAAGGTATGAGATGGATCGAGTATGTGTAATATTTTGATTTTCAGTTGGATTAAACACAAGGAAAAGGGAATATAATTGTGAATGCATCGATTCATAAGACACAATCTTAGGTTCTCTAGGAGACTAGTTCTGAGTAGATGATGATATATTTGTTTACTAAGAAACATGTAGTGGTTCATGAGTAAAAGGGATTGATGACCCACACATCCATAGTTTCTGATTCCAAAATTATAAGCACGATCAAGAAGAGGTAGTTTGGGGATCTAGAGTGTTTGGATTTAATGGAATTCCTTGATTTATGGGAGACATCTTCTAATTGGATTTTGAGAAATGACGTGATTATTTATGTTTATGACTATTTTATTTTTTATTTGTATATTGGGGATGATCTCATGCATGTGTTCAATTCCTTAAAGTGGGAGGTGTATCCTGGATTAGAATGACGTGCCATGATTCTCAATGATTTTGATGGAGACCAATGATGAATTAATAAGTTTTCATGATTTGTGGAATTTCTCCACACTTATTTATAGGTAAAGGCTGAACATCATCAGTCATTAAGAATGAAACGTCCATTTCCTATTTCTAAATCAATGTGTGATGATGTCACCATGGATTTTAAGGTGGGTAATCCAAGGATATCTAAGAATAATAATGAAATATAAGTTGTTGTGGATTAGTTGACCAATGGGGGGAATTTGTTAACAATGCATGATACTTTTAATGTGGATAGGTTTGGATAAAATTATGTTCAGGAGATAGTACAATTGAAACAAGTAAATAAAATTATAGTTTTAGATCTTGATCCACGTTTCATTTCATGATTCGAGAATGGGTTACTAAAGGTGATTGGTTCCCTTGTTTTATTGAGTATGAATTTTCACCTACAGACAGATGTGAATTCGGTGTGTTATATTCCTTTACTAGAGGACATATTGAGGCCATGTGTCATGAAAATTTGTTGATATTTAGATAATAACTTGTATCTTTTTTATTTCTCCTACATCAACAGTTATTAAGAAACTGTACAAATAGAACCATATGAGGCACTCTATTGTATTCCATGTAGATCTCTGTTTTGTTGGTTGGACATCTGGGAATCATATTTTTTGTGGCTGAGTCTCGTGAATAAAAAATTAGAGCAGGTTCAATTTATTCATAAATTTATGCATATAACTAATATTATTCATAATTAGTATCCTTGAAGGAATAATTAACCTCTTGAGTATCATGTTGGGTGATCATGTGTTCCATAGAGTGTCTACTTGGTCATTTCACAATCTGATTCAAATTATGGGAAGTTGGAACCTGGATATGTGGGGTCATTTGTGATTTTGGAGCAGATAAGACCAATGGTGTAACATGTATATCATCCACTGTGGAATAATATCATTCATAATGTTTTTCATATACCACAACATCAGTAGTATCATAATGAACCACTCTTGTGATTGATGTTGATGATTTGGATCATGAGGATAATGAATTCATTGAGGAGGATAAAGTTCGTATTGTGGATGACACTGAGAATGTCGTTCTGGGTAAGACTGTGATGATTATATTACTGTTTTACTAGTAGGTAAATGTTGATGAAGAATATTGGGAGAGGGAGATGGATATATATGTCCATTGGAAAGATCTCATGTAACACCCAAGACATTCATGTTATATAAATCATCAAAGGAATCTTTTTCTACACAACACTTGCTTGGCTTGCTTTACACGCAATCGCGACCTTCCTCGATAGCTTGCGTCGTACGCAATACCGAGTTTCACTAAACAACAATATGCTATTAAAACTAGCCGTTATGAATAGTAATAACCACTTTTTGAAATTTTATAAATTTTATTTTTCAAAATGGACTTCATTTTTGGACTCAGAATATCGAAATTAGCCTAGGGTGAAATTTTGGTATTTTTCTGAAAACTTTCAATTTTTGATGAATAGTGAAACCACTAAGTGGTAGGTTAAAAACTGAATTTTGCATAAAACTTAATTTTACCGCTTCTGTGAATGGAATTTCAAAAATCCGAGAGACACGGTTAATATCAAGGACTAAAATGTGGTTCAATGAGATGAAAATAATTTTTTGGTGAATAGTAACTTTTTACTATTTTTACCGCGGTTAATAGTAAATAGGGTAACTAAGGGTAAATATGATATTAATATTACCCTAACACATGTCCTAATTCTATTGGACAAGTGTAATTCGACCAAAAACAAACTTAGGAATAAAATATGACCATTTAGGCCCACTTGGATTGGATTAGGACATTTATTATTAATTTATTTAAAGAAGGGTTAAAATAGTTAAAATCAAAGTTTAATAAGTAAATCATTTTTAATATAGGGTTATACATAAGATAAATTCGATTGTAAATATTCATTAGAAAGCTAAAAAGATTTCCTACATGATGGTATTTTATTTGTAATTTTTCGACATCAAATAATTTAATTTATTTATGACACAAAGATGATGCAGTAATTATCTTATTAATGAAATATTGACAAAATTGATAATATAAATACCAAAATAAATGTAATTTGAGACTTTTTATGAATTCAAATAATTTTCTAGGTTACTATGATATATTAGTATTGATTTAATCAACTTGGTTCGAACATATAATTCTGTTATGACTTTCACAAAAATCATATATCAAATAGTGTCAAAATTGACACAAAATAGTTTTTAAATCAAATATTATATTATTAATTGTTATTTTATTCCTAAAAATCTATGGTTCGGCCAAATGACTTAGATAAGGATATATATATTAATAATAAACAATTTGGGGTTCGTTTGGCATGTTATAGTAAGTGTATTAACCATATAGTGAAAGAAAACAAAAAGACACGGTAAAAGTTAAATTAATTAACTTAGAGTTAAATCTAATTGATAAGGTTAAAATAATACCCTAAACTTGTCTAAATCCTATTGGTTGATAGGATTGCGATTCATCCCCACTTTAGCTTCGAAATAATACCCTTTGGAACCATTATAAACCGATTTTGACTTTAATATAAAATAATATTTTGAGATATTCCTAAGGTGACCCTCTCCTCCCTTATAAAAGGGCACCTCCTCCCCCTCCTCCTCACACCAATTTGAGCACTCAAGCTCGGCCAACCCCTGCCATTTTCTCCTCTCCACTTCCCTAGAATAATCCTAGATGTCCTGGTCTTCTCCAAAGACCAATCTTAGTTCCTTAAGTGGAGGATTCAAAGAGGCGTTCCAAAGAAGAGGTAATATCCATTACCGATCTTTTCAATTTCTTTCTTCTTCAACTTTTTCTTCTTTAGTTGTTTCATGATAAAGTAATAACATCAGTATTACTTACATACTGATATGTTATTATAAATATGAAACAACCCTAATTCACCTTCTATCCATCCTACGGAAAAATGAAATCACCGCGCGTGCGTACGTACGGAATACCGTCTCCACGCCGTGGTGTAATCTATTTTCCACCATCACCTTAAAAGGATGGGTATAATGGTGTAATGAGTAACTATATTTGATTATTATGAATTAATATTGATACTTAAATAATATATATATACTCCAATACAATTCCACGATCATAGGAACGATATCATCACTCGTGCGTACGTACGGAATACCGTCTCCACGATGTGATGCGACTCGTTCTACATGATCTTCATTTCATAATGATTATATAAATGAATTGAATGAATGAATATGGTATATACAACACTAATACCATTCTGTAAATGAATTATCTATAAACTAAAGATAAGAATAAGAATTTATTCGACAAAACACGCATAAGAACAAAAAGTTATAAAGACCCGAGTAACAAGTAACAATGAAATATTACTAACAAGAAGCTAATAATATGACCATATATGATATCATATCAATATGTATGATTCTGGAATAAGTCAATAACATTATTTAAACCATTATAAAGGAGCTTCGGACACGAACAAAGCAAATCGGACCTAAGGTAAGGGAAATATCACAATCTCATTTTTATCCGAGATTGTTTATTCGTAAGTATTTACTGGGGTGTATTTTATCATCCACATCCATGTTTCATCAAAATGTAATATTATTTCCATCCACCTACAATTGTTTAAATCCATTTTTACCCTTAGGTGAGTTTTTAGTAAAGAATATGAAAGGAATCTTTTGTCGTTTTTCCGTACGAGGTACTTTTTGACTTTTCCGACAAAAGTACGAAGAATGTTTTTTTAACTTATACGGCAAGAATGGATTTTTAAAACATTATTTCCAAGAAGCTTCCTTTACAAGTTTTCAAGTTTATTTTTAATCAACTTCTTTTAGTTTAAAGTTGTATGACATGTTAAGAAAGGAAAAATATTTTTGAAAAAGAAAGGATATTTTCCTCAAGAATGGAGTTCAAGTGTTTTATCAAAATTATTTTCCATCTAAGATAATAAAGTGTTCTGTTTTTATCCCTATTATTACATGGATTTGATTATGTTGTGATGGAAATATTTTTATGAATTCCTTTACATTATATGAATTGTTTTATGATGTCATGTTGTTTAAGAATCCCATTTTTATTACATGGGTTACGCTATGATGTATGGTTTATGATTATGTGGCACACATAAGAAAGGATTCATTATAAGATGGGTGGGACCTATATCTCCCTCCAATGCATTGGGTAAAGATTTTATATCTCATGAGATAGACATGGCTGGAACGGAAGGTTATTTCGGTTCAGTGATACAGGACTGAAACGAGGAGTGAACTCGGTTCAGAAAGGGACTTTGTCCACTAAGATAGTCTTGGCAATGAGTCATGACTAACAAGAAATGATTTCCATGATTATGTGTGCATGCCACAAAGTTTCAAGTTTTATGTTATGATTATGGGGATCTCATTTTCACTTCTATGAATTATTCCATGATAAGATATTATGATCTCTTTTGCAGGTTTTGATTTTCAAAAAGATATTATATGATTTTTATTTCCTTTATTTGCCCTTGCTGAGCATTTGAGCTCACCCTTTTATGATTTCTTTTCCCCAGGTCAGGAAGATGGATATTAAGTAGAATATGATAAAATGGACCCTAGATATGATGAAATAAATGGGAGACACTGTAGAAGATTTATGAACCAGTTGTTTATGTTTCCCAGTTTCTAAAGACACTATACCTATACGGTCCTTTGTGGTTTTGTCATATGTTGTAATAAGTGTGCTTAAATTTTGAAGTATTAACAATGTATGTAAAGTGTGGGTCGTTATATCTCATGACATTTTAATCATAGTGATGCAACGGAGTGAGGCTGAAGGATTGGAAATTATAAGGTGGGGATAATTTATGATCCCAAACAATCATGGAGGTATGTTTTTTTTTCAATTTTGGATTTACTCATTTAAAATAGTTAAATAAATTACTCTAGATAATATGGGTAGCCTTGGGGGTGCCTCAAGGATTGAGGACATTAATGGGGATGGAAATAGGCAATAGACTACACACTTCATGAATTGAACATAGTTAGTACTAACCATGTCCTAGAACAATGTTCCCTTGAGGGGGTGGTGCATGTTTGGTAAAAGCATGAATGATGGGGACCAAACCATCTGCATGGCTATTCAAACCATATAGGCTCCCCAGGAGACCATGAATCCTATACTTACTTTAGAAAGTGGCCATCACAATTTTGGTGCAATGTTTGGGAGATCATGTAGCCATACCATGGGGCCCCATAAAAATGGATACATTCTCATTCCCAAAGGATTTATGAAACCTCTACAAAATTTACACCCATTTCAAAATACAGTAGAAATTGTTTTGAGGCTCTCTCACCGATGATTTCATGAGGCGATTCCCCATTGACTGTTTCCTTTTTCAAGTTCATATGGCTGAGAATATAGGATCTCGGTGATTCTAACACACCACTTTTAAAAATATTATGAAAATGGAATTGTAAAATAATTATACATATTCTAAATCCCTTAAAAAATAAGTTTCCTAAATATTATAGGTTGGGAATTCCATGGTTTTTTGAGTTCGAATCATTGGATATTGTAGAGAGATAATCCATCTACAAACATAAGGTAGGAGGTATGAAGGTTTTTATAATTTTGTTTATATCATATTTATTGTGTATGCGGTTGGGTGGTGGTATAGTATATCTCTCTATTTAATTTCCTTAGTATAAAATGGTTTGTTGGATATCTTAATGATGTGTTGGGTACCTCTTGATTTCCATGGGATACAGGTAGATAAATAGGCCAAAACTATTGAAACTCATGTGGTTTTCCACTACATTTAACATAAATGGGTGAAATGTTGAATGAAAAATTGAATGGTTTAAGATGGTAAACCAATATAGAATGTGATTTTCCTGGTAACATAACAACATTATATGTTTATAATAACCAGAAGAGTCATGAAAACGATTAAGAGTAAATGGATTGATGTGAAGTGGTTAATGGGGATTTTCTTCATGGTTGTATTGATTGGAAATGGGAATATTTTGTTGTAATGTGTGAAATAGTAAAATGAGATTGTGTTTTGAGTTAAGAACATGATAATTGTTAAGAATAATTGAAATTTAATTAGATGTAAAGGATATACCATTTTGGTCATTTATAAAAAAATGATATACGATGATAATACTATTTTAAAGTGATTAATTGTAGTTGGATGATGGGTTGATTCTCTTATCAATTTTGTGGGATAGACTTATTCTCTAGGATCCCCTGTGCATAATATTTTTTTGGAGAATATACTCATGCTCCTGAACCCAAGGGTATGGATATAGCATTCAATATCATGGTTTTGATGGTATTACATGGTCTCAGAAGCCCGATCATATTCATGGAATGGGGATCCGTGTTTTCTAACATGTGAGACATTGAAAATGGTTCAGATGAACATCACATGAACAAGATGTTTTGATGAAAAATGTATTAAAATGGAACATTTTTGGAAAGTAATTAATCTAATATATGTTGAATAATATGACCACTATTGTTTTTATATTTTCAGTATTATCCACTCTTCTATAAAATCTATATTATAATTGATATTTTTTGTCCCCCTTGGCAATGGTCTAATGAGAAGTACTCACACCCTTCTCGGGAAACCATTCGGTAGTAGTGTAGATTTCATGGTTCCAGGTCAAGATATGGGAATGTGACCTATGCTTGAGTGTTCATTTGGGGAATATAGATTTACAAGGATGAGGGGAACATACCTTGTGTTAGGACCAATTGTGGAGATTCTTCATCATGTATTTATTTTTGTTTATCATTACACTTGTCACTGTATTAAATGACGTGTAATGGTAGTTGTTTGGTTATCAAGATGTACCTAGTTTTGAGAAATTTTCTTTTTTATTCATAGTTATATTTTATGTTATTTATTTTAGTTATGATTATATTTATATTTTTAATTACTTGGATGAAGAGGGTATTGTTCCCCCATGTATTCCCTCAAACCATCCCTGTTAGTGAGAAACATCTTGTGTATATGGAGATGTGTCTAAGCTCATGAAACAAAATGGATCAGGATATTATTTTGGTGGCTCTTTGGCCTAGATGTTATATATACGATATCGAAAAATTTCACATGTTTAATATATGAATACTAATTAAAAATTTGAATAAAATATTGTATGCACTTGATATAGTTCGAGTTCATTTAAAAATGGAAAATCAGAAATATAAATTTCCAAAACTACTATATCATCTTTAAATATAATGAAAATTTCAAAAATACTTTACCATGATGAAAACATATTTTAATAGTGAAAAACTACGTGGTAAAATGCATAAATTAATATTTATTATGATTTAAATATTTATTTTCCTTCATATTAAAATATATTTAGATAAAAATACTGAAACAAATGACATCATGATTATGAAAACATAATATATTGATGAAATTATAAAATTATTTAGATTTAATAAAAATAATAATCTCCCCATATATTCATGAAAACATCATAATTAGAAAAATGTGAACTCCCCTTCATCTATTGTATTCTATAATTTTATCAGTAAAACTAATATAAATTAAAATAGTAAGTTTCATTATAATTTTAGTCTTATTCATTTTGAATAAATTTACATGTTAATATATAATTTAATATACAGATTTATAAATTTGTTATTACTCATATTAAAAAACTCTTTAGAAGAATAAGGATCCACGAATCATGTTTTCCAAGAAAAATTTGAACCAAATGATAACATCCCAAATGATAAAATATATGAATACTAGAAATAATGAAAACTAAAATAAAACATACAAATATCATTCTAGTAGTATATGCATAAAATAATACAATGAAATACATTATGACCATATAAATAATAAATAATATAAGTCAAATTAAAAACTTAAGATTATGATAGTATTGATTGTATATCATTGAAGATTATTTAGATAAGAATTCCATTTTGTAATTTATTTTGAGTAATCTGCAACAGAATAACATATCAATAATGAATACATGAAGCACAATTAAATAAATATATAGATAAAATAAATTTTTTAATATCCCTTAAAAATTTAGTTTTTATCATGGCATGAATAAAAGGATCATGCCCAATCCCATTTTATTATTTTTTCATTTTATATTGATACATAATCTTGTCAAATAATTCACTTTTCAGGACAAACATATATATATTTTTGTAATCATATTTTACATATTAAAATTCTATTTTATTTTGAAATAGAAAATAATAATTAAAAAATAAATTTATTGAATACATATATAGTTTATATTTATTTTTCATACACATAAATTAATTTGTCTTCATATTCATTATGTTTAAAAATTTCACTATTGGTACTATTTACATTAAAAAATAATGCCTTTCCATTTCATGAAAATTTCTAATCTTCTCTTCGAATGATAAATGAATATTAGTAATTTATTATAATTTATAACAACATAAATTATACATTAATTTTATTTATATGATCTTATAATTTTGGGAAAAATAAAAAGAATTCGAATAAAAAATCAATATGTTTTCTTACACTCCCTATTTAACAAATGTATGCCCCATTTTGTTCTTATGGATCTAAATAACATGAAAAATGAGGAGGTGAATATTTTATATTGAGATATTTTATTATAAATTCAGAGTTACCATTTTTCTATTGAATTTTTAATTCAAAAATTGAATTAAAACATTATATGTCACTCCATGTTTACAAGGATTTAATTTATTTCATTTTCGATTCACTCAAATTTTTTTCTTTTGATAGTCATGAAAAATGGAACATTTCTGCGAGAATATATAAAAAATATTTGTGAAATAATATAAATTCATATTTTAAATACTTTGTGTTCTTTCACCCTTAAAATAGAGTTTTTTATATTTTTATTTATGTATTTAACATGAACAGTTCCATATATCCTACAATAAAAGAAAATAGAATTACTGAAACTTCCTTCATCAAATATCATTTTCATTGGTTGCTTCTATAATTAATGAGTATAGGACCACCTACATATGTTTTCAAATACAATTAATGAAAATGAGAAATAAACTATATTATTAAATCTTAAATTTAGTATATATTTAGTAAGATATTCACCTTTTGAAAAAACGTGATTTATTTTGGGAAAAAAAATATTTAATCACAATATCCCAAAATAAAATATCTATCATTTTTTAGACATTCTTAAATTCAGATAAGCCATTAATAATACTTACTTCCAATTATGTATGGTGGAATGGTTGGATTGGTGCCAATTTTGTTCCATTAGAAATCTAACACTGAAAATATATCCCTATATTTTTTACATTATAGAGAAAATATTAGATGAGAAAAATAAATAACCAGATATTTGAAAAATATATTTAAAATAATGAAATTAAATTGGCCATGCATTAAAACCAATTATTTTTATTACCATAATGGGTAAAAACTATAGATATGGGAGTGATGAAACAACCCCAAATTTCACAGATTACTTTCTTTAAGTGAATATTATATCAATATATTATTATTCCTGAAAAAAATGAAACCATTATTATTAAATTAAAATTTTCCAATATAATTTAGGTGAAAAATAATTAGAAATAAAAGGATATAAGCATATTGTTAAATATATGACTAAAAAGAATGAAATAGAATATGGTAAGGGATGTCTCATTTTTAAAGAACATATATCTAGACGCGAAAATGATGTATCTTAAAAAAGGTTTTCTTTAAACAAATCATAAGTCTATGTAGAAAAATTAGGGAATGAGAAAACTATTTGGAACTAAAAATTTAAGTTCCTGGAAATTTTCAGGACATCTATGCCGAATGAGTAACCACCCTTGACGGCTACCAAAGAATACCTATTTCTTATATTTAAAAACATATATAATTAGGGTCTAGGTAATTAGAAAATAAGATTGTATAATCATGTTTTTATTAATCTAATAATATTTTTACAACATTTATTTTTCACATATCAAAATTTGAGTTTTAATGAATAAAAGAACGCTATTTTAATCAATAATATTTTATTTATATATTATATTTTAAAAAATTGTTTGAAATTATAAAATATAAATTAGAAAAAAATAAATTTTTTCTTTTATATAGAATATCAAATTTTTCTTTGTATGAATTTTTGTGACATTTCTAAAATTAGTGAATTTCTTGATGAATACTGAGAATTTAGTTTTTACTACAATTATAATTTTTGTCACCTTATAAATATATGAGAAAGACCAAGAAGTTAATAAAAAATTTTAATTGATTGAGATTTTATTTAACTATTAAAAAATTAATTTTAAAAAATAATTTTTAAATTTTAAGCCATTGTTCAACATTTTAGAACATATATAACATATCATTGAAATTTTATAATTATTTTATGTATATTCATTAAATTAATAGTTTAAATGTAATATTCTATTATGGATTTATTTAGAAGCCTGAGAACAATTTTTTTATTTAAAATAAAATAATTTATAACATTAAATTAAATAAAATTGATAAATTTATAATTTATAGGATTTTTAATATTGAAGCATGATTTCTATAAAAATGATTGTTTATGAGCTATTATTAAAAATAATTTTTCATTAAATGATAAATTTTATTTGATATAATTATTATTAAAATTTAGAAAAAATTTTACAAGATATGTAATGAGTTCAATTTCATTTCATTCCATAAAAGTATGACTACATTGATTAAGGACAACTATAATGATAATGATAAAACATTGATATTTATAGAATTGATTTGATAACATTGTGTTATTTTTATCTAATAAAATAATTTTATCAATCTCTCAAAAAACAATTTAATATAATTTTTAATCCAATATATTAATTTATTATAACTCATTCAGTATGTAGTCAATACTAAAAAAGATTAATAAAACTAAATTTTGAAAGAAACGATTTTTCTTCAAAACAGTTTTTCTTTATATTAAATATTTTTAGTTTGAAGTAATTTTTATTCAATATAATCATATGGGAATGAAATTTATTTAGAACAAAAACAAATTTTTTATTATAGGAAACATTATATTTTTGTTAAAATATTAACTAATAGGGTAAAAACTAGTTACTAATTTAAAACTCATTATTAAAAAAATAATAGAATGTGGTAAATGGTTTGTAAAATGTTTAAAAATTTCGACCAAATGGTTGGTGGAGGATTCATTGTCCTTATTTAATTTTTTTTAATTTTTAAACTTTTAAATCCTAAAATGATTTATTCCATTATAGAATAATAGTGGGTGTTAACAAAAAGAATTTTCTTCACATATCGAAGGGTTCACTTCCACACTATTATAAAACACATATTACATTGAATATATTCATTAAAATATACATTTTGCTGTTCCTATAGACCTATCTCATGTAAATAAGGCTCTAGTATCAATTATTAATCATAATCCATTCATTTCCAAGTATACTTTCAAGAGAATGTTCAAGGTCCCAAAGTAACTATTAGTTAATCATTATCTTTTATTTTTAATATTTATATTAATAAAATACACTACCTATTAGTATATGATAAAATAAATATCATTATAATAGAGAATTATTATTATATTAATGGAAAAACACATATATATTTCCATTTTGTCTACGTAGAAGTACCAAATAGTTTCAATTATGTGTTTCGCAGACCACTTCCACATAGAATAGACAAAAATTTTAAAGAGTTAAATTATTGTTAAAATTTAAGTATATATTATACTTATTATTATAAAGATACAAAATAATTTCCACCTTCAATTCCTCTCATTCATCTTGAAATGAAATCATTCGTCATGCGTTGTGTGGAAAACCACATTCATGATGTAACATATATCATTTTTTATCTCGTTTCATTTTTTTATTTTAGAATATCCTGAAATATTATTTATAAAATAAAAATAATCAATATAATGTAACTATTATTATAAAACAATGATATTATTCCCAAATAACAACAATAGTAATCATAATCATCCTATAATTATTCTATGTTATTTTTAGTTTGGGACTTGTTAAGTACTTGAACAATGCCATAAAACATTATCCATGATGAATATGGAAAACTAAGAACAAATAATTTTTAAAATTATTAATAAAATCATTAATTTTAATGGATTTGAAAAGGTTATGGTTTTTATATTCAAATTCCTAAAATATCATTGTTGGCTGCTAAAATTAACTAAATTAGGAGGCACCAATTCAATTTTCACAGAACATAAGAAAAACACTGATGGAATGAGATATGTGATTTTTAAATAAATATTAGTATTTTATTATATGAAATTTAATTATATTATAATGATTTCCTTTTAGTGAATAATAATTAACAACATAATCATTATGAAACAAGTACAAAATGATCAAGATAACTGAAGCCTGATATTTATTGATGATAATAACAAAATGATATACATAATGAGATTAATAAAAAATAATTCTTTTGAGAGATTATATGTAAGAATAGGTTTCATAAATATTTTATAAATGTATATATTTTTATTATAGAAGACTTTAAATCATGTTTTATTTAGAGAGAATACAATATAATTGTTTCTTGTCATAATTTTGAATCTTTTGAGACATAATACATATTATAAAACATATTTTATGATATTGGAGTATATAAAACCACTCTAATTTTTTTTCATGTTACTATCATTAGTCATGATATTTATTTTGTTTTGAAATCATACACTAAAAGTGGTTTTCAATAATATGTTTTTAAATTCATAATGGTCTCCTTGACTCAATTTCATTATGTTGGGACGTAGTACTTCCTATATGAATATAGTTTGAAACCAATAATTGATCAAAAAAATAAACTATTTTATATTTTCTTCCAAATTGTAATATGTGAAAACACTTTCTCAGTAACAATAAATACTTTGATAAAAATATATATCCAAAATGAATGTTTAATATTTAAAGAAACTATAGTCATTTAAACCAATGAATTATTTCATAAATGTTTATATATTTCATACCACAAATGTCCTCTTCTATTTTTTGGAAACATAATATAGGTTATTTTTTATTATTGCAATAATTCAATTTATGCCATTTTATATTT
This sequence comes from Viscum album, assembly GCA_963277665.1. Taxonomy (NCBI): domain Eukaryota; kingdom Viridiplantae; phylum Streptophyta; class Magnoliopsida; order Santalales; family Viscaceae; genus Viscum; species Viscum album. The sequence continues at coordinate 816,646,874 of OY728127.1, forward strand.
AATATATCCAAATACTTTTATGATGCAGGTTTTCATACAATGATATTTAAATTTATTAAAAAATTTTAATCATTTCAAAATAAAATATTTGATATTCTACACCATAATTTATTATTTAATCATTATTATTTTTAATGGAATAATTTATAAATGTTTAGGTTTCAGAGGTAAATTATCACAGTGTTTCTATATCTACATTTAAAAATTAAATTCTAAATTTGTCGGTAACTTCATCATTTTAAGAATATATAGAAAATGTCATCCAAATATCATTATTTAAAATATTCCATTTCAACACATATTTCAAATACCATTTAATTTTATATGAATTTATATCTATACATTTTCATCTTTTCTATAATAAATATGTTCCCTCCTAGCATTATAAAATATTTAATTTAAAATGCACTCCACTGATCAAGGATATTTTTTATTTCAAAAGTATTTTTTCAAAAAGTCATAAAAAGTGTTCTATATATGTGTTGTTTTCTTTTAATATATAATATGCATGATCAAGTATATTCTTATAATGATTCAATTAATATTATTCAATTTAATTGATTGTGGAATATTATTTTTTATAATTTAAATATTTTATCACTGCCTTTGTAACTCATAGTTATTCAATGTTTAAATCCTTAATTTTTTCCAATACCATTTTATGGAGATAATCCTATTTTGTTATTTCTTTGATTAATTGGTTTCCAAAAAGATTCCAAATATAATTTTATAGGGGGGTTGAATTAATCATATAACATTTATTTGTATGTTAAAAAAACAACAAGAATTATTGTGAATGAATGAAATTTACATAGAAACATACATGATGTCAATGGATACACATTTATTTTCTATGGGTTTATCACGGTATGATTATTGATGGAAATAAAAAAAATTCTATATATATCGATTTTCAGAGGCATGTAAATCCATCTTAATTTCCCAGGATTCTTTTGAATATGGTTAATTATTGACACATTATAGAGTAAATATTTATAGATGATAGACCTGTGGAGTCCTATATCACCCTCCAATGAATTTCAAATGTTTTAAATCTCTTCTGATAATGTTCATGATCCTTCTTTGATATGATAAAAAAAATAAAGGGTGGGAATTTTGGGATATTCTGAAAAATTATCCAATTATCTTTCATATATATACTCACAAAACAAAGCCTTTGTATTGTTAGATATGGTAAAAATATTAAGATATTGTATACTCATGTTTATTCCATAATATAATTCTTATTCAAATGACCATGCTATGCCTTTGGGAGTGATGTTTATTTCATTATGATTACACAGACTCTTGATTAAATAATTATTTTAGTGATTTTCATAAGCCATGAACCATGATTTATGATCAAATCCTTTTTTGGGTTGAATTTATTATATTTCAGGATTTTACCCATATTATTATCATATTCCCAATTATGATATTTGATTATTATCAGATATGATTAAAATTAACGAGAATATTGGATCACCCGATTCTTATGATTATATTACCCTAGGTTTTGGGGCAAAGTAATATTTATGAGGTATATAGAGGATTATATTATCTATATATTTTTTCTGATATTTTTATGACTTTTTATGGGTTTGGTATTATTTTTATATTTGGAACAATAAATTTTGGCAGAAATATAATTGTGTTTTTGTAGTTAATGTATTACTATAATTCTTTGAAACTATAAACCTAAAAGGAATTAGGAATGTAATATAATGAATTATTTTTTTATTTTATGTCATTGTGATGTTCATAACTATGGACAAATATATGTGAATATTAGATTTTTAAAAAATAATTATAATTAAATGTTATTAACTAAATTTTATTCCCTAAAAGATAAAAATATCCCCTAATGAATTTCACAATCATAATATTTTATGAAAGTAAGAATAAAATAAATTTACAGAAGGAATAAATATATTAACAGTAAATTAGATCTATAAGATCCAATGTTAACCCTTCACACACCAACCTTTGGTATGACACCTAGTAATTTTTTTCACATTTACAGTAGAGTTTAAAATCATTAAAATAACCATTTTAAATCGTGGAGGTATAAACCAAATACCTTTCTATTTTCATTTAGAGACAATAAGAAATATTTTTATAGGAAAAAACACAACCTATAATTTTAAAAGATCAATACCGAGAACATTTATTTTCTATATTTAGATAGAACCCAACATTTTAAAGGAGATTTTATAACCAAATATTTTATCGGTCTTGTCAGAACCAATACTTTTATAGGTTTAATCCCAACATCATCTATTTTTTAAGGAAATCAAAACATAGGAATATCAGTGTTTATCTCTAAGACATATATATATTTTAGCGTAATTAACCAACCAGTGTATCTTCCATAATGGAAGATTAAACGAATTTAGAACTCTCTTTGTGAAGAACTATAGTGTATATTATTAGATAAAAAGAAACAATGAAATTATGAAAATTAGTGAATTATAGTTGATAAAGATTGGTGTTTTTTGGAATAGGTAATTCTCATCCCCTTCTTACTATTGACGATACTGCACAAGAAATCCAATAAATTATGTGAAGAATGATAACTATTTATCATTATGGAAATTTAAAATATAAATTATTTTAATTCACAGTGTATCTATTAAACTGTTTATGAAAAACGGTTCCATTTGCTTTTGGACACTTTAAATAAACCTTTTTTTAAACAACCATGTCATAAATTTCATAATTCTTGGTCAACGCGTGTAAATGAAATGATAATATTCTCGTGGGAAGATCATATGATTATAATTATATTTATTAAACGAAAAACCATGTTATAAACCCATTAAAATAATTAACAAAAAAATTATTATCCAATATTTAATTACACTTTATAATTGAAACCATTTCCCAAAATCATGATCATTTTTTTATCATATAAAATAAAAACCTCTTTGGATCTAAAAATATAATCAATTAATTTCAAATATAAAAATTTAAATTTTTTTAAATGAATAAACATTTTCAAATTACAAATAATCCACTTAAACTACACATATTTTATGTTGATAAATTCCATAAACTAAAATCATATGTATTGAAAAAATTAAATTTTCAAACACATGAAGAAAATATATAATATAAATATCCAATATGTAAAAACCATTTTATTCATTGTTAAGTTTTTTCATAAATTAATAATTAAACAATTAAAATATTTTCTATATAAATAATTAATTTTTTTAAAAGAAAAAAGTTTTTAAAAATATTTGATATAAACATTTATAACTATAAAATTGAAAAATACTTATAAAATAATGAATGTGTTTATTTTATACAAAAATATACATAAAATATATTTTCATAAGAGTGTACCCAAATAAAGTTAAATCATTCAAATGGTGTAAAGTGATTTTTTTGATGAGTAATGGTATGTTGTATGTTCTATAAAGTTATGTTGAAAAACCTATGAAATTCAAAGACAATTTCAATGAAAATGTATCATATTTTACTATATAATGAAATGTTACCACAACACATAAAGGTAACCTAATATGACTTGCTGAAAGGTAATGTATAATATTTGTGTAATGGTAAATAATCAATAATCAAAAAATGGAAAATTTATAGACTTCATGATATATAATAGTAAAAATAAAATTATGTGTATTGTGTAAACAAAAACTGAAATCATTGTGAATATAGTATAAATTTATTTTACTTATTATAATTTTATTGTTCGAAAATCTATGTAAATGTAATATTCAAATTTAAGAACACATATATGAAAATTATTTACTTATAAAAAGATAATTTTTGATATCTATGTAAGGGTTAAGAATATTTACAAAGGGATACATAAGCAAAATTAATAGTTCTAAGAAATTGCATGAGGGTAAAAATTAAAATTAATAAAAGGCTAAAAAACTTGAACAACCCCCGAGTTGGTTTTCAAAATAATATACAAAAATATTTTTTAAAAAATATATGAATAAATAATTTATAATTATAAAAAGTAAAAAATTCATAATCAATGTCAAAATAATTAATAATTTGAAAATATTTCATTTTACATGTCATGAAGGATTCAAAAATGTTGAACACCAAATACATAATTAAAAAAATGATGTGGTAGAAAAATTATTATTAATGTAATATGTTATTTGAAATTATCAAAACATAATAAGATAGAGTGGATCAGGGATACATTCAATAAAGTGATTGTTAATTAATTTTATTAGGGATATTTTAAGGGTATGAACATTCACAGGTCATATAAATTATGGAAGGGTGGTGTTATAGTTGGTGGTGTAGATATTGGAGGTAGTATGTTGTAATAAATATGAGTTTTGGACCATAAATGACAAAAACAATTGTCTAGATATGACTAATGATGGGGTGTATTGTGCTTTATAGATATTGTTATGGAAGGTTTATTTACTTTATTTTTTATTTTGGTGTTGTAAACATCAATTTTTAGATGATTTATTCCATATAGATTATCTATGGTAGGTTATTGGGTGTTGAAGTGGTTGTGGTGTGTTGGGATAATCCTTGTGTTTAGTGTGGAAGGATGAAATAATAATTTCATATTTTGTGGTTCTCTACAACCAATTAAAAGAGTATGATACATAATTTTGGAGATGAAGATATGGTTAGGAATGTGGAATATATATCATGGATGGTAAGGTCTTGATTAAGGTTTGAGGGGAAAATAACAATTACTGAATCCACATTAAGGTAGTGGTGGTTAAAAGAGTTTTTTATAAAGTGAAATCTGTTCTAATAAAATGGGTAACAATAGTTTTCAATAAAATAGATCTTGTATCTATTTTCATTGATTCAATTTATGTAATTGTGTGGCCCTCTCTAGGGTTTTGTGGAGTCAAACAATTTCATTTTATTTAAGAAAACATATTTTCTATTCTCTTTTTCTAATTTTTATTTCTTATCTTGAATCCTAGGTGTTCATTTGTTGCTTTCATAAATTTCCTAGGACTCCGAGATTTATTATTGGACACTATATTTATCTAAAAATCATTCTTCATCAATCGATAATTTCCTTAAAGATTAAGTTAATTATATTTTTCACTTAACATCTCAATTGATATTAGAGTAGTTTTTATATGGTATTGTTATATATGGTCTATCTTTTGGTAGTGGGTTGGTGTTTATAAGTTATTGAGGATTAATATTTGAATATTTGTTGTGTTTATTCAGCTTTATTATTTTTTATTATACAATGATTGTTAATGCATTCATCAGGGTAGGGGATTTGAAATATCTCTTCTTATATATTTGTTAACTGTCCAATTGTGATGCCTATATATTAAATGGTTAATTAGTTATATTTCTCAAACAGAAAATAATAAAATATATTAAATGAAATAAATTTGTATATGTGAATCACATTTACATTAAATAATTTCAACATATTGTTTTACATACTATTTTTTAAATAATTTGGAAAACAAGTTATTGTGATATGATTATTTTTTGGGGGGATATAGTTCATTGAGTTCATAATTAGATAAAAACTTAAACATGGAAATGAAAATGAATGTGGGAATATAAAAATTAACTTGTGATAATTTTTAAATTAATTTCTTAATGTATTGTAAAGAATTATTTTTTTGGTTAATGGAATGAGATAGTGTGATTATTTGTGAATTTATATGGAGTGGTTGAGGTGTTTTCTTCTATAATTACTGAAAAATATAAAATTTAATAAGAAATAATGAAATATATATTGATTACGGGTTTTTTAAATAAATATATATATACATACTGTTGAAATATAAGGAAATGTGTAGGAATTTTCAGCTAATTATAAGTTTAAAATGTTTTGAAAGGTTAATGTGGCACTATAAATAAAAAACAAAAAATAGTGAAATAATAAAAAATTCTTAATTGGAAATGTATACATACAACGGTGACAGATAAAGATAATTGAGAAATAATGAATGTAATCTGTTAGGCTAATTTTAAAGATGATTTAGAAGGAAAATGAGAAAACAATTATGATTTTTTAATTACAAAGAAGTGATTATTTGTTGGAAAAAATGATGATGTTCATTGGTTGAGCTGATTTTTGTGATGGATCGAGGTGGTAGTGATATTGTACTGACCCAACCCTAGAAGTCCTAGAACAGGTGTTATGATATCAACTACATTGACAAAAGAGACATATAAATTAGGTCCCAATGGACTGAACAAAATTTTACTCTTGCTAATCCAGATATAGACATCATGAGTCTTGTATTATAAATGAGTAAACTCATTACAACCTAATTATTTTTTTGTTTTAGGAAAATAAAATTATTCAATATATTGTACCCTTGTACATCATTCTTAGTAAGCTTAATAGAATCATGATGAAAGGAAACAAAATAATGGTGATCTCAAATTTTCAATAAGATTAAATACAGCAAAAGAAATAATGAATCAATGAGAGTAATCATTATGGTATTGTAATAAATAAAACAAATTCCATTCAAAGAACTCGATAAGGAAAAATCAAAATAGAAAGGTAAGAAAATAGAAAAACATTTCATTTTATAAATAAACAATGAATGGAATGAAACCATATATATGTGGACACAAAATCAAATGAATAAGAAAGTACTAAATCCAGATGAAGGAAATGATTAATTAGTGGATGTTTCATATCTTTCATATGGACCATTATACCATCACAATATATCCTCAATAATATTTAGGTTTATGACTTGAAATCATTCTATTCTTTTTCGAAAAAAACTCAAAGGGGGTTTTCACGGTCTAATATTAACTCATGAGATTTTTGATACATAGAGGGTCTACATAATGTCTTGTCCCCACCTATCAATATATGTAAAAATTATTCTTCATATCGAATAAATGATTTAATTAATAAAAAATTAACCTCATCAAAAATACATATTGAAAAAAATACAGATTTATCACTATTTCCCCAAATAATAAAATAACATTAAAAGTAAACACCATAGAAAGAATTCAATACGGTTCATGATATAATCATATCCATGAAATATGTTATAGATATTTTAGGAAATATCAATGTCAAATAAACATTTGAAATTAGATATTTAAAGGTGACTAAAACAAATCAAGGATGTTAATCTTAATGAATTCCTTGATGAAATCACTAATAATCATTCAAGAGGAATAATAAGTGTTATATCAATACATCATATATGAATTTGAGTAAAAATAATGGGTTTTAGTCATTAATGAATATAAATACATTAAATATATATTTGAGAAACATTCTTATGGAAATTGAGCTTTTGATTTGAGAAACCATTTGAAAAATAATTTCATTTAAAATTACTTTAGAAATACTTTTCCATTACCTATATGCTCCTAAACATTCAATGTATTATTCAAATAAATAACGTTGGGTAAATTTGTAAATACCGTATGAAGTAAATGAAAATTAATTTTTCATTGAAAATGATTTGAAAAATGCCTTTTTTGGAAAGCTATAAGTTGATTAATATAAAAATAAGGATAAAATACCAAAAGCGTAAAATTTTTATTAATTAATAAATTTTTATTGGTAAAAAATAGTTCTTGAAAACATTTTGAAAAAATAGTTTTTACAAGAAAATATGTTCTATGATTAAATAGAGTATAAAGTCTAGTTTTATTAAAAATAATTTCTAAAATATATTAAGTAACAAAGAGTAGAAAAAAAGGTAAAAATACATTAAAATGGTCATGAATAAATAGAGAGGATCTAAATAAAATATTTAATTTAAAAATGTTAATATAATTTTCTTGAATCGAAATGAAAGGTCATTAAAGTTTTATAGGAAAATAATCTTTAAACATCACAAAGTGCCCCATACCACTTTGAAAAATTTTATATTATAACACTCATGAAGGAAAAAAATTAAACAAAAATTTTATATACTATGAGGAGAAGATTTTTAATGATATAATATTTCAAAAGTGGAAGTAGATTTGTCACACAAAAGAAGTATGTGATGAAGTTGACATTTATCTCAGAAATTTAAAAGGTGAGATGAAAATCCATTACCTTATGTCTAACTTGTCTCATGTGCCTTTATATTCCTAAAAAATAAATATATGTCAATTATTTAATTTATTGATATCCTTTTTCATGTTTATCAAAACATTTATTTTACTTAATATCATGTTTTATACGACTAATTAAACAATTATTCTTACATTGGGGGTTTTGAAGAAATTGTGTTTATGTGTCAAATAAATATTTGTAAGTGAACTATGGTCAAATGGAGAATTATATAAAATATATAGAATAATAATTTTAGAATCCCGTGTTTCGAACTGGACTAAAATAAAGATGTTGTGGAAATTTTCCATTAATTAGAATGGTCACTTTTAAGTCAAAGCATCAGAACATAATTCAGAGAGTTGAACATCTTAAATTGGTGTTTGCGGAGTTGGACGAAGTCCAGTTAAGTTCCCTGGGTTGTTTAATGTGTTTCAGGAGCAACTCTAACGACCCATACTTTACATACATTGTTAATACTTCAAAATTGAAGCACACTTATTACAACATATGACAAAACCACAAAGGACCGTATAGGTATAGTGTCTTTAGAAACTGGGAAACATAAACAACTGGTTCATAAATCTTCTACAGTATCTCCCGTTTATTTCATCATATCTAGGGTCCCTTTTAGCATATTCAATTTAATATCCATCTTCCTGACCTGGGGAAAAGAAAACATAAAAGGGTGAGCTCAAATGCTCAGCAAGGGCAAATAAAGGAAATAAAAATCATATCATATCTTTATGAAGATCAAAACCTGCAAAAGAGATCATAATATCTTAACATGGAATAAATCATAGAAGTGAAAATGAGATCCCCATAATCATAACATAAAACTTGAAACTTTGTGGCATGCACACATAATCATGGAAAATCATTTCTTGTTAGTCATGACTCATTGCCAAGACTATCTTAGTGGACAAAGTCCCTTTCTGAACCGAGTTCACTCCTCGTTTCAGTCCTGTATCACTGAACCAAAATAACCTTCCGTTCCAGCCATGTCTATCTCATGAGATATAAAATCTTTACCCAATGCATTGGAGGGAGATATAGGTCCCACCCATCTTATAATGAATCCTTTCTTATGTGTGCCACATAATCATAAAACATACATCATCGCATAACACATATAACAAAAATGGGATTCTTGAAACATCATGACATCATAAATCAATTCATATATGATAAAGGAATTCATAAACATAATTCCATCACAACATAGTCAAACCAATGTAAAAATATGGATAGAAACATAACCCTTTATTATCTTAGATGGAAAATAATTTTGATAAAACACTTGAATTGAATTCTTGAGGAAAATATCCTTTCTTCTTCAAAAACATTTTTCCTTTCATAACATGTCATACAACTTTAAAATAAAAGAAGTTGATTAAAAATAAACTTGAAAACTTGTAAAGGAATATTCTTTGAAGTAATGTTTTAAAAATCCATTCATGCCGTATAAGTTAAAAAAAACATTCTTCGTACTTTTGTCGGAAAAGTCAAAAAGTACCTCGTACGGAAAAACGACAAAAGATTCCTTTCATATTCTTTACTAAAAACTCACCTAAGGGTAAAATTGGATTTAAACTATTGCAAGTGGATGGAAACAATATTTCATATTGAGGGAACATGGATGTGGATGATAAAATACACCCCAGTAAATACTTACGAATAAACAATCTCGGATAAAAATGAGATTGTGATATTTCCCTTACCTTAGGTCCAATTTGCTTTGTACGTGTCCGAAGCTCCTGTATAATGGTTTAAATAATGTTATTGACTTATTCCAGAATCATACATATTGATATGATATCATATATGGTCATATTCTTAGCTTATTGTTAGTAATATTTCATTGTTACTTGTTACTCGGGTCTTTATTGCCTTTTGTTCTTATGCGTGTTTTTCCAAATAAATTCTTATTCTTCTTTTAAGGTTATAGATACCTTATATCAAGAATGTTATTAGTGTAACATATATCATATTTATTCATTCAATTCATTTATATAATTACTATGTAATGATGATCATGTAGAACGAGTCGCATCACATCGTGGAGACGGTATTCCGTACGTACGCACGAGTGATGATATCGTTCCTATGATCATGGAACTGTATTGGAGTATAAATATATTATTTCAGTATCAATATTACTTTATAATAATCATATATAGTTACTCATTACACCATTATACCCATCCTTGTAAGGTGATGGTGGAAAATAGATTACACCACGGCGTGGAGACGGTATTCCGTACGTACGCACGCGCGGTGATTTCATTTTTTCCGTAGGATGGATAGAAGGTGAATTAGGGTTGTTTCATATTTATAATAACATATCAGTATGTAAGTAATACTGATGTTATTACTTTATCATGAAACAACTAAAGAAGAAGAAGTGGAAGAAGAAATAAAGATGAAAGAATTGGTAACGGTAATTACCTCTTCTTTGAAGTGCCTCTTTGAGACCTCCTCTTAGGGCACTAGAATTGGTCTTTGAGGAAGACCAGAACCTCTAGGATGTTGCTAGGGAAGTGGAGAAGGGATTTTGGCAGGGGTTGGCCGAGCTTGAGTGCTCAAATTGGTGTGAGGAGGAGGGGGAGGAGGTGTCCTTTTATAAGGGAGGAGAGGGGCACCTTAGGAATTCTTAAAAATATTAATTTATAATAAATATAACCCCACTTAAAAACCTCCAAAAATGACTCATATTCGAAGCTTAGATGAGATAGGGTTGTAATCTCATCAACCAATCAAATTTATACATGTTTGGATCTTATTTTAAACCTTATCAATTAGATTTAACTCTAAGTTAAATAATTTAACTTTTACCGTGTCTTTTTGTTTTCTTTCACTATATGGTTAATACACTTACTATAACATGCCAAACGAACCTCAAATTGTATATTATTAATACATATATCCTTATCTAAGTCATTTGGCCGAACCTTAGATTTTTAGGAATAAAATAACAATTAATAATATAATATTTGATTTAAAAACTATTTTGTGTCAATTTTGACACTATTTGATATATGATTTTTTTGAAAGTCATAACAGAATTATATATTCGAACCAAGTTGATTAAATCAACACTAATATATCATAGTAACCTAGAAAATTAGTGGAATTCATAAAAAATCTCAAATTACATTTATTTTGGTGTTTATAACATCAATTATGTCAATATTTCATTAATAAGATAATTACTGCATCATCGTTGTGTCATAAATAAATTAAATTATTTGATGTCTAAAAATTACAAATAAAATACCATCATGTAGTAAATCTTTTTAGCTTTCTAATGAATATTTACAATCGACTTTATCTTATGTATAACCCTATATTAAAAATGATTTACTTATTAAACTTTGATTTTAACTATTTTAACCCTTCTTTAAATAAATTAATAATAAATGTCCTAATCTAATCCAAGTGGGCCTAAATGGTCATATTTTATTCCTAAGATTGTTTTTGGTCGAATTAAACTTGTCCAGTAGAATTAGGACATGTGTTAGGGTAATATTAATATCATATTTACCCTTAGTTACCCTATTTACTATTAACCGCGGTAAAAAAAAAGTAAAAAGTTACTATTCACCAAAAATTATTTTCATCTCATTGAACCACATTTTAGTCCTTGATATTAACCGTGTCTCTCGGATTTTCGAAATTCCATTCACAGAAGTGGTAAAATTAAGTTTTATGCAAAATTCAGTTTTTAACCTACCACTTAGTGGTTTCACTATTCATCAAAAATTGAAAGTTTTCAGAAAAATGCCAAAATTTCATCCTAAGCTATATTTCATATTCCGAATTCAAAATGAAGTCTATTTTACCAAATTCATAACATATAAGTTGAATTAATTAATTTTATAATTAAATCCCGCTATTAAAACAAATAGCGTGTTTTTACGAAACAATATCTATCAAAAGATTGACACTTGTTTATGTCAGGTTTAAATGTGAAATTACGTCCAATGACCAACATTGTATTAAATTGTAAAAATATATTCTAAATATACTTTAAAACCACTCAAATTAATAATTTATCACTATTAATTATTTCGATTAAAAAAGTTGTTTTTAATTATAATTTAGTAATTTTCACTATTCATCAGAATATGAAAGTTATCCGAAATGTACCAAAATTTCACCTTAGGCTAAATTCGATACTCCGAATCCAAAAATGAAATCCATTTTGAAAAATTAAATTTACAAAATTTCCAAAAAGTGGTTATTACTATTCATAACGGCTAGTTTTAATAATATTTTAATAGCATATCGTTGTTTCGTGAAACTCAGTATTGCGTACTACACACGCTATCGAGGAAGGTCGCGATTGCGTGTAACGGAAGGAAAGTCAAGGATGCGTATTGTGAAAGCTTCTTTTGTTGTAGCGTACAACACAAGACATTAATGAAATTAAAAAGAATATTTTTCATAAAATCTTGGGGCGTTACATTCTACCCCCCTTAAAATGAATTTCGCCCTCGAAATTCATCGGGGTTATAAATGGTTTTCTATTCGAAAGTTTCCCACATCGTAAAAAGGAATACCAAAACTTGGCTTTAAAAACTAAAGTATGAAATGTAACGATTACCCAAATAAACTAATTGTTGGGTTTCCACATAGGTAAAAATATGGATATGGAAGAAAAATCTAACCATCATGTTCTGATGGAGAGTGGTAGAGAACATGGCTATGGAAAATCCAAAAATCACAAATCCATAAATTTGTGATGATATAAGGTACCATCTGATTCCTCAGGTATAAGATCACTAGGACAACATTTTTGGTTTTCAAGATCATTTCCCTAAAGTTGAAAATTTGAATTAGAATAAATACTTACTTTATTTTAGTACAATCTCACTGTTGTTCGTGCCTTGAACAATTTCCACTTCATCTCTTAAATAAATGAAGTTGAATTTGTTATTCGTGAAGTGTTAGCAGATAATGTGATAGAATGACGGGTCATTCCATCTGTCTCAAACAAAAGGTTAGCAAAAATTATATGCATAAATCGATCTATAGTGAGATTAATCATATATGGTTCCTAAAATGGACTTATACTTCATATATCATACTGCTTAATATAATAAAACTAGTTTCTACTAAATAGGGACTTCCTGTAGGTCAGTGGTAGGCGATAAAGGCCAGTCGCACTTCGGTTGTGGGTTCGATTCCTACAGCCTTGTCCGAAGCGATGGGTTGTCGCCCGTCCTGCAGGTTGTCCTTTTTCTAAAACTATATTACTATAACATCCCATCAATAATATCGAGAAAACTTCGATCCTTAAACAATACTCACTTATGTCCAACATAATCCATTTCAATCTTTAGGCTTATCCATAATACTGCAGTCCACTCTCATAATATAGTGACAACGATTACCAGAGATTTAATATTGTCGTTGATCCCCACATATCATAAGATATGTTTTGTTGGTCACATTCTAAACATTCAAAGTCCTTAATCATGTATTCTCTTGAATACCTTAGTGAAAACATGAATGCAGTTAAAAGTTAACACTTTCCACATACCAAAATCCTCAAAATTCTATATACTCAATCCATGATATCACTTAGTCCTTATATCAATCATGAGCTCATGAATACTATTAAACATTTCATTTTCTCGTCTTCATTATGCGCATATCATCTTATTTCCAAAAAAAATATCTCAATCACTTTGAATACCACATCAATAAATATTGCAATACTCAATCATACAACATTATTTTGGAATCCCATTACATAAACACTTAATCATTCCACCACATCGTTGTCATATTCAACATTTCCAATAGTGATCGCATGTGATTTCCCTTTGTCCTTTGCCTTCAGTGGTTGCTCATGTTGATCATCACTAACCCTTGGATTAGGGAAATTATTAGCATAATGCCCCATTTCCTTGCACTTGAAGCATTGAAGTGTTGGCGGTGCGTTCTCTGCAGTGTTTGCTTTATTCACATCATTAGAAACCCTTTTTCCATTACATCGACACTCAGCTGCTCGATGACCTTCTTTTCCACACTTAAAACATTTTCTAGTTCCTTTAAGACAATCTCCACCATGCTTCTTTCCACACTTTGTGCATAAGGAAACATTCATCTTCTTTTCACCATTATTATGAGATTTCTCCTTGAACTCCATCTTTCGTTTCTTGTCAAAACCATGAGATGGATATGTAACACCAACTTCCATTTCTACCTTGATAGCACAACGCACAATTTCTTCATAGCTACTGAAGTCTCTTATAGCTAATGCCCTTCGAAGACTTGGTTTTAAGCCACTGAAAAATCGATCAACTTTACTTTCAGGTTGGATGATAATGCCAGATGCATACCTTGCAAGTCTTGTAAAATTCGCTTCATATATACCAACAGATTCATCATCCTTCTGCTTCAGCTCAATAAACTCCTTTTCCATCTTTGTTCGAAGAATACGAGGGAAGTACTTACTGAAAAACAAGTTCTTGAATTCGTCCCATTCCATGGACTCAATTTCATCCCTTGGCCTCGTATTCTTGATAAGATTCCACCATTGATCAGCTTCACCTTCCAAACGATATACTGCTAAGATGACTTTATCATGTTCAGAACATTGAAGAACTGAAAATATCTTTTCAGTGGTACTGATCCATTGTTCAGCAACAAGTGGATCGGAAGTCCCACTGAAAGAAGGTGGACGTTGCCTCATGAAGGACTCAATAGAATATTGTTCCCTTCTCTGCTCATTTGGAAGTCCAGAATGATTCATAGCTTGTGTAAGTATAGCAATAAGATTTTGCACTCCATCTCCCATAACATTTGTTTGTTTAGGAGGGAAATCATTGCATTGTCCATTGCATTGATCAACACGGTTCCTTCGGGTTCCAGCCATCGTCTAAAACCCAAAAAGAATAGTGTGAGAGGCAAAAATCATGCTAGGGAAAACAACATAATAAAGGGGGAGTACCTTCAATATCCAACATCTTAGGTTTAATTCTATGATCATTAGCGTAATTCTATTACTACAACCTATACGTATACTTATCCCTAGGGACATCCCTAGACATACCTTAGAAATATCTCTAGGGATCTCACTAACGTTTTCGCATCCTAGTTTCCAAAGGTTGACTATACCTTTCCTCTGATACCAACTCTAACGACCCATACTTTACATACATTGTTAATACTTCAAAATTGAAGCACACTTATTACAACATATGACAAAACCACAAAGGACCGTATAGGTATAGTGTCTTTAGAAACTGGGAAACATAAACAACTGGTTCATAAATCTTCTACAGTATCTCCCGTTTATTTCATCATATCTAGGGTCCCTTTTAGCATATTCAATTTAATATCCATCTTCCTGACCTGGGGAAAAGAAAACATAAAAGGGTGAGCTCAAATGCTCAGCAAGGGCAAATAAAGGAAATAAAAATCATATCATATCTTTATGAAGATCAAAACCTGCAAAAGAGATCATAATATCTTAACATGGAATAAATCATAGAAGTGAAAATGAGATCCCCATAATCATAACATAAAACTTGAAACTTTGTGGCATGCACACATAATCATGGAAAATCATTTCTTGTTAGTCATGACTCATTGCCAAGACTATCTTAGTGGACAAAGTCCCTTTCTGAACCGAGTTCACTCCTCGTTTCAGTCCTGTATCACTGAACCGAAATAACCTTCCGTTCCAGCCATGTCTATCTCATGAGATATAAAATCTTTACCCAATGCATTGGAGGGAGATATAGGTCCCACCCATCTTATAATGAATCCTTTCTTATGTGTGCCACATAATCATAAAACATACATAATCGCATAACACATATAACAAAAATGGGATTCTTGAAACATCATGACATCATAAATCAATTCATATATGATAAAGGAATTCATAAACATAATTCCATCACAACATAGTCAAACCAATGTAAAAATATGGATAGAAACATAACCCTTTATTATCTTAGATGGAAAATAATTTTGATAAAACACTTGAATTGAATTCTTGAGGAAAATATCCTTTCTTCTTCAAAAACATTTTTCCTTTCATAACATGTCATACAACTTTAAAATAAAAGAAGTTGATTAAAAATAAACTTGAAAACTTGTAAAGGAATATTCTTTGAAGTAATGTTTTAAAAATCCATTCATGCCGTATAAGTTAAAAAAAACATTCTTCGTACTTTTGTCGGAAAAGTCAAAAAGTACCTCGTACGGAAAAACGACAAAAGATTCCTTTCATATTCTTTACTAAAAACTCACCTAAGGGTAAAATTGGATTTAAACTATTGCAAGTGGATGGAAACAATATTTCATATTGAGGGAACATGGATGTGGATGATAAAATACACCCCAGTAAATACTTACGAATAAACAATCTCGGATAAAAATGAGATTGTTATATTTCTCTTACCTTAGGTCCAATTTGCTTTGTACGTGTCCGAAGCTCCTGTATAATGGTTTAAATAATGTTATTGACTTATTCCAGAATCATACATATTGATATGATATCATATATGGTCATATTCTTAGCTTATTGTTAGTAATATTTCATTGTTACTTGTTACTCGGGTCTTTATTGCCTTTTGTTCTTATGCGTGTTTTTCCAAATAAATTCTTATTCTTCTTTTAAGGTTATTGATACCTTATATCCAGAATGTTATTAGTGTAACATATATCATATTTATTCATTCAATTCATTTATATAATTACTATGTAATGATGATCATGTAGAACGAGTCGCATCACATCGTGGAGACGGTATTCCGTACGTACGCACGAGTGATGATATCGTTCCTATGATCGTGGAACTGTATTGGAGTATAAATATATTATTTCAGTATCAATATTACTTTATAATAATCATATATAGTTACTCATTACACCATTATACCCATCCTTGTAAGGTGATGGTGGAAAATAGATTACACCACGGCGTGGAGACGGTATTCCGTACGTACGCACGCGCGGTGATTTCATTTTTTCCGTAGGATGGATAGAAGGTGAATTAGGGTTGTTTCATATTTATAATAACATATCAGTATGTAAGTAATACTGATGTTATTACTTTATCATGAAACAACTAAAGAAGAAGAAGTGGAAGAAGAAATAAAGATGAAAGAATTGGTAACGGTAATTACCTCTTCTTTGAAGTGCCTCTTTGAGACCTCCTCTTAGGGCACTAGAATTGGTCTTTGAGGAAGACCAGAACCTCTAGGATGTTGCTAGGGAAGTGGAGAAGGGATTTTGTCAGGGGTTGGCCGAGCTTGAGTGCTCAAATTGGTGTGAGGAGGAGGGGGAGGAGGTGTCCTTTTATAAGGGAGGAGAGGGGCACCTTAGGAATTCTTAAAAATATTAATTTATAATAAATATAACCCCACTTAAAAACCTCCACAAATGACTCATATTCGAAGCTTAGATGAGATAGGGTTGTAATCTCATCAACCAATCAAATTTATACATGTTTGGATCTTATTTTAAACCTTATCAATTAGATTTAACTCTAAGTTAAATAATTTAACTTTTACCGTGTCTTTTTGTTTTCTTTCACTATATGGTTAATACACTTACTATAACATGCCAAACGAACCTCAAATTGTATATTATTAATACATATATCCTTATCTAAGTCATTTGGCCGAACCTTAGATTTTTAGGAATAAAATAACAATTAATAATATAATATTTGATTTAAAAACTATTTTGTGTCAATTTTGACACTATTTGATATATGATTTTTTTGAAAGTCATAAAAGAATTATATATTCGAACCAAGTTGATTAAATCAACACTAATATATCATAGTAACCTAGAAAATTAGTGGAATTCATAAAAAATCTCAAATTACATTTATTTTGGTGTTTATAACATCAATTATGTCAATATTTCATTAATAAGATAATTACTGCATCATCGTTGTGTCATAAATAAATTAAATTATTTGATGTCTAAAAATTACAAATAAAATACCATCATGTAGTAAATCTTTTTAGCTTTCTAATGAATATTTACAATCGACTTTATCTTATGTATAACCCTATATTAAAAATGATTTACTTATTAAACTTTGATTTTAACTATTTTAACCCTTCTTTAAATAAATTAATAATAAATGTCCTAATCTAATCCAAGTGGGCCTAAATGGTCATATTTTATTCCTAAGTTTGTTTTTGGTCGAATTAAACTTGTCCAGTAGAATTAGGACATGTGTTAGGGTAATATTAATATCATATTTACCCTTAGTTACCCTATTTACTATTAACCGCGGTAAAAAAAAAGTAAAAAGTTACTATTCACCAAAAATTATTTTCATCTCATTGAACCACATTTTAGTCCTTGATATTAACCGTGTCTCTCGGATTTTCGAAATTCCATTCACAGAAGTGGTAAAATTAAGTTTTATGCAAAATTCAGTTTTTAACCTACCACTTAGTGGTTTCACTATTCATCAAAAATTGAAAGTTTTCAGAAAAATGCCAAAATTTCATCCTAAGCTATATTTCATATTCCGAATTCAAAATGAAGTCTATTTTACCAAATTCATAACATATAAGTTGAATTAATTAATTTTATAATTAAATCCCGCTATTAAAACAAATAGCGTGTTTTTACGAAACAATATCTATCAAAAGATTGACACTTGTTTATGTCAGGTTTAAATGTGAAATTACGTCCAATGACCAACATTGTATTAAATTGTAAAAATATATTCTAAATATACTTTAAAACCACTCAAATTAATAATTTATCACTATTAATTATTTCGATTAAAAAAGTTGTTTTTAATTATAATTTAGTAATTTTCACTATTCATCAGAATATGAAAGTTATCCGAAATGTACCAAAATTTCACCTTAGGCTAAATTCGATACTCCGAATCCAAAAATGAAATCCATTTTGAAAAATAAAATTTACAAAATTTCCAAAAAGTGGTTATTACTATTCATAACGGCTAGTTTTAATAATATTTTAATAGCATATCGTTGTTTCGTGAAACTCAGTATTGCGTACTACACACGCTATCGAGGAAGGTCGCGATTGCGTGTAACGGAAGGAAAGTCAAGGATGCGTATTGTGAAAGCTTCTTTTGTTGTAGCGTACAACACAAGACATTAATGAAATTAAAAAGAATATTTTTCATAAAATCTTGGGGCGTTACAGCAACAGACCCAAAAAGGGCATTTTTATGAGGCTGTAAGGGGTGAATAGTTTGCACATGGTCTCCCCAACTGTGTGTCCCATTGCATGTAACCGTGCGGCCATGTATAAAAAGGGAGAGTGGCTTTGTGAACAATATGTGAACTATTTCTTAAACTGTTCACCTTGTGCCTATGTGGGCAGTAGACTCTAAATGGTTTTTTGCACTCTTTGTAAAATGTGTGGGTCAAACCGTGCAGTTGGGTCTATTTACGATATTAATTAATTTTAAATTAAAAGAAAATGAAATAAAGAACCTAAACTACTCTGCCTATACCCTCTCATGTTGTGATGTAGCAGCCCCAAAGGGGTTCCCCCTTCATCACGCTCTGCACCCTCTCCTATAGCCTATCCTCCTATGCCGTTTCCCACCAGATCACCACCATATTTTCACACCTGTTATAAATTAATTAATTCAATGAGTATTATGTCCTATTTCTATTAAATTTTAATTTATCATGTTCATAATTTTAATATTATATATAATATATTCTTTTTTTGATAAAAAATATCATGTTTTTATAATAAAACCCCTCCAACAGAGGTGTGATACCTTCAAACTAAAATTTAGTGGTTAGACCTTTCGTGCCTGACTTGTTGTGTTTATAATTCTTAGACCTTGATGTTATGTTGATATATGACATTTTTAGGACATGAACCTAATGGAATTTGAAAATAGAGTTTTTTTTTTGAAATAATTAAAAGGGAAAAGGCACTTCCAAAGTGCTTGGCCTAGTTTTGAATTGGATTTAATCATGTGTGATCTTTTCA
Source organism: Viscum album (assembly GCA_963277665.1). Lineage (NCBI taxonomy): Eukaryota > Viridiplantae > Streptophyta > Magnoliopsida > Santalales > Viscaceae > Viscum > Viscum album. The sequence continues at coordinate 816,666,864 of OY728127.1, forward strand.
ATAATTATCATTGAGTGTTTTGACACATTCAGGGTACAGTTTGGATTTTCCATGGCTTTGCCTTAACAAATGTAACACCTTTTATATTAAATGGTTGACTTCTCCATTAAATTTTCTAATTTAAAGTACCAAATATGCTCAGCACTTTACCTGCCTAAGGGAAGTTATTTGAATTGAAAATTAGTGGTGAAATGTGAATTGGTAGGTATATTTAATACATGAATTTACAGTATTAAGACTATTTGAATAATGGTTTCATTTCTATAGGACCCCTTTCCATGTTGATGGAAGGTAGCACAATGAACCTTAATTATTGAATACACCTTAATGGATTTAATAAATAAATAGATGCAATGCTACTTGACCTTTCCACACTAATGGAAGGCAAGGATTGAACCATTAAATAAATTGTTACAATGATAAATGACTATTCCACACTAAGGGATGGAAAGTCATGGACCTAAATGAATCATTACATGACTTCTTTATTAAATAAGAATGGATAGACTCGAGTTTTTCATGGGATCTGATTGGAGAATACCATGAGCACTCGTGTACCCCATTCCAAATTCATGGATGGGTTTCTCTAGTTCAGAGTCACCTTGATCCCATTCTTTTTCTTGTCTCTAGATACCTGGTATACTACTATTGTGTCCCATATAAAGTACAACTGGATCCCTTGGATACACTCCTTGGATCCATCATTGACAAGTAGGTTCCTTGGATACACTCCATGGACCCAGTCCTTACATAGCCCCATTTTAATATGGATTTACTCCATGGACTCGGTAGGCACCTCATTGTGTAATGGCAAGAACTATGCCCCATGGATTACACCTGTAACCCCAATGATAAATCAAGATACCACTGTGGTAGCGTTCCGTGAGATCTATGTTAACTTGGTTATTACCTTGGAACTTCCTCAATGGATATCTTTGTGAGGTTGCCTTGTTACATCATGGGACCTTCACTACTTGTACTATCATGAGGTTGTTTCCTTGGTTATTACCATGGGACTTTGTTACTAAATACCATCACAGGATTCCTTGGATACACTCCTTGGGTCTATCATTGATAAGTAGGTGCCATGGTTAAAGCCCCTAGGGTTTGGTCATTGCTTAGCTCCATTTTACCTTGGAGAGAACTCCTAGGACTCTGTAGAAGATATATTCCCTCATGAAACAAGAATAAAATGTTCATAATCAATTAATGAATTTATTACATGTCCAGACACCATACAAGGGATGAAGCAGTCACTTGGGTATCCTGATACACTGTAAAACCTACTTTATTTATGCAAGCTTTCTCACTGTTTAATTTATATTAGACTATCACGATTGGGTTAGACTCCAGTTGTGCCGGCCTACTGAGAATTATATCTGACACCCTAATTGTTCAACTATTGAATTGGGTTTCCAAGGTAGACATTTCTAGTTGATATTACCTTGGACCTAGCATCTTGTTGTCTTCTTGTACCCGAGAGTTAGGAGAACAGGACTGAGCTGGAGTTCAGAATACTCATGGATATTTCCATTGGGATTTTAGTTATTCTCTTTACTTGATTCAAATATTTTATTGGATTGAAAATCATGTCGTACTATTATTCCTTCCCTTCATGTATCAACACCATGTCATGAAAGCATTTATTGTATAAACTAGCATTGGCCACTTTTATTCAGTTATATGAAATTTTCCTTCTGCTATATTGTCAATTATGTATTACTGGTTATTTTGTTGACTGTTATTCACTCTGTAATATAACTTCAAAAATCTGATAACAGGGTTTAGTATACCTAGTGACTATCCTTACAACCTCACTACTAGTTGGCAGCCTCTGGCGTATAGGGAGGCACACTTGTTCTCCTGTGGCGATCGGTCCAGCCACCGTCTTAGTGGTGAGCTATGTTGGGATGTTACAAAGTGGAATCCGAGTTGGTTTTTCTGTTTTGTCTTATTATTTTGGGTTGGTAGACAATAGACTAGGAGGGTTTCAGTTTTGGGTTAATAGTCGAGTATGGGAATGATCATCCCATGTACGGGGAAGGACCATGTGTCCAGGGTTGGGATTGCTATTTATGTTGTTCTTTGTTACAATTAATATGATTTCACCATGGTTGGTTGATGTACATTCCCCTACTTATTATTTTTGAATTATGAATATTACCCTTGGACTCTTATGGATAGGATGAAACATGAATTCATCATATTTGACACTTACAAATTAACATGCCATGCATATATGCCATGCCAGGTAGTTACAGTAGTATGATTCCTATTAAGTATGATTCTGTGTCTTATTAATATTCTATGCATAGATTTATACCTTTTTATGAAATAAATTATCATGCCTTCATTGCTTTCTTCTTTTTATAACATTCTCCTGTGATTAAAATACCATGCCTTTATGATTTAATCTTGTTTCTATTTGATATCATATTATAGTTACATGATAGAATACTTTAATATGTGTAAGTGGTTGCATGGGATGAGCTATTGGTTGTGGTTATGAAGGGAGCCAATTTTTAGTTGTAAGGTGTATGAGTTCCTTATAGCTTAGAAACTATAACCAGTGTAGTTGAACAATTGTAAAACGTTTTCTAAATTCATTTTCTTAAGTAAGTTGGTTTTGATTGAAGGGGGCCAAATTCCAAACTTTAGAGTGTATGGTCACTTTGTAGGGTGGTAGATGGACACCCATATAAGTTGGACAATTATCTATTACTATAATAATTTCTGAATTGGCATTGGTATCAATTAATGGGAGCCAACATTTAATCCATGAAGTCTATGGGCACTTCATGAATTGGGAAATGGAACCCCATATTAAAAGTGATGAAATTATGCCTTGTGAAATGCTTTTAAATGAAAAATATGTTTGGTTTTGAACTGGAATAAAAATTTATAGCTTTTAAAATGCAACTAGACCCAAGTAGGTTAGTTCAGGATTGTTATTATGAGATGAACCATTTGGGTATTTTAATTTTAATGATTTTTTGGAAAATAATTGTAGTCCATGATAATGAAACCATTTTGTCTTAGTTAGGCCATTGTAGGTCAGCTTCATTATTAAAAAAATTAGAATATTAATTTCCAATTATGAAAAAAATGCTAATAAATGTAAATGTTTTAGAAGCATGTTTTATAAAACATTCGTGTTTTTCTATTAGGGAGTTTTATATAATCAAGTACCTTGTGATTTGTTTTGAAAATAGTACATTGATATTTTGATTATATATTTTGATTATTAAAGATTAAATTTGACTAAATATAAGAGGATTGTAAATGAAACCTACAGTGGTGTTTGCAATTTAAACCCCTCATGTAAATAATGTTTGGACTTCTCTTGAGTGGACTTGGAATGGAAGTGTGAGTACTTTTGGTAGGTTTCCTTTTCCTTAGCAATGGATTTATGATCGGATTTTGAGCATGGTGACCTTTTTTATGTGACTCGGGTTTAGGGTTGATACGTTTTCTTCATAAGGGGAAAACCCATGTTAAGTAGAAACCTCAAAACAAAAATGCCTTTCTGGTTCTGTGACTTTTATCACTTTCAATGCCATTTGGGTGTTGTTGTCCCAAGAAGGGCATTAGGATTTAAAGTGAAACCCTTGTTAGGATGGGGGGTCATGTTTTTCATGAACATTTTATGGTCTTGAGCATCAAATAATTTTATTTTTTTCATGGTTAGACGTGCCTTAGGCATGGTCGGATACATTGTTGGTCATTTGACCCTTTCTTCTTCTTAGAAATTAATGACTTGGAATGGAATCATCTAGGATGAACGTCATATGAGGTAATACAACTCTGAAATAAATCTTCATTTATAGTTGAGTATGGTCTTGAGTCATCTCCAAGTAGAGTGACTTGAGAATTAATGAATTTGTTTCATTCCAATACTCAAGATGGTTTTTGAAGGACTCAGTTTTTTTGACACACCGATCATGTTGTTATAATATACCGCACTTCGGAGTGGTTAGCTTTCTATCCTTTTAAGTTAGGACACAACTAATGTGGGTATTGTTGTGTTGAACCTAGTAAATGTTTCCTTCCATCTATAAGGGTCAAAACCGAAGGGGATGATTTGGAAATGGTTTGATATTACTTGAATTCCCCTGAGGGTTACATGTCTTAAATAGTGTCAGTGCAAGCTTGAAAACACTAATTTGTTTTGGTTTGAGTATTTTACCTTTCAGTTTCTGGGTGTGTTGGAATAAAAACCATGTCTTAAATCATCTTAGTGTACTCTTATTATGAGATAATCTTGTCCCCTATCTTTACATCATCCTCAATTCACTAAGAGGGCATATATCTTACGATGCACTAAATATTATGAAGTTGTTGATATTTTTGTATGATCATTGTTATTGTTTCATACTAGAGTGTGGTTATCACTGAGTCTTGGTATGTACTAAGTGATTCATGGGATCCCTGGAAGTCACACCTTGCTCAAACTCATGGACTCTAGCTGTTTAGTTAGAATTTCTCCTTCCACATAAGCCAGAAAACTATGAGATACGTCGTCCAAGTTGATCAACTCATTATCCCTTCCATTAGTTAAATGTTTATGGTTGTAAGTTTCCATTTTAAATATCATTTCCAGGTGACGTAAAGTGGGGTTTTATGGTCGGTAGTGTCTTTTAAAAAAGTATACATTACCATTGTTTGTTTGGCGATCAGGATTCGACCATTAATTTTTTACGAAATCATGCCAGGAGTGACATAAGATCACTCATGTACATGATATATATGGCATATATTATGGTGTATGTATCATGGATTGGATTGTCCCCTTAGTTATGTTATGAAAATTTGTGGGGAGAACCATTGGTCGGATGTCTATCGAGATGATGATGTGATCTAGTCCCTATCTAAATAGGATTATGTATCCTATGTTTCTATGTTTAAGTTGATCCTTGAGCGTTGGTTCATGTTGTAAAAGATGAAGTGTAGAGTGCATTAGAAATTATTAAGGTGCATTTATCTTTGGTAATGCAATGAAACCAGTTGAAGAAAAATTAATGACCCTTGAAGGTCGGGTGGTGTTTTTGTTGTTATCAAAGGCTTCTCTGGGATGAGAAGTTTTTAAGGGGGGTAGATTGTAGAATCTTGTGTTTTGAATGGGACTAAAATATGGATGTTTTTATTTTTTTTCATCAACTGGACTGTTTGTTTTTAAATACAAGCATTGAAACATTATTAAAATAGTTGGAACATCTTAAATTGGTGTTTGTGGACTTTAGTGAAGTCTAGTTAGGTTCCCTCGATGGTTCAATGTGTTTCGGGAGGACTGGACCCCAAATGACTTTTTTAAGAAGCAGCTGATGGTGCATGGTTTGCACACAGTTTTCCAAAATGCTCATCCCATTATAGGTAACTATGCATCCATTTTTAAAAAGGGACAGTGGATTTGCACATGGCCTAGACACGGTTTCCTAAACTGTGTGCCTCGCGCCCATCCGGGCAGTAGACTCCGCACGATTTGTGCATTGTTTGGGAATAGTTTGGAATATTATGTGGGTCAAACCATGTGGTTGGGTATGATTAAGAATTTAATTAATGTTAAATTAAATGAAATTGATATAATATTAAAACATAAACTACTCTTCCTCTCCCCTATGAAGTCATGATGCACCATCCTCAAAAGGGTTCCCCTATTGTCATGCTCAACCCCCTGTCCTACAACCTCTCCTCCTTCAATTTCACATCGTATCTCCACATAATTTTCATCTAAATTTTTATGGTAGGGATTATCATCGCTTATCCTCTTGTTTCCCACCTGCGATTCGTCCTATTCATCGCCCGTGATGGTTCGTCTGAACCCTAAGTCTTCGAGGGTAATCCATTTTTAGTTTCTTCTTGTTCTAGGTGGGGGCGCATGACCTCTCAGGTCTCATTGGTGTGTGTTCTGGTAACCACAGCCATAGATGAGACAGTTCTACTATTTTCAATCACCTGGTTTTCCTTCGTTGTAATTTTTCTCCTTGTTTCGAAGTTTATTTTTGGGGATTTTGAGTTTTACGAGTTCGATCCATGTTGTCTGTAGTGTGTTGAACTCCGTCATGTTGTTTTAGGGTGATTTTGTTCTTCTCCACCATTTGAGGTAATGTTTTAAACCCACAAGTTGTTTCACACCATCTAAATTGTGGTTTTTAGTTGCTTTATGTTTTCCTTGCATTTATATTGTAGTGTGTTTGGATGTTTCATGTGGTTTCGAGTCGTTGAGTCCAGGGAAACTTGCATTCATTTGCATAGTTAGGTATATATATGTGTGCAGGTTCCCCCTTTACATGTAATTTCACCCATGGTAATGAATTGGACATATAGGGAAAGGTGTGCCTATATATATATATATATGGAAAATATATTCGTAGGTGAGTGGATTCTACTGTATACATATTAGAATACATGTAAGTATTCCCTTACACGTGTTCATGCCCATGTGGGTGTGTGAATAGGTTCAAGGTGACCTTATATGTATACAAAGGTACATATTCTCAGTGGGGGAGTAGCTACTCATTGTTAGAAATCATTAAGAGCTAGAGTGTATTGTGGGTTCCACCTTGAGGTAGGGTCAATTTCCATGTCCTCAATCTTTATAAATTATTTAATAAATATTCTTAGTGCACTCTTGTTATAAATAAATTCACACAATGAGTATTATGTCCAATGACTATTAAATATGAATTTAGCATGTCCATTATTTGAATACTAAATATAATAAATGATTTTTTGATAAACAATATCATGTTTTTATAATAAAACCCCACCAAAGGAGGTGAACTACCTTCAAGATAAAAATTAATGGTTAGAACTTTAATTCTTGGATTATTGTGTTTATAATTCTTATTACTTGATGTTATGATGAAATATAGAATGTTTAGGACATGGAACTTATGGAATTAGAAAAAAAAAGTTACCTTTTTTAACCATGTATGATGTTTTCCAAAATTTTTGTTGAATGTTTTCACACATTGGAGCCACAGTTCAGGTTTGCCTTGGATTAAACATTATAAATGTAACAATTTCTATATTAAGTGGTTGACTTATCCGATGAATTCCATAATGGAATCTACAATGTATTCTCATTAATTTACTCGCCTGAGGTTTGTTCTTTGAATTGAAAATTAAAGGAGAAATGTGAATTGGTAAGTATATTAAGTATATCACTTAGCCTTATTATAAGTAATTGAATAGTGATCACATGTACTAGAACCCCATTCCATGTTGATGGAAGGAAGTAGAGTGATTCTTAATTATTGAATATTCCTTATTGGAATTAATATATTAATGGTTGTAATGCTACATGACTTTTTTGTGCTAATGGAAGGAAAGGATTGAAAAAATTAATAAACGGTTTCAATGCTACTTTATCTTTCCACACTAATGGATGGAAGGTCTTGGACCAAAATTAATCATTAACTGAATTATTTTTTAAATAGGAATGGTTAGACTCTAGTGTGTCATGGTTTTTTATCGGAGAATAACATGAGCACTCGTGAACCCCATTCAAAATTCAAGGATGGGTTGTTATGGTTCAGAATCACCTAAATATCGTTCATTGTATTATATTTGGATTCCTGGTATTCTACAATTGGATCCTCTATGTAGTACTGTAGGATTCCTTCGATACGCTCCTTGGATCCAGCATTGACATGATGGTTCCTTGGATACAATCTTTGGACCTACTCCTTGCATAGCCTATTTTTACATTGTATTCACACCATGCACTCGGTAGGCGCCTCATCGTGGATTTCATTGGCATACGGTCCATGGAATACACCCTTACCCCTTTATCTAGACCAAGAAACTACTAGGTTAGCATTCCATGAGATATATTTTAGCTTTCCCATTACCCTGGAACCCCCTCACTAGATATCATTATCAGGTTTCTTTGTTAAGTCTTGGGACCTTTACTACTTATACAATCACGAGGTAGTTGCCTTGGTTATTAAATTTGTACAGTATTACTAAATACCATCCCATGATGCCTTGGAAACTCTCCTTGTGTAAAACATTGACAAGTAGGTAGAATTGTTAAAGCCCCCCAGGGCATGCCATTGATTAGCCTCATTTCACCTTAGAGGGAACTCCATGGACTTGGTTGGAGACCGATTCACACGTGACTTATGAATAATATGGTAATACTCAATTAATGAACTCATTACACATCCAGACACTATCTTAGGGTTGACGAAGTTACTTGGGTATCTTAATACATTATACTGCTTGATTTATTTATACATGCTTTCTCCCTATTTAATTTATATTACAATGTTGAGATTCGGTTAGACACGTATGGTGCCAGAAAACTGGGAATTATATTTCACACCATACTCGAGCTGCCATTTCACTGGGGTACTGGAGTAGACCTTTCTAGTTCGTAGGACCTTGACCCTTGCTTGTTGCTGTGGGTTTGTTCCAAGGAGATAATAGAAAAGGACTGATCTGGAGCTCAGGATTCTCATGGAGATCACCTTTTGGATTATAGTTTTTCACTTTACCTTGTTCCTATATTGTATTGCATTGAAAATCATGTTTTACTATTACGGTTTTCCCTCATAAATCAAAACCATGTCATGAATTCATCAAATTTATAAATAGGAAATGGCCACTTTTGTTCAATTATATGAAATCCGTCTTCCACTACTATGTCAATTTTGTATCACTGCTTCCGGTATTGATTGTTATTTATTCTGTAATATCACTGTGCAACTCTGATAAGAGTGTTTAGTCTCCCCACTGACTATCCTTACACCCTTTCTACTTGTCGGCAACCTATGGTATTTGGGGAGGCTCACTTGAGGTCATCTGATGACCAGTTCGGACACCGTCATAGTGGTGATACGAGTCAGGACATTAAAAAAAATCATGAAATAAATATAATATTTATACGTAAATTATAATTTAAAAACAACTCATTATATATAGTTAGAAAAAATGAGCCATCATAACAATAATTTCAAAGGATGGTCTTACGAACGCATGAGTAAAATTTCAATTTTTTAATGATCATTATGGAAAGAAGGTTAGTAACATTAATAATTTATATATGTTTATTATATCATAAATGAAGTATAATTTCATAATATTTACTTAAATATAGACTTTTTTTTGATATAAAAGGAATCATATCATGTTGAGGAGGTAGTATACCACACGACCAGAAATGATAGTTTCACATTTTATGTATGTGAATGGGTAAGAAAGAATATGATATGTATTATATTTCTATAAATTTAAATACATCATGAATATCATATGGATTATTTTATGTCACATGTGTTAAATTAAAACCATCATTTATGCAATTTATCTATCATGTGATCGAATCACATTGCTTTTTTGGATGGTGTAGTCTACACATCTACTAATGATGTTAACATATTTACACATGATAGAAAATAAAAAAGGTATGTTTTATATAGAAATTCAAGAAGAAAAAGAACATAATAAAGATAATATATATCACAAATATATATTTTCTATCATTATTACAAAACAAGAAATGTGTTAAAGGGAAAATGAACAGGAATCATTTTGCGAGGCAGTAGTTCATCACACACGAATGGTAAGTTAATTATCCATCAGATGGAATTGTGCGTTATTGTTTTTATAAACCATAACATTAAAACATCTCACTATATTTAGGATACTATTTTTATATATAATCATGGAAAATTATGATTTATTGGGGGGATAATAGAAATAAAACTAACCACCTTGTGACAATATGCTAACCTTTCATTGGGTAACTCCTTTAGGTTTACACCAAAGGGATTCCCTGGATGGATTCATACAAAATGGGAAGCTTATATGATAAGGTATTGGATGAAGATGAGATATATATTAGTGAATTTAATTAAAGTGTAGTTTTAAAGTGTAGTTTTGAATTAAAATTAAATATTTTTCACTAGTAATAAAATAATGAAACATCGTAGTAAAATAACAAAAACTCATGATAACCTATTTTTTACGTACATATATCAAATATTATGTTTATTTTGATATATAAAATTTATAAATGTTTCAAAAATTATATTTTAAAATGGTCCTCCCTTAAAAATTGTAAAAATGACTTTATAAAAATATAGATTTTTTATGTTTAAAATATTGGGCTTGATATTATCTTAGTCTTATAAAATAAAATGGATTAGTGTAAGAAAATATTTGATTGAATATATAATATATATTACATTAATATCTCTCAATAATTGTAATTAATTTAATTTATTAGGATAAAACATCATTGTGAGCATTGTAAAAACCAGGAAATTTCATATAATTTATTTTTAATTATTTCGGACAATTACAAGGCTATGAAAATTGACGGTACTTGATTGTGAGGCCTGGTGTGCCTGAAACTAACGTTCGAACATTTTTTTAATTTACGTTCAGTAAACGCGGGGTCGAAAATTTGTATCATTCGAACTGGTGCTCAGAATTGAAATATGAGGGCAGTGTTGAATCCCCAGTACCAAGATTCTCTTATGGGAGGCTTAACATCAACCAATGTTGGTCAGGTGAAAAAGTTAGTTTTAAATTTTTTTTAAAGAATGAATAAATAACCTAAAATTATTATTTAATTTTTCTAACAACTTTTGAGTAGCAGTGGTGGTACTAGAGAGTTTTCAAGACATTTAATGGCATAACTCTTTTATTTTGTAACCACACTTTTTATAGTTAAGAAGATTATTCATTAATGAACCTCATTAATATTTAATCGCATTAATATCACTTACCCTCTATTTATATGCGGCTTGAGATTTTATTTTTTACATGGAAGTGAGGAACCTCTAACGATGTAACACGACTTCTTCCACAAATGAAGAACAGAGGCTTGGATGCCAATGTTGGAGGAATCAATCTAGGATCGAAGAATGCTGATGGATTCAAAAAAGATGGATTCATCTTCCACAACCATGACGTCTCCTCCAAATCCATGTTTGGAGTAGTTTACATTTAAATTCATGAGATTCTTTTTTATTTACCAAGTTCTTGATAGGAATGATGAATCCAAGAATTGTTGAATGAGTTTAATTTATGATTGATGATTTAATTATTATGTTCTTGATATGATGCTAATGCGGAGGGCGCGGGTGAAACAAATAAGGAACAAACCCTCCGCCACATCGGTTTTTGTCGCGTTCTTTGTGGGAACTATTTGAACTCAACAAAATCTTGAATTTGGGAGCCACGTAGTGATGAAATCAACCCGGGGGCCTGTAGGGGCATTCAGAAATGACAATGGACCACCGAAGCTCACTATGTGTCCCACAGAAGTTCCACCAGCGTGGCACCAGCACAGTGGCGTCGGTGACCATCTCCAGTGATGATGGAGGGGGCCAGCATCGGTAGGGCGTGATGGGAGTAGGTAGCGTGTCATCTCATGCCTCTTAGGGAATATGTGGTGAAGGGGAACCATGCGCCGCAGGTTCCACTGACTGGAGGGAGGCGCCCCATACCACTACCGGCTTGAAGAGCCCGAACAACATTTTCGTTCGAGGAGGTGGTCTACGACCTGGCTGGAGGGCCGCACCAACCACCCAGGCTGGGTCAGCCAGTGGGCTGAGCATATGGCCCATCCCACTCAGGCTGGGCCAGCCGAATCGAGCCGAGCGGGGTCATACCCGATTCGGACCCGAACGGGGTCGGGTAGGCCAAGGTCGGGTCGGGTAAGGTCCGTCCGACTAGGTTTGACCGGACCCAGACCCTTTTCGGCCTAGATACACTTAAAAGGTCATATCTCACAAACCAACTATCTATTTAATGAACCATCTACCACACTAGAATCCTTATAATGATATGGTCTTTTTGAGATACTCCATATGAGTGTTGGAGAATGTTTGAGTACGACTAGGTTGGATCAAACCCAAATCCAACCCGGCCCTCAGCACTAAAAGAATATAACTCATAGAATGGGCATCCAATTAGAATGTCATCTATTTCATTGGGCACGTTACAACATGTTGGTCAATTAGGTTACTCTTTTGTTAAAATTTTGGAAGTTTAGGCATGACCTATATATTGAGGAGCAGATACTATGGAACTCAAGTTCTCCAAGCGCGTGGAATCCTATTAGTGGTTGTCAAATGAAGATCAAAAATGTGTGGATAAGCATCATAGTGACACTATGTAGACCAGCGTCACAGAAACACAGTGTGGATAGGCATTCTCGTGACCTTGTGTGGATCAGTAGTATACGACCTGATGAGGACCAGCCTTAGAGCAGCCCCTCGTGGATCTATGACATACGACCATATATGGATCAAAAGTGAAACAACTTATTCTTGGTTTAGTTGTGTAACTAACTAATGGAATAAAATTATATAGCGGAAGACTAATCATAATTAATCATGATCTCTTAGTTTTATACCTGGTATGAGTTGAGTATTTTTCATTGTGCTTTGTAATTGAGATCATGCTTTGTGATTTTTCATTGAGGAATTCTGAGAGACCTTCAGGGGTCTCGGGGTCCCTACTGAGTATTGTTATACTAACCCCTGTATGGGCTTCACCCACACCTTTTTCGGTCTGGTGCAGATGAAGATCAGCTTGGCTGATTCTTTAGAGAGCCTAAACCAGGCGGTACACGAAGGTGACTGGTTGATGTGGAGAGCTTCGGGGATGAGTTGTACCAACCCTTTAAGTTGAATCCGTGGTGGACTATCTTAGGATCTGTTGTTTATTGTAGCTGTATATTTTCTGTGGGGCTTGTATTCTGGATTCCAATAATTTCAGTACACACTTTACTACTACAGTTTTATTATGTGGTTTGAAACTTTCCGTGTTCTTGGTCTGTGTGTTTGAAGGATTAAAGGAAATGTCTTCCCACATTTAGAGATATGCCATTCAGGTGCTAGTCGCCGAACCCTGGACTAGGGAAGGAGGGCTTGGGCGAGTAATGACATGAGCCCAAGGGGACGGTTCATGAAAATGTGGTATCAAAGGATTCGGTACTACCGAAGAACTATGACTCTGATATTTCCAATAGAGTAATAGTGTTATGTGTTTTGAGTGTAGTTTTTAATTCAAGGAGTCCAATGTTGGTGTGGAGGCCAATGTATCCATACAACAAGACCCTAAATTATTAATTTTGACTCGATGCACAGAAACACTGATTATGTGTGTTTTGGAAATGTTTTTTACTTTTTATCTCTTTTGAGTCAGCTCACTATGTATAACATATTGTCCGTGGCGTACATATATTTTTTTAGGATTCCACCATGTAGATAGCCAGTATGGAATCCAGAGAGAGTTCATGATGAAGGCCCACCGAGAGATGAGGGTTTAGTGTAGGGCCCTCTTACAACGATAACACCATCGAATGGTGCACCAGAAACACCACCACCCATTGGGGAGAAGATTCCACCAGTCCTACTGGTAGATGGTGCATGCCGACTGAGCATGATTCATATGTTCATGTGGGACAGGATTCCGAATTTTCGAGAAGAGATAGATCCACAAATAGATGAGGACTGGCTAGAGGCTATAGATTGAGTTTTTTACATGGTTGAGACACCAGCAGAGAAGATGTTGATCCTAGCTGCTAGCCTCTTCATGGGCACAACATGGAGATGGTAGACACTGATGCTCTTGATACATGATTAGGAAACCCTCACCTAGAATGAATTTTAGATCCTATTCAGGGTGGAGTTCATTCCAGTAACACAACACACTATGCGTATTTAATAGGTATTTCACTTATAATAGGGTAGCATGACAGTAGCCCAGTACTCAGTGAGGTTCACTGAACTCTCACGCTACTCCACCAACATGGTATGGGACCCTTTATTTAGGGCCTGGACTATTGAGCATGGTCTCTGGTGGGAGATTAGTGGGTCGATGATATCTCTCAATAACCCGATGTAAGCTATAGTGCTCGACCAAGCATTACTGATGGAGAGATTCTTAGGTGAATAGGAACTAACGGTGAGAGCCACCACAAAATGACTGGTATTTGAGTCATCTACAGTAGGTAGTATGAAGATGATACAGAGGTTCAAGTGGGCTAGACCTTCTGGAGGATGAACCCAAGACGTTGGGTCAGAGGGGCAGAGCTCCTGAGGTATAGTAGCCTCGTAGAGGAGCAGACTAAACTTCACGTGCGCTGGGTTGAGAAACATGTCTCGCGACAGCCTAACCCTCCATAATTAAAATCAAATGATTTTAGAGGTACCATAGAGGAAGAGGCATATATTCAAGTGAGGTGGTCCCTAGGGTGGCATTTGTGAAAGGAGAACATGCTGTGTAGTAGGCGGTGGGCATCGATTTGAGGTTCTACAGCCACCACCTCCAGGTGGTTCAACCCGACCTCATGGAGCATGTATAATGGAAGGAGATCATCTTCTGGCAGTTGAGTCCTATGACCATGGTGCTCTATATATGATTCGAGGTATGATCAATGTATACTCCACCATAGATTTAGTACTTATAGACACAGGTGTTATTCACACTTTCATTTCCATGACTCTCGTTTGGAGCTCAGAGATTGTCATAGATCCATTTCCTCGATCCTTACGAGTGATTACTTCTATGGGAGAGGATTCAATGATTACAAACTAGTACCGACAGTTTGAGTTTACTCTAATAGGAGAGATATTTGTCTTGGACCTCCTAGTAGCAATGTAGATGCCTTACAATTTCATCATGGGTATGGACTGGTTATCCAGGGTCCATGCTCAGATTGACTATTTTAGGCACAATGTGATATGTGTTTGTGAGGATGGAACTAGGATTTCCTATACTGGTGATAACGGAACCTATGTAGCATATGATGGAGTTTCTCAGAAGAGGGTGCAGGTAATCCCTCATTAGTTGTCTAGCCTTAACCTCATAGTAGTTGATGTGAAGAGTTTGAGTTATCCTATAGTTGTGGACTAGTATACTGATGACATTCATGATGATGTTTTGAGACTATCTCATCACAGATAGGTAGAATTATACATCAAACTATACACCGGGATGACACTGATATCTACTCCAGCATATTGGACGACACCCGCATAGCTTCTTTAGTTGAAGGTATAGTTGGAGGACTTGCAAAAGAAGGGGTTCATCAGCAAAGTGTTTCTCTAGGGGAATCCCTGATTTTGATTTCCATGAAGGATGATATGATTCGTAGGATTTGTGTAAACTATTGGCACCTGAACCAGGTGACCTTGAAGAACAAATATCCACTTCCGATGATGGATGATCTCGTTGACCATCTGAAGGGACCTGGAGGGTTTTCGTAGGTAGAACTCAGATCAGGCTATCATCAACTTAGAGTAAAAGACGAGGGTGTACCGAAGATGACATTTAGATGTCAGTATGGACATTACGAGTTCTTGGTAATGAACATTATCATGACCAATGCTCCATCAGTGGTCATGGGTCTCAGAAATAGGATTATCCAGCCTTACCTCAATCACTTTGTGGTGGTATTCATTGACGACATGTTGATATAATAGTTGTCAGATGAGTAGCATGCTACACACCTATAGATAGTTCTAGATACACATAGAGAGAATGAGATATATGAAAATCTCTTGAAGTTCCAGCTCGGGATATAGGAGGTCCACATCCTGGGGTACATTACCATAGAGGTTGGAGTTGTAGTGGATCCAGTGACGATAGAGGCGACACTTATTTTGGAGCCATCCAAGACTGTGACTGAGGATTAGAGTTTCCTGGGATTGGATGGGTACTACTGGGGATTCGTGCTGGAATTTTCCAAAGTTTCTTCACCCATGTATGTTTTGAAAAAGAAGGGAAAGCCCTGTGTGCGGAGGAAGAGATGTTAGCAAAGTTTTCAAGAGCTGAGGTAGGGGCTGGAGAGTGACCCATTCTTGAGGCCACCGTAGGAGGGAGTTGGGTATTTAGTTTTCGACGACGCTTTAAGGAATAGACTACGATGTGTCCTGATTCAAGAGAGAGCAGTGATCACCTATGGATCATGTCAGTTGAGACAAAACGATCCGATCTATGTCACTCATGAACTGGAGGTAGAAGTAGTGGTCATTGCACTGACGATGTGGAAGCACTACTTAATGGATGAATGGTTTGCAGTCTACACTGATCATAAGAGTGTCAAGTATATCTTCTCAAAAAAGGACATGATCCCAGCCTAGTGAAGATGGATATAGTTCCTACATGACTATGACTTTGAGATTGTTTATACTCATGGGAAGGGGAACGTGGTGGCCGATGCACTCAGTTGGAGGCCCAGTCTATAGTTACTGAGTGAGGCGAAAGAGTAGCTAGCCATGTTAGAGATCACTTTCACGCATAGACATGGAGTAGCATATCTCTAGTTTATGACTATTACTCCCCCACTCCATCAATGAGTTAGAGAAGCCCAACTTGGGGACGTTGACTGTGAGGCCCGACCTACTCAGATATCCTCATAACAAGCTCTTGATGGATTTTATTAAGGTGGGGCGCAAGACATTCTATTCAGAAGACGCACTATGGTACCAGTGATACTATGAAAGGAGGTGTTGACTGAGTTCCATATAACCCCTTTGGGGGTACAACTTGTTATTGCGAAGATGTACCAGGACCTCTAACGTCTGTACTGGTGGCCAGGGATGAAGAAAGCGATGACAGAGTTCATTTCAGAATGCCTCAATTTTCAGCCAGTGAAAGATGAGCATCAAGTACCAGTAGGCTTAGATCATCCACATTAGGAACCAGAGTGGAAGTGGGATGGTATATCCATGCACTTAGTGATAGTACTACCACCTATGTCCATGGGCCATGATTCTATCTGAGTGAACGTTGAAAGACTCACCATGTCGGCCCACTTCTTACCCATCTGAGAGTTGGGATCAATAGAGAGATTACAATTCCTCTACACAAAGGGGATTGTACAGCTTCACGGGGTGCCATCCATGATTGTCTCAGATCACAATGCTCATTATATATTCCTCTTTTAGAAGGTATTATAGGAGGGTTTCGGGACTTAGCTACATTTGAGCACAATCCGCCATCCTCAGAAAAATGGTCAGATGGAGTAGACCATATAGACACTCGAGGACACGATTCATGCTTGTTTCATTAATTTGAGCTGATTTTGGGAGGACTAGAAGCCACTAGTGGAGTTGTCTTACAACAACTGTTATTACTCCTCCATCGACATGGCTTCGTTTGAGGCACTGTAAGAGAGACCGTGCAGGTTACCTCTATGCTGGACTGACCCATGAGGGTCAGCACTTATGGGTCCAGTGTTCGTACAGGCTACCATAGAGAAGGTGAAGATCAACTAGGAGAGGATGAAGACTTCACAGAGTTGGGAGATATCTTATGATAACTAGAGATATATACCCTTGGAGTTTGAGGAGGGAGACCATTTTTTTCTATGGGTCCCACCCCGATGAGGATTACAGATGTTTGGCTAGGTTGTAAGAAAATCTATGAGGTTCATTGGACCTTTCCATATCATTAGAAGAGTAGTCAAGATGGTGTACCATCTATCTATTCCCCCAAAGATGCACCAAAAGCATAATGTTTTCCACGTGTCGCAGCTGAAGAGGTACATGCATGATCCATCTCATGTTATCAACTAGAGCAGGTCCTTCATGGGCGGTCGATTCCTATGGTGTGATTTTGTTAGCAACACGAGAATATTCAGTAGAGAACATGGGAGCATGAGGATCAAATACGTGCTCAATACCCCCACTTTCCCCTAGTTTGTCTGTAGCTTTTGGTGACAAAAATATCTAAGGAGGAGAGAATGTAAAGACTATAAATTCCATATAATTTTTTTGAACTATTTGTGATTATTAAAAGTCTATGAAAATTGGAAGCTCTAGATTCTGAGGCCCGATGTGCCCATGAATTAAATTTTGAACTTTTTCATGGTACATTCTGTAAACGTACAAGAAGAGATTTATATCTTTCAAACCTATGATCAGAATTGAAATCAGAGAGCACTGTTGAATCAATAGAACCGAGATTCACTTAAGGGAGTCTTAACTTTGGCCACTGTAGATCAGGTAAATAAGTTAATTTTTCAGAATTTTTCAGGAATAATAAAAAAACATAAAATTATTATATTAATTTTCCACAAACTATTGTGTAGTGGAGGCATGACCATAGAGTTGTCAAGCCATTTAATGGATTGAGTCATCTGTTTTGTAACCACACCATTGAGAGTTAAGTGGTTCATTATTTAATGATCCAAATTAATATTTCGTTGAAATAATCAACCTTCCCCTAAATTTAAATGAGGATCGGGCATGAGTGTTTTACATGGATGTGAGGAACCTTTGATGATGCACTACATCTTCTTACACCAACGAGGAATATAGGATTGGATGAAAATGTTGGAGGAATCGATCCAGGATCGACGAGTGACGACAGTTTCATTAAGTGTGGAATCTTCTTCCACAACCACGACGTCTCCTTCGAATTCGAGGATAGGTTTTTTATGTCTAAATATATGACAATATTTTTCATTACAATGTTCTTGAAAATAATATCAAATCACAGAAGTGTTGAATGAATTTATTTTATATTTTAAGAGTTAATTATTAACCACTTGATATGATGCTAACGCAGAGGGCGCATGCCAAACGAATAAGGCTCATACTCTATCCCACTGCGTTTTCTATTTTCATCACGGGAAACGTTTGAACTTGATTGAAACTTGAACCAAGGAGCCAAAAAGTGATGGAAATAACTTGGGAGGACCGTAGGTTTGTTCAGAAGGGAAAATGACCATCTTAGATCACCTAGAGGCTCGTGGAAGTTCATCCGGTGCGGCACCGACGTGGCAGAACAGGTGACTGGCATTCGTGGCGGCCGACGTCATCCAACTATAGTTTTAGAAGGAGGTGCTCTGTCATGCACTGTGGAGGGAAGCTGCGGCGGTCAAGAGAGGTGGATGGCCCTCGTTCGGTCACATTGGTAGAATGTGGTCCACCATCAGAAACCAAGGAGAAGAGCCACGACATCTAGCTGTGGCGAAGGGGACATAAGCCCCGTGAGCCCTGTAGATACGAGTGAAGCGCCACATGGTGCCATTGGATGAAGAGCCCGATCTGATTTGCTATTCGGGGAGGTGGTCCACCAGCCGGCTGGTGGATCATGCTAGCCACCCGGGTTGGGTCACACGGTTGTTTAAGCCCATGGCCCAGCCAGTTCGGGCCAGGCTGGTCCGACTGAGTGGGACCGGACCCTGACCCTTTTCAGTCTATATATGCTTAAAAGGTCGTATCTCCCAAACCAGAAATTCATTTGATGACCCTTCTGTAGCACTATAATCCTTGAAATTATGTGGTCCTTTTGAGATACTCCACTGGAGTTTTAGAGAAAGTTGGAGCACATACAGGTTGGATCGAACTTGAATTCAACTAGGCCCTCGATACTAAAAAGCATACAACTCACAGACTAGATGTCCGATTGAGGCGACGTCTATCGCATTTGGACCCTTACAACTTGGTGGTCCATTGGGGTTCTAATTTTTGGAAAATAGTGGAAGTAGAGGAATGACTGATATCTTATGGAGAAGATACTATGGAAATCATGCGCACTGGGTGTGGAAAATCTTGTGTCTAGTTGTCAATTGATGAGAGTCCCTTTGTGGATCAACATCATAGAGACATTGTGTGGATCAACATCATAAGGACTGTGTGTGGATAAGAATTATAGTGACCCTGTGTGGATAAGTCATACATGACTCAATGAGGACCATCCTTAGTGCAACCCATTGTGGATCTATGACAAACGACACTATGTGCATTGACAATGGAACACCTTCTTCATGGTTCAGATTTAGAACATCCAAATAGAATAAAATGATATAGATTATGACTAATAATCTTTATTCCTAATCTATTAGTTTTATACCTGGATTGAGCTGAGTCTTTTTATTTGTTCTTTTTTATTGAGATCATGCTTTGTGGTTCTCCTTTGTGGAATTCTGAGAGACATTCAAGGTTCTTGGGGTCCCTACTGAGTATTTCTATACTCACCCCTACACTGGATTCACCTGCACCTTGTTGTGTCTTGTTCAGACTATGAGTATCGTAGGCTGATTCTTTAGGGAGCCCAGACTACGTAGTACATAGAGGTGACTAGTTAACGTGGAGATCTGTAGAGATGAGGTGTACCTACCCTTTAGGTAGGATCCTTTTTGGAAAATCTTAAGAGTTGTTGTCTGTTGTTGTTGTATCTTTTAATTTGGGCTTGTATTCCGCCCCCTTTACTTTTAGTAAACACTTTTATACTACATATGTACTATGTGGTTTGCATCTTTTGTGGTCATTGTATGTGTGTTTGCAGGTTTAAAGTCAATTCCTTTCAACATTCAGGGATATTACTTTTTGGTTCTAGTCGCCAACCCCTATCCTATGGAAGGCGGGCGTGGGGTAGTCACGGTAGAGGCCCCGGGCGACAGGTCATGAAAATAAATAAATTTGATTTCAATAAAAACATTCCCTTTATATTGAATTGGTTCTTAAATTAATTTCTAATTAATTGTTAAGAAATTAATTTATTTCATATTTGTGCATACCATATATTTTCAAATGATAGTTATTCATATTTATTACCTCAATTTTAATGAATAAATTATGTCATAAAAGAATTAATAAAAATATTTTAAAATTATAATATAGTTTTGTAAAACTCAGTATTGTTTATAACCCAAACCACTAAAGAAACTTTTTTTTCATTCAACATATGGTAATATTGTGTCTCATTCATGTCATGTTATAAATTTTATTTAATTTATTTTAAATATGAAATATATTATAAATTCTCCGGGTATTAAATTTCCTTAAATGATTTGTGTTTCATGTAACACATGTTATTGAATAAAATTATTATACTTTAGATATATAGGTTGTCACATTTCTCCAACCGTAACAATATTATTTCATCACAATTTAAACTCTATATTAGTGATCTATTGTTTGATATTTCCATTGTTTGAAATCCCACATCTTGAGAAGGATTTGTATGAAATCATCTAGAAAATTGTAAATGGGAAGTAAAAAAGGTCGCATATAACAACATATACCTTAGTCTTATTTTTGGAAAACATTAGTGTCATGTAGAGATAGTTACTTGGATGAAAAGCGTAAATAATTATAGGTAGTGATTGAGGTCATCATCCATAAAAAAAGTGAATGATCAATGGAATGTTTAAGGCATAATTCCTCTTAATATATAATGATCTATTAGAATTTATGTTCAACAAAGAAAGTGGATTTAGGGAATTTTTTTAAGATCCTTTTCCTCATGTTTTGAAATTAAATTACTGCCTAAGAATATAAGGAAATTTATTTACATGATATGTTTTAATTTTATATGAACAATTCCATATTTAATTTGTCCTTTGATAAAATTTTATACCACGTCAGACATCATAAAATGGATGTCCCAAAAGAAAATTCAGATCCCTGAATCAGTAAAATAAATTTTACATGGACATTAAGTCCCAAAAATGTGTGAATAATCTTGCTATTCATTTTTAACAATTATCTAGTTCTAATTAGATTAATATATCTGTCACAACCCACCTTCACTTAGATGAGGGAAGGGATATAAATTTTCTAGACCCTTCCTTCCTCATGTTGAAGGATAGATAATGACCTCCTGAGTCCCGCCT
Source organism: Viscum album (assembly GCA_963277665.1). Taxonomy (NCBI): domain Eukaryota; kingdom Viridiplantae; phylum Streptophyta; class Magnoliopsida; order Santalales; family Viscaceae; genus Viscum; species Viscum album. The sequence goes on from OY728127.1 coordinate 816,688,459, forward strand.
TCAATATTCCCCAAAGTGGTGACTAGAACCAAGGGAAAATAATCAAAAATAATATGGAATACATTTCAATTTTTATTTTGTAGGATCCAATGATATGATGGTTGAAACCCAAAAAACTCAAACACTGAAGGTAAAAGTAAATCCAAAACGCATTCCCAAATGCATTTTCAAAGATAAAACTATACAAGTACAAGAAAAATTCCAAAGGAAAAGTACCAAAAGAATGAATTTAGAAATGAAAACTGTCCCGATGTCTGAGATAGTATGGCCCTGAATGGTCCCCGAAGTCCTCCTAGAAACCCTAAAGTTATTATATGTATATAGTGTGAGTTTAGAGGTATACATTGTAGGGAAAAACAAAAGCTCTTGTGCACAAGTGGGGATAAAATTAATGCCCCGTGATAATGTAGAGATAACGAAAATACATAGCTAGGGAAACTATCCACCCAGCCTCACCAATGAACACTCCCCAAATAATTCAAGTCAGGTAAAGTAACATTAATATCACATCGACATTTGGGTACCCAACACCGCTTTCCTACTGGTTATTTAAGATAACATACTCATTAGACCTCCCCTGCCATTTTCAATATTCCCACTCCTTCCCCAACAACAACCTTATAGGCCACAAAAACCTTGTATCCTAGCCATAGACACTTGGAAAACCAACACCATATGTAACCACACCCGAAGACAATTGGGCCTCATCTTGAAGAAACATGGGAAAAAAAACCCGCCCGCACAAACTTGGTCCAATAATCAAAACATACCCTTCTTGAAGAGTCTTGGGTTAAAAATGGAGCTCAGGCTATCACATCCTACTAGAAGAGTCTTGGGAAACTCAATAGAAAGAGAAAAAATAATCTAATATCCAGCCACCCGATAGGATGTTGGGGAAGACACCATCCCCCATGAAATGAGGGTGTTCGGTATGAAGTGCTCAACTTGGGTGGGGTGTGAATAAGAAACACAAAACTAAATTTATACATATAGGTAATCAGGAAGTCATCACAACCTAAGGGTTTCAAAACAATCCCATACACAAACACCCACATTACAAATCATTCATATAGAAAAATAATATCTAGAAGTAGAGCACACATCAATCATAGGAAACAATTCTCCATTAAAACCATTCTTGTTGTCACATTAAAGTGATTCTATTTAAATTATTATTCACTAATGAGAAACTAACATGCATAGTCACAATCCAAGGAAGGGAAAATGCCAAGTAGAAATTTAGACATTCACACTTAGTTCTCTTGTAATGTCACAACAACAAAAGGGATCCGTTAGATCCCTCGATGTACTGGAACACTCCCAAGACCCATCGTACAACCCCATATAGCCTCAGGTGCACAACCAATAATTCAAAAAAATGTGATCCCATCCACATCCACATAGCCCCATGCAACATCAAGGAGAGCCACAATACATATCACTAGAACAGAGAAAGGCTTTTTTTCCATATTTAACCACACTATTCATTATATTCCTTCATTCAGTTTGGTTAACCGGGGTGATCACCCAAGGATTATTGTTCATTGGGAATCCCTTTAATCAACCGAGTTTGTGTGATTAACCATTTCCCACGTTACATCAATTAAATAACAGGATTAACCAGAAAAACAAAGGATAATTAGTGCACAAGGAAGGACCACCAACAAACACAATTTTCAGTGGAAAAAATCCCATAAAATTCATTATATATCAATGATGTTATAAAAACAACAACATCATCAGTCCAACCCCTTAATTATTTAAAGATTCATTTATTATATTTTCGAAATTTGGTTTAATCTGCAACCTATTGGAACATCATCATACCCACCCCACATGATGCACAATAATGAAAAGCGGAGGATGAATGCCTACCTAGATGACTAACAATCAAATTTTTCTTCCTCTCACCATGAACTAGGGATGCGCTACTTTCAGGTGAGGAACTCTAAGCACTCCAAGAGTGAGTAGAAAGGGCTCTAGCACTTTCACACAACTAGCCTCGGCCATAGTGACTCCAAACACTGCATGGAGAGGAAAAGAGACTAGCCCAGAAGAAGAAAAAACATTGTGTGATAAAAGGTGAGATCATAGATTCACAGGATATAAATACCATTAAAGGTTGAATGCGGTTTATAAACATGTTTTGGATGTTACAGAAGATTTAATTAATTGTTATTTAACAAGTCTCCTCGGAGAGGTGGCGATAACGACTGTGAGTTAATGTCTTTCCATTAATGGAAAAACCACGTAATAGGAGTGGAGCAGAAAGGTATGGGAAAAAGTGTGACACTGAGGAAAATGACACACCTTTTGTTAATTCAAGGGTCTCCCAGCTCTTGAGGGATTTTATATATCTTTTATGGTCTTTACAAATGGCCTTAAGCCACATTAAAAGGATAAAAATAAGTAAAAGTGTCGTTAAGGGAAAATTGGGGAAGGAAACATCAACACACCCCTAGGGATTATTGGTGATAATGATAGGTGAAACATAAATGGGTGAATGATGGGTGAAACTGATCAGTGAGACCGATCAGTTAGACCCTGATCGGTTAGACCAATGGGTGAAACTGATCAGTGAGACACCGATCAGTGATATCGATGGGTGGCACTGATCACTGATACTAATGGATGAAACTGACCGGTGATACAGATTTGTGAAACCGATCGGTGAGACCAATGGGTGAACCCGATTGGTAAAACTGATTTTTGAAACTGATCTGTGAGACTGATGGGTGAAACAGGTTGCTCAGACTGATCCATGAGACTGATCAGTGAGATCGATGGGTGAAACTGATCTCTGAGACTGATGGGTGAAACTGATTTGTGACACTGATGGGTGTGACCGATCAGTGAAACTGATGGGTGACACAAATCAATGATACTGATTGATGAGATCTATGGGTGAAAATAGTTGGTGAGAAACCGATCAATGAGTTTGATGGGTGAAACCGGTCAGTGAGACACCGATTGGTGAGACCGATGGGTGGAAGTGATCGGTGAGACCGATTAGTAGAACTGATAGGTGACACCATGATTACACGTTGCTACAAACACCGAAAACCCCCAAACTCGCTGATGGTGTCCTGGACACCCCAACACTTAGAATTTGGAAAATTAATGGACCCTGAGGGTCCGATCCATGACATCAGATACCTATCAAACTATTCTCATCCTCGAGAATACAATATTAACCCAACCAACCACTCCCAAAGACACCTATTGGGAAAAAACCACTCCAAACACCCATAAAAACCCAATAGATTAAATTTTCCTAACACTATGATCAAGCAGTTCTTTCCTCCATGTTAAGATACTATTCTCTTTAGGCGACACTAACTTGCCTGAAAGGGTTTAATCACATCTGCGGTGATGTGTCATCCTTCGGAATCTGGTTCTAGCTTCACCACATATCGGGACTTTTCATAAACATTCACAAGGTATGAAAAAACCTCATCTCATAACCCAACAAGGACAGAATTACATCAAAATAGGTCACAAAAACAAGAACATTAATGAATTCTTAGAACAACAGCTCAAAACAGCCCGGGGTACTTGGCACGCATTTGAGCTTCTCACGGCCATGTAATCTCCTCGAGGCCACTCTGCCTCCACAACCCATGAACCAAAGGGATGGTTCATCCACGAATAATACACTCATTTCAATCAATGATCCTCACTGGTCTCTCCATGAACGTAGCCTCGTCCGTTATATCAAACTCTCCCTAGGAAATGACATGGGAATCATTATTTAGATTTGGACAAAGCCTGGAGACCTAGAAAATGTCATAGATACTTTCCAACTGAGGTGGAAATTGTAGCTGATATTCCCCCTCACCGACTCACTCCAACAATTTGAAAGGACCGATGAACATAGGAGAAAGAATGATCCCCTTGTCGATCCTTCGCTGCCCATGTCATGGGGAAACCCTCAAGAACACATGGTCTCCAATCTATAACTCCAATGGAGTGCTCCTACAATTGATATACAAATTTTTCTAGTCCTAGAGAGCCTTCAACATCTCACGCATAAGTTAAACCTTTTCTGTTGTGATCTACACTACCGCTGGGCCAGGAACACCTACCTCCCAAACCTCGGTCCAGCACATGGGAGAATGACACGACCACCCATACAAGTCTTAAAACGGTTCCATGGTAATAGTAGAGTGATAGCTATTATTGTAGGCAATCTATACATTGGGAAAATTTCATCCCCAAGATCCCTAGAAGTCCAAAATAGATTCTTGTGCCATAGCCTCCAATGTCTGGATGGTCCGATCTGTATTCCAATTTGTCTGGGGGTGGAAAGCAGTGATTAGGTGTATATAGGTGCCAAAATCACACTACAATCCCCTCTAGACTTGTGAGGTAAACTGTGCATACCTATACGAGACTATGGACCTTGAAACTACATGAAACCACACCACCTCATCCATTTATATTTGTGCTAAGGCATCCACCTGAGTCGACTCCTTGATCGCCAGGAAGTGAGCTAATTTCTTCTACCAGTCAACCACTACCCATATAGAATCACAGCCTCCATGTACCATGGGATGTTCGGTAACGATATCTGTCAATATTTCATCCCACTTCCACTTGGGGAAACCTAAAGGATTCAATAAACCTCCTAGGATGTGTTGTTAAGCTTTCACCTCCTGACACACGAGGAACCTTTCCACAAACTCTACCACTTCCTGTTTCACCCCGAGCTCCAAAACTATTCCCTCAGGTGTCGGTACATCTCATAACTTTTTGGGAGTACCGCTACGAGTGAGATATGGAAATCATGTAGAAACCCCTTATGCATCATCTCTAGGAAAAAGAACTTCTCTCGAAAAATCATCTGATTCTGAACATCCTCCGACCACCCTTCCGGAGCATTGCCTTACTCAACCCGATCACACGTCACTTAACTCTCTATGTATCCCCACTAAGAATCCTCATCCTGCCACAACATAGAGGACTGCATTGTCATCTAAAATAGACAACTTCTACCACTATCTACCCTTGCATCTATGGGTAAGAAAGCCAACTCCTCTGTTCCCTTCCAAGCATCTATAGATTATAGAATAGCTGCCCTCCACGACTTCATGCTCAAGGAATCATCCACAACATTCCCATTAGAATTAGTGTAATAGATCAAAAAGTTTTAGTCCTGAAGAAAATACACCTACTATCGATGTCACGTGTTCAGGTCCCACTGGATAATGATATGACTCAAACTCTTGTGATATATGAAGACCAAAAAGTGCTCCTCGATGAGGTAATGCTACCACCACTTTCACACGAACACTACTTCTACATGCTCTAGGTCATGGATGAAATAGTTACGATCATGAGGACGTAACTACATAGACCCATAAGAAATTAATCCCCATTGATTCAACATCATACACCCTAGGCCAAGTCCAGAAGCCTCAAAAAACACCTCAAACAACAACCCTTCCACTGGAAACCAGAGCACTGGAGCACTGACCAACCATTCCTTTAGATTGTTGAATGCTACCTGAAACTGGTCGCTTCACACGAATGCCTGATCCATTCACATAAAAGCTTTAAAAGGAGTTGAAACTCAAGATATGTAGTGTAATAACCTCTAATAATAGCTTTCCAGACCCAGGAAACTATGAACCATCATCACATTCTTGGGTGCTTCCCTAGAAACAATTGCTTGATCATTTTATTGATCAACCACTACCACTTTCTAAGACACCACATCACCATGAAAATGAACTTCTCCTATAAAGGAAATGCACTTGGAAATCTTCACATATAGTTGGTGATGTTGAAGGATCTCCATGATCATATAGAGGTTCTTAGTATATTCCTCCACTGATCTTGAGTTGATCAATATGTCATTAATGAACACAATGACCTACCAGACCAGAAACTCACAGAAAATAGAGTTAATGAGCCCCATGAACACAAGTGGTGATTTTGTAACACCCAACGACATGAATAGGAACTCAATGTGCCCATACCTATACCTAAAATCAGTCTTCAAGATATCATTGTCATTTAACCTTAACTGGTGATACCAAGACAACATATCGATCTTAGAGAACTAACCTACTCCCCTTAACTGGTCTAAGAGGTTGTCTATCCTTGGGAGAGGGTAAAAGTTCTTTAAATTTACCTGATTCAGTTTCCAATAGTCTATGAATAGATAGAGAACACAATTTCACTTCTTCTCAAACAAGAACAGTGCACCACATCACAACACGCTTGGTCAGACATAACCCTTCTTCATTATATCATTTATTTGAATCTACAACTCCTACAACTCAGAATGCACCATCTGATAAAGAGACATCAAAATCATAGGCTCACTGAGTCTTATGACTAGCCCAAACTCAACATCACCTAGAGTGGGTATAGTTACAATCTCGTCAGAAAAAACGTCCAGTAACTCTCTAAAAAATATCAAAACATCCACCATCTCAGTATCCATTGATTTTGCTGAAATCTCGACCAACATAGAAAGAGGAGGCTCTGCACATCATCTCCCCACATGACAACTCTGTTCTCCAACAAAAGCCGCATGCTGACCATCCTCATCAGAGAACATGACTCTTCTTTGAAAGCAGTCGAAAACAATGTTCATAGAAAATAGCCACTCAGTGCCTAGGATTACATTGTATGGCTGCATTTGATGTAGAAGGAGATCCCCACTAGACCAATGCATCCCTAACATCAGTTTGCATCCCCCCAAAACATCAAACATGATTATTTGACCCCCAACTTTCATAATCATATCCTGGGGCATGGAGAGTCTCTCTACATCTAGGCCCATGTAATGGACTAGGCAGGGTGCGACAATTGAGTGAAAAGCTCCTGAATCAAAAAAGGAACAGCAAGGAGTGCTAAACAAGATGATCATACCTCGAACGACTTTTGGTACTGCTAGAACTACAAACTTTATGACATGAAACTTCCCATGCCCATATCTTCTGCCTCTCAGCTGTCACCCACCTCCCCAACCACACCATGGTCGAGGTCCCTGAGGAGCACCCATAGGTCAGCCACCTATTGCAATGTATGCTCTCAGAGGAGTGGGAGCTCGTTGTCCCTATTGCTGCTGCGAAAAGAGCCTGGCTAGAAACTGCTACTACTGAGGTTGGTGCTGAACCTGACCCCCCACCCCCACTATACTTCACTCAGTCTGGGAACTGATTCTGAAGGTTCCCACGGCTACCACCGATGAAGCACCTCAGTCCTATGTCTGCAAGGAAAGGGAGATGAACGTGATATTGAAACTGGAACTGATGGGGCAAGCTCCCCACTGGTCGATACCTAGAAGGCCCTGACACTGGAGGCCTACTGTGGATAGACTTCCCCTTTCACAAGCCCAATTAAATCCCCTCTTGTGGAACACCTCCAATCATGTGCATCCTCTCTACCACTTCAGCCTTCTTCTAAACCTCCAAGTATGTCAGAAGGGTGAAGGGATTAACAACATACTGAAGAGAAGGTTGGAGTGCCTCTTCTAAATGTCTCTCCAAATACTCCTCTTATAGAAAACGATCCAGATAAAAATGAAGTAGATCCTTGAACATGTTCCCCATCTCCCTGAAAGACATACATCCCTATAGAACGGAGGGTAGATCCTTCATATTCTCATCCTTCATCTTTGAATAATGCAATTCAACCCAGAACTCCTTCTCCAAGCAAGCCCACAAAATCTATCTCTCTCTCTCTGAGGTAGAGAGTCCACCTTTGATGCACTTCACCTCTCATATGACTGACTACCAATCAAACCTAGTACTCAACTAGTTAATGGATCAAGATGAAAGCTATCATCAACTCCTCAAGCTAGATTTCAGTTTCCATGTAGGAAACACTGACCTCGTACTTTACGAGGGTCTTCCTCTGAAAGGAACAATGGTTCATATGCCACTGGTTGTCCTCCTCCTATAGATCAGTCATCTACTGATCAGCCTGATCAGCCTCCTAGGACAAGAGCTCCCGCACTACTCGAGGTCATCATCTAGGTTCCATAGATGCAAGGTAAACCAGGAATGCCTAAACCTAAGTAGTGTAGAATATTTCTTTTAAATTTTTATTAATCATGTTAATCATTTAAATTTGTAGAAAATCAGTAACACAGAAGAAAAAATGTCATTATAATGAATTTCCATTTCCAATGGTCTCTACCATGAAATCAGTGTATCCTCATTTGGTCATTAGGTAGGTCCAGAGTCCTTGCATCGGATCAAGGGGGGCCCTAAAATCAAGTTTCCTAGCTAGTCTTCCATGGCCTATTTCACGCACAAAGATTCTGTAACACTATTTCCCTACCTTCCCATGTATTCCTCATTGTACCTAACCTCAAGATCCAACCTATCTGTCAACCATCACCTCTAATACAATTCTGTCACAACCTGCCTTCATTGAGTTTTGTGAAGGGATAACAAATTTCCAGTCCCTTCCTTCTTCATGTTAAAGGAGAGATAATTACCCCTGAGTCCCACCTTCAATAGGCCCCAGAGTGGTGACTAGCACCATGGTTATAGAATCACATGTAATATGGAAGGAATTTCTCATTCTAATTATTAGGATCCAGAGATACGATGGTTAAAACCCAAACTACTCCAAAAATGAAGGTAAAGGTAAATCCAAAACCCATTCCCATATGAATGTTCAATGATAAACCCATACAAGTACATGAAAAACTCCAATGTGAAAGTACCAAAAGAAAGAAAACAAAACTGAAAACTATCCCAATGTTCTATCTAGTGCAGTCCCACATAATTCCTGAAGTCCTCCTAGAAACATGAAAGAATTTATATAAATATATAGGCCAAGTTTAAATGTATACATAGTAGGGAAAACCAAAATCTCTCATGCACAAGTGGGGAGACAATCTAATGCCCCATGAGAAAGTAGAGATAAGCAAAACACATAGCAATGAAAACTATCCACCCTTCCTCACCAAGGCACATTCCCCAAAAAACTCATGTCATGTAAAGTAATAGTAATTTCACATCGACATTTTGGTACCCCGCACCGCTTTCGCATTGGTTATTTAAGACATCCCACACATCAGACCTCCCCCGCCATTTTCATTGCAGTCCCACTACCACCCCAACAACAACCTTATGGGATTCCACAACCACATATCCTACCCGCAGACACCTGGGCCACCAAAACCATACATAACCACGCTCGAAGACACCTGTTCCAGAACAACTACCACCATGCCCGAAGACACTTGGGCCTTATCCCTAAGAAACTTGAAAAAAAAAACCCTTCCCCCACACACCTTGTCTATCCACCACAACATACCCTATCCAATGTGTCTTTTTCTAAAAATGGACCTCATGCCATCACAGCCTACCTGAAGAGTGTTGGGATACTCTAGAGTGGGAGAATAAATGAGCTAATATCTAGCCACCCAATACAGTGTTGGGAAAACACCCTCCCCCATGAAATGAGGGCGTTCAGCATGAAGTGCACAACTTCATTGGGGTGTGAATAAGAAAAAAAAACTAAATTTATACATATAGGTAAACAAGAACTCATCCCAACCTATAGGTTCCAAAACATTCCCATTCACAAACACCCTCATTACTATTCATTCATACAAAAGGGAAATAACCACAACCAGAGCACAAATCATTCCTGCAAAATAGTTCCCGATTATACCCATACTTGTTATCATTTTCAAGTGATTACATATATATAATTCTTCACCACAAGGCAGTCAATAGGTGTATACACAATCCAAGGAAGGAAAAACATCCATGTAGTAATTTAAACATTCACAACCGGTTCTCTTATAACGTCAACACAAAAAAAGGGATCCGTGAGATCCCTCGAATTATAGGAACCAACCCAAGACCCATAATATAGCCCCACATGGCCTCAAGTCCACAACCAATAAATTAATAATAGGGGATCCAATCCCCATCCACATCACCCCACACGACATCAAGCAGAGCCACCACACATATTACAAGATCAGATCAATGATGTTTTTTGTAGATTTAACCACACAATTTATTATGTTCCTTCTTTCTATTTGGTTAACCTTGGTGATCACATAAGGAATACTGTTCATTTTTCATCCATTTAATCAAAAAAGTTTATATGATTAACCATTTTCCATGTTACAGCCATTCAATCACATGATTGAGAAAAAAACAAGGGATCATTAGTGAACAATGAAGGTCCACCAACCACCACGTTTTTTAGTGGTCAAAATCCCATACAATTCATAATATAATAAGAAAGGTATAACACCGAAAAAACATCATCTTTCCCTCCCCTTCATTCTTTAAAGGTTCATTTATTATCTTGTTAAATTAGGTTTCATCTAGGTTATAATGTAACGTCATGATACCCACCCCCGCATGATGCACAATAAAGAGAGATGGAGGAAGAATATATACCTGGATGATTAACGATCGAATTTTTATTCCCCGCACAAAGAACATGGGATGCCCTACTTGTAGGGGAGGAACTAAAAGGACTCACAAAGTGAGTATAAAATTCTACAGCACTGGTGCACAACTGTCCCCATTCAGAGGGACTCCAAACACAACTGGGAAAGTAAAAGAGACTAGAGAGGATGAAAAAGGAAACTCTGTGTGATAATAGGTTAGATCCTGGAGTTACAGGATGTGAAATCTTGAATGACATTAATGGCGGATCATGGTTTCTCCCCACATTTGGGACGTTACACATGATGGAATTAATTTTTATTTAATAATTCCCCATAGAGAAGTGGCGATAATGGCTGTGAGTTAATGGGTTTCCATTAAATGGAAAAACCACATAATAGGGGCATTGATGAAAGGTACAAGAAAAAGGGTGACACTAAGTAAAAATCCACACATTTTGGTAATTCAACAGGTTCATGGTTATTGTGGGATTTTAGATATCATTTATGGGATTTATGAATGGCCTTGAACCACATTAATAGGATAAAAAGACATAACAGTCGCGTTTTAGGAAAATTGGGGAAGGAAAATCCAAAACACCTCTCTGGCCGACTAGTGAGACCGATGGGTGAAACAGTTTTGTGAGACAAATGGGAGAAACTGATCTGTGAGAATGATTGGTGAGACACCGATTAGTGAGGCCGATGGGTGAAAACAATCAGTGAGACTAATGGGTGAAAACGGTTGGTGAGACCGATGGCTGAAACAGATCAGTGAGACGCCGATCAGGGTGTCTAATGGGTGAAACAGAACGGTGAGACCGATGGGTGAAACTGATTGGTGAGACACAGATTAGTATGATCGATCAGTGAGATAGATGGGTGAAACCAATCAGTGAGACACTGATCGGTGAGACTGTTGGGTGAAACCGATCAGTGAGATCGATGGGTGATACTGAATGGTGAGAAACTGATCAGTGAGACCGATGGGTGAAACTAATCAGTGAGACAGATGCATAAAAGGGATCAATGAGACCAATGGGTGAAACCGATTGGTGAGACCGATGGGTGAAACCGAGTGGTGAGACTGATGCGGGAAACAGACCGATGAAACACTGGTCAGTGAGCCGGATGGGTGAAATCGATTAGTGAGACCGATGGGTGGAACTGATAGGTGAAACCACAGTCACATGGTTCCAATAACACTAACATCCACATGACTCACCGATGGTGTCCATGACACCCCCAACAAATAGAATTTTTCAATCAAATAGACCAGGAGGGTCTGTGTCATTACAATATCAATTAGTAAACCTAAAAAATTTAATCTACTAGTACGTCATAACATTTATACATTAAATTTCTCAACTAAAAGTAATTACATATTAAGCATGAAATTGCATTGGTTAGTGGTTAGCGTTAAACCCTTATAATCCATCATTCATGGGCTCATGTCCCATGGCTTTACCAGATTCTATATGATGTCACCCAGAATAATATTTTTCATATATTAAGCACGTAATTATATAATTTACAAAAAAATATTTATACTTCTTCGAAATAATTTTATTCACTCAATATCATTTTAATTAAGGTTTTCTAAAAAACCCAACACAATAATACATCCTCCAATTATTTACACACTGATCCTTCATCTCTATAGATTTTATCCTAAATATGATGTCATAGATATGTGTAATGTCTAGGTTCCCACATTTAAGGAAATAAACTATAAAATAATTTATTTGGTTGAGTTTAAAAACCCTCCACCACACTCTACATCTTTCATCTAAAATTAGTTACATTATTTTCGACTTTCACACACATAGAGAATTCCCCCATTCCATTTTGAAACATTACTATGTGTATCCTACCACATATCTTATATGATTGATATATATCCCTCTTCCCTATATAGTCTCGATGACTTGAGCTCTTGGAAAACTCCACTATTCTCCTATTTGGTGAGCTAGGGAGTTGGTTATGATATTTTTTTTAGTCTTACTATGAGAAAAATGATTATGAATAATCACGATGTCATTCACTTTTATGGAAACCTCATTTGGTTTATCGTTGTCACCACCTTGTCCATTTTTTTCAATGTAAAATGACTTTTTAAGGTACTAACCATTGATTAAAATATAAATCATAGTGTTAGTTACAATATTCATTGAAAAATTTATAATCATTTATAAGAAACCTTATATTCAATATAATACTTCTTTGGTTTATCCAATGTTGTCCACTGTTAAAATCATTCAATTTTTTTTTAATGAAAATTTTTATTATCCTAAGAATATCACCCATGATTGACCACTAGTTGTGTATCACAAATTGTGGTTATGTTTCAGGTTGCAATGAGTTAGGGCTGGAACATCATGTCATTAACGTTACTCCTATATTCATATTTTCATGACCCACATCCACTCGTAGTTTCCATTGTGAGAAGTATTTCTAGGAATACCCACATAATATATACCTTAACAAAATTCATGGATGTTATTCTATACTTATTCTTAAATTTCACAATAAGGCTATGTTCTCAAATCTATTTTTTCATAAATATAGTTCTCAATGTTGATTGTATACTTTCTAGGATAGAAATTGTAGTGACCCAACCACTTCAATCCCATAGCTAGTTCATTTCAATCAATTACGTTGGCATAAAATATAGTTAAATAATTTCCCAAAAGGAAGAAAAATTAATTAGTTTTTGTAAACCATATATATACTTGAGTCTTGTTTTAAAAATTAGTACACCAATTATTCTTTTTTGGTTTTGTGTATAATAAAGTTATTCCATCTAGTGTAACCTGGAATATCACTCTTAGTACACATACATGAATAATGGGGAAAGGAAATATATTATGGGTGAGATAATTTTATCAGTATGAGAAAATATTGTGGAAGAAATATCAAATCAATGAGAATAAAAAATATGGATATGTAATAACATAAAATGTATGAAATTAAAATTAATTGATAAGGAAAAATTAATATGGAAGGTTAATTAAATGAAAACACAATCCAATTAATCAATGATCTAACGATTAAATTAATCCATATTTATCTCAACAAAAAAATATATTCGATAAATAATAACTAAATAAAAAGGAAGAGAATTATTAATTATTAGACATCATGTATCTGGAACATGAACAATTATACAATCAAGATCTATCTTCAAGATAGTTTAAGTATATGTGTAGAAATAAATATATTCTTATTAGATATATACTTGATTGTTTTTAACCAAATAATATCATAATTTGAGACTATTGATGCACCAAGGGACTATAAAAAGTCTTATCCCCACACGCAATGCATTTACAAACAATTAAACATATCATGTAACTGATTTAATTAAAAAATAATATTCTAATAAAATATAATTGTTGACTAAAGAATAATTATTTATAAATATTTGGAGAAATATTCAAATAAAATGTAATGTAATAATCATATGAAAAATGGTATATGGTTCTGTCAATAATCATATCTCTGATAAATGGTATGGATATTTAGGGAAATTCAATGTCCAATGATCATAGGAAATTTAATATATCAACTGGACTAGAAGGAATGAAGGAGGTGAATGTCAATACCTTCATTGGGTAAATAAATCATAAACCATCTAGGGGAAGAATATATACTATATCAATACATCATATCTGTACTGGAGTTAAAATAATGGGTTTTTTTCATTGATGAATAGAAATATTAAAACAATTTCTTTAATAATAATTTTCCGAAAATGTATCATTTTTTTAATAAATCCTATTGAAATTTATTTTCAAAATATATTATTTAGAAATTAACATTTTGAAAAATAAAAGTAAGCATAAATTATATGATTGTGGGTAAATACCTACATGTTGTACAAGTTAAATGAACATTCCATTTTCATTGAAAAAAGGTTACAAAAAATGCCTTGTTCGAAGAGTGGAAAAAATATTCCTTTCAAAAAATGTGCTAAATAATAAAGGTATATTTTATTTAATAAATAATTTTGGAATTTTTTTTAAAATATCTTTGTATCCTTTTTAGAAAATGGATTTTTTAGAAAAAAATAGGTTCCCCGGCTAAAGAGAGAATGATGCTGGTGTTTCTTACAAAAATGTTTTTTTTAAAATATGAGTTCCGAAGAGTGGAAAAATTGAAATAATACTTCAAAAGTTCATGATTAACCAATGTATAAGGAAATGATATTATTTATTTTATAACTTCCATATAGTTTTTTCTAATGGAATCATAGTATCATTAAAATAGTTCTTGAGGAAAATAATGTTTAAACAATCCAATGTTTTTTATACCACTACGAAACATTTTAAATCATAATACATAAAGAAGAATAACATTAAATGATTATTAATCCTATGTTTATTAATATATTAATGATATAATATAACATAATGTTCTGTAGATACCCCACATGAAATAAGTATGTGGCAAAAACGAAATTTACCTCATAGATGTAAAAAGCTTGATGAAAATACTTTACCTTGAGTCTGAATTGTCTTGTGTTTATTTGTGTTCCTAAATTAAAAAATTATGTGAAGTATTTAAAAAATTGGGAAACATATTCACTTATATCATAACATTTTCTACAATTAATATCATGATGTATGGACCTACTTAATCACATTATGTCTATGTGAGGTTCTTTTACCGAATTTAGTTTTTGGTGTCAAAAAAAACATTGGTTGGTCAACTACGGTCAAAGTGGTCATTATGTGACATATGTAGTTTAATAATAGTGATATATTTATAATATTTTTACAAAAATATTACTTTTAATACCAATAATTAAATTAGGTTAAGATGTTTGAACCAATATTACAATCATTGAGAAGGTAGGTCGTACGTACAAATGAGTAACAGTTCAATTTTTTAATATTCATTATGGAAAGATGGTAAGTAATATTTATCATAAAAAAATAATAATTATTTCATAAATACCTTATTATTTAGTCATATATTCTTATATATATAAATATATAATTCATGTGATGTAAATGGAGTCACATCTTGTTGAGGATGTTGTAGTCCACATGTCCATGAATGATTGGATCACTTTTTTAAGAGTCTGAATGGGTAATAAAGAAAATGATATATATTATATTTTTAGAAAGATAATTATATCATTAATATCATATAGATATTTTTATGTGACATATATTTCATTAAAACCATACTTTATACATTACCAGTACCGTGTGATTGAATTACAAAACATTTTGGACGTTGTAGTCCACACTTCAACAAATGATGTTATATGATTTACAAAAATTGGAAACAGTAGATGTTTTTACCATATTAAAATTATATAATAATATAGAATTTATAAATATCCTATATATCATAGAAAAATATATACTTTACCAAAATTCCCATCCATTAATGGTGGTGATGGAAAAATGAAGAAACATAATTTCATGAGGCGGTAGTTCTCTGTACATGAACTATAAGTTTGTTACCCATTATACCGAAGTGTGTGTAATTTTAGGTTGAAACCATAACATAAATATATCTTAGTAAATTTATGAAACTGGTTTTTTATATAATCTTAGAATAATGATATATTATGGAGTGGATAATGGATATACAAAAAATGATATTGATGGATCATGTTAACTTTTCTTTGGGTAACTATAAGGCCCCATCCTTAAACATTACAAAATCTTTAGGTAAGTCAATAATTTGACATTAATTCACATGGAGGATATTTTTAGGTTTAGTGAATTAAATAATTAGGTCCTAACAGATACATAAAAACTTGTATATTACATATAGACACTTTTACTCTTCATCCATTGTTTATAAAACCAAAACTCTTTAAAAAAACATTTCATCCTTTCATTTTTTAACAACATAACTTTTCCATGATCCCATTATTGACTCTATTATTTTTTATTTCTTGTGAAAATAATTTCAAACAAGATATGAGCCTGAAATAAAAATTAAGGGATGCGTAATGAATGAAATCTTTTAGTCTGTCAAAAAAATGTAAACCATGTTAAAATTAACATAAAACAATACATTATGAAGATGATAAAACACTTCACTGAATATAATCTCATTTATTACCCATTTGTAACGAAAATATTACCATAATTTTCGTAGAAATAAACATATATAAAATAAAGGTAACTTTGGACATAAACATACTTAAATAGAATAACCATACAGTCTACTTCCACACATATCAATAAATGGAATATCCATACAAATGACTTCCATACCCAATGCATTGGAGGTTATAACGTAACCGCCCTTGCTTGGTTTATCATGGAACCACTTATCATTTGGTTTATCATGTAACCTCCCCTCTTGGATTATCACTTAACTACTGATCAAATTTCAGTGTACCATTTAATAATGATAACACATAAAACAATAATAAAAGAAAAATAATATTTCCATAATACAACCACAAGTGAGAATTTTAATATACAGAAATATTCAAACCATTTCCAAAACCAATATAAATGTTCAATAAATTTAATTTTTAGTCAAAGTATCTCATACCAATTTGAAACTATTGAAATAAATTATCAATTTAAAACATTCATGTCCATATAAATAAATTTAGAAAATCCATTTTGAAATCATGGACGTGGAAAAGAAGGTTTTTATTGAATAAATATTCAAAACATTTAAATGATTATTTAGATAAAGATTACCTTACCAAAACAAAACATCTAACATTAAAATAATTAAGGAATAACATTTCAAAAAACATCTAACATCATGAGAATAATAATATTCATGATATAATATATTAAAGTGTAGTATATACAAAATATAAAAATTAATTTGTGCATAACAACCAACAAGACTCAATGGAATGTAAATTGAGTGAAAATCCCTTAAAAAGAAATTATCCATAGATTAAGGACAAATAAATGAAATAATTATCTCTAAAAAATATAAATACAATCAATACAAGAATATTTTTAGTGTAAAAAAATCACAGTTCATTCACACATATTCATGAAAAATAACTAATAACATGGATATTTAACTCAAAAAATGGAAATTGAGTTATGATTTCCCTTACAATATTCATATAAATGATGTAATAATTAATTAAGGGTGTAATTATGTGTAGAAAAAGTATATCTACACAATGTAAAGTGAATATTAAAACATAAATAACTTAATAGGGATTCCACACATAATATTGACAAAATATAATCATGGATGTTTCCATAGAACCCAATGAGTAGAAATTGAGTTTAGAAATTCCCTTAAATAGATCATTTTGTTAAAAAATAATTGATTGATTATGTGTATTAAATATAAATACAAACAAAGAAAGTGTAAATACAAGATACTATATCAAAATTTGTTTCTCTCATGATCATTTCACGACATAATCAAGATATAGAATATCAACCCAATGAATGGAAATTAGGTTAAAAAGTTCCCATACCTTGAGCCCAACTCATCACACATGTTCCTTGTTGTTCATGAATAATAAAATTTGATTTAATTTTTACTATATTTATAGAAATATTAAAATTTTTTATTCCATTAGTATCTCCTATTACTTTTTATTAAAATTACTTACTTATTTAAGTTAATATTAGTTGTTTTGTCAATATTCTGTACCTGAGTCGAAAATGAACTTATTTTGATATAAATTTTACATGTAGTAAAAATTAAATTACCTAAAAAAATAATAACGATTTAAATATTATATATATCCAGTATATGTGTATGTATAATATACTATATCATTTGGATATAAGAAATGAAATCCACCATTCTTCAAGACGGTCCACTGTACGTACGAATGAACGCTTCATTCGTTTCATTTTCATATTAAAGGATTGAGAAGAAAATTATACATAGGTATATTAAAATATATTTATAACATATATGTTATATATGTTAGATATGTTCATTAACTCTATCTTTTATATGTTCCATGTATATCATGAATGAGTCATGTCACTTTGAAGGGGCTGTCGTCCGCACTTTCTCTAAGAAAATTTTAAAATTTACACATTATGGAAAGTATAATGGTTTACTATAAATAAAAAATATAGAAGCCCAAATATAATAAAAATATAATATATATACCAAATAAATATATTTACAATATAATGGCCACCATTAGAGGTGGTAGGGAAAAATTGAACAATCATTATTTCTCGAGTCTCTAGTCCGGCATACACATAAACAATATGTTCGTATCAATTAGATGGAGGTGTGTGTAAGTGTAATTTAAATAACTCACATTAAAAATACTAGGATATTATTATAATATATTTTTTATGTTATTAATGAATTATATGAACATAGGTAGTGCCTAAGGAAAATAAAGGAATGAAACTTGAGGGAAGATGTTACCTCTTTAACGGGTAACTCCTTTTGATTTGAGCCAAAATGACTTCTTAAATTTCCTTCAACCATAGTTAATGATTTTAGAAGGAATGGAGGGATTTTGAGAGCTTATATAATCATATTTGGATGTGAAAATGGTCTTGAGTTGTGTTAGTTATGTGGGTAGTAGTGGTGGAATTTTATAAGAGGGAGGAGGGGAACTTTTAGAAAGTCTTGAAATATAATTTTATTAAAAATTAAATTTCAATTAAAAAAGGTCCAAAACAAATTTAATTATAATATGAGATGATATTTTTCAAATAAAAATCATAAAATATTATTTTGACAAGTTATTAATATTTTTATGTCTTTATATTTTTGTTTTAACCCTTATTTTATCTTTTTTAATCTTACCATGACATCAAGTTATTCACACAATTTGGGTTAATATAATTAACATATCATTTCAAAAGACCCACAAGAATGTAATTTATGACATAATGGGACTTTTCATAACAATTTTGACGAATCTTATTTATTTATAAATTTATTATAAATTACTAAAAAATTGTATTTTATGTTATGAATTATGTCAATTTTAGAGAATATTCAGAAATTACATTTTAAATAATTCATTGAACCATGATAACATCAAAAAAACATTGAATCAATCCGAAAATGTAATATACACCTACTAAATTAGTGGATATCGAAAATAATGTCAAAAAATATTTATTTTAATATTTATAATATCACTCTTTAGAATCCATTATTAACAAAACAATCACTACATCATCGTTGTGTCATAATTAAATTTAATAATTCAATTTCAAAAAATTATAAATAAAATTTCATGTTATAAGAATTTTTTTGTATATCTAATGAATATTTACAGTCGAATGGAAAACTTATATAACCCCATATAGAAATTTTTTTAGTAAAAGATACATGTTTTTGTAATTTATCTATTTATATTAAATTAATTGTTATAGAATGCCATTATCACTCCCAAGAGGCTCCATGGGGTCCTAAAACAGACCCATGGATTCCCACGGTTAGATATATCTCATCAAAGAGGATTAGGACCTATGTTAAGGTAGTATAATATTGTTATAATATTATTTTTTTACTTTATTACCTGATTTACCCTTTAACCATGATTAATAAAATAATTACTGAAGTTACTATTCATAATGTCTAAAAACATAATGTAATAATTTACACATCATGGAACTGTTGAGTCCAAACATGGAATTCAATATTCAAATTTTAGAACACTAATTTGGATGAAATTAATTTAAAATTAATTTCTACTGTCAAAACCAAAAGATGGTTTTTTAGAAGTAAAAACTATCAAAATATTGATATGTGTTTATATCCAAATTAAAAGTGAAGTTACATCCAATGACCATAATTGGATTATATGATAAAAATATAATCCAATTACACTTTAAAACCAATTATTATGATAAATAATGTATATAAAAAGTAGATATAAAAAGTTTTGAATTAAAATGTAGTATTTTTCACTATTATTTAAAAATGAACTTTATCAAAAAATTACCAAAAATTTAATCAAATAAAATTTTGATGTCCCAATTATATATAAAAAGTAAATTTTTTCAAAAAGATTATATAAATTATACAAAAAACTAGATTTAAATAAGGTTCTCCATCAAAAGGATGTAAAACTACATTTTTAGAAAAATACATCTCTTATCCGAAAAAATGATTTTGATCTTATATCAAATATAAAAAAATAAGATGATTTTAATACAATAATTTGAATATATTACATATATTTTTCATCCAATAAACATCCAAAAATAGTGTTATAATTTAATGAACATAATTATTTTCTTCTCTAAAGGTTATCATAAAAACAGTACCTTTATATTCAATAAGATTTTATTTCTATTTCTAATAAATTTGGTAACCAATAAATCATTATTTAATCATTTGTAACCCATATTTCAAAATTATATTTATACTATTCAATACCACCATTGAAATAGCTAGTCATTAACTAACATTTTAAAAAATAATAATGTTATTGTAATATTTTTCAATATAACTCATTGTTGTGTGCAATGTAAGATTTCAAAAAAACTCGTTGTTGTGTGTCGAGTATGCTATTGAAAAAATCATCCCTTTTAATGTGAAATAAATATTTTATTGATAAATATTAATAGATATGAAAAATTATTATTCTATAAATACCTAGGTTGTTACATCATTCCCTATATTGGAAATTACATCCTCAAAATTTTAGAATTTGTCTCGGTAAAATCATTAAAAATCCCACATTGTAAAAATAGTAAATAAATATTTCACTTTAAAAAATTAAATGGGAGTAAAAAGGTCACCTGAGAAAACACTTAATAGGATTCCATGTAGGATATCATGGATATCGAAGAGAAACAATCCATTATGTTCTGGTGGAGGGTGATAGAATACAAGATTATGAGGAATTTAACAATATAAAATCCCTAAACTAATGATGGGTTAAATAGTCTTGTATTTCCTAGTAGGAAAAGTAAACAAACAACATTTGTGTTTTAAGGACTTTTTCATAAAGATGAGGAATTTATTTAAAATCATGGCTAATAACATAAGGAAACATACTTACTTGTCATGTAGTGTTTCACCCTATTTTTAATATCTACCACAAACTCATTTTTCATCAAATGATGACTATTCAAGATGACATGGTAACACCTAAAGCACTAGAATCAACTTCAAGAGAATAATATGAATAAATAAATATAAAATATATATTTTACCAATCTATAGACATTAACCAACACCAAAATTCTTAGTACAAGATTAAATAATCCCCAAAAAGAATAATCCATTATAAAAGGAAAGACTCTCTTAATCCCAATATTCACCAAACAATACCCCCCAAGTTCATCAAGACTCTACAATAAACACTTTTCCTTAAAATTATTCAAAATAATACATACTAAGTTTGAAACAAAAAAAACCAAAAGGATTTGATCACATAGTCTTTCACAATAAATCTTAACATTTATCTCCAAATAACATCGAGTAACCTTAATTTATCATATTTAAAAGTAATTAAACTAATCAAATATTCTACATGATAAGTTAATCACTTCCATTAATAACCGAAATTTCCATTTTTCCACAATAATAACATAGATTCTTCAAAAATAAAATTTATACATTACTCCTCAAATAACATCCTTGAGTATTCTATTTTCCTGTGGAATATATTGTTCCTAAAAAACTATCATCCTTCTTAATAATATTTTCAACTTCATCACTGATTTTTTTCCTATACTAATGCTATCCATTGGATAAATAATTAGTAAAAAAAACTTATTATTGATCCAAAAAATCAGTTAACTACGGAGAATAAGTCATACTTACTAGGGTCTTCACGTATTCCAGTGGTAGGTGATAAATCCCAATCACACTTTGGTTGTGGGATTGATTCCTACATCTTTGTCAGACGCGACATGTTGTCAGACTGTCCACATGTTATCCTTTTTGAAAAAAATATAGAATTATAATAACATTAAAAAAATTATATAAAATACTCAAAAATCACCACAACATATTTTAATAGAAAATTTTATCTCATAACTCACATTTCTCATCCCAAAATTTAATGACCCATAATCTCCACATACTGAAATCTCCCCAAAAAACCATTTGTCACCTTAATATTTCTGTTCATAAATACTATAATGGGGGTTCTATTAAATTGAACATATGATCCACTATAAAATTGTAAATGTATGATGATATCCCTAACCCTAAAGAAAACTTCCCAATCTCCAATGTTGTTTAATCCCATCCTAATATACCAACTATATGGCCCCAACGATAAACATTACTTAAAATTGAGTTATGTCAATTAGTTGACTTTAATTCACTTATAGGATATTTTTAGGATTAGAGGTTTAGAGAATTAGGTCATAGCTAATACATAATAACATTGATATTATGAGTATAAACTTTTTACCACTATCCAATTTTTATAATTCAAAAACTCATTAAAATAAAACATTACATCATTTTATTATTTAACATAATATCTTTTATATGATCCCATCCTCGACACTATTATTCATTATTTCATGTGAAAAACATTTCAAGTCATGGGATGAGCATAAAATACTCAGTTAAGGATACATAATGAATGGAAACTACTATTCCTGTGAAAGCATGTAAACCATTATATCATTATTATAAAGTAACACATTATGAAGTACCAAAAAAACTTTAATGAAAATAATCTCATTTATAACCCTTTTGTAACTGAAATATTACCACAAATTCTATAGAAAGAAACATATAGAATATATAGATAACTTGGGACATAAACATACTTAAATGTAATAACTATACGGTCGACATTCACACATATCACTAAATGGAATAAACATACAACCAACTTCATACCCATTGCATTTTAGGTTATAACCCCATCATTTATTTAATCATGTATCTAACCCACTTGGTTTATCACTTTACCACCCATGAAATGTCGATGTACCATTTAATAATCGTTACACATAAAATAGAAATAAAGGACGAATAATATTTCCACACTATAAACAAAAGAGATCATTTTAATATATTAAAGTATTCAACACATTTCCAAAACCATTTGAAACACATAATAAAGAGAATATTGAATCAAATTTTCCCATAACACATTTAAAATTTTATAAAAAATTATCATTATAAAATATTCATGTCCATATTAATAAAATATTAAAATCCATTTTGAAAACATGGACATGAAATAGATGGTTTTACATGAAAAATCATTAAAACATTTCAAATGATGATTTAGTTAAAGGGTAACTTACAACTTGAGAAACAATTGAATAAAAATAATTAATTAAGAACATTAAAAAACCTATAACATTATAAGAATTATATGATTCATGATAAAATATGATAATGTCTAGTTATACACCATATAAAAATTAATTGGTATATCACAACAAATATATCACAATGGAATTTAAATTGAGATGAAATCCCTTACAAATATTGTATCCTTAAATTAAGGATAAATAAATGAAATTATTTTCTTAGAAAAATATAAATACACCCAATATAAATTGATATTAAGTGTAAATATATTAGAATACATTCACACATATTCTTGAAAAAACAAAACTAATGACATGGATATTTAACTCAATGAATGTAAAGTGACAAAATATTCCCCTTACGAAGTTCGATTAAATTATTTTCGAATTTACAAACAGGGATATTATGTGTATAATAGTATATCAACACAAATGTAAGAAGAAATTAAATCATAAATAAATAAATAAGGATTCCTCACATAATATTGTCATAATGTAATCAACTAAGTATGCGTAAACCCAATGAGTGGAAATTGAGTATAGAAATTCCCCCACAAAGATCAGTTGGAAATTAAAATAGATCGATTATGTGTATTAACTATAAATTCACATATATATAGTATAAATAGAAAATTTGATATAAAAAGTTATTTCTTATACAATCCTAGAAATACATAACTAGAAGAAGAAGATCAAGCCAAGGAATGGAAATTGGGTTAAGAAGTTCCATTTCCTTAAGTCTGACTCATCACATATGTTCCTTGTTATTCCTAAATAATAAAATTAAGTTCATTTCAAATTTTATCATAACATTTCTCAAGTTTATTATTCCTTTTATATCATCTATTACCATGTTATAAAAATGAGATTATTATTTATGTTTATATCGATTGTTCTGCCGATATTCGTTACATGAGTCAAAAATCAACTTATTTTGATAAAAATGTATTTTGAATAAGGACCCATCCATAAAGATTACATAATCGTGAATTAAATTGAAAATTCTCGTTGAGTAACTTTGCAGGATTAGATTTTTAGATAATTGTGTCATAACATTTACATAACAACATGAATATTACATATAGGTAATTATACTCTGTATCCAATTCTTTAATAAAATAAAAACTTGTGAGAAAACGAGTCATGTATAGTTCCCTGTTTTAGATAGCATGACCTTTTCATGATCCCATCCATGAACCTTATTGATCTTTATGTCCTATGGAAAACATTTCAAAAACATCGGATGAGTATAAAAAGATCATTAAGGGACATAAAATAAGGAATGAAAACATTAACCCATCAGTAAATAAAAAAAATGAAACCATACTTTTCAATGATGACATACCTCATGAAATCATACGATTTATGAATAACACATAGAAATCATAAATCGTTGATGAAAATTTTGGAATGCATATCAAACATACATTATGGTTATCACAGCTACATAGGGTGTCACATTTGGAATACCCATCACAATATATTCCCTAAATCTATTAAGAGAAACACTCAAGCTTACCTCCATCACCTTACCCAATGCATTGGATAGATATATTAGGATCAACCTCCTTATTTTTATCACGTAACCCCCCATATTCATAAACAAATCCCAAGAGCCATAATGTATTCATAACACATAAAACAAAAATAAAGGAAAGGTCACATGTCCACATTTTAATCACAATATATCATTTAAATATATTGACCTAAAAAATCTTTAATAAAAACCATTTTCAATACCAAAATATGTAAAAATAGTATATGGTATTTTTTTAGCTTTTAAAAAAATTATGGCTTGTTAAGGATGCCAAAGATCAAACAATACTCGCGGTGGCCGAAAAGGTCATTATCACCGCTAACATTAAAAAGAAACATTTTATTTTTCATTTAGTAAAATTCCTAGTAGGAAAAGATTCCCTTGGAAAGAAATGAAAATTAAAATGTATTTATACATCGTATAAATTAATTTATAGAATAAAACAAAATATTCCTCAGTGAAAGCGGATTGAGATGAAGTCCATTATAAAGATGGTATCCATAGATTGAGGATAAATCAATTACATAATTTTGGGTGAAAAATATAAAATACACCCTATATAAGTGGACGTTATTTTGAAAAAAATCAAAGGTTATTTACACATATTCATAGAAGGACATAATCAAGAAGTAGTTGTTTTACCCAAAAAATGAAATTGGGTTAAAAAGTTTTCATACAGAAATTCGACAGCCTAACAACGTCACTTTAAAATTAAAGAAATATGTTGAAGAGAGATAAAAGGATATATCCTTACTTGGACATAAAATTAACATCAATATGTATATATATGAACATATTCCACTCTAATATTATTTAAATTAAAAGACATAACAAAAATAAGTCTTTTAAAAAGAAAAGGGTGAAAGGTTCCCTTACCGATTTGGTAACTTACGAAACATTCACCCCATGAAAGAAATATCACAAAATGAATATTTAAATACCCATAAATTAAATTATATTACAATAATAATACAATAATGGGCATTAAATCCACCACAGAAACGGAAATAGTGTCTAATACTGCATGAATGTCACGGGAATAAAAAGTGAGATGAAAAACTCTTTCCACGTTGAAATCAATCGAGTCATTTGAGAAAAAGCTAATAACCTCCAAATTAATAACAGAATACCTCTAATTGAAACATAATCATGATAATATACATCAAATGGTAGTAAAAAATATACCATATGCAATAAATAAGTGGTGAACAATAGAAATCCCACATAATTAAAAGTGAGATAAGAAATCCCTTACCTCGTGTCCAACATGACTCGTCTGTTCTTTATTCAACCTGAATAATAAAAATAAGTTAATTTATAAATTCTTAATAACCTTTTTAATGTTAATTATTAATTTTATATCACTTAATACCTTGAAATAATAGTTAGTGAATTATTTGAGTTTATTTCAGACATTTTGTCGATGTTCGGAATATGAGTAAAAAATTAACTTGTTATAATTACAATTATTCAATGAGGTCAAAAATGAATTATATCTAGAATGATATTACAGATTTAGATATCATATTTATATCATATATATACTGTATATATATATATATATTTATGATAGTACATAACATTTGGAGATAAGAAATTAAATGCACCGTTCATGGAGACAGTAAGTCGTACGTACGCATAGACGCTAATTTCATTTATATTTAATATTTAATGGAATGAAAACATAATGATAAAAAGGTATATTATAAATCCAGTATAATATCATATGATATATTTGTTACATAATTTTATTAACACCATTTTTATATGTTCTTTTTATGTCAAAAACAGATCATATCACCTTGAGGGGGTGGTAGTCCGCACTTCCTCAAATGAAATTATCATGTTTACACATATTGGTAGGAATAAAGGTATGATTGTAAATAAAAATTACCAAATAATGTAGAATAAAACATAATATATATCATATATCAATAAACTTCCATCATAATGGCCCCCATGAGAGGTTGTTGGAGATAATTGAATAGTTATCGTTTCGTGAGGTATTAGTTTTCCATATACAAAAACAGTATGTTCTTCACCCATTAGATGGAGGTGTGTGTAGGTGTTGTTCAGATACTTCGCATAACAACATAATAGTATATTTATGATAATGGATTTGTTATAAAATAAATTAATAAAATGAGTTTAGAGGTTGGAGAAGTAAAATAAAATAAAAGAACATAACTGAAGACATTACGTTTAAATCGGGTAACTCCCATTGGTATGAACCAAAAGGGTTTTTGGAAGTGCTTTATACCTATGTTATGGCTTCAAGTATGAATAGAGAGATATTGGGAGATTATTTTATTATACTTTTTACAAGCCAATGGCTTGAGATGTGTGAGAAATGGTTAGGAAGTGAGATCATTTTATAAGGGAGAGGAGGGGATCTTTAAGAAAGTTTGAAACAATTATATTTTTATAAAATCCTCATTGATTCCAGAAGGTCAAATAATTCTTAAAGACTAAGTTAATAAGGCTCATGGTTGAAATAAAATAATCCTAAAATAATTGGACCGGTTTTGAATATTGTTTTGATATTTATAATCTTATTTATTTAAATCATTTATTAATGTAGTAAATATAACTTCATTATTGTGTCATAAATAATTTAATTTATTTGAAGCTAAAAAATAATAAAAAAGTACCATGATGTAGGAAATTGTTTTATCTTATCAAATAATTATTATTTTTTAAATGATAACTTATATAAGACCATGTAAAAAGTGATTTACAAAAAGATATTTTTTTATGTCATTTTTGACTTTACATTAAATTAATTAATATAAAGTGTCATTATTACTCACATGTGGCTCCATGGGGTCCCATATTCGACCCATGGAAGCCCAGTATCAAATATGTATAAGCCAATAGGAATAGGACATATGTTAGGGTAATTTAATAATATTATAATATTTTATTTTACCCTTATTTACAATATTTACCCTTTAATTCTCGTAAATAAAATATTTACAGAAGTAAATATTTAAAATTTCTAAAAATAAAAGTTACCTATTTACACAATTTGGACATACTAATTCCAAATATGGGATCCATTTTTCTAAATTCAAAACAGTGAAGTGGCATAAATTAATTTAAAATTAATTCCCACTGTCAAAACAAAAATAATTTTTTTAAGAAATAATAAATATCAAAAGATTGACACTTGTTTATGTCCAATTTGAAAGTGAAATTAATTTAAATGTCATAAATTGGATTAAATGGTAAAAATATATTCTAATTAAACATTATAACCTATTAAAAATATATTCTATCCATATAAATAAATGAGATTAAAAGGCACATTTGAATTAATTTATAGTATTTTCCACTATTCATTAAAAATGATCTTTATCAGAAAAATACCAAAAAATTTACCCCAAGTAAATTTTGATGTCCCAAATATAAAGAAGAATTTTATTTTGTCAAAAATAACATATAAAAGTGTAAAAAACTATATTTAAAGAGGTTTCACTATTAAAAGGAGGTAAATCGTCCTTTTAGTAAATATTAGAGTATTTATGCTTAAAATCAAATTCATTATATATTTTAAGCCTCTATATTTTATTGGATAAATTTAAAAATACTCAAAAAACATGTATAATAATATTTTAGTTAGTTATATTCATTCTATCCAATACAACAGCTAGGCATTAACTACCATTAAAATAATAATATTATATTATTAGTGTGAAACGTAGGATTTCAAAGAAACCCATTGTTGCCTATTGGGTATTCCATCGAACATGGAATCCCCTTTAAAGAATAATGAATATTTAATTAAAAAATATTAATAAATATGAAAATTTTCATGTTCTTTATTTACCCGGGATGTTACATCCTTCCCCCCTTTTGGGAGCTGTGTCCTCACAATTTCAAAACTGGGCTTGGAATATTCATTAAAAGTCCCACATTAGATAAGAGTCAGTAAAACTATCACATTAAAATAATGAACGAGAAGTACAAATATCACCCGAGATAACCCATAACCAGATTCCATGTAAAAGAACACGGATATGGAAGAGAGAACAAATATTAAAGTTATGATGGAGAGTGATAGAAAACATGATTAGGAGAAAGTTAACCACCAGAAAGTCACAAAATTATGATGTGTTAAACAGTATTTGATTGCCCAGTAGAAAACATAAACCGACAACTTTTTTGTTTTACATTTCATTTCATAATTTTGAGGAATTCATTTACTACATAGAATAAGAACATAATGAAATATACTTACATTCAAAGAGAGTTTAATCCTCTAATAAGTTTTTACCGAAAACTTATCTTTTCTCCAAAAAATGAAAATTCAAAAATACATGGTCACATAAAAAGAACAAGAATAAACTTCTAGAGAATCACATTATCCATAAAAGAAGAACTATATATTTCCATTTTCTTTTGAAATAAACTAAAACCAAAATGGTTTGTACAAGATAACATAATCCCTAAAAAGGATAATCCTTTACAAAAAATACTACTCTTAATCTCCAAAATTCGACAAAAAATACCCAAAATTCATGAAATACCATTCAATACACAATTGTCATTAAAAATTTTCAAAATAATCCAAACTAATATTGAAACCCAAAACATAGAAGGATTTAATCCATAGTCTTCCACAGTAAATATTAACATTTAAATCCAAAAAAAAGACTACTCTAAAAGTCTCATACTAAATCATAATTAGCCAAATCGCATATTCTCTATGATAGGTTAATCATTTCCATAAATAACCCAAATCAATATATGTCAACAAAAAAAATATTCTTCGAAAATAAAATTCCACAATTACTCTTCAATTAGAACCCCAAAGTATTCTATTTTCCATAGGAATATAGTGTTTCCCCAAAATAGAGAACATCGTCCAAAATAACCTTTATCAATTAACCACCAAATCATTTTCCTATATTATGGATATCCATTTAATAAACCATATGTTACCAAAATCAACTTATTCTTAATCCATAAATTCATTTAACTAAAAAAATAAATCATAATAACCAGGGTATTCACGTAGTCTAGTGGTAGGTGATAAATCCCAATCACACATTGGTTGTGGGTTCGATTCCCATAGCTTCTTCCAATGTGAAAAGTTGTCACATAGTCTGTGTGTTGTGTTTTTATAAAACTCAAAAGTAACCCTAACATGTTCTAACCTCAAAGGTTTTCTTAACCCTTTCATTTTCATCCCAACACATTAAGACCTCAACATCTTATATATTGTAATTTTTTATTATTTCACCACCATAGGATAAAATTAAATGATCCCCAGAAAAAAGAACATCATACCTTGATCATGGTGTCCAATTGGTTTCATTGGTATCTTGTTCGCGTTGGTACAATGTCCATGCATTGCAATGATGATTTAAAGATCCATCAGAATCATTTACTTCCTTCTGACAAATACACCTTGTACAACATGGGTCATATGAGTGTTCATAGAAAAATATTTTTGGAAAATAATCATGCATGACATATAATTTCAAAACATCTGTTAAAACATGATTTCTAAAAAATAGTCAGACATAATTTGAGTGAATACTTTCAATTAAAGGTCCTTTTACAACACTATAAGTATGTGCTGTGAGAATATTTTATAAAAGTAAATATAAATAGGTTGCGCAAGGGTCTTATTCTTCAATACCTTTTTCAAAATCATAATAAGCTTCAAAATATTATGATAAGGTAAAATATATGAAAATTCCTTAAAAATATTTACCTTTTTTGAAAATATAATAATATTGTGGAAAGAGGATTTGATTAAATACAATGCATGATCCATGAGGATATCGTGGTATAGTGGAGTTGTTTGATATCTCAAAAAATTTATTGCAAGAGAGTAGTATGTTAGAAAAATTTTCAAAATCATCTGAACCTGACTTTGAAATAGTTATTGCAAGTAATTCATCAATAGGAGATAGGAATGTCGTTTGAGATCCTCCTCTGTTCATTTGTAAAAGACTTTCCTTGATCTGAAAAAGTTTAAAAAATACTGATTAACTTGAAGAGAAGACATAGAGACTAACCATGTGTCAAACAAAAACTCTGAATCCCTAAATTTGTCTAAACCGACCCCTGATACCAACTATAGGGACTCGTCCTTCAATATTACATAATATTGAATTAAATGGATAATTTACATTGAGGATATTTTCAGGGATAGAGTTTTAGATAATTAGGTCATAATATTTACATAAGAACATGAATATTACATGTAGAAAATTATACTCAATATGCATTTTTTCATAAAATAAAACTCATGAAAAAAAGAGTATTATCCTTGACCCTTATTCATCTTTATGTCCTATGGAAAACATTTCAAAAACATGGGATGAGCATAAAAAGCTCAGTAAAGGATATAAAATAATGAATGAAAACATTAGACCATCAATAAATACAAAACAATGATACCATACTTTTCAATCATAACATACCTCAGGAAATCCTAAGGATTATGAATAACACAAAGAAATCATAAATCATATTGGTAACTTGTCGAATCAATATCAAACATACGTTATAACTATCATAACTACATAGGGAGTAAAATTTGGAATACCCATCACATTATATTCCCTAAATCTCTTAGGAGAAACATTCACATTTACCTCTGTCCCATTACCGAATGCATTGGAGAACTATCTCAGGCTCACCCGCCCAAGGTTTATCACGGAACCACCCGTATGCATAAACAATGCCCAGGAACCATAACATATTCCCACCACATATAACAAAAATAAAGGAAAGATAAAATTTCCACATTTTAATCACAATATATCATTTAAATATATTGACATAAAAAATCGATCATCAAATCCATTTTAAATACAAAAATACGTAAAAAGAGTATATGGTATGTATTTTTCTTTTAAAACATTATGGTTTTTTAAGGAAACCAATGATCAAAAATACTCGTGGCGGTGGAAAAGGTCATTGTCAAAGCTTACGTTAAAAAGAAACATTTTTTTTTCATTTAGTAAAATGCCTCATAGGAAAATATTTCCTTAGAATGAAATGAAATGTCAATGTTATTTATAAACCATATAAAAGAAAGTTAAGAATATAACAAAATACGCCTCAATGAAAGGGGATAGTGATAAAGTCCCTTATAATAACGGTATTCTTAGATTAAGGGTAAATCAATTACGTAATTATGTTTGAAAAATATAAATACACCCAATATAAGTGGATATTACATGTAATACAATCAGATGTTATTTACACATATTCATATCACTATATAATCAAGAAGTAGATGTTTAACCCAAAAATTGAAATTGCGATAAGAAGTTTTCTTACAAAATTCGACAGCCTAAAGGTGTCACATTAAAATTCAGAAAAAAAGTTGATGAGAGAGAAAAGTGTATCTCATAACTTGGACATAAAATTTACATCAATGAGGATATATAAGAACATATCCCAACATAATAAGATGTAAATTAAAATACATAACAAAAAGAAGTCTTTTAAAAAGAGGAGGGTGAAAGGTTCCATTACAGATTTGGTAACTTACAAAACATATACCCCCTGTAAGAAAGATAACACAATGAATATGTAAATACCCATAAACATAAGTATATTACACAATTAATATAATAATGGGTGGTACATCCACCACACAAAAGGAAATATTGACTAATATAGCATGAATCTCACGGGAATACAAAGTGAGATGAAAAACCCTTACCACGTTGTGATCAATCGAGTCATTTGAGAAAAAGTTAATAACCATCAAATGAATCATATAATACCATGAGTATAAATAGATTCATGATAATATATATCATATGGAATTACAAAATACACCACATGCAATAAATAAGTGGTGAACAATGGAAATCTCACGAAATTTAATGTGAGATTAAAAATCGCTTACCTCATGTCCAACATGACTCGTATGTTCCTTGTTATTCTTTAATAATAAATTTAAGTAAATTTGTAATTGATTCATAAGATTTTGGAAGTTTATTATTTCTTTTATGTCACTTATTACCTTTCAATAAAAATTAGTTAATTATCTGAGTTTATATCGGACATTTTGTCGATGTTCGGAATTTGAGTTAATAATGAACTTGTTATAATTACAATTTTTCAATGTGGTAAATACTCCATTATCTCCAGAATGATATTAATGATTTAGAGATAATATATATGCTATATATCAAGTGTATATATATATATATATATTTATAATAGTACATAACATTTGGAGATGAGAAATGAAATGCACCGTTCATGGAGACGGTATGTTGTACGTACGTATGAACGCTACATTCATTTCTATTTAATATTTAATGGAATAAAAACATAACGAAACATAAATATATTATAATTAATGCATAATATAATATGATATATATGTTACATAATTTCATTAACTCCATATTTATACGTTCCATGTATGTCATGAATGAATCATATAACCATGAGGCGGCGGTAGTCCGCACTTCCTGAAATGAAATTATCGTGTTTACACATATTGGAAGACATAAAGGAATGTTTGTAAAAAAATTAAGAGAATAATAAAGAAAAAAACATAATATATTTAATATATAAACATTGTTCCATCATAATGGCCACCATGAGAGGCGGTAGGAGATAATTGAATAGTTATGGCTTTGTGAGGCATTGGTTTTCCATCCACAAGAACAGTATGTTCTTCATCCATCATATGAAGGTGTGCATAAATGCTGTTTGGATACTTCTCAAAATAAAATCCTAGTATACTGAGGATACTTGTGTTATTATAAAAGAATGGAATAAAAAGAGGTTAGGGGTTGGAGAAGTAAAATAAAAAATATATCTTAAGAGAAGATGTTACCTTTAAATCAAGTAACACCATTTGGTTTGAAAAAAAGAGTTTATTGAATTGTTTTGGGCATAAGGTAATGCTTCTAGGATTAATAGACGGATCTTGGGAGCTTATTGGAGTAGGGATTATGTGATCCAAGGCCTACGTGCCACATGATTGCAGGCCCCAGACACACTACAAAAAACAAGCAGCCCTAGAAGAGGATTCAGAGCAGGTGCACTCACCAGAGCAGATCCAAATGGATTGTTTGAATGAGAGGGTATGGCTATGCCATCGGTACCAGCCTGTTCTTTCATGGGAAGCCTAGTCAGACGGTCATGCAAAGGTGGAGAGCTACTATCAGGATGCAGATGATGGGGAGGGGCAGTTCCTTGTAGATAGATTGGTTGAATTCCCTAACACCTTCGGGTTATGTAATCTCCTAAAGCCTACGGGCCATGTAATCTTTGAGAGTAAATGTATTTTAAGATTTCCCCATCATCCCTTGAAAATAGGGTTATAAAAAATAAATAAAAATGAGGGCCTTAGGGCCATTCAGGCAGGATGGGCACTTTAAGAATGTTTGAAAAAATTATTTTATTATAAACTCATATTCGGTATCAAAAGGTCAAATAAAAGTTAAAGTCAAAGTTAAGATGAATCATAGTCTAAATAAAATAATCTAATAATAATTGGACAATTTTTGTATATTTTTTTAATATTTGTAATATTATTTATTTAAATCATCGATTAATGAGGTAAATATTACATCATTATTGTGTCACAAATAATTTAATTTATTTGATGTCCCAAAATTATACAGAAATACAATGATGTAGGAAGTCTTGTTAGATTTCCAAATAATATTTATTGTCTAAATGATAACTTATATAACCTCATGAAAAATTTATTTAATAAAAGATATTTTTTCTGTCATTTTTGTCTTTACTTTAAATTAATTATATAATGTGTCATCATTACTCCAATGTGGATCCGTGTAGTCCCAAATTCAACCCATCGATGCCCATTGTTGGATATGTATCAACCAATAGGATTTGGACACTTTTTAGGGTAATTTAATATTATTATAATATTATATTTTAACCTTATTTACTATTTTTACCTTTTAATCATGGTAAATAAGAAATTTATTGAAATAATTATTTAAAATATCTAAAAATAAAAGTTACTTATTTAAAAAATTTGGACATACAAATTCCAAATATAGAATCCAATTTTCTAAATTCAATACACATAATTGGAAAAAATTAATTTAAAATTAATTCCACTATAAAAAAAAGGGTGTTTTTAAGAAATTATAACTATCAATAGATTGATACTTGTTTATGTCTATTTTCAAAGTGAGATTAATTCCAATGTCCAATATAGGAATAATTGGTAAATATATATTTTAATTACACTTTATAAACAATTAAAAAGATAATCTAACCATATAAATAAATTAGAATAACAGTCACTTTTGAATTAAAATAATGTATTTTTCACTATTCATTAAAAATGTACATTATCAGAAAAATACCGAATATCTACCCAATGTAAATTTCTATGTCTTTAATCTAAAGAAAAATTTTATTTTGTCAAATAGAACATATAAAAGTTGAAAAACTATATTTAAAGAGGGTTCACCATTAAAATGTGGTAAATTGAACTTTTAGTGTATATTAGAGACATTATGCTTAAAATCAAATTCTTTACTAATTTTATGCCTCTAACTTTTGTTGGATAAATGTAAAAATATTACAAAAACATTTATAATCATATTTTAGTTAGTTATTTTCATTACTGCCAATACAACAGCTAGGCGTTAACTACCATTTAAAATAATAATAATATATTATTAGTGTGCAACATAGGATTTCAATGAATCTCATTGTTGCGTATCGGGTACGCCATGGAACACAATATCCCCTTTAAAGAAGAATTAATCTTTAATTTCCAAATATTAATAAATATGAACAATTTTATGTTCATTATTTACCATGGATGTTACATATGTTGTCAAAATTACATAATCTCTAGAATATTATTAATGATTTAAATATAATATATATCCAGTATATATGTAATTATAATAGTTAATAATATTTAAAGATAAGAAATGAAATTCACCATTCTTGGAGACTGTAGGTCGTATGTACACATGCATGATATTTTCATTTCTTTGTCATATTAAACGAGTTAAAACTGAATGACACATTGGTATATTATAATTACAATATAATATATATGTTATATATGTTTTAATAAGTTTGTTAAATACATTTTTTATACATTCCATGTATGGAATGAATGATTTATATCACATTGTGGGGGCGGTAGTCTGCACTTCCTCGAATGATATTATCATAATTACACATTATGAAAACCATAAAGGTATTATATAAATAAAAAATAAAGAATAATATAGAAAATATAAATATAATATATGTCATATATAAATAAATTTCTAGCATAATGGCCACCATGAAATGTTGTATGGAAAAATTGACAAATCATAGTATCATGCGACTGTATTTTTTGCATACTCAAAAACAGTATGCTAGTATCCAATTTGATGGGGGTGTGTGTACGTGTATTTGGAATATTTATTTTAAATATATCATCGAATATTTCATATACAGGTTTTATTATGTATTAAACTAATAAAAATATCATGTGGAATGGAGAAGAAAAATAATGGAATGGAACATGAGAGAATATGATACCTCTAAAATGGGTAACTCCTTTTGATTTAAGCCTAAATGATTTCTTGAATTTCCATCTACCCAAGGTAAAGATTATAAGAGGAATAGAGTTTTGTTTAGAGATTATTTGAGAAATAGTTTGGTTATGCAAAGAATATTAGAGGTGTGATTTATGTGGGTAGAGTTGGTGTCCTTTTATAAGAGGGAAGAGGGGAACATAGAAATGTCATGAAATATTTATTTATTATAAATTAAATTTCGATTAAAGAAGGTACAAAATACATCTATTTAAAAGATAAGATTATTATGGTTCTAATAACCATCATAAAATATTTTTTAGACATTTTTTCATTATTTTTTATCTTTATTGTTTTGGTTTAACCCTCACTTTACCATTTTTAATCTTATAGTGATATAATGTTTTTTTAATATTGTGGGTTAATGTATTATCCACATCTTTTCAGAAGACCCGAAATAAAGCCATTTATAACCTATTTTAACTTATCTAATTTTTTAATAATATTAGTTTTTTAGAAATTTAATAACATTTAATAACCAATTTATATTTTATGTATCGAATTATGTCTATTTTAGACAATATTCATAAATGACATTTTTAAAAATCCATAACAACTTGATTAATTAAAAAATATTAAATTAATCTAAACATGTCCTATTAACCTATAAATTTCATAGATATCAAATATTATGTCAAATAGTATTTATGTTAAAAATTATAACATCATTTTTTGAATCCATTATTAATGAAGAAATCACTACATATTCATTATGTCATTATTAAATTTATAAATTTAATGTCAAAATAATATAAATAAAATATCATGATATAGGAAATATTATTTTTCCTTTAGAATGACTTTTTATAGTTGAATAGAACACTTATATAACCACATATAAACTTTTTTATATAGATATTCATGTTTATGTTTTTTTCTCTTTACATTCAATTAATTATTATAAAATGTAATTATCACTTCAATGTGGATCTATGTGGTCACAAAAGAGACCCAAGGATGACCATGGTTTAATGTATCTTAGAAAATTGTATGAAGACATTTTTTATGGTAGTTTAAAATTATTTAAATATTATTTTTTACTCTTATTTACCTAATTTACCATTTAACTATGGTAAATAAAATAATTACTGAAGTTACTATTTATAATGTTTAAAAATAAAACGTATCAATTTACACAATTTGGACCTTGAGATTCCAAATATGGAATCCAATTTTCCAAAATCTAAACACTGAATTCGTTGAAATTAATATAAAAATAATTGCTATTGTCAAAACCAAAAAGCGGGTTTTTAAGAAGTTAAAACTATCAAAAGATTGACATGTGTTTATGAATAATTTAAAAGTTAAATTATATCCAATGAATATAATTGGATTAAATAGTAAAACAAAAACCAATTACACATTAAAATAAATTAAAATGAAAATATAACTATATAAATAAAATAGATGAAAATGCAGTTTTGAATTAAAATGATGTAATTTTTTATTCATTAAAAATGACCTTTATCAGAAAATTACCAAAAATTTAACCAAAGTAAATTTTTTATGTCATAGTTATATATAGTTATTTTATTTTTTTAAATTTAATATATAAATGTTACAAAAACTAGATTTAAAAATTGATTTCTATCCAAAGGCAGTAAAACTCAATTTTTAGAAAAATACTTCTTTTATCAAAAAAAATGAAATTTTTATTATATCATATATAGAAAACATATAAGATGAATTTAACACACTAAATTTAATATATTAAAAATATTTATAATTAAATAAAAATCCATAATGAGTGATATGATTTTACAAACAAAATTATTCTCGTATAAATAGGTTTTCATAAAAACACATCACATATATTTAATTGGTTTTTATTTTCATTTCTAATAAATTTGGTAACCAATGAATCATTTTTTATACATTTTTAAACCATATTTCGCAATTGATTTGATACTATTCATTCCCTCTATTCCATTATCTAGGCATAAACTACCATTTAAAATAATAATAAAAATATTGTATTATTTTTCGGTATAACTCAATTTTAAGTGCAACATAATATTTTAGATAAACCTGTTGTTGCATGTCGACTACACAATTGAAAAAATCATCCCCCTTAATGTAAAATTAATATTTTATTAATAAATATTAATATAAATCAAAAGGTATTATTCTATAAATACTTGGGTCATTACAATAACTCCTTAGGATTTTCACAAAAGGGATTCCTTAGGTGTATCCCTGTCTAAGGGGTGGATAATAAGATAAGTGAAATTATATTTATGATATTTATAGTAATATACTTATCTATACTCATTTAATTTAGTGGTTTGAGTAATTGGGCGGCTCGGGTGCCTTTTTATAGTGGAGGAGTGATACTCTTGTAGATTTTGGAAAGGGAATTTATCCCACATTTTTCCGATGTAATGTGGCTCCAATAATGCTAAAAATAATATCCAACGGAGGAAAGGGTCTAAATAATAATATAAAATTGATTTTGGATAGGTTCCTAGTAAATTTTGGCCCTTATGATTAAATTTTTCCCCTTGTTGAGATTCATTTCATCTTAATCGTTGAAAATAATTCTAATTAATTTAACCATTCTTTTCGGAAAGAAACTAAGGTGGCCTCATTATAAATTAAAAATTATGATGATTCCAAATATGGAATAAATTTTTCCATATTAAAAGGAAGGAACTTGAGAAATTAATTTATATTTAATCCCTTAGATGGGACGATAATGAATTTTTTTTAATGTTAAAGTGACCATATGATTTTGAAGTGTTTATATTCTATTTAAAATTGAAATTTTGTACAATGAAATAAATTTTATTAAATTATATAAAATATATCTAATTAATTTTTTATAAGAAAATATTATATAACCTAATAAATAAATTATATGAAAAAAAATTTGAATTAAAATTAGGTTTTTTCACTCTTCATCAAAAAATGAAACTTCATAGAAAAATAATAAAAATTAAAAGTTACCTAATTTTTATGTTCTAATTTAAATGAATAATTTTGTTTTGAAATATAATATTTAAAATAGTTTTAAAATTTTAATTACAATATGTTTACCATTAAAATACACTTAAAGTGACTTTATAAAAAATATAGGTTCTTATGTGTGATATTGGGTTTTTTCTTTTATTATGCATATAAAATTATTTTAATGAATATAAAAAATAATTTATTCATTATATAATATATTTATTACATTAATATCACATAATAATTGTAATTAATTTAATTTATTATTAATAATTTATTTATGAGAATATAAAAATTTATTCTTGTTGCATTGAATTTATTGTTATATTAATTTCTAATTACATAGTAACCAATGGATTAATTTAATATTGTAGTAATGAAGATATTTTCAAAATATATTTAATCCAATTCAAATCTTCCAATTTAATTTCTAGGTTATATCATATTAGATTGAATAATAATATTATAAAATTGTATTATTCTTCAGAAAAACTCAGTCTTGTGTGTCACACAGGACATTGAAAAAAAGTCTTATTGCATGCGATATTTGATAGCATAGTTCCATGTTCATTGAAAGATTTAAATTTTCATTAATTTATATAAAATATTAAATATATTCTAAATACTTTAGATATTATATATCCTTACGTGCTACGTGTTTCATGTCATACATGTTTTCATAAACAATGTTCCTACATTATATTTTTTTGGGAGTTACTGATATTGATGTACAGTGGTGATAGTTGTGGATGAATGAAAAGTCTAAGGTTGTTTAACATTGTTTGGGTATGTGTTCTACTATATAATCAATATATTTCATTCCATTTTTTATGAACCACCTCCCATGTCGAGTAACTTGACTAATACGTATATAAGTATTAGGTATTTGGTTGTTTTCCTTAATATCAAAGACAAATGTTTTACATATATAAGTAAATACTACAAATTTCAATGTATATCATCCAAATATTTTATTGGTTGTTCTAGAAAGAAATTAAATTATGCTGTGTGATTATGAGGGAGGCATAAAGGGGAGGTGGAAGACATGATGTTGATGACCTTAATTATAAAATTTTCATAAATTACATGGTATTTAGAAACACTAGCATTCTAGATATGTTATATGGTATGTAGTTTTGGTTCTTTATTTATTTATATGAAATATTTATATGGTTACGAGGATATATAGTGGATGTATGTACTATGAAAGATGTCATTGGGAATCTATATTGACTTGTTTAGTGGAAAAGAAGGCGTGGTGTACATTATCTTATATATATTTTTATATTATATTACCTTAGTTTTTTGATGTTTTTGCAGAGTGGGACAAAAAAAGGATCAGTGTTAGAGGTATTTAGGTATGTAATTAGTTGTTTTTAATATTAATTCCTAGAGGTATTATATATATTCCTATATATTTTATCGAGAGTTTTTATTGAGTATACAATTGAGTATACTTGTATGATCACCCCTATATATTAATCCTATATTTATTTATTTTTAATTTAGAGTGGGATAATGGGATAGACATTTTGGTCACATAATTTAGAGTTGTATTGTGTTTATTGAGTTTTTTTCATACGTTTTCTATTGTAGTAATTTATATATAATTTTTATTATGACATTACATGTATTGAGATATTTGTATATTTTAATTAGTTTTAGTGTATTAGTGTATTTACCATTTTTATCTGAATATATTAAAAAAATTCCATATATTTTTGTTTTTATACACTCATTTATAGTTGATATACCATGGATTGTTTGGGGTGTGTATAGGGGTCACACCCGACATCGCTACCTACCCATGTGGGGTTTTAGCTGGGATTGGTCCGTATAGAGTTATTTCAGAGCGTTTGTATAAATTAGGTATAGATTTTGGACTTATTAATTCATGAGGGATTTATTGGGATGGATGGAAAACAATTTCAATTTAAATTTTTTACTTGATTAAGGTAATAGAGTATGACTATGATATATTAAATAAAATCCACATATAATTTTATGCAAATACTTTAAGATTACTGAACATTTTAAATGTTATATTGTTGATTTTTGGGTATAAACCTGTGTGTGGTTCTTGCATAATGCTTGATTAATCTTATGTCTAAATTGTGAAATGTTTTAGAGAAAAAATGAAATCAATTAAAATATAATAATGATTTCGTTAGTCCCAGTATGGGGAGTTTTTATTGTTTTTATAGATATGGATAATAATATGTGTTTATACATGGTTGGATGGAAACATATAATCTGTTAATAATATATTAGTTATATGTTTAATTTAAATTCATTTTAATATGTTATATTTATTTAATGAATAATTATTTTTAAAACGTGTATAGATTTATTTCATTCAGGAAAATATATTAGATAATCAAGAAGAAAAAGAATTAAGGATTTATAATTATCAAATTTACTCAATGATAAAAAATATAATTTATTTTAATTTTAATTATATCTCTTTAAAGGTATTCATATTTCTGGTCTATTTAATGAATTTTGTAAAAAGAATATATTCATCAAATAAATATTTATATTTCTTTTTTGGGTTTATATTTTTATTTATTATTATTAATATTTGATAATATTATTTTGGTATGGTAGGAAGTATGTATAAGACCTTATATTTCGAATGAAATATATGATATTATTAAAAAATTAATGTTTTTATGATATTTTATGTTGTTCTAAATAAAATGAAAATGATTAATAATTTAATTTTTATTTAAAATAAATAAATCTCATATTAATAATATTCATGCCCAAAATTGAATGGACAAACTTTTTTAATATTTAAAATATACATATAAATAAATATAAAATTTGATGTTTTGTAGTTTTTTTTATAAAAATTTATG
This sequence comes from Viscum album, assembly GCA_963277665.1. Taxonomy (NCBI): domain Eukaryota; kingdom Viridiplantae; phylum Streptophyta; class Magnoliopsida; order Santalales; family Viscaceae; genus Viscum; species Viscum album. The sequence goes on from OY728127.1 coordinate 816,730,950, forward strand.
AAAAAATATTATAGATTATTTTTTAATTTGTATTATGTTATCTATATCCTTAAGGAGATGATTTATGAATTCAGTATTTTAATTCAATATTTTTTCGTGATTATTATTATATTTTAATTTTATTTCCATTGTTTTTAAAAAAAGTTTGTTTTAATTTAAATTGGATTGAAATAATTAATTATTAAATATCATTATATTCTTATAATAATTGATAAATATATGTGATTTTTTTAATAATATTGAAAAAAAAATTATTTTTCAAAAATCAAATATTCATAATTAATGTGATTAGAGGTTGGGTAATAAAATTAAATAACATTTAAAAATAATAGAGCTCGTATTCGAATAAAAAAATACAAATCATTTTTAAGTACGTGTCTATAGAGTCATCAAACAATCAAGTAAGGTATAGTACATGTAAAAATACATAAAATTCATAAAAAATAAATTTCTATTTTAAAAAATGAAATTAGATTTATATGAATTTTTTTTCATGTGAAAGTCATGTTAATAATATTATATTTTCATGAATATTAAATTTGGGCATATTAAGGGCATATAGAAAACTTTAAAATACATACTATTCATAAAATATTAAATTTGAAATTCCAAATGTAAATATTAGTTGGATAGAGATCAAATAAAATATTTAAACACTTTTTAAATAATAATTATAATGGAGGTGCAATTTTACATTATATTATTAAATGTTTCAATAAAATTATATAAAATAATAATGAATCTAAAGGATCATGAGTTACAAGATAATCAACTCAAAATATCAAATTAAAATATTTCATTTAACATAAATTATTTTATTTTTAATGAAATATTTTAAAATATATATTGATATTTATGCAATAATTGCACAAGAGTTGGAAGGAATAAAATAATGACATTGTTAAATGATTTGGAAAAGTATGTGTGTTTTATCCGATTTAATTGAAAAATAAAATTATAAATAATTTATATAAATATTATCAATTTAATTCCATTATTAGATAGCTATTTTAAAACTGAGATTTTTAAAAATACAAAAAAATATAAATAAATAGTATTTTTTAATTAAAAATGATTTATTAAAAATTTAAAAAACATAAAAAATTATTTTTTTACATGTGGGAATGGGTAATAGTTAAACAATTATACATTATCTTGATGAATTCCTATCATTTTCCTCTTTTAGAAACATTAAATTTAATTTATATGAGTGCATATTATCATATGCATGATTACAGATTGAATATGTGTTGCCTCATGATATTAATCACATTAATGTCAACTTATTTAGCAATTGTTATGTGACATATTATACTTTTGTATTTTCATGTATTTTATGGCCTAACAAGTGTTTGTTTATTTCTTACACCTTATTGAGTTTTATAGTCTCTTCCAATCTTCTTTATTGATTGTTATATTTTATTAAGATTGATTATGAATGATAATGAATTCAATTCTCAATGGTGTACAAGGTGGACACATGAGAATATAATGTTTCTGGTGGACTTAATGGATTTTTAAAAAGCTAAATCGCGGTATATTTATTTATTTCTATAACATGTTTTATCTAATACTCAAATTACCAAATCCGAATTTTCATTTGAATAAAAATGTCTTAATATATTTATTAGAAACACATAATTATAGTTTGGTTATCTTTGAGATATTTTGTTAGATATTAGACCATGATTTAGATAAATCTGGATTTTATGATATTTCAAAATTATTATAATTTAAATGTTTTATAAAACATTGGAGTTCAATATATTGGATTGGGATAATTTATTAATGTTTTTATAAAACATTAATGATTGTTATTTTTTGTTCAATTATGATAATTTGTGGAGGATATTAATGGAATTCTATAGTATATATGATTTAGTTATTAGAATTTAATTTTTTTTAAATATTTATGATCATTTTAATTTTCAAGTTACTTTTTTAGGAAGAATAATATTATAAATTTTAGGAAACTAATGTTGAACCAATAGAGTAATCATTTGAAATTAAATGATACATATTCTGTTAATGGCTATAAATTTTAGGAATAAATACTTATAAAATAATTTAATAAATTTTGACCATAGAACTTTATTGGTTAAATTGATGTAATAATGATTGTAAAATAAACCAAAAGATGGGGAAAATCCATTTTATGATTCATGGATGAAAAAAAATCCATATTATTCATCATTAGTAATGTTAAGATTATCACTAGATGTATTTCCCATGTTTAGTGAAACATAGCGAGGGGGGAGTCAAGGGTTTCTTTTCACAAATTCATTTTTTTAATTCATCCTCTTAGACTAGTTAATGTATTAATCTTATATTTCTAGGGTCCCTTAGCCACACCCAATTTATATAGAAAATAATATAATTAAAAATATATTATTTCATATCTCATACATAATATAATAATCCATTTTGTTATTATTTTTCACCCGAACTAGTGTATCTAGGAAAAGTTCACATGATTTTGTTATGTGATATGATATCAAACTCTGATTCCATGAAATGTCAGAACTAGTTATAGATGAAAATTGTAGGATCATTATAAAGGATCAAATAATATTATAATATTTCTAATATCCTTCGATTTTCCTTCACAAAAACCACCCACTAGCTTTGATATGATTCTCTATTATGCCTCACATAGTCATTATAAGGGTCCTATCATAATCTATCATGTATGAATTCAACTCCCTAAATATCCTGATTCATTTTTGGACAATCCTTTGTCTTCCTCTCAATTTACATAAAAAATTCATGACTAGATCTTCAACCATAATGGATATAATCTAGAAACCTATATTTTTCATGTCATTATTCATTCTTATGAATGATTTATTTCTATACCACAATTGTGCTATAAGAAAAATTATTCTTCTTTCTCTTCCGTGATAAAAATAGGCCTTCTTTCTTTGAGTAATATATCCCATTAACATATATATATTTTCATTAATATTTTTAAATTCATATATTGGTACAATCAAGATTCTATAGTTCACTCTTCTTGATCCATATATATATATATATATATATTAATTAATGAAAACACATTAACTAAAAAACATTGACTTCTTATTCAAATAGTTAGGATATTTTTATTTTGAATTATCTTTAATTTATCAATAAATATTTTCAATGAATTAATTCAATAGAATCATGTATTTCCTTATACAAATTATAAAAAATTATATGATTTTATATTTATAAATCTCCACATACACATGGAACACATTCTGTTGTGATGGGGAAACATTTTTTTTAAAGAACTCACCTCAGAGTCTAGAATATCCCTTACATAGTCACATATTAATATAAAATAGGATCATAATCAATTTAATTTGATAATGATGCTATAATACTTAAAAATCTCATCAAGCATGATTTGATTAAAAAAATTCATTAATTCATAATTCATAATTTTGTAAAACATATTTTATTGGAGAGTTCACAAAATTTCATATTTTCAATTGACTCTACATTTATTGAATAATTTTATTTTAGACCAAATGAACTCTATATTGTTATAAAATATCTATATATTTTGATTTAATTTCCATTTTTCTTCCATTATCAACTCTCTATAAACAGATGAACACAATGTGGCCTCTATATAACTCGACACTCTCAAAGTAGAGTTCGTGTAAACTCCAAATTCATCCCTTTGAAAATTTTCTATCTTTCTCAGAACTATTTCATAACTTGAAGCTCTCCAATGTCTTCTTCTAAAAAATTATGATTACGGTGAAATCTATATTGACCACAAAATATCTATGTTAATTATAAATAATTGTACATCGATCAAAAACACATTTTCACCAATTGTGATTTTCTCTACATCGACCATTGGTAACTCTATGTCATAATGTAGGGAACTCTATATCGACCACATGGTACTCTATATTAGTTTGATTTCCAAACATCCACTTATATATTAAACCTAAATTTACATTTATTCTATACATCGACAACATTAATCTTATGCTCACTCAAAATTAATATTTCCTATATAACATATACATTCTATAAATCGTTAAAATTGATTTATAACCTCTTAAACTCACATAATTAACATTAAAAACACTTATAATACTCCTCAAACATCATCCAAATATATTCCTTCAGACAATACATCAATTTAAATTATTAGTTCTCCCTGGATTTCCCCTCAACTCCTTTAGTCCATATATCCCAAAGTCCTCCTTTTTTATTGATTTTTGATAACTCCCCTTTCAAGGGATGAGAGGGAACCCTTACAAGGACCATAGCCATAAAGATTACATGACTTGTAGGTATTAGGAAATATATTGGCTAAAACAACATGGAACTACTCCTCCCCAGTTTCTTCATTGAGATCTCAGCTCTCCACCTTTTCATGGATAGATTGGTTAGGCTTCTTGTACAAGAACATGCTAGTCCCGATGGTAAATTACATACCCTCTACTTTTGAAAAATCATCTTATGCTTCTTCCATGGTGAATGAACCTACTCTAAATCCTCATCTGGAGTCTTCTCCTTGTAGATTCTTCCAGGTCGTTAAACCTAAAAATAGGTGGCTGAAGGCCTTGTGGTGGCTCGAAGGACTTGTGGTGGCCCGAAGTCCATGAGGTCGCCCAACGAACTTAATTTGGCCCGAAAGCCATAAAATCCTGAACGACTTGGGTGGCGTGAAGGCCTTCAAGGACCTGAGGCCCACACCATTGGCCTGAAATCCCAAAAGGATGAATAGATCCATATGCTACAGTAATAAATAGTCCCTTCTACAGTTCTGCTGTAGTACCTCAAAAGTAACCCGAAAGACAATTTACTTCTAATAACGGGAAATAAATTCTATCTCCATTATCATGTATAAATAAAATATTACAACCATTCACAATAAAATGACAATTCAAAAACATCTTCATATCCTTTTAAAAAAAATAAGCTTAAAAAACATAACGAGGACTACACTATTTTAAGAAAATTAAAACATAAAACCAATGAATTAAATTGAGCTTACATAATATAAATAATTCAGGTAAATATATTTTATCATACCACCTACCAAAAGTGTAAAATAATAATTGATGTTAGACAAAATTAGGATAACCCAATTAAGGTTTATATATAAAACATCACCATATATTTATGGTAATCCTTTTTGGAAACTCATCAACAAATATGGGCCTTATTATAAAAATATATATGTCAAGATATGACTACTTTGAGAGAAAAGTTTAGTTTTATATTCTAAACTGGGAAATTCATGTTCACAATAAAATTATCTTTTAATGTTATGTCAATTGTTTTAGAAAAAACATTATTTATGTTGATGCATTATATTTAAGTAGTACTATGTAATAACCCAAGTATTTTTAATAATATACCAATTTTATATCTTATTAATAATCATATTGGGAATTTTTAATTTTTAAATATATAGATTTATTTTTCAAATTTTATTTTGGTTTATTTAATGTCATAGAATATATTATATATCAAATTATATAATCATTATAAATTTAAAATTCTCATTTTTACCTGTTGAAAAATAAGTTGTTTTATTTCAATGTTAAACATTTTATCTTACCATGATTCGTTATTTTTAATATATATATAAATAATTATTTAATGAATATATATTTTAACAAATAAATATTAATAATCAAATTGGGGATTCCTATTTAAATTTAGAATCATTAAATTTTTATAAGTATTTATGTCATGGTATGAAATAAGAAAAATAATTTTTATTTAAAATTTAATAATTTTCATCATAAAAATAATATTTTTAATATATTCCAATTAATTTTAAAAAACAAGTCATTAAAATTTTTGAATTATTTTTAATAAAATAAGTGTATTTTTTGAATCATTATGTAAAAAATAGATCAATTTTAATTTTTATATGTATATAAGAAACAAGATATGACTGTAAATATTAAATTGGATGTATAGTCAATGTTTATGACAATAGATTATGATAAAATATAAGAAATGATATTTAATTTTAAATTATTTTTTTAAATATTTATGAGATATATTATTAATGTAAATATTAAAATTAAATATGGCTATAATTTTGTTTTAATTTTTCAATTTCCAATCCCCATAAAAAATAAGAGATAAAATAAATGAAAATGATACATTTTTAATAAGTAAAAAGTTAAGAAAATATATATAAAACCATATGAAAATATATATTATCTTATTATATTACAATAATATTATATTAATTATTCCCATAGTCATCATATTCATATTTCAAATCATCATTCATATAGGTTCTTAAACAGATCCCAAGTTGAACCCGATTTAACATGTTTGGTGGGAACATTTAAGGATGTTTTTTATATTGAAATTATATAACTATTATTTATTCATTATGATATGTAGTTAATTATTACATAATAATGATCCCTTAATGATTATTTTTTTGTATTTAATGAAATCAATTTGGAAAAATGAAAAAATAATTATTTTGGGTTGTTGTAGTCTCTACACATGCACAATTAATGTTAAATTTTTTATATGTCAATAGGAATGAATAAATATGATTTTTTAATATAAATATAAATACATATAATTATTATTATGAATTTTATTTCATAAAATTGATTTAGATATAATATATTATGAAATTAATATTAATAATAAAAACAATAGAATGTGATAACTTTTATGATGGATAATTTGTTATTCCTTAAAGGTTTCAATGAAATAAAAGTAAATAAAATAATTATGAATAAAAATGACTATTTTTATGAGAGTGGGTTATAGTAGAAATAATATAGAAAAGTTTTAATGAGGAATAATTAGTAGGGGTGTGATTTTGAAGAGGTGTAAGTTATCCCCTTCCATAAGAGAGGAAGCACGATCTTTTGGGAAAAACCATTTTGTTTTAATAATGAATTGGCAATATTCCATGGTCAATGGATCCATGCTTTATAAATAATAGATTTGGGGAATTTGTTTTTCAATAAATGGTTAATCTATTTCTTCCAGCAATGTTTTACACTTTTTATAGGATTTACAACAATATGTTTATACATTTTACACAATTTTGTTTTAACTAGATAACACTTTTTTAATTAAGTCAATTTCTATTTTTGTATGAATATGAAATTACACTTATAACCAATTTTCATTGTGATGATAAAAAATTTAATATCTATTTAGTCAAATTAATTATCTATATATTATAAAAAGAACTTTTAAATTAAAATAAATAATTTCTAGAAATATTAATTTAGTAGAAAAAGAGATTATCACCATTATATATTCATTATAATATTTAGCATTGAATTTCCACTAAATGATAGTTAATAAATTAACTTGTGTTATTTTAATTTATATTACATACAATATTTAATGGGGTTCAAATTTTTTTATTTGGAAGATATTTTATGATATAAATAATGCTATATTATTTAAAACAATTTTTTCACCACTATAATTGATATCTACATTAAAAAATTTATATATTACACAAGAAAAATAAGATTTCATTATTAAATAGGGAGAAAATTAATATTAAAAAGATAATAAATAGTTAAAAAATTATAATTCTATGTGTTGAAAAATTAATCTCAACATTAGGAAATGAATAATGTAAAACCCCATTGTTTGGAAAAGATTATTTTTAATGATATTAATTTATGATTTGGATATAATTTTTAATTAAATTTCTTCCAGTGAATTTCAAATTATATGTTTGGAAAAATGAAATAAAAAATCATTTTATCATGTTATAAATAATTAAATTAAATAACAAAACAATTTTTTTAGTTAAAACGCAAGATAAATTTTCATATTATTGAACATGGGTTTATAAATTCAATATTATAATATAAAATGATTTATCAAAATTTTTAATTCATAACTATATAGGAAAATGATTAAGGTCATTCTATTAGATATAAAAGTGTTTATAATAGAGAAATTTGTATAATAAATGTTCAACTAAGAATAAAAATAATTTTTTAAAATAAGAAAAACATTATAAGATGCTTTTATTGTGAATAAATCAAAAATTATATCTAATTTATCACATTTAAATTATTAAATTTGTAAATTTATATTTTTTTAATAAAATATATACGATGAAACAAATTATTTTATTAAAAATATATTTTTCTATTTTAACTCAAGTTAATAATATACCTACTAAACATAATAAAAATTACTTTTCAACCGTATTAGTGATTATTATATAGTTTATAATATTTTATTATTAATATGTTCTTTTATTTTTAAATGGGTGTTGTATATAAAACAACTTACCCAACATATAACGTATTTTAAAGGGCTGAAAATATTAGTTAATTACAAAAGAAAATTTTATATGTTCTTTAGTCATTTTATGGTTCTTTGAAATTATATATAATGATGGGTGGTCTCATTATAAACCAATCCTATTTATTAGATATTGATTTATTCTCTCCATAAATTAAATTTCAATTAATTAATTAAATTGTCCAATTATGGGTTATATACAATTAATTTTTTAATTTATTCTATTGTGTAGAATTATAAATTTTATAAATATATTGATCTAGGGAACATTCAAGTCTATTATATTATAATTATTCCTACTACTTATTTTTCCATATGAAATTGAAATCTAATGATTTAATTGATGTTTATTTTATTTTCTTATGTCGCTGTTATGAGCTATCACCAACTTCATATGTTTTGAATTATATTATAGAAAAATATTTTTAATTATACATATCTTACAACATGATGATTCTTATATGTTCAGAATTCTTTTTTAATGATTTATATGCTTTTAAAAAGGACTATGAATAATAAATATGTCAAGTTATAATGAATAATTATTAGAAAAAATATTCATAAGAGCTATAAATAGTGTGTATTTTTTATTTTATTTCAATTCAAACTCAGTTTATTAGGTATTTTTTAGGGAATGTTATGTTATTGTGTAGGAGTCTTTAATATTGACGGAGGAATCGATAATATAATTTTTTTCAAAATATTGGGAGCTCAATATCTTGAGGAAGTCTTAACCATAATGAAATACGGATTTCTAGAATAGAATATTCAAATATATGGGGATGTAATATTTTTCTCAAATATTAGGTAGTTCAAGAAGATTAGGGGCTCTATGAATAAATATGGTACTGTGAATGTTTGAATGTTAAAGAATGTGACTTTGTGAAAATGGATAGTTCATGATGGGGTGATGTTAATATACGCAACTACGACAATTAATGTGATTGAATATATTTCCATGTATATTCATGAAGGAAATAAACTTAATGAACATGAATGTAGTGGTGTGACAAAGTAAGTGGTGAGATTGAAATCTTCATGGATGAGAAATTCCATAAATTCGAGGCTAATCATCTTAATAATTAATAAAAATAATTTCTTCAATATGGTAATAACTTGGATTTAATTAAGGTTGGATTATTTAAAAATAATTAATTATATGTGACAAAATTATCATGAAAAAATAGTGTAGAAATAATTTAAAATTAGAAATTTCATAAAATAGCGTTTTGTAAAGGCTAGGATTATCTGGATTTTTTTGGAGTTAAATAAACACTTATTGTTACATGAAGGCTGGGATATTCACGATTGTGTCTTAGATCATGAGCACTAAAAAAATATTAGAAAAGTGAATTCTATGAAGGAAAATAGATTCATGAATTATATTGTTAAAAATTTGGAATTTTGTTCACTTTTGTTTCAATTAGATCAATTCTAGACAATTGTAACTGAAGAGTATTGTGATAATCATGGAAAAAGATTTATATTTACAATATATTTATGGTATCTTAATGTATATAAACAATAGAGGAATTATCATAAGGTAATGATAAAGGGGGAGAAAATATAAATGATTTGAGTGAGGTAGTTTATTATCTCTAAAATTATTGTTAAGGCAATGTGTATGGAATGGAGTTAATGGGTCTGAAGAATTGTAATCCACAAATCTTATATAACCATAGACTAATTAAGTATTACTAAAATAGTTTTGTGGTATTCTCCTTCGAATAGAACATATTTTTGATCTATATAAAAATACTATATTGTGTTTCTATTTCTACATATAGGTGATTGATAATTGCATGATTACATTGTTAAATTTTAATATGTTCCTTCCAATGGGTGGACAATATTTTATGCATTTATAGAAAATTATGAAACCCTCATCACCTCTCTCCTCTGAAGGTGTTCTATGGTTCTATATGTGGTACTAGTGAGATTTGGTTGTTGGGGTCATATTTTTACCTCGTTATTATAGAGAATTCTGTGAATGTTATGGTTGTTATCCTTTTCTTGGAAGATTTTTTTTGATTTGGGAGAATATAATGTGGTCTCATATGCAATCTATTAGAATTATTTTCTCTTTTCCACTAATAAATGAATCTAGGATAGTGATGCGACATATATTTATTTTACTGAAACATATAATAAATTTTTTGATGTAGATACCAAATCTACAAATATTGTTACTGAATAACATTATGATCAAATTTATTTTACCGTGATGAGATTCAATATAAACATTTCTACGTAGTAGAAACTATAGAAAATATATTTAGGTAGTAAAAATTTAAAGAAGATAAAATATTAATGACTATCATAGTCAATTTGATGATATATAAATCCATCTATATGAAAACATGGATAGATTTATTAATCTTATAATTGTAGTTGATGGAGCTATTTTTTGTCTTCAGGTATAAATTAAGGATATTGAAATTTTTATGAAAATATAGAGAATGATACCACCACTTTACATACGAAGAGTTTTCTCTTTTGGATAGTGATATTTCTATGATTTATCTTGATGATGTACTAAGTAGTTTGGTATCTAATGAAATTAGGGTAAAATTGTAAGACGAAACAACTTTGGTAATGTAGGAAAAGAAATTCAAATACCTAAGATATAGGATATTTCCAAAGATAGTTATTCAGAATATGATATTAATGAAAATATTCATTATATTTTTCCAATATATTAAATATACAAAAATATATTTGAATTAATGATTCAGATGACTTGTTTATAGTGTGGTAAATAAAGTAACATTTCCACTCAGTGCAAAATTTGTTTTTATTTTGTAAAATGTGATGATAAAATAATGATGTTTCCTCTAAAGAGGTTATCTGAAATGTGATATTTCATGTTGGGATATAAATTATAGAGGTATAGATTTAACCATATATAATAACAAGATAGGAATGGGTTTTTTCGTAATTATTGAACCCAATATCAAATTTGATATCAAAGATTCCATGATGGTTGTAGTTGAAAAGGTAGAAACTAGAAAGATAAAGAAAAATAGTCAAATAGGATTTTAGATATCAAGTTATAACGAAAGGTTACCTTGATGGGAATAAAATTCAATGAATTAGAAAAAAAGCTGTGATCCATGTTGAACAAATCATTAGAGTAAGTGGATCAATTTGAAACCTAGATTGACTGACTTCAGGGTGTGGTAAAAGAAAATTTTAAAACTGTTAGATTCTCAAAAGTTTTTTGGGAGTTTAAATATATGATATAGGTAGAGAAAAAATTCTTCCAAAAAATTACATAAATATTGGAGAAAAAGGAAAATATTGTATAGGTCCTTGAAGAGGAATTCATTTTTTAAAGATTAAACTATAAGTTGAATCAATTTTAATAAAAAGGATGAAGAAATTACTGTTTAAATTGTTTTTTATGAAAATATTTATAACTTTTTAAACATGATCATAAAGGAGTAGATATATCTATGAAAGAAAAAATAAATATATTTATTTGAAAAATTGGAATTTCATGTGATGTAGAAACATCAATGTTTGAAAATGGGAAAATCAAATGTAAATAGATGAACATAGGTAGACATATCATAAATTTTCCTGATGTCCTAACAGATATATAATTAAAATAAAGAAGAATATATCTTGAAATAATAATCAATTATCTTGAGAGGATCATCAATAAGATGAATATGTAAAAGAATATTACTTTGGGTGGAATTTATTAAAGATAATATTTCCACTTATGAAATGCCATTATTGATGATTTTGAGACTATACCATATCTTAATGCGCTGAGATAAGGAATTATCTATATTGTGAATCATTTGGAATTCAAAATAAGTGAATGAGACCTTATCATTCATCATATAGAAGAAATAATATATATATATATATATATATATATTTCATTATTTAACATAGGCCATTAATTTAGTCATCGTAGGTTATGGAATGATGTGAATTATAACTACAAATCTCTGAGGCAAGTCCATAACATTCAACCAAGTTTAATTATTATTTAAAATATGTATTCTATTAAGAAATATGAATGTGATAATGATTCAACCATGAGTTTTGAAACAATATTGGAATGTATATCATTTACCTTCACACAATTAGGGATGTCAAGGTGGGATAAGAAGAATATCATGAAAACAAAACAAGTAGAAAATGATCTTATATCAACAAAGAATAGAAGAACATATAATCTTGATAGTGGATTCTCGTCCAACATGATAAAGAACTGAGAATATATTAAAAAATGTGGTGAAAATGTGGACGGGATAATGTTATTATGGATTCTTTTTTAAAAAATGATGATGAAATATAAAATTAGAAAACAATGAGTTTAAAAAACGTAGTTATCTAAAGTTTTCAACAAATTATCCTATGATTGAGTGGACTCTATGACTAGGAATGGTAGTGATATTCAATTGTAAGGGGTTAACCCTTAAAGTGATGAAAAATAATTATATCATGAAATATTTTTTAATAAATTTTAATTTATACATGTTTGGTATTAAATAATAATCCATTTTATTAACATCTGAAGTGGAAAATGGCTTATAGCACTAGAGGATGGTTCACATTAATCAGTGGGGCTTGGAGAACAAATGAAATCTAAAATCATTTATTTACATTCAAAATCTGAAGCATGATCTATAAAAGGCATGTGATTCATGAATGTGTGGATAAATATTGTAAAATATTTAATTTACATGGGAAAAAAGGAAAATGAATATTCTTAATCTCAACTATACAGATATGTGTAGTCTGATAAATTTTGTTGGAACATATGGATATAAGAACTAAACTATTTTTATTAATGATTATAGTTGAATGCAATGTGTGATATTTAAGTAGCATATATGAAATGTTCTGGATATCTTGATGAAATATATCAGAAGTGTTGATAATGAGAATGAAAGCCCAATAAAGACCATATGATCTAATAATGGAACTTAATAAACATCCATTTAATTTGAAAAATGACTTCATAATAATTGGATTAATAATGTGGTTTATTATTTTAAAACACCTCTAAAAATGGGATTATTCAACATAAAAATCGATAAGTGAATAATATGGTCACATCTACTCTTATTTAGAGTTGTGTTTATAATTAATATTCGAAAGAGGTTGTTCATGCTGTGATGTATATTCAAAATCCAAGATGGATTTTTATCTTTGAGGATAGTACACCGTATGATATAAAGAGTGGAATAAATCCCTCAATAATATAATTTTGTGTTTTTGGATGTAAATGGTTCATAATAAACAAATAACTATGTTAAGTGTAGTATGGGGATGCTGAAGAGGATGTAATATTTATTCAATACCCAATGAATATTAGAGAAGAAAAACTATTCAATAATCAACTTCGAAATATTGTAGAATGAAATGATGTCACGATAATTGAAGATAAAACAATTAATAAATCTAAGAGGTCATATGATGATATGAATTATGTTAAAGAAAAAGTTAGAAAAAGAGCATATAAAAATTCATAAATTATGGATATATTTCCCAACATTTGGTGCGATCCAAATGATGATGATTTATAAGTAGAACTAGAAGAGGAAAACACAATAGAATTAACAATATCATAACCTCACATGAGTAATAGAAGAGCATAAATTGATCAATCCCATATTGTTGTAGGTTAAACCGCACCTTCATAGCCACATAGAATGAGGAATGAATCACATTATTATCTCTTTTCAATTGGAGAAAATATGTATTTTGAAGATGTAATAATGGATGAATCATGTGATAAGACCATGAATGAAGAATTATACTGGATTGATAAATTCTATTTTGGGGAATTTTTTAGTAGAATAAAAAACAAAAATGTTATTAGAATAATGTGGATCATCAAAAACAAATTTTATTAGTTATAAAATCTGATTAGAAAAAATAATTTTATTGTGTATAACGAATGTTCCTAAATTGAAGGTTTTTATAATGATGAAATGTTTTATCCAATATCAAACTAGATCCATGATAATTCAAAGTTGAAAAAAATTTTATCATATGGATGTAAAATGACATTTGGAAATCGATTTCTCGAATAAGAAGTATGTAATGAATATATAGTGCTTTTTTGATGGGTAATGATGAAAAAATGTATTGTTGACTAAGGAAGGATATTTATGGTCTAAAGAATGGACCATGATAATGGTATTATCAAATGGATGATTATCTACAGGAGCTAAATTTTATAAGGGATGGTTCCAACCATAATCTCATTGTGAAATATTCTCATCAAGATATATTTATATTTCATGTGTATGGGGATGATAATATATTTTATGGAAGAAGGCCTGGATTTGTGGAAGATTTTACTAATCAGATCAGATCAGAATTTGAAATGTTCATGATTAGTAAACAAACATATGTTTTAGGTATATATATGATTCAACTGATGGAATAAACATTTATTTATCTAGAAAATTACAGAAGATATATTCTGAGGAAATTCAACATGAATGAATCCAACATAATTTTTAATTTTATAGTTGTTGATAAAAACATGTAGATAATGGGGTTGTGAATTATGTGTATCCCACCATATATAGATGGATCATTGGAATAATATTATATTTAACTTCAACATGTCCAAATAACTTCCTTGAAATAAGTTCAGTGGCTCACATTCAATGAAAATGAAGGAATTGAATTTTTCATCACTTATAAGTGTTATGGTCTATATTCAAGGTTTTATCCCAAATGTATTATACTTTTCTGATGGATGTAACAATTAATTACAATCATTTTATAATGATAACTACAATAGATATGCGGTGGCTCATTAGTCTACATGTTCTTGTACATTTTTCATTGGAAACAACTGTGTCAAATTTTTGAAGAGGAAATATGAAAACACTTCTCTTAATAAGAATGAATATGAGTATATCTATATGAAATAGAAATAAACTCCACTATTGTGGAAATAGAAAAAACATAATGATATTGGTGATGCGGTAAAATTTCTAATATTGATTCATTGTGACAACAATTCGATGATCGATATTATGAATGATGTTGTCCAACACTCACAAACCAATCATTTTGAGATCAGATATCACATCATCAAAAAAAGTTCTAAAAGGTGTGATTATTATAGTGCATGTCTGAACTAATAATTAAGGGGCTAATATCCTGGATAAGGCTTTCACAGAACCCGTGTTCATGAAAAAATAGTTTAAACTTAGTTTTCATCTAATACCATGTGCATGAGGAGGTTACTACATTCCCCCTATCCCCATTTGTATTAAATATTTTAAACTATATTTGGATGTAATGTAGCTAAATAGGGAGGATACATTCATTTGAGGGTTTTTTAGCACTGAAAGTACAATTATATGTTCTTTGGGTTTATTGTAAAAGGGGGAGATAAGTGAAACACATGAATTGCAGTTCTTTAGGGTTTGTTAGTGGACATTCAAGGCATGAAATTATATTTTTACACTCTTCTTTTCTATACTGAGATAATATCATATAGGCATAGTGTGGTGGATGATTTATTTAATGCCATTATATTTTTGGTCAATGAGGCTGTCTTATTAAATTTATCTACATGTTTCCCACATACCTATTGGGGGAGATTATTAGAACTATGATTTTTTACAGTTGAATAAAAAATAATTCTTGTTTTATTTCAATCCACATTGGGATGATCAGGGAGGTTCCAAGGAATGTGATATTTTAATGCATGGAACATAAATGATGAAGGTGGAATAATTTCCCATTGTTTTTCAAATGTTTTGAGATAAAAATACTGAAGAATTTCTAAGAATTTGAAAATTATTATTTCAAAAATAATGTCTTCAGATATATGGTGAAATGATTTGTTTTTTGATGATTATGATATTTTTTAAGATGAGTTTCTTCATAAAGTAATCTGGTGTTATTAAGGATATAAGTTTCATGAAAGTTGCTTCAAAAAAATAGATGAGTTTCTATGTGGTAATTTTAATATAAATGAATATTATAATATTGTATACTGGGTAAATTAAACATGATCTTTTTAAAGATAAATTGTTTCACAAACATGATTGTAGTGGTTTGAAAAAAGGCCTTAGTGATTTTAAAGGATTCATGGAAGGAGAATTATATAAATAAGAGGTTTCTCATCTTCATATTTAAACGATAAGATTTGTAAAATAGGTGAATATCATTGATTTCATAAAGGATGGTACATTCTTGTTTTTTATTGTCTCATGATGGATGAAATATATTTGGAACAAAAATGTGGATTTATAATGGCTAGGAGATTAGTGAACAATATAGTTGAGCATCTGGATGTTAGTGAACTGTGCTTTCATGTGCATCAATTTTGGGTTATGGTTCAGGTAGAGTCTCATTCTAGTTATGGATAAAAAATTATATGGCCAATATATTGATGTGGACATCAAATCAAAAATTCTATTAAGGCATCCCCCATGGTAGTGGGAAAGGGATAGTAAATGAAAGTGATTGGTGGGATTCAATATGAAATATCTAAAATTCTTTTCAAGGGAGTGTACATGGAATGCAGTGACCATGTCTTAAATATTGTAATCCCTAAAATTTAATGAACATTATAGGGTTCATGTATGAATGAAAACTATCATTGTATGCTCCATGAAATATCACTTTGTTATGAACAATGTAATACAACTATGTGGGGGTTTAAATTTTTTCATATGGGTGTTTCATAATTCAAAGATTCCATAGGACATGTTTAACAGGTACCGAACAATGGGGTCCATGATCTATCTAATTTATAGAGAAATTATACATCCCAATTTACCCCTCCCATATCAGGGTATTCTAGGGTCTTACAATACGATTCATTGATTCATTCCAATAAAAAAATATTTGTGATTACATAGAAACTTCTTCGGACTAAATTTGGGAGATTTATATATATTTTTATATGTTATGTTTCCTAATAAACTATAAAAATAAACCAAAAGGTTCTGGGAATAGATGTGATATAATATTATTAGAAACAATAAATTATGTAATAGCTACATCATGGATATTTTAGGTGGCATGAGAGTATGTTTTAGATAAATTTAGAGGTTATGATAACATTAAATAACTATTTTTTTAATGATTTATAAAACATTAGCTATTTAAATGATTGTAATGGAAAATAATTTTAATGTCCTATATAAAAATAGTATTTTATATTAGAAGGATAATTATATGTATTTGGGGAAAATATATAAGTATTTTAATTGAATAAATGACTAAAAGTATATAATTTTGTCATTGAGATTTTCAAAATTTATGGGGATCAAGAATTTTTTGGGATTATTTAATGAATAATGACATAATAAAACATAAGTAAACCAATTTAAAACTATAATAACAATTTATTTATTTGAATATAAGATTTGTGGGGTCAATTGACGGAAACAAGATGAATAACTCATATCATAATCCTACAAAAATGAAAATTATAATATTTAATTAGATATAATGATCTATTAATAATTGTAAAATATAATAACATGATATAAAATAAAATATTTTCATACTTAAAACATGAAATGAATTACTATAGGATATTCACCAATTATAAATTTATGTGAATATCTAGTGAAAATTTAATAAAATAGAAACAATGAATGAAAATTATTTTATAGATGTAATGTCTCGGATTTTTCAATGTATTATTTTAATATTATATGGGAATTCTTTCGAGACTAGGCTCTGAGATGACGTGTAGTTTCGAGGCCCGGTGAGCCCGGAACAAGTGTATGAATTTAATTTAATAATTAAATTGCGCGTGTGTGTTCTTTTACTAAAAAAGTTGAATAACATCCGAACAGGTGCTCGGATCAGAAATCTGAGGGTACCGTTGCGTTCAGAAAAATGATTTTACCTTAGGTGAGGCCTAACATCAGCCAGCTCAGGTCGGTGGTGGAATCCATTTTTTGGGATGTGAGAGTAATAAAATATTTAAATAAAAATATTTTATTCTACAACAGAATCTTTTAAATCTGCTGCAACAGATATCCCATACCTTTTTAACTAAAGGTTGGTGCAAGGGTCCATGGTTACAAACCTTATAACCCTGAAACCCTTGGCGGCTCTGGAGGCTCTGGAGATAACCTCCCAACGCGGCGACGACGACGCAGTGACTAGATCATCACCGACGAACACCGCAGAATCTAGGTAGGCTGTTTCTTTGTGATTTTATTCCCTGTTCTTGATTTCTACGACGAACACAGGCTATTCAATGAACAGATTAGTCCGCGGATCGATCGTTCTTGTGGTATGGGATTTTTGTAGGGATCTTGAGAGATTGAATCCATGTTAATCCATTGTTGTTGATTTTTCTTCTCTGTTTAATCCTATTAACGGGATCGGATCAACGCTATGAAGAACGACGGCGGAGGTTCATTCCTCAAATTTGTTTCATTGTATTTTCCACCTTTCTTTTTATCGTGTTCTTCATGTTCTTCATTGGGCGATGAACGACGGATCGTTGCAGATCCGTTCTACGACGAAACGGTCCCAAACTATGGATCCAACCCCGGAGCGGTGTCACAGAGGTGCGACGACGATATCGGTGGATGATTCGGAGCGGATCGATAGTTATGAGTTTTCGGGAATTTTTTTTCAGATGGATCCTTCGAATTTTATGATCCATTTTAATGGACAAAAACACCCATCGCAGAGTTCGTATGATGAACGGAACCAATCCCTGGAGTATCGGGACGAACGGACGAGAGATCGCGGATCCGGAGGATCGGCCAAAGCGCGAGGAAGAAGACGGCGTTTTGGAAATTTACCGACTACACGCCGTGTAGTATGGGATACACAACGTGTGTTCTTCGGCGGGATTACATGTCGTGTACTCCAGGAGTACACAGACACGAGCAAGGTACACGGCCAAGGAAAGGCCGTGTATACCCCTCCCCAACCAGACTCGGCCAGATACATGGGATACCCCGTGTACTGGTACACGGGAAGGCGACACGGACAGAGACATAGGCCATGTACGGGCACATGGCCAGCGTACACGGAGCGAAGGTGCGTGGACACAGCGTGTGTTTCTTTTATACACCGTGTAGTTCTTTTCTATCCGAAAAGCAGAATTACATGGGCCGGTTGCACTGGTAGTACCCATGGTCATGGAACACGGCGTGTACTTTTCTACACGCCGTGTGGTTTGGTTTTACACGGCATGAACGAATGACACGAGCCATTTACACGGCCATTACCCGGAGTCAAGGAACACGGAGTGTAACCATATTACACGCCATGTAACCTGTCTTAAATGTCTTGAGCCACTTGTCTTCTGTGACTCAGACTAGCTTCTTAGGGTTCGTACCCTTGGTCTTTCCCCTGAAGGTTCTGGTATCATTACCTATATACAAGAGTATGATCCCTTTAGTAGAACTTAATGAATCGTGTTTTTGGAATCCCCTCTATGAGACTTAGATCCGAATCCTCTATTCATTCCCAGAACTCTAGGTAGAGTTCTTGGTATCAACGTGACTAACTTTACCTGGGTGCCGATCCTCTGCTTAGTAGACTAGCTCAAACTGAGTTGTCGGAATCATCCAATGACTTGGTAGTGATCCTCATATGAGCATCATGTTCTCATGGTACTTGTGGAGTGTGTTCTCCCGGAATGAGTACTTCATATCTATCTCTCTCTTCAGAACTAGGTGTGTGTTCTTCCAGTTGCAGGCTTAGTGGAATCTTCGAGCTGGATCCCAGTGGCGGTATAGTAATGGTCGTTTGTGTATGATTATATCTGGATATTCTTATTATATGTTCTGTAGACATATATTGTGTAGAGATGACTGTATATTTCCTTTGTATTAATTACCTTGTTGTATTTTCTTTGTGGTTTCGGGGTGTCCAACTGGGTATTGTTATACTCACCCCTACACGGGCTTTGCCCACACATGTCGTGTCTTGGGCAGACGAGCGAGCCATTGCCAGGATTTTAGGTGGACCAGGACCGGACGGTGCTCTGTGAGATCAGGCGGGCTGGGGCGTGTTCCTACGGATATAGATTGCAGTCCCAGTACCTTTCCTTACAGGTTGGACTTTATTACAGACTATCTTTCGGTGAGCTTGTACTTTTGGCCCAGGGTTTTCACTTACTATACTTTACTTTCCTATCGCACTCTGTTGGTTGGGATTTTTATTGCTTTCATGCATTTCCATTTTAGAAGTTTTTTACTTTTCAGCTTTGTGGGCTTGGATATGTGTGTGTACGTGTGTACAGGTTTATAGGAAATGCCTCCCATGTTGGTAGAAAGCCTACTCGGTACTAGTCACTAGCCCCTGACCTATTGGAGGTGGTCTTGGGGAGTTGCGGCTCGGGCCCCACTGGGACGGGTCGTGATAGAGTGGTATTAGAGGCTGGTTGGTTCTACCATAGGACCGAGAGTCTGTGAGTTGGTTTGGGGAACGATGTTAACTGTTTCGAGTCGGATTTTAGGGAAAGGACCCCATTGTTGGTGCGGGCGGCTGACGTAGCCATACACCAGGACTCTGATAACTTTATTTTCGACTTGGGACATGAGAACACTAGTTGTAGGGGATAACAATGGTACATGCATCATATAGGAATTTGGGGTAGTTTCCATGTCCTTTTGAGTAATCTCTCTCGATATACTCACTGACTGAGATACATATTTTTTCATTACAGGATGCCTCCGTGACGTGCACCCACTAGGATCCAGAAGCTTGATCATGAGGGTGACCCCCTCAGTGATGAAGCCACGATACAGGGACCAGATCCCCCAGTTTTACCATCGGGTGGTGTACCAGTTATTCTGCGACATGTGGAGTAGTGTTTTGTGCCTACTGTACCAGTGGAGGAGGAGCGCAGGCTGAGCGCACTCCATGATTTTTAGAGACAGAGACCCCTCAGGTTTCGTGGAGAGCCTTACCCTCAGGTAGCAGAGGACGGGCTTGAGGCAGTGACCATAGTCTTCTGTTTGGTCAGAAAACCAGCAGACCAAATGGTGATCCTTGCAGCGAGGCTTCTGCAAGGCTGGGCAGGACGATGGTGGAGTTTGGTTATCCAAGAATCATGCCGAGGCTACCCTTTCATAGTTAGAGTTTGAGCATGTCTTCAGATAGGATTTTTCACCGGTTACCCTAAGATCAGTATGCATACATGAGCTTCTTCAGCTCCAGCAGGGAACCATGACGGTGGATGACTATTCGTCGAGGTTTACCAACCTCTCATGGTACTCGATGGATATGGTCAGAGATCAGTACTTCAGAGCTCGGACTTTTGAGCGGGGCTTATGAAGAGATATCCGAGCTAGCATCATCCCTATGAGCATTCCTACTTATGCTGGTGTGCTCGAGTGGGATCTAGTGGTAGAGAGCTTCTTGGCATAGCAGAGACAGCTGGCAGATGTCAGTAGTGGGCAAGCTGGAGCAGAGACCTCGTTAGTAGGGAGCCGATGTCAGGGACCCAGGTGTGGGAGACGTTTTCAGAGGAGATCCCAGTGTAGGGGATCTGTCGTACAAGGTTCGTAGGGGGCATCCAGCCAGCCTCAAGAGAGGCGATGCTACTCATGTGATGGAAGGGGAAATCTCGCTCGAGATTGTCCAACCCACCGTAGTACTGACACGAGAGCAGTGGATGGACCACTGAGGCAGAGACAACGTGGGGAGAAGATGGATCCGCGAGGCGGCTGACATGGTAGGGGAGCTGGGAGAGCATCTGGAGGTGGTCGGCGTTTTGACCTTTTACCACCCCAGGAGGTCCACCCCAGGCTCAGGGAGCTGGTGGACAGAGGCAGGGACAGCTGCAAGCGGTAAAGGATTATTACCTAGGTACCCCCGGAATTACTAGAGGTAAAATCTGTGTCTTTTCTACTTTGGTTTCCATAATGATAGACACAGGTGCTATTCATTCCTTTCCGGCTGCTTAACTTTTTCGAGACCTTGAGATTCCCGTTGAGCCGTTGACTCGACCCTTATGCTTAGAAACAACAACTGGAGAAGATTCATAGATCACACAACTATATAGACAGTGTGACCTGGCCCTTGGAGGTGAGAGTTTCTGTTGGAACCTTTTGGTGGTAGCGTCGAGGCCTTACGATGTCATTCATGGTATGTATTGGCTATCCACAGTTCATGCCCAGATTGACTGTTTTAGGCGAAGGGTGCGGTGTGTCTGCAGTGATGGAACGAGGTTCTCTTTTGTCAGTGAAAGAGAGACCCAGGCAGTGCAGTATGGACTCGTGCATATGAGGGCACAACCTATTTCACATTAGTTGGCCAGAATAGCCCTTGGTGAAGTAGATGTTACAAGTTTCCAGTTTATATCAGTGGTGACTGAGTACAAGGACTTCTTTCTGGAGGATGTCCCCGGGCTACCTCCCCATAGAGAGATAGATTTCTGCATTGAATTGCAACCCAGGACGACACCGATATCAGCATCAGAATATCAGATGGATTCTGTAGAGCATCGTGAGCTGAGGCTACAGCTGGAAGACTTGCAGAAGAAGGGCTTTGTGAGACCCAGTGTTTCACCCTGGGCGGCCCCAGTGCTATTTTCCCTGAAGGTAGGCAGGAGCATGAGGATCTTTGTGGATTACCGGTGCTTGAACCAGGTGACTGTGAAGAACCGATATCCACTACCGAGGATCAATGACCTCTTCGACTAGTTGATAGGGGCACGATGGTTCTCGAAGGATGATCTACGATCAAGATATCACCAGTTGCGAGTATGGGAGGAGGATATAACGAAGACGTATTTTAGATGTCACTATGGTCACTATGAATACTTGGTGATACCCTTCGACGTGACGAACGCCCCGGCGGTGTTCATGGGGCTCATGAACCGGATCTATCAGCCCTATCTGGACTGGTTTTTAGTGATATTCATCGATGATATGCTTGTGTACTTTGGGTCCGAGGAGGAGCACACGAGACACCTAAGGATGGTTCTGGACACACTCCGAGAGCACTAGATGTATGGGAAACTCTCGAAGTATCAGTTCTGGTTACATGAGCTCCACTTTCTAAGACACGTTATCTCGGGAGATGGTGTAGCAGTGGACCCAGCCAAGGTGGAGGAAGTGCTAGCACAGGAGCCACCCCGGAGCGTGACGGAGGTACATAGTTTCCTTGGGTTGGTAGGCTACTATCAGAGATTCATCCTTGATTTCTCCAGGATTGCATCACCCATGACATCTTTGACCCAAAAGGGGATGCCTTTCTTGTGGACCAAGAGATGCCAGCAGGCTTTCCAGCAGTTGAGACAAAGATTGTCGAGCACCCCGATCTTGAGATTACCGGAAGAGGGTGTCGAGTACGTAGTGTTCTGCGATGCATCACGAACCAGGCTTGGTTGTGTCCTGATGCAGATGCATGTGGTGGTTGCCTATGTCTCACGTCAGTTGAGGCCAAATGAGCAGAACTACGCGACCCATGATCTAGTGTTGGCAGTGGTAGTCTTCGCATTGAAGATGTGGCGGCACTACCTGATGGGAGAGCGTTTTACCATCTACTATGATCTCAAGAGTCTTAGATATATCTTTTCTCTGATGGATCTGAATATGAGATAAAGTCGATGGCTTGAGTTCCTCCAGGATTACGAATTTGAGATCATTTATACTCTTGGGAAGGGGAATGTATTGGAAGATGCTCTCAGTAGGAAAACCAGTTTGCAGTTACTGGATGAGGCGACGAGGTAGTTTGCCTTCTTACAGTTATCCTTCATGGATATAGATGAGGGAGCCTACCTTCAGTCGATGGTTGTTACCCCGACACTCTTAAAGTGAGTCAGGGAAGCACAACGCGAGGACGCTAGATGTGAGACTCTACGTGCTCAGATATCCACGGTTGATGCTACTGATGGATATTCAGAAGGTGTGGAGCACATTGTTCCTTTCAGAGGGCGCACGGTAGTACCAGTGATGTTGTGGGAGGAGGTTCTGATGGAGTTCCATAAATCCTCTTTGGAGGTGCATCCAGGCGTGGTAAAGATGTATCAGGACCTCCGACATCAGTTTCGGTGGCCAGGAATGAAGAAGGGTGTGGCAGAGTTTGTCTCTCGATGCCTTACATGTCAACAGGTAAATGCTGAGCACCAGGAGAAAGAAGGTTTGACCTATCCCCTTGACGTGCCAGAGTGGAAGTGGGACGTGATATCTATGGACTTCGTGATGGGTTTACCAAGTACATCCAGGAGACACGATTCCATCTGGGTGATTGTTGATCAACTCACCAAGTCAGCCCACTTCCATGACATACAGGAGCAGATTTCAGTAGAGAGCTTGGGATGCCTCTACGTGCATGAGATAGTTCGACTTCATGGAGTTCCATCAACGATCGTCTCAGATCAGGATGATTGTTTCATATCCCGGTTGTGGAAGGGATTTCAGGAAGCCTTTGGGACTCAGTTACGCTTGAGTAGAGCGTTTCATCCCCAAATTGATGGTCATACAGGGCGAGCCATCCAGGTTCTGAAGGATATGATTCGAGCTTGCATACTTTATTTTAGTCGTAGCTAGGAGGATCACCTACCACTCAAGGAATTTGCTTATAATAACAGTTATAATTCCACTATTGGTATGGCACCACTTGAGGCTCTGTACGGGCGACCTTGCAGGTCGCCACTTTGCTGGAATGACCTGGGAGAGTCAGCACTCATGGGCCCAGAGATAGTGAGAGCTACTATAGAAAAGGTGAAGGTCATCCAGGAGCAGATGAAGACTGCACAGAGTCTGCAAAAGTCGTATGATGATAGGAGGCAGAGGCCCTTGGAGTTCAAAGAGGGAGACCATGTGTTCCATCGGGTCTCACCTCGATGGGGATTGCAGAGATTTGGCGGAGGAGACAAGCTATCTCCGAGGTTCGTTGGCCCTTTTACGAATATGAGTAGAGTTGGCTAGGTGGTGTATCACTTGGATATACCTACTCAGATGGACCGAATACACATCGTCTTCCACGTGTCGCAACTACGGATGCACGTGCATGATCCATCGCATGTTATCGACTAGGGCGAGCTAGACATCGATGATGGGGTGACGTTTGCAGAGTACGCAGTAGAGATCGAGGATCGACATGAGACGATCCTTCATGGACGAGATATTCCCTTGGTGTGTGTCCGGTGGTAGCACATGAATCCCTAGGAGACCATGTGGGAGCGGGAGGCTCAGATTCACGTGCAGTACCCACATCTTTTTGAGTATCCTTTGTTTTCGATTTTCAGGGATGTAAAAGCCCTAAGGTGGGTGTGATGTAATGTCTCTAATTTTTCTAGGTATTATTTTAATATTATATGGGAATTCATTCGAGACGAAGATCTGAGATGACGTGCAGTTCTGAGGCCCGAAACAAGTGTTTGAATTTAATTTAATAATTAAATTGCAAGCATGTGCGATTTTTTTGAAAATGTGGAATAACATCAAAACGGGTGCTCAGATCAGAAATCTGAGGGCACTGTTGAGTTCGTAACAACAATTTTACCTTAGGTGTGGCCTAACATCGGCCGGTGCAGGTCGGTGGTGGAATCTAGTTTTTGGGATGTGAGAGTAATAAAATATTTAAATAAAAATATTTTATTCTGTAGCGGAATCTTTTAAATCTACTGCAAAAAATATCACTTACCTTTTTAATTAATGATTGGTGCAAGGGTCCAGGGTTACAAAACTCATAACCCTGAAACCATTGGCGGCTCTGGAGGCTCTGGACTCCCTACGCGGAAACGACGACCCAGTGACCGGATAATCGCCGACTAATGCCACGGAATCCAGGTAGGATGTTTGTTTGTGATTTTCTTCCCCGTTCTTGATTTATACGATGAAAGTGGTCTAATCCATGAACAGATTAGTCCTTAGATCAATTGTTCTTCTAGGATGGGCTTTTTGAGGGGATTTTGGGAGATTGAATCCATGTTAATCCATTGTTGTTGATTTTTCTGCTCCATTTAATCCTATAAATGGGAGCGGATCAATGCCGTGACGAACGACGGAGGGGGTTCATTCCTCAAATTCATTTCTTTGTATTTCTGCCATTTCTTTTCTTCGCGTTATTCGCGTTCTTCGCGGGGCGATGAACGACGGATCGTTTCACATTCGTTCTGTGACGCAACAATCCCAAACTGTGGATCAAACCCTGGAGCGGTGTCACGGAGGTGTGACGGCGATATCGGCGGACGATTCAGAGCGTGTCGAGAGTTATGAGTTTTCAGGCATTTTTCATCGGATGGATAGATCAAGGTTTATGATTTGTTTTAAGGGCCGAAAACACCCGTCTCAGTGTTCGTATGATGAACCGAACCAATCCCTCGAGTATTGGGATGAACAGATGAGAGATCGCAGATCCGGAAGATCGGCCGATGTGCGAGGAAGAAGACGACGTTCTGGAAATTTCGCGACTACAGGCCGGGTAGTATGGGATACATGGCATGTCTTCATCGGCGGGATTACATGGCATGTACTCCGGGAGTACACGGACATAGGCAGGGTACACGGCCAAAGACAGGCTGTGTATACCCCTCCCCAGCCAGACCCGACCAAATACACGGGATACCCCGTGTACTGGTACACGTGCAGGAGACACGGACATGGACATAGGCCATGTACGGGCACATGGCCAGCTACATGGAGCGAGCCCTAGGTTCTCGGACACGGCGTGTGTTTCTTCTACATGTCGTGTAGTTTCTTTCTATCTGACAAGCCAAATGACATGGGCCGGTTGCACGGGTAGTACCCGGGGTCAAGGAATACGAAGTGTACTTTTCTACACGCAGGGTGGTTTAGTTTTACACGGCTTGAACGAATGACATGGGCTGTTTACATGGGCAGTACCCGGGGTCAAGGAACATGGAAATTAACCATACTTCATGTCGTGTAACCTATCTTAAATGGCTTGAGCCACTTGCCTTCTGTGACTTGGACTAGCTTCTTAGGGTTCATACCCTTGGTCATTCCCCTGAAGGTTTTGGTATCATTTCCTATATACAAGAGTATGATCCCCTGATTAGAACTTCTTGAATAGAGTTTCTGGAATCCATTCTATGAGACTTAGAGCCATATCCTCTATTCATTCCTAGCACCCTAGGTAGAGTTCTTGGTATCGACATTACCAACTTTAACCGGGTGCCGATCCTACGCTTAGCAGATTAGCTCATACTGAGTTGTCAGAATCACCCCATGACTTTGTAGTGATCCTCATATGAACATCATGTTCTCAAGGTACTTGTGGAGTGTGTTCTCCCGGAACGAGTACTTCATATCTCTCTCTCTTTTCAGACCTAGGAGTGTGTTCTCCCGGTTGCAGGCTTAGTGGAATCTTCGATCTGGATCCTAGTGGCGGTATAGCGATGGTCATTTGTGTATGAGTATATCTGGATATTCTTGTTATATGTTCTATAGACATATACTATGGGGAGTTGACTGTATCTTTCCATTGTGGTATTTCCCTTTTTTTATTTCCTTTTTGGTTTCAGGGTGTCCTACTGGGTATTGTTATACTCACCCCTGCACGGACTTTGCCCGCACGAGTCGTGTCTTGTGCAGACGAGCGAGCCTTTGACATGATTTTAGGTGGACTAGGATCAGACGGTGCTCAGTGAGATCAGGTGGGCCAAGGCATGTTTTTACAGCTACAAATTACAGTCCTGATACCTTTTCTTACAGGTTGGACTCTGTTACAGACTTTCTTTTGGTGGGCTTGTACTTTTGGCCCAGGGTTTTACACTTACTTTACTTTTCGTTCCTCTCGTACTCTGTTGGTTGGGATTTTTAGTGTTTGCATGCATTTCCATTTTAGAAGTTTTTACTTTTAAGCTTTGTGGGCTTGGAGATGTGTGTGTGTGTGTGTGTGTGTACAAGTTTATAGGCAACGCCTCCCATGTTGCTAGCATACCTACTCGGTGCTAGTCACCAGCCCCTGGCCTATTGGAGGCGAGCTTGGGGAGTTGCGGCTCATGACCCACTAGGACGGGTCATGAAAATAGAATTCAAATAATTAATGTAAATATATTTTCACTTACTCTCAATCTCAATTGAAAATTAATACATCTTACACAAAAAGTTATAGGATTAATCATTCAAGTATTATGTGGTAAATATCACTATAAGTTAATGGAATGTCCTTGGAAACATATTAATAAGAATACAGATTATTATAGAAAAAATGAATACCAAAATATTGATTTTTTGAGGGAAATGATGATTTCTTTGTTTTTAACCAAGAAATTTATATTCATAAAAAAATATAAAACTAAAGTTATGTACAGTTTTTTTGTCAGAAAAAATTAAAATAGTGAGGGAGCAATCTCTTTATTGAGGATAATTTGGAAGCCCATGTTTTTAAAATATCTTGATTTTCTATGAAATTTATACTCATTTTATTATTGTATAAAACTACATTATTAAATTCCTTAAATAAATGATATATTATTTTAATGATCAATATATTTCGGTAACATGATTCCATATCTTTGGATTTATATAATGAATTTATTAGTTATTATAATTTTAATAAATGATAATTTATATTAAATTATCAGATTAAAATTTTAAAGTGTAATTACTAATATATAATAAATTATTATAACATTGTGTGAAATAAATAGAATATGTCCCATTTACAAGATAATTAATCACTATTCAGTAAATAATTACATTTAAGATATTTTCATTAATTAAAAAACTAGTCCATTAATAAAACATTATTTATTTTAAAAAAATTTAACCTCATATTTTGAATATTTATGTTAAAAATAGAAGATTGGCATTTTATTAAACATTTACTAAAAAATAAGTGATGGAAAAAAAATGTGGTTTATATTGGAGATGTTTTAAATAAATATTATTACCAATTAACTATTTTCACCATTCCAATGGGATGGACAACATTTGGAATTATTCATCCATGGTTTTAGACTAAATCCAATAGTGGAGACTCAATGAGAATGATAAGGGTTACTAAGATTCCCTTTCCATTCTACTATGATATTATTATTTCATAAAAATAATCCAAAAGTATTCTTATTTTGAAGACGTTATTTTTTTATAATGTTATTTACTATAGTTTATCCATAATTGTCGAGGTATTAGTCATCCCTACTCAATATTTCATCATTATATATAATAATTTGGTTAAAATGTTGATTTTTAAATACTTATCTATTCATTTTAATTATCTTTTATCCATTTTCAATAAAATCGGAAACCTTTAAAAAAATTAAATATTAATATATATCTACTATAATGTTTTCAGAAATTTAAAATATTTATTGGTTTTTCTCTTCTTTTAAACTCCATTTGAAAACAAAGTTCAACAATGTATGTTTTTTTCAACCTAACTGAATTATGATGTTTCATATTTCATTTAATCCTTTAATTGATGTGATGTAAAATGGATTTCATTATTTATTGTTACATTAATGATTAAATAATTGATTCTTCATTATTGTAGAATGATAAAATTATGAAGGTAAAAATTATAATAGATGTAAACAATTGAAGGCATTTTTAACAATAAAAAACAAGTTTCTTGACGATGGTTTTTAAATTGTAATTATGTTTTATGTCAAAAGACTCCATTGATTATGGAGTTAAAAAAAGAATATATCATAACTCTTTTAGATAATATAAAAAAATATAATAGGGATCGTTAACCATTTCCATATTATCAAAGCTGTTTTTGAATTATGATGAAAATAACCTCGAAACAACTGATAAAAGGAAAATTAATCCCAAAATGAATAATAAAAGATGATAAATAAAAAATTAGAAAACAATTAGAAAAAAAACTTGAAAAAATTTATTTATAAAATTATATAATTGCAATAATTTTATTATTTATGAATACATGGGACATACAAAGATATTTGGGATTAAAAGTATGAATATTGTTAACTCAATTTACTTTTATTGGGTTATATCCTCTATTATATGACTATGTTGTTATAAGACTGTGTATATTATAACCATTGACTAATTTATAATATGTTTATTATTTTTTACGAGGTTTTAAATTTCTATAAAAAATCATTGCCATGATATATTTTTACCTCATAAATTACGATTTATTGTATGTGTATTTTCATAATAATTTCATTTCTCTAAGCAATTTTTAATATTATAATTTTTTTTGTTTTATAAGATGTATATAATGTCCCCTTAGAATATTCTATCATATTTAAAATTAAATCCATGTGAACGAAGATTCCACTTTATGTTCTATTATTAATTGGATTTGACTCACACATAGTCATAGTTAGAATGGGACAATCTTAAAGCCTTTCTTTTGTTGTTTTGGAGACTTTCTCACAAATATGTATACAATTATATATAATAATACAATTTTTTATTTTCCATATTTTTCTCTATACATATATTTTTTATACGTATCTTTCTATTTAATCTCAAAAGGGTTTTGGTTAATACATTTAATTTGATTCATTTGTGTTAATGTTTATGACTGTGCTCATGGGATGTAATGTTAGTTTTTATCTGTTTTATTCATCATATGTTTTGTGGAAATTATATACATATTGATGCATGGTCCTCCAAAATATCCATCTACTGAATTGGTTTTGGATTAATTCTATAAATAAATCATTATGTAATTATCTGTTTATGTTATTTCATTTTGATTTTTTTTTGAATTAACCAGATAATTTATTCCATTTGGACTCATTATCGGTTTTATGAATATGTTATTCCATGGAAACATCATTATTCTTTTATTTTAATTACGAAAATTTATTAAACATCATTATAATAATTTTTAAAATTTATCTATATTATTCAAGGTTACTATTTGTTGATTCCATGAATTAATATGTGTTATATATTGATTTTATTCTTGTTAGATGAATATTCCTCTGAAATTATCATCAACCATTTTCAAATTCATGACATTTAAAATACTCTATGTTCTAATAGGTTTTACTTTCAATTTCATCTTTTAATGTGATTCAAATATGAATTCCCAATTTTTAATGATTTTTTTTAATTTATGAGTAATAATGATAATGAAGTCAGGTTATGATTATCAATCTTGAGTGAAGCATGGAAAAAGAAATTGTATTTTATGTGAAATAGTTTTTATTAGGGTAAAAAAATAATCATTTTGGATTGTATTTTTATAGTTTATGTGTCAAAATCCTCCAAACCATTCATCCAAAATTTCATGGGAATTTTAATTTGGAAATATTTATTGAAAAACATGTAATTATGGGACGGTTATACTAAAGCTACTATAGTCTCATTTGGGAGAGGTAAAAATTGATGCCATGGTTAACCGTAAGAGGGTCATTTTTTATGATAAAAGTTTTTAGTAGAAAACAAAATATGATTTTTAGCGTTTAATATTTATAAATAATGTTGGTTTATTTATGATTAGGAGAAAAATAAGTGGTTGGTGGGGTTAGAGATCAATTTTAGAAAAATTCATGATAATTAGTTGCTTTAAATTCTGTTTGACATTTACTACTTATTGCTGTTAATTTTACATGGTAGATATTTTTTCATAGTCCCTATATGTATTTAGATATATCATGGAAATTATTGTGTGTATTTTGAAGAAAATTAATTCATTAATGTTAATGGAAGAAAGATGTAGGAGTACCCTTCTCTATAATATGGGATTTAGCATCTGCTGGAGTTTTGAATTTAGTTCATGAATGTTATTCATTATGATTCTGATCATCATCACAAAATAGAGTCTTGTTTATTGAATTTTAAGGAGTAATTGTATACAAAAATCTAGTGTCAGTTCTGAATATATCATAGCCAATTTGTATTTTAGTTTTTGATACGATATAGCTAATTAAGATAATTAAAGTATAAACTAGTTCATCTGAAGTGTGTAGTCATCAATTAATTCGGATTCATAAAGCCATTTATATAAGGTCTTGGTTTTATTGGGTTTATATGGTTTATTAGGAATTGAGTAAGTATCATCTGTCATCTTCTAGATTCTCCGAATATATATTTTTTTGAACCCCTATTGATAGGTTTACAATTATTTATTTTTTGGGAGTTTAACTCAATTGGAAGTGTTAGGGTATGTCCTATATTTAAAATGAACATAAATTTGGAAATATAGGTCAAATATATATTTTTAAACAATTATATGAGTTTATATCTATATTAGTAATTGCATTCAACAATTATCATACAATTGAGATGATAAGAGTTGGAAGAGTATAACCCCATGATACCCCTGATTCTCAAGGACATGGGGACCAGTGCAATCATGGGTGGTGTTTATCATAAAGAGTAGTGTGAAAAAAGGATTAGTGAACAGTAAAATAAATTCTAAAGACTTATCAGTTCTATATAGACCATAAGTCATTCAGGATATGATCAATATCTAATTTAACCTGTTATATACCTTGTATGGTTTATCATGTTTATACCTATAAGTTTTACCTACTGAGACATATCTCTCAAAATTGAGTTGGAAGGACAAAAAAATAACTTCATAATGAATATGATATTGGTTTCACTATCTAGATTTTTTTTGGTGTGTTTGGGTTTTGAGATGATGAAGGGGTATCTTCAGTTAATTATGTAGTTCTTCATATTGTGGGAATAACTTCATGATTTCATTTACATAATGGATTTTTTATATTTGATGCATAATATAATTTTTATCATCACTAGAAATGTTTTATTCCTTAATTTGAAAGGTGAGAATTTAATGATGTTATGATGGAGGGAGAATAATATGAATCATTTGAAATAGAATCCAATTTATTCTCAATTTTATATGGTGATATTAATATTAGTGGACATTTAAGTAGTTTACTAAAATCATTATGGAGTATTTTGAAAATACCATTCCAGGATGGGATATGATATGACCCACTTAAATTGATAAAAAGTAGAGTTTTGGGTTACAAAATTTCACCTTTTTTATTTTTATGTTTCTTTAAAATATAGCTACCTCAATGTTTTAGGATATATTAATTTTAATCAATGACATTCAAAAGTAGGGTTTGTTGAAAGCAGATGTGTTGCCTTGGGTTGATGCAATGTTGATAATGAATAAAGGAAATATCAATCAATAGATATACACTGATTTTTTGTATATAAAATATTTATGTATTGAATAATAATTTTATCATCCATTGGAAAGATGGATAATCAATAAAATTAGGATACCTGGTTCTAAAATATCATTTTATGGATTGGATATTGTAATAAAAGGTTAAATAATGAAGATATCCCAATGACACATTTTAAATGTTTGTTAGAGAAATTTCAACTTTGTGGTGAAAATATTCACCATCATAAATACCCCCAAGATGTTTTCATAAAGATAATGAACTCAGTATTTTTTATTTTCCAGATTAATTTTGTGTAGTTCTTATTAAGTACATCAATGTTTATTCATGTTCATTGAATAATAATTCTAGGAATTTTCGGATAATTCTATACATTTTTTGTTGCTTTAAACTCTTTAGAAATTTATGCATGTATAAATTTTGGATGTGAGAGGTTAATTGTCATAGGATTTTCATGTCTCACCCAAGAGTGGCAGTGGGTCCTTTAATATATTAGGTTCTTTTTATATATGAGGATCGCATAAATATAACCGGGGGTTGAAATTTCCTGGGTCTAATATAATATTATTAGATGTTTGTATTTTATTTCACACATAATGTGGCACCTTTATTAAAATTTGAGAATAAATGTAATTCCTAATAATAGAAAACAATTATGTGGTATTTGAGTATCTATAGGATGATTTAG
The DNA here is from genome assembly GCA_963277665.1 of Viscum album. Lineage (NCBI taxonomy): Eukaryota > Viridiplantae > Streptophyta > Magnoliopsida > Santalales > Viscaceae > Viscum > Viscum album. Next base: position 816,764,924 of record OY728127.1, read on the forward strand.
TTAGTTTTAATATTATTCATTTTCAATAAGTCATATCTTTTTTGAGGGATAATTTAATTATTATCTCTCTGATTCTGGATACATTATAATGTGATAGAGGGATGTGATGAAACATGATTCTTGGAAAAAAAAAATTATATTCAATTTAATTATTCTTACCGAGCAAATATGTTTATACTTTATTTTTTTGAAGCTATGGTGTAAAAATATTACCAGAGGGAATTTTTTTATCTTCATGGTAAAAACATACATGCAATATATCTTAAATATGAATCATTTTAATCTATATTCATTGTGGTGTATGAATTTAAAATAGAATTTGGAATTTAGGATCTCTCACACAACTTGAAAAAGAAATACAGTAGAAGATGCATTGTTTAGGATATTATATGAAGAAATTTATTGAGTGTTTAGTGACAAATATTAAATGATATAGTATCCTGTATCTTTTTATCATGACATATATAATGATACATTTGGGGTTTTTTGTAAAATATAATGATGCATCCATCCATGATGTATTATGTATAGAGTTTTTTGTTTGGAGTTACGGGTATAAAAACCCATAACATAGAAAACACAGAAGTATTATTTTCATACAATGGATTTTAAATAATTATATTCACATGATAATTTTGGTTTATAGTTTTAGAAGAATAAGAAAATTATTACATAAAAATTTATACACTTCAAAACATTGTACATTTTTTCTTTCCAGATAATTAGTTCTTAAATTTATTACCTTGTTTCATTAAATATTGTTTTTATATCATTTATGATATATCAACATTGCGGAAATATCGACATTTCCATATGTCTTAATCATCCTTAGATCCAATGGAAAACAATTTAAAACATGGGATTAAAAAAAAGACTAATAAAAATATAAACATAATGGAAAAAAATTAGTCCAGTGGAAAATAAGGAAACCATTTAAAATGTTTATAATTTTATCAACAAACATTTAGTGTATAAAATAATTCACAATCATAGATCAAATAGTCAGAAGGGTTATTATATAATAATTTAGTAGACATTATGATTTAGTTGGAATGATGTTTTGGATTTTTCTATGAGAGAGTGTGGTTGGATATGTGGTGATATTGAGAGATTAATACTCGGATCTGTTATAATTACTAAAAAATATAATGCATAACTAAAATTAACATAATTATTATTGTAAAATGGTTGAGATAATATAAAAAGAAATGATAGAAATGAGTAAATTAAGCAATTAATGATTAATTAAAATTGTAATTGGTTATAAGGGGTTAATTTTATATTCAATATAATAAATTTTCAGGGGATATAAATGAAACATTGAAGATAAAATAAAAATGGTATAATGGAATTGATTATATATAATAATGGTAGATAGAAATAAATGTTGATAATTGAATATACTATTTTTGGTAAATTTTTAAATAGAAACAAATTAATAAATGTTAAATTATCTTTTAACTATGATATCTAGTGCATAAATATTTTAGAGGATAGTAGTGATGTAATGTTTTTGTGGAGTTGGGTTTTTGTATAATGAGGTGGAAGTGATACTTATGTTTAATAGAGATAACTGTGGATTAGAGCCCTTTTATTTTTAGTTTAACATATACTAGGTATTTTGTATATTATATAATCATTGTATTTCTTGTTATTTCATATGAACCGCCACCCCTAGACTAGTAATGTGATTGAATACCAAATAAGGTTTTGTTTTGTAGGTCATTTACCTAACATCTAGGATGGAGTTCATTAGTTGCTAAATTAATCTCATTTACTCACTCTATCTTCTTGAAATGTTAATCATTTTGGTATCATATGATTAATGTAGGATGTAGGTTCACGTTGGAGGAATGCATGCGAGAAGGAGGTATTGATGTAGATTTCCATTATGATTATGTTCACTGCTATCAGGTTATATGTTGATGCAGTAGTGATGGGGATACCATATTTAGTTTGTGGATATAGATATGTTTTTATAGATATTATATGGTCATGTTTTTAGGATTTTATGAATATATAAAGAGTATATGATCCCCATGAGTTGTACTTTTGGGACGTTAGGGGGACATGTTCAGTGGGTAGATAGGTCTAGGGAACATTCATGTATATTCATTACATATTAAATTACCATACGTGTGTATTGTTTTAGGTGAGTGAACCTTGGGGATGATATGTGGTAAATTATATGATATAATTAATTATTTGGTTTCAATTTTTATCAACTATGATTTTAGAAGTATTTATCATCATTTTCCTAACATATTATCGAAAGGATCATACTTTTGTGCATGTATTCTAACTATTATATTATATATCCCTTGTGATTATATTTATATACTATATATAAGGAATGTGATTCATATTATAGGCTCATTATGTTGAGTAGATAGTATTTCATAGAGTTTCATTCATAAGATATTAATCCTTGTATTAATTTTGGATACATTTTTATATATGACTATTTAAATTATGGTATTGGTTTTATTTTATTCAGTTGGATTTTAAATTTTATTATTTTTATTTTAATCATTGGATTTATGATATTTATGCTTCCCATATGTGTATTCTTGTAACCTTTTTCTAGTTACCAACCTATGCCCAATTAGAGGGTGGGATTTAGGGGTTATTTATTGCTTTGCTACCAACCTCGATGGGATTCTGGAATTTAAATTCCATTAATAATATTTCATGTTTGATATTTATTTTAATTGAGTGATACTATGTACATTTAGGGTAATTATATATTTATTTATGATTTATATAATTAAATTACCTAGAATTTTTACCTAATTTATTGAATTAGATAATCTATTTTTTGGGTTGTTTCATGAGGTTCAAATATATATTTTTAATTGTTGGTGATTATATTTATATTATTATGATAATGACATATGATTTTAATGGAAGATTTATATTCTATTTTTGTGTAATTATTGTTCCAATATTTTCAAAAACATGAAATAATATTACTTGACATGTCCCAGGGTTGGAAGCTCATACGAAATATATATATAGGGATGGAATCTATATATATTTTTAATAATCTCTCAGAGGTGATTAATATGATTCCGTAAAAATTTAGGGATAGGAAAACATGACTAATTAACCACATGAATTCAATTAGAGGGAGTGATGGATCATATATTCTTGAATGATCCCAGGTATATGTTCTAAATACAAGAAATTTTTAATATAGTTATCATCATGGTTAAGGGAATGATATGTCATGACCCGTCCTCGGGGCCCATGTCATGACTACCCCAAGCCCGCGTTCCATATGCCAGGGGCTGGTGACTAGCACCAATGGAGAAAATCCCAAAAGAAGGGAAGGCATTGCCTTTATGAAGTAACAAACACAATAGAGTACGCAAGTGAAGTAAGCACTAAGTAAAAATAGGTACAAGGTAAGTGCTGAAAAGTAAATGGTCCAGTATACAAACCCAACTGGAAGTACAATACAATTGAAAGGAGAGTACAACCATAATAATTAAAATAGAAACACCGAGTCATCCTCCGGAAATCCCACATGAAGTGTGGGTAAAGAAAGTCTCCTCAGCTCCTCAGGTCGGACCGTCCGCTCCGTGTACGTCCCGCCAAGTGGTCCAAATCTGGGTATCATCCAGCTCCATAAGCCTCCACCACGATCAATGTTGTCCGTCGTCTGCATCCAACATAACGTAGTGCGAGCATAGCCCATGCAGGGGTGAGTATACGATACTCAGTAGGGACCCCGAGACACCCGAAGGTCTCTCAGAATCCACGAAGGATAAACCACAAAGGAAAGATAAAATCACAAAGTATCAAACTACTCCACTTAGGTAAATGCCCATACATATACCTAAGTCATCATTTACAGTTCATCTCCAACTCTCGTACCCAAGCACAACCCACTCCACACAGGAAAACACAACCCAGTCAACACAAGAATGCAAGACAGTCACATCGATGATAATGATTGAAATCAAGACTCAGCTCACACAGGTATACACATCGTAAGCAGATTGAGATGATTAGATTTAGCCACTGATTCATCTAAGCTGTCGGACCCACATAAGATACAAGACCAGCTAAGCTGTCAGACCCACATAGGATACAAAACCAGCTACTCTGCCAGACCAACTCAGGTTACAATTACAGAGGTAAAATACTGTCAGTTCCACGTAGGATACAAGAACAGTAGTCATCATCATCGAACACACAGAGGATCCTAGTAAGGCCGTCGTCACTGTCGAACCCACGAAGGATCCAAGTACAGTCGTCCCCGCTGCCGAACCCACGAAGGATCCAAGTGTAGTCATCATCGTCGCAGTCGCAGCCAACTCTAGGGTTCCGGCACACAACATTCTCGATTCAGGGAGGGTCTGTTACTCGAGAAAAGATTCGATACATCAACTTTAATGAATTCTAGAGTTTATGTATCCCAAAGTTTCTTCTCGGAAAAAGAAACCCAACACGACAGACGGTGCGTCAATCAGACACCATGTCTGAGAGTTATTGGCTTTTCTGTTCTAGGGGCCCGGTTGGTTATTAAGCTAAAACCAACCCGACCGTACTCCAGCTGCATCCAAACCTCAAGAGGACTAATCAAAAAGAATAGTATCATCAAGGGGAAATCAACGCAATTTACGACACATCGAATGTATGTCCGGTCCTTAAGATATAAGCGTTTCCGCTCGGAGGGCCCGGTTGGTTTCAGGTTCAAACCATCCCGTCCATACACAAACATTCCCGAAACCTCAAGTGTAATATACTGAAATAACCAGCATGATCCAAGTATTTATATGCAACGGATGGTGCTTCGATTGGAGGTACCTAGCTCATGTTATGGGAAAATGAAAAAAAATGGCCCGAAGTGGGGGTTTGGGCCAGGTCCGACTCGGCCAACCCCCCCTCCCCCCCCCCCCCCCGTGTCGGCTCGAACCGGGGCGACCCGTCCTGGGTCCGGGGCCGGCCCGGCGGGGCACGGCCTGGCCGGCGCAGCCCAGTCTGCGCGAACCACCCCGGCCCAGCCGTGGGGGCACACTGGCTCGGCCTGCGAGCCGAACAGGGGGAACGCGGCCCCCTTTGTTCCGTGGACGCAGTGCCAGGCTAGCGCTGCGGTTTCCTTCTGGACTCTGCGCGGCCGCAAGATCATGTCTTCGCTGCCGTGTCTTCAGCCACGACAGGCTTCTGCAGGTAGGGTGTCGGGGCGCCGCCGCCTCCAGGAAGTCGGACGGTTCCGGCCGCCGCCTCTAGCCGCCGGTGCCGGCGACCCGCGCCGCCGGGGGCTTCCGTAGGCCCCCAGAGTCATTCCGGTGGTCCGATTTTTCTCCCGTCTGTGCCTGCGGTCATCTCGGAACTCGTACATCTCTACGAAGGCCTCCAATCTCCATTTCGGTCCCTCTTCATCATCTCCAAGTATTCCGTGCATCAAGAACAAAATATTGGTGTATTTGGACTTATTTGTTAGTCCGTACCCATCGTGTTAGTGGTTCAAAACATCACCCAATAATTATACGCCATACCGAGGGTATAAATCACATAAAAAAATTTATACAAAATTCCTTTACCTCAAAAAAAGACGAGGATCGTCGGCGTCATGGTAGATGACGTCGCGGGGAAAGGGTTCATAGGCGTTGTCAGAGTGCGCCGAGGAGGAAGTGGCATCTCCTCTCTTGTCGCGGAGAAGAGGATTGGTGGAACGTCGTTGTTTGCTGAGGAACTGGAATTCTTCGTCGTTCTTTGTCGGAGGCTGGAGGTCTTCCAAAATCTCAAGAGTTCTCCCATTCTTCCTTGCACAACGAAGATCTCCTCATTAATAAAACAATAGGTTCCTCCTATTATTTTATTATACACTCAAAGTAACTCTCCCAAATTAAATCACCACATTAAATCAAACGTGATGAAATTAATTATAGAAGGGAGAGAGAAGGTCCCCATTTATTAAATGTGTCGGCAGTTAAATAAAAAAGGGGGAAAGAGGAAGGTTCCTCATTAAATTATGGGTTAACATAATTTAATGGATTGTGGTGGATATATTGGCATTTAATGGGGGTTTGCCAATTTAATGAGGGGTTCTTAAAGAGATTAGAGGAAATTAAATGGTAGGGATCATGTGGGCCCACCTCTCTATCATCCACCCTTGGGTAGTTAACTGGATGTGGGCCCCACCCTTAACTACCCATGGGAGGGAATAACCACCTTAAAAAATAAAAATTGTTCGGACAATTTTTATTCACTTCGTAAATAAACGCCCAAAATTATCTTCCCCTCCTTTGTAAACACAACTACAGTAAGTGTCCCATTATGAAATAACTAGCACTGCTAGTTCATCAGTTCCCTCAGATTTTAATTCCGAGCACTGGTTCAAAAGTTAGAAAAACCCGCTCGTTCTTTCACTGATCGTACATGAGCTAATCTTCAGAAATTGATTCTGGGAAAACCGGGCCTCGGAATCAAGTGCCGTCAAAAGCCACAGACTCGTAAAATTCCAAAGTATTTTTTAAAAATATTTTACATTAAATTTTTAGGTATTTACATCACTCCCACCTTAATACTTTGCATCCCTATAAAGCTACAACATAAACTAGGGAAACAAATGAGTGTACTAATCACGCATCTGAGTCTCCTACTCCCATGTGCTCTCGTGGAGATCTCCGTGATGCCAATGAATGTGCACAAGAGGAATCGACTTCTCATGTAGGAACCGCTCCTGTGGATCCTCAATCTCCATAGGGACCTCCGCAAATGTCACCCCGTCATCGATGTCCAGCTCCCAGTGGCGGATGATATGTATCGGGCCGTGCACGCATCTCCTCAGCTGATATACGTGAAAGACATCGTGCACCCGGTGCAACTGAGGTGCAAGGGCCATGCGGTAAGACACCTCGCCTACCATACTGAGGACCTATAATGTTCTGATTAATCACAGAGATAACTTGCCTCCACGGAAAAATCTCCGTAATCCTGGTGGAGGTGAGACCCATAAGAAAATGTGGTCACCAACCTCGAACTCTAGTGGTCTCCACCTCCTATCAGCATAGGACTTCTATCAACTCTGTGCAGTCCTCATCCGCTCCTGGATGATCTGTACCTTCTCCATTGTAGCCTGAACCATCTCTGGTCCTACAATTGCTGACTCCCGTGGGTTATTCCATCACATAGGTGATCTGCAAGGTCGGTCGTACAGTGCCTCGTATGGTCCCATATTGATGGTCGAGTGGTAGCTTTTGTTGTACGAAAACTCCGCTAAGGGTAGGTGATCTTCCAAGATGCGACCAACGTCAAGGACACATACACAGAGCATGTCCTCGAGTGTCTGAATGGTCCTCTCTATCTAGCCATCCGTCTGAGGGTGTAAGGTAGTGCTCAGGTGTAGCTGCATTCCAAAAGCCTCCTATAACCACTTTCAAAGCCGCGAAGTAAAGCGAGCATCTCGGTCAGAGACGATAGATGATGGTACACCATCAAGTCGTACAATCTCCTGAACGTAGAGGCATCCCATTCTCTCTAATGAGCCCTTCTCTCTAATCGGTAGGAAGTGGGCCGACTTGGTGAGTCGGTCCACGATCACCCAGATGGAGTCATGTCCTCTGGAAGTACGTGGAAGCCCTGTCCTGATATCCATGAATATCTCATCCCACTTCCACTCCGAGACCTCCAAAGGCTGTACCAATACAGCTAGTACCTGGTGCTCCGCCTTCACATGCCATGGTGATTCTAGAAATACCATTACCCCTCAACAAGGGAAACCTAAGCAGGGAAACAAGGAGAAAAATATATTGAAAAAGAAATTGTATGGAGCAGAGTAGATGATTGTCGATGATCAGGCTAGACAATCTATAGTAAGAGGTATGATTCATTTTAATTCAACCTTAGTGTAAGTGTTGTTTGATACTGGTGCCTCAAATTCCTTCATTGATTCTCGTGCTACTGACTTGCTATTTTTAAAAATGTAAATGATGACTTTGGTTTTGAAACTGAACACCCCTATTGGTTAAAGATAATGTCAAGCCTTTGTGTGTAGAGATTGTACTATAACTGTTGATGGAGATGAGTTAAAATGAGACTTATCAATGTTGGATATGGATTTCCATGATGTAATCCTAGGTATGGATTGGCTCACAATATTCAATCCTCAAATCAACTGTTATATGAGAACAGTTAGTTTCATGACTAAGGATGACATCGAGCATCTCTTTAGAGGAGATAGGATTGTAAAAAACATTGCAAGGATCTTATTGGCACCAATGGTCGAAACTATCTCTTAACAATTTACATCTTTGACTTTGGCATCAATGTAAGAGATTGAGGAACATAGTTTTCCAGGTGTTGTGGATGAATTCCCTAATGTCTTTCTCAACAACTTCTTAGGGTTACCACCTATAAGGGAAGTGTATTTTATGATTGATCTCCTTCTGGGGACTAGTCCAATTTCCCTTCCATATTATAGGGTGGCACCAACAGAGTTGGAGGAATTGAATGTGTAGTTAGAGGAGCTGGAATGCAAAGTGTTTATTCGATCAAGTACATCTCCATGGGCAGCACCAGTGTTGTGTTTGAAGTAGGCAGATGGGACTCTTCCTCTGGGTGTTGATTATCATAAACATAACCATGTTATGATAAATAATAGATATCCACTTCCATGCATTGATGATTTATTCAATCAATTAAGGGGAGCTCAGTGGTTTTCTAAGATTGACATGCGATCAGAATATCACCAATTATGAGTTCGGAAGGAGGATATTCCAAAGAAAACATTCAGAAGTAGATATGGCCACTATGAATATGTAGTCATGCCTTTCTATATAACAAATGCACCAGCAGTCTTCATAGAATTGTTGAATAATATATTTCAACAATATCATGATTTTTTTATTATGGCCTTTGTGGACGACATTTTGGTCTATTAAAAAACAAGGGCAGATCATGAGGTGCACCTGAAAATAGTGTTACAAATCTTGAGAGATCATCATTTGTGTTCCAAATTATCTATGTGTGATTTTTGGATACAGGAAGAACTTTTCCTTGGCAATTTCATTTCTGAGAAAGGTGTTTTTGTTGATCCTAAAAATATAGAATCCATTATCTCTTGGAAACCACCGAAAAATTTGTTCGTAATACGATGTTTTCTTGTATATCTTGTTACTAATGATGCGTTTTTCAGGATTTCTCAGGACTAGGTACACCAATGAAAGATCCGGAAAATAATAATGCTTCATTCTTGTGGATAGAAGGATGTTAGATGTCTTTCCAGGAACTAAAAGTTTGTCTTACATCAGAACCTATCTTGATTTTAGCAGAATCTAGATAGGGGTATGTGGTGTATTGTGAAGCTTTGGGATCATATTTGGGTTGTGTTCTCATGAAAAGAGATCATGTGGTTGCTTATGGTTCAAGGAAGTTGAGGGTGCATGCGAAGAATTACTGAACACATGATTTGGATTTAGGTGCAGTCATCAATGCTTTGAAAACATTGAGACATTATCTCTTTAATGAGAAATTTACTGTGTTTATGAATCAAAAAAGTTTGAAACACAATATCTCACAATGAGATTTGAATTTGAGAGAAAGTAGGTGGATGGAGTATCTCCATATGTTTGACATTGACTTAATGTACACAACGGGGAAAGGCAATTCCACTACAAAAAAATGACTTATGCCAACAGAAATTTAGCGACAAATATCATAATTGTAGGTAAAAACGAGTAATTCCAACAGATATTAGCTTTTCTTAGTGTTAATTAGAAAAATCAAGAATTATTTTTACAAAAAGATATATTTTTTTATATTAATTACTTAATACCAACATATGTTTTAATAACAATTAAATCTAATTTTTATTATAAATATAAAAACATTTTTTTTCTAACAAGTAAATTAATATTTATTAATTATTATTTATAATAATATTTTTATCATAAAAAAATTCATTATATAAAATTATTCAATAGTCAAAAATATATTATAAATAATTAAATATAAATTTTTATTCTTAATTTAGTATCATCGAATAATTTTATAATAAAAAAAGATCCATATATGTTTAATTAAAATAATAATATTTTATTAATATATAATTAAATGATGTTGAATAGTAGAGAATTAATATAATTGATCCAAAGTTTGAGATTATATCTAAATCTTTTTAAAATATTATATTCTTATTACATTGAAAATTCTGCCACTCAAAAAAAACCTACACACCTGTCCACATCCCCAATCCCCCTATGCCCTAGCACTCCAATTTGCAGTGCCGCTCCCCAATCTTCCCACAACTACTCCCATGATCCACGGTCGGCCAACTGTTGCTGCCGTACCCTCTCCCACACCCTCCGACCCTACTGCTCCCCTCGACTCTACAACGTCTTGTCATCATCTCCCCCCAACCCCTCATTTTTTCCCCACCCCGAACTCACTATTTTCACGCCCCAACCCCACTATCTCCACAGCTCCCCTGGATCGCTCTGCTGCCACTGCTCCTTCGACCCCAATATTTCTACCTCTCTGAGATTCTACCTTTTCCATCATGTCTCCATTACCCTACCTCCAGCATCTCACCTTTGCAGCCACCTGAAGGAATTTCAATGCATCACATTCTTTTCTTTAATTTCCCTAATATCTACTATATATAACAGTTTTATATTCCATTCTAGCTTTCATGAAGTAGTATTGAGTTAATATAAAATTATATAATTATGATAATAGATTTAAATTTATTGTTTTTTTCTATGAACCGCTATCTTATGCTTTTGGATATGATTTTTCGGCTAATTTCATTCTTCTCATGGGAATGAATCAAGGGTTTCATTCTCACCTTTCTATTGTGATTAAGTTTCATTTATTTGGTTGTATTTTTATCAATTCAATTTTTTGGTCTTTACATTTTGTGATGCTAATGTTTTATTACTGGTCTTATAACTTTTAGTTCTGATATAATATTAATGTAGGATTCCAGTATTGAATAACTAGTTATAATAAATATCTCAGCAGATGGATTAGTTTGAAAACACTATTATATTTATTATAGTACTAGTGATTTTCATGAATAATTTATCTTAATATAATTCAAATAAACATAAGTACCTCAACTCATGTTACATGTGGCTATCATATGAATACTTTTATATTTATTATAGCACTAGGGATTCATTCTTCTCATGGGAATGAATCAAGGGTTTCATTCTCACCTTTCCATTGTGATTAAGTTTCATTTACTTGGTTGTATTTTTATCCCTTCAATATTTTGGTCTTTACATTTTGTGATGATAATGTTTTATTACTAGTCTTATCACTTTTAGTACTAATATTATATTAAATTAGGCTTCCAGTATTCAATAACTAGTTATAATAAATATCTCTACAGATGGATTGGTTTGAAAAAACATTTATATTTATTATAGTACTAGTGATTTTCATGAATACTTTATCTTAATATAGTTCATATAAACATAAGTACCTCAACTCATGTTACATGTGGCTATCATATTTCCTCAATTGAGGTATTTTCAGCACCTTCAAGTGCTGACGACAAGGTAATGGGTCATACACCAGCTGTAAATGTAGAGATATGGCCACACTATGGTTGGAGTATTTAACGATAAAATTAGGCCTCTTAATCATATGTTATATTGGAGACCCATGGAGACCCTTGGGGCTGGAGGACAGTAGGAATGCATTATTGGTTCAGTTTTTTTTGCCTCAACCAACTCTCTATGAATCCACAATTAACTCTAGCAGCAAATGGAGGCCCTTGATCAATTTATATATAACAATATATAGGGTAGTCATAATTGTTTTGATTAAGTGATCTCACACGAAGGCACATGTATTTTACATGAAAATTTACCTTGAACGGTAAGGTTTTACTCTTCCATTGTCTTTTATTTTTCTTAATGCAATTATTTTATTTGTGTGTAAGAGAAGATAGAGATGAACACTGATGAGTTGATTGTTTTCTCAAGGATCCAAACAACTTACTCCCTGGTTTTTATTATTTTTTATTTTAAAAATTTGTGAAAACCTCATTAAATACTTTTTATTATTTCTTGTATTCATTTTGTTATATGGCCTATTTTATTTCATATTGAGATGCATGTATATTTAAAACTATATATAACACTTATTATTAGGAAAAGTATTTATGACATTAAACTTATATTTCATGTGGATAAAGGTATTTTATATGATTAACAAATATATGATGGGAATTTTTAATGAAAGGGGAATTGAATATGTATATGTTTCATCATGATATTATTATGAAAATAAAAAACACTTTTTTAAAATAACCAGGTTCATATAATCTTACGAGAGGGTGAATAGGATTTGATTATCAAAATAATTATTTTAGAAGTCTATAATTCCACCTGATCACTAAGGTATTGGTGTGTAATATGACGTAAAATTGGTCAATTATTGATATGCATGTATATAGAACATATTCAATTCAAATTAATTACTTTTTCTATGATATTCCATACCATTTTATTAATGTAAATCCTTTATTCCTAGGAACTATTATGTTGTATGTGAACTAATATTTGAGTTCACTTATTTTTATGAATTTTTCTATTCATTGTATTACACTTTTTAGCACATACCACGAGTGAGGAAATTTTGGTCTGAAATTCCCTTCTAGTTTTGAATTGGTTTTGAGTACTTCAATCTTGGAGTTGTAATTTTTTATTCAATATTTTATTGATTTGTTTTCATTTGATGACTATTGTATTGATGTTGCTATAGTGCATCGCTTACAAATATGTTGTACCACCTGACTCCCCATCCTCTTGCTTCAAATCGTTTTTCCTTCATATGGAATCAGATATCTACACAGGGCTACTATCATATATGTCCACTAATTCTGAATTAAATAAGAGGTTGGTTCTGTGTTAGTCCTTTCCTAACAGACTCTAGTCTTAAAAGATGGTGGTTTTTTGGCATTTTGTTCTCGATTTTTGGGTTTGGATTTCTTACAGTTTGTGTTTCTCATCTTTCATATGATGATTTAGTTATCTACAAGGCATGGTTTTAATGTTGGTTTATGATTACATTCCAATTTTATTCTCTTTCAGGTGGTGGTTCTGTTGTAGGGGTTGCTATCTATTTGTAGGATTGATCTGACCTACAGCTATCTCAGGCCTGGACCATTTATCTAACGATGTTGTTTTGTGTTACTAGTTATTGTTTTTATAATGGATTCCTACTCTATTTTCTATATTTTCTACAGGATGATGCATACAAGGGTAATTTTTTAGTTTCATGGTCTTGGAGGCTGACTATTTCATTATGATGGGTGAGGGATCTTCTAGAGTAGTCTCCTTCAGAATGGTGGTCTTGTGGTACCGCAGGCCACCCCGATTCTAATGAATAGTAAGGGTTACCACTGCTTGTGATGTTGTCGTGTGCTTTTATTTGTCCTTTCCAGCTTTTTTGGTGTTGTTTGGCTTGTGATGATGGGGTTGTTGATTTAGTCTATTGCTAGGGAATATTTTGTGTTGATGGAACTGTTGTGATAGTTTTTTGATAGTTCCTTTGTGTGGGGATGGTTCCTTTATGTCTGTTTCTAGTTCATGTGATTTTGTAAACATGGTGGACATGCTTTTCATTTTGTCTTGTTTTGAGCTTCCCAAGGTGGATCAATATCTTGTTCTTTTGATGTTAGGTTTTTAAATAAATTCTGGAAATTTTTATACAAATGACATCATTTTGATTGTGTTTCACATGAGTAAATTTTTTAATTATTATATAATAAATATATAATTATGTATATATTGATTCATTTTGTAGCGTATATAGTGAATGAAACCAATGGTATTGCTTCATTTTTTATTAAATTTTATTATTAATATGATTAATTTTTTTATGAATGAACATTGTAAAAATCATTTTTGGTATGATAATTAAAACATATGTAATATATATAATAAATTAATAAATATAATATAAAATTTTAGCAAAAAATACTGAAATACACAAATTTAATATATTTTTTAAAATATAAATTATAAACAAATATTAATTATTGGTATTTGTTATAAATGTTGATAATAATATTACCTACAGATATATTTTTCATAGAAATTTGTTTCTAAGCATTTTGACCAAGAGATATATTATCTGTTTCTATTATTATAATTGTAACAGAACTATTTTATCTATCGCAATAACATTTAGCAACGGAGTTTGTACCAACAGTTTAATGACATGAAATTTTTTTTTGGTAAAACGTTTTTCCAACAGATAATGTACTTTTACCAACACATATACCTCTGTTAGAAAAAACTATTTATTTTTTAGTGTATGGTGGCAGATGCATTGAGTATAAAGTCATATGCTCAATTTATGAAGGAAGCTTGAGATGAATGGAAGTTGATGTCAGTATTAGCCGACAGACATGTGGAATATGGAGAATGAGGGGATGTTGCATTTTTATTTTCAACTACGCTTGTTCTTCATCTAGTAAAAATGATCAAAGAACCACACAAATATGATGTAGAGTGTTTGGTTGTAAGTTAAAAAATCAATGGTTGGGAGACCATTGAGGGATGGAAACTTGATGGGGGTTCATTTTTGTGTTTCAGAGATCAGATGGGTTTACCTATAGTTTTTTAGGAACAACTCCTTCATGCTTATCGCCATTCAATATGGGTTGTACATCCAAGTACACAGAAGACGTATAAGGCGTCGAAGGCGCAGTTTTGGTGGAGTGGCATGAAATGGAAGGTGGCCGAGTTTCTCTCGCGATTCTTAACTTGTCAGTAGGTTAAAATAGAGCATCAATGACCAGCTGGTTTCTTACAATATTTGTCCATCCCAATGTGGAAATGGGATCAGATAATAATGGATTTTGTTACAGGTCTCCAAGAACGATCCAGAAACACGATGACATTTGGGTGATAGTGGATCGTCTAACCAAGTTGGCCCATTTCATCCCTATTAGTGAAACTCATACGGTGGAGGATCATTCAATAATCTATATCCAAGAAGTGGTAAAGAGGCATGGTGTACCAGTTTCTATAGTCTCAGATAGTGATCCGAGGTTCACATCTCATTTCTGGAAATCATTACAACAAGCCCTCAGAACTCATTTGACTATGAGCACAGTGTGTCATCCTTAGACGGATGGGCAATCCAAGAGAACAAAAAAAAACATTGGAAGACATGTTGTGGGATTGTGTAATGTATTTCGGTGGCTTGTGGGAGGAGAATATATCCATAGTGGAGTTCTCATACAATAACAGCTATCAAGCCTTGATACGCATGGCTCCATTTGAAGCATTGTATGGGCATCCTTGTCATTCACCACTATTCTAGGTGGAAATGGGTGAAACATAAATAGTCGGGCCAACCCTTTTCCATGAAACAATGGAGAAGATCCATTTTATTAGAAAATGGATGGAGATAGCTCAGAGTCATAAAAAATCTTATGCAGATCACCGTCGAACACCGTTGTCAGTCGTTATGGGTGATCATGTCTTCTTGAAGATCTCTCTAAGGCTTGGACATTATTGTTTTGGGATGTAGGTAAAGTTATCTCCAAGATACATAGGCCCTTTTGAGATACTATAATGGGTTAGAGAGGTGGAATATAGTTTGGAATCACCACCATGGTTTAGTTCAGTGCATAATGTGTTCCATGTATCGTAGTTGAAAAAGTATCAACCTGATCCAGACTATGTGATCAGATGGGATCTCATTAACCTAGACTCGGATGCTACATTGATACATATCCTAGAATGGATTGTGGATAGGAAATAGAAAGTATTTCGTGGAAAAAACATCGGTCTAGTGTGTGTTTTATGGAAACATGGTCAGATTCTTGAAGAGACTTGAAAATGTGAAAAGGAAATGAAATAGTAGTGGCCAGAACTCATTCAATTGGGTGAAGGTTTTCTACATTCTGAGGACGGAAGGAACAATTTTGGGGAGAAATTAGTACCCTAGGTTTCTAGTATGTAACCCTTACGTTATTCTTTTCATGGTATTAATGTTAATAGTGATGAATGAGAGAGTCGAGAGACCTTTGAATGAAGTTTTGAGGAAAAGGGGAAGACGCATGGACGTCGCATGGTTGGTCTAAACCGTGCAGGAAAACCATCCGTAGTTGTCCTTAGAGGTAGTAGCTTCGCATGCACATGGTTTATCTACCCGTGCATCCAAGTCATGTTTGGAGGATCTATGAAGGTAGTGGCTAACGCCCGCTCCTGCATCAGGACACACCTGAGTCTGGTCCCTGATGCATCACAGTAAACTACGTACCCTACTCCCTCCTCTGGTAGCCTCAATATGGATGCACTGGTCAATCTCAGTCTCAGCTCCTGGAATCTTTGTTGACACCTATATGACCATACAGTGGGTTTCCCCTTCTTCATCAAAGCTGAAAGTTGTGCTGCAACTCTGGAGAAGTCTGGCACAAATCTCTGATAGTACCCAGCCAAGCCTAGGAAACTATGCACCTCAGTCACGCTCCTGGGTGTCTCCCAAGCCGGCACTACCTCGATCTTCACAGGATCCACCACAACTCCCACCTCAGAGATGACGTTCCCTAAGAAGTGGACCTCTCGAATCCAGAACTAACAATTCGAGAGCTTACCATATTGCTGGTGCTCTCAGAGTTTATCCAGTACAACCCACAAGTGGTAGGCGTTCTCATCCTCAGTAGTCTAGGTAATCAATATTTCATCGATGAAGACTACGACAAATCAATAGAGGTAAGGCTAGAAGATCCTGTTCATGAGAATCATGAACACTGTTGGAGCATTGGTTACGCTGAAAGGCATAACCATGAACTCATAGTGGCCATACCGACACCTGAAGGCCGTCTTTTTCACATCCTCATCTCGAACTCTGAGCTGATGATAGCCTGACCTGAGGTCTATCTTCGAGAACCATCGTGCTCCCTTGAGCTGATCGAAGAGGTTTTCAATCCTCAGAAGTGGATACTTGTTCTTCACAGTCACCTGATTCAGGCGTCAGTAGTTGACAAACAGTCACAAGCTCTCGTCCACCTTCTTGGCGAACAAAATTGGCGAAGCCCTGGGTGAAACACTTGGTCGGATGAATCCCTTGCCCTGCAAGTCCTCCAGTTGTACCTGTAGCTCTTGATGATCCACAGGAGCCATCCGATATACTGGAGTACATATCGAGGCTATCATGGGGTACAGTTCAATATATAAGTCTACCTCTCTGTGAGGAGGTAGTCCTGGAACGTTGTTAGGAAAAACATCCGCATTCTGATCCACCACAATAGGAAAACTCGGACTCCGCACATCAACTGCTCATAGGATGAGGCTGGCCAACTGATAGGTGATCAGATGTCCTCTCCTCTGCATGAGTCCATCCTACGCTGCAAGGGCTCCCCTCTCACAGGGGAAGGTTTACATGCTCCCATTGGTGCTGACACACTGTACCTTGCACCTAATACAGTCGATCTGATCATGGACTATAAATTACCAATCCATGCCCAAGATGACGTCGTAAGTTCTCGAAGCCGCTACAAGAAGATCCCAGCCAAAGCTCTCTCCTCCTAGAGTAAGCTCACATGGTTGGAACCAGTGCATAATCATCGAGTCTGCTCCCGTAGGAGTCTCTAGCCGTAAGGATCAAGCCAACGGATCCATCAGAATCTCCGAGATCCGAACATGGGCAGCGGCAATGAAATAATGACTCGCTCCTGTGTCTATAAGGACTACAACAAAGGTGGATTATACACAGATAGTACCTCCAATAAGCTCGAGTGCACCATGGTCGTAGGCCTCCACTGCATGAAGCTGAGCCTGACACTGTCCTCCAGCTCCCTGTGGTCGGGGTGGACCTCCTGGTGGTGGTGGTGGTGGAAGAGCCCCGAAGCGTCGTCCACCACCTGCTGCTCGACCATATCCTCTGCCTCGTCCGCCTGCTCCCTGCAGACCGCTATGGTCGAACCCCTGCCTCTGCCTGGGTGGTCCCTCAACCATCTGCTGCTCCTCTGCATGGAGGGTCAGGCAGTCACGAGCCATGTGGCCCTACCTGCCACATGCATAGCACTGTTTTCCTCTCGTATGACTGGCTCTGCTGCGTGTTCCCTGCACCTCTGAACTAGTATCATGAGGTCACCCACCTGATGGTCTAGTCCTCTTGGACATCTGTGACATCTTTCTACTACCGGCTGGAGAGGACTCTTCAACGTGCCGCCCTGTGGTCGGTCTTGCTGCTGGCGTAGGCTCAGCAAGAAATATCTCCACAAGAAGGGCTCTCTCCATTAGTCCAGCCTGCGTCGGAATGCTGAGGGAGATCATCGATGCCCTGATCTCATGCCTCAGTCCCTGCTCGAAGGTCCAGGCCCAGATTAATGGGTCTCGTACCATGTCTATGGAATATCATGAGAGGTCGGTAAATCTCACCGCGTACTGGGCTACTGTCATGCTTCCCCATCGCAACTGTAGTAACTCCTAGATGTGCACCACACAGAGGGTGGATGGAACAAACTCTGAGTGGAAGAGGCTCTCGAAATCCATCCAAAGCAGTGATGCCTCATCGTGCACCTACAGCATCAGGCTCCACCATCTACCTGCTACCGCATGCAGGAGACTCGCCGCAAGGATCACCATGAGGTCATCTGCTGTCCCTACTAATCTGAAAACTCGAACAACAACATCCAGCCAATCCTCGGATGCCTAAGGGTCTGTCTCCCCGCAAAACCTGGGCAGTCTCTGACACTGAAACTCGTGTGCAGTGCACTTAGGCGATGTGCACTCTCAGCTGTTGGGGCTGGTGTCATCGGTGGCTCTACAGGTAGAGGTACTGCCGGTGCCTCCACTGTAATGGGGCCCTACACCGAGACCTCGTCGCTCGGTGGGCTGCCATCTGCAAAAAGCTCGAAACCCTAGCTGGCTTCCGTCGTGGGGCCATCCCGAAAAGAAACAGGTGTGCCATGGTTAATACAGTATACCTGGTGAGCTGACACAAAGTAATCACAAAGAAAACATTGAAACACACATGCAATCCTTATTTTCATGCACTGAGTCAGAAATCAGAAGTCAGGGTGCTGGTGTATGGATATGTCGGCAGCCGCACCAACACTGGACTCCCTAGACTGATAACCACACTCAATACCATTAACACTATTACTTTACATAGAATAAATTATCCGAGTCCTGAGTTTTGTGGTAGGACCGAATCCTCTGATAACAATTTTTCACGACCCTTCCTTGGGGACCGTGCCGTGAATACCCCAAGCCTGCCTTCCATAGTCTAGGGGCAGGCGACTAGCACCAAAGGCGTAAATCCCGATAAAAGGGAAGGCATTGCTTTCATATAAGAAAACAAACACCACATAGTACATAAGATGAAGTAAACACTAACTAAATTTAGTACAAAAGTAAG
The DNA here is from genome assembly GCA_963277665.1 of Viscum album. Lineage (NCBI taxonomy): Eukaryota > Viridiplantae > Streptophyta > Magnoliopsida > Santalales > Viscaceae > Viscum > Viscum album. Next base: position 816,784,271 of record OY728127.1, read on the forward strand.
TTCTGGAAAGTAAATGGGCCAGTATACAGACTCAACTGAAAGTACAGTACAACTGAGATAAGGAAATACAACAGCTGAAAAGTAAGCAGCAACCACCAAGACATCCTCCGGAACTCCCACCTGAAGGGTGGGTGCAGATAGTCTCGCCGGATTCTCGGTTCTGGCCGTCCACTCCACGTACGTCCCACATGATAGTCCACCTCTGTATACCATCCCACACCTCAGGCCTCAACCACGATCAGTGTTGTTCTTCGTCTGCAACCAACACAATGTGGTGTGGGCATAGCCCATGCAGGGGTGATTATACGATACTCAGTAGGGACCCCGAGACCCCTGAAGGCCTCCCAGAATCCACAATGGATAAAACAAAAAGGAAATATAAAAATATGAAGTATCAACCAACACTACTTAGGTATTTGCCCCTACATATACCTAATTCATCAATTCTAGTTCGGCTCCAACTTCCAATCCCAAGTTCAGCCCATTCCACACAGGAAAGTACAACCCAATCCACACAAGAAAATACAACCCAATCCACATAGGAAACAAGTCAATCATATCAAAATAATGATTGAAAGTCAAGACTCAACTCACACATGTATACTACTCATGAAGAGGGGTGGATATGATTAGTTGTAGCCTCTAAATCATCTCCTCGGCCAAACCCACGTAGGATTCAAGTATAGAAGTCGTCGCTGCCGAACCCACGTAGGATCCAAGTACAGTAACCATCCCTACAGAACCCATGTAGGATCCAAGTAAATTTTCCCTCACTGCTGAACCCACATAGGATCCACGTACACTCATCCTCGCTGCCAAACCCACGTAGGATCCAAGTACAGTCGTCATCGTCGTTGTAGTCGTATCCATCTCTAGGGTTCCCGCACACAGCGCACTCGATTCTAGGAGGGTCCACTCCACGAACCAAGGGGTCAATACATCAACTGTCACGAAGTCCATAGTTTATGTATCACAATGATCCATCTCATCAATAGGAACTCAACGCGACAGATAGTGCTTCATTCGGACGCCCCGTATGAGAGTTATTGGCTTTTCCGTCCCAGGGGCCCAGTTGGTTTTTAAGTTAAACCAACCTGACCATACTCTAGCTGCATCCAAACCTCGAGTCGACTAAGTCAAAATAACCGCCTCACTAAGAGGAATTCAACGTAACTGACATCAGGTCATTCCGACGTCCGGTCATTATGTTATAAGCGTTTCTGCCTCAAGGCCCCTGTTGGTTTCGGGTTCGATCCAACCTGGCCATACCCAAAAATTGCCGAAAGCTCGAGTGTAATATACTGGAATGACCGTATCTATCCAAGTATTCCAATGGAACTAACGGTGCAACCTAGCCCAATACCCCCTGGGTCGGACGAACCGGTTCGACCCGACCCGGGTCCGGCCCATTTGGGCGCGGCCAGGCCCGGCAGGGCTCGGCCTGGCTCGCGGCTGGGCGCGGCCTGTGGCCTGGCTCGGAAGCCGACCGCGGCTCGGCTCACGGACGAGCGGTGTGAGAAGGGGGAAAGACCCCCTTTGTTTCCGAAACGGCGGACTTGATGGGGTGTGCCCTATGTGCTGGCTGGGGTGTTCAGCCCCCCCGGTTTTTATGTAAAATTGCCTGCCATTATGGCCAGACGGTTGAGCCGCCGCGGGACCCGTGGGGGTCCTGCCTCCTGGAGCTCCAATGGCCAGTTGTCCGACCGCCCTTTCTTGACTGCTGCAGCCTAAGGCCGTGGCTCTTCCTCAATCGGTGCGGCGCGACGGCGCCGCGCCCCTCCGCCACGGCCCGCTCTGGCCGCGGCCTCCCTTGATTTTTCTGGCGTGGCACGACAGCATTGCGCACCTCCGTCATGGCCTGATCCGTCCGCGGTTCCCTTGGCCTCACCGGTGCGGTGCTATGGTGCCACGCACCACCGCTACGACCCGCTCCGGCCGCAGTTCTCTTCGTTCCCGCGCGGTGCAACGAGACCACGCTGCCTTCACCACAACTCGACAACATTTTTCAACAAGAAAGCGGGGAGGAGAAATCGGCCGTGTTTGTGCAGTCTGATCTCCTACCGTTATGTTGGTAACATATGACCAAATTAATCAACGAAGAAAGTTAAATTAAACATGAACGAAAATAACCCCTACCTTGATAAACGATGACGATTATTGGCAATGCGGAAGATGGCGTCGCGGGGTGAGGTTTCGAAGACGGTGTTGGCGTGCGTCCAAGGAGGGGACATCATCTCACACTATCTACGAAGAGATGAAGGATGGAACGTCGTCTCTCCTTGTGGTAATGGCGTTCTTCATCAAAGGGTGACGTTCTTCTTGGAAGGAACTAGAGATCTCTCCCCAATTCTTAACACAACAAGCCTACCCCAAAATAAAATAAGTCTCCTCTTATTTTTTTAATTCATGCCACACATTTATATTTTTAAAATTCAAACACATAACTCTCTTAAATGATTTAGTGTGTTGGCATGATTTAATGTGGGGAAGGAGTGGAGAGGAGAAGTCACCCACTTAATTACCAAGGGGTTTAAAAAGTTTAAAGGGGGAGAGTTAGGGGGTTAGGGAATGTGAATGTTCCACCTCACAAATATCCTAACATGAGTAGTTAGAAACTTGTGGGTCCCACCCCAACTTCCCCATGTAGATTAAAACCACTTTCGAAAAAGAAATAAAATGGTAACACAATTTTATTTTACTTTTCATTTAATCCACAATTTTTTTTCATCTCCTACCAAGAAAACGCACCTTCGGTAAAGGTCCACTTAAGCAATTACCGGTGTTGCGATTCCAGCAGTGCCCTCAGATTTCAATTCCAAGCACTGGTTCAAAAGAATGAAAAACCTGCTCGTTCGTTCACTGAACGGACCCAAGCTAAACTTTGGAAATTGATTCTGGGCACACCGGGCCTCGAAATCAGGTGCTTTCAGAAACTGCGTACTCGTAAAATCCTAATGAATTTATGAAAACAATTTCCCTGGATTTTACGAGTCTTTACATCTATGATCTCAATCCAATGATATATTTTTTTATTTATGATTTCTATGGGATATGGAATAATGATATATTGTTATAGTGAGGATTTCATATCATTATATGAATGTTGTCTAAATGATCCAATTTTATTTTAATTAAAGTATATGAGCTTTAATGATGACCAATAAATACCAATAGAGACTAATTGGTTATATTTGATAAAAAAATAGTATTATGAGTTATTTCATTCTACATATGGTGAGAATATTTTGGAAATTCATCTAATGGTTAAAAAAATTATATTTTATCATCAATAATATAATGATTGTTGAAGGGGAATAACTGGGAAACCAATAAGAGTTCATCATGTACCCTTATAATATTCTTTTAAATTATATCACAGTGAAATAAGCGAGGTATATAAAAATGGTTAAATTGAAATATTTGTATAGTTCTTCTTTCCCTCCTCTTATGGTTGTGTGAGAGGGGTTATATATATATACCTAATAATATTTCTATTAGTTTTTTGGATGGGTTTTGGGTATTAATTATAATTGATTGTTTTAGTGAATTAATATAATATAACTATGGTTTCTTAATGTTGTGTTTTTTATGTTTTTTTTATTTTCATATAGTCATAAAAGATAATTTTTTGAACAATGATGATATATTATATCATATTCCATTTATTTCCCACATGTATATATTATATCAGAATAAATCCAAACTATTGGTGAAGTTTGGATAAAATACCATGGGTTTATTCATATTCTTCCCCTCACCACGTATGATGTGGCCTTTATTCAAGTACTGTAATAATTTTATTAACCTTATTGGTTTTCTAAAATAGTAATTAAAAATTGTATTATGTTTCATTGAGGTTTCACGGCTTCTATACGTAATTATTTTATTAGTGCAATTATATATTGTATTCATAACATTTATTATAAATTATTTTATAGTCCATTCATGTGGACATATAAATTTAATTTGATAATTTGTTTTTTTATTTCATATATTAATGTAATCATATAATATATAAATCTTTTAAAATTAATATTATATTCAATGATTTTGGGGAAATAAATTCCTGGCCACATTTTGTTCTCTATATTGGAAGGTAATGATTTATATATCAAATATATACTTATAATTCATTGGATAAATCAAGGTTGTACATAGAATGGTTAAAACATGGTAAATAGTGAAATATGTATTCCACAAATCATATATATATAGTGTATTTTTATTTATATCAATTTTTATGATATGTTTATTTCATAAGGAATGAAATACTTTTTAAATGAAAATTTATAAATCATTGGGTATATCATTTCATATTATATTGTGATATAATAATATTATTTCATTTCAAATCAGAATGTTTTAATTTGATATATTATATGTCATGATTATTTATATTTTACGATTTATAGTGGACCCAAATATTTATGATGGAAGACAAACAATATGTGATTAATGATCATGTATCTTCACCATTAGCTACCATTTATACTTGTAATGCATTGGATAATGGAAACCATATTTTTAATATAAATAAATGATTTTCAAATGGTTGGAAGGGTTGTGATTATTATCAATTATTCATATTATTCCTTACATATGAGTAAATTAATGTAAAGTATTGGACCCTCATGAGTCATATATAATTTATGGATAGAGGTTTCATTCATAGACATGAATAATTACAAAGATCCTCCCAAATGATTCTCCTTATCATCTTATCATCCTCCATATTATGTGTCTAAAGGTACTAGATATCATTTTTGTGTGGAGTATCCTACTTGATCATTGGGTGATTTAGATAAACTCATTGATACATCAATCAAGAATTTTTATACTATTCATTTATAGTTATCCTTACAAATTATTTTTTGAAGAAAGTAGTGACCATCACCATTGTAGTGCATATAATGATCCCATTTACCTGATACATGGTTTCTGTTTCAAATAATGGTGTTATAGGGATTTTTTTGACTAACACCCACATCATAGAACAAGTGTTTTTGGATCCATAGAAACCCACTAATGGTATCAAAGAATTATCATACTTCTTGATTTTTGAAATAATGTTTGAAATTAAAAACATTTATATACTTTTTCATTTTCTATTATCTTTCATATAAATAAAAATAATGAATTTGAACTATAACATCAGTTATGATACAAGAAAATATAAATAAGGATTAAAATTTTTCAATGAAATTCCTTAGTATATATGATATCATAAGTCATTATTCAGTCATACCTTATGATAGAAGATATAGAAACTAGTGACTCTGTGTAATTTAATTGGTATAAACATTTTCTAATAAAATATATAATCTATCATAGCTGATGATATTTTCGAATTACACTTTTCTAATTCCAAAAAACATTTCCATGAATTGTCAAAGTGATATTCTTTATATCATAAGACATGGTAACCAGGAAGTATGGTTTAATCTTATATAAGTAAAAATGTGATGGGTTAATATTATTCATTCTATGAGATCTTCAAATATGACTAATAATGAGTTCATTATCAATTATAAGTTAGTGAGAGACAATTCAAGGCTGTAATGTATGTTTTGATCAATTCCCAGACATATGATATATGTAAATTGTCAAATTCAATTTATGTTCTTTATTTATCATTCATTTGATAAATTCTACCTTTAATGATAGAATTTATAAATTATTTTTTAATTATGCTTATATTAAATTTTTAAATTTATTTAATTTATTAGATATTTTTTCATAAATTGATTATAAAATAATTACTTTTAATATTTTTTATAATTTTTTTGATATAGTATTAAATGTGTAGGGAACATTTATTATACAAATATCTATTCTATAAAAGTATAATATTAAAACCCTTTTTAACATATATGTAATACCTCGAAATTTTTAAATAATGAATTTATATTAGTAATTTATAATGTTTTTAGAAATTCAAAAATAAGGAAAAATATAAATGTTTTTATACTCTAAAATATGAACCAATGAATTATACTTTAAACAGCGCGCATGAGCGGTTTTCCAGAAAAAGTAGAATAACTTTTAATTGGGTGTCTGGATCATAAATCTGAGTTCACAATTGCATTCAGAGCAGCGACTTTGCCTTAGGCATGTCCTAAGAGCAATTAGCGCAAGTCAGCTGAAAAAGTTACTCTTTAGACCATTAAAAGAAATAAAATAAATTGGAAATTAATTTATTTTAAAATGATCCCATTTTGAAAAAAATTCCTAATTTCTCCCCTTTAAATACATAATTATGGAAGGTTCAAGGGTTAGTTGCATAACCCCGAGAATTTATAATTTTTCCATTAGAGCATCGGAGAAGAACCCATTAGTGAACGACGATGATGTGATCGATCGAAACAAACCGGATTCGGAGAACCTCACCAACTAACGTGATGTAGAGATATTTCTTCAAATTAATTGTGGAAGGGGTTGTCATTTCTATTCTTATTTTCCCCATTCTTGGATTAAATGACTAACTCGGATCAACCCACAAATAGGGTGATATGTGGATCTTGTGTTCTTGCAGGAGGGTTATTATTTTCCATTTATTTGGGGTTTGATTTGGGAGATTTTTAAGATATTTGTTTTTTTATTGTTTGATATCACCTGGTTTAATCCTTTAAACCGGATAGGATCTACGCTGTGATGAACGACGGTGGAGGATCGTTCCTCAAATTGGTGTATGCGATTTCTTTTATCCCTTCAACCACCCGTTCTATGCGTTCTTTGTGGGGGTTATTAACAATATATCATTCTTCATGAATTTCATAACACGATAATCCAAAATTCGATATCCATCATTGTGATGTCCTACCATATGTGTGAAGGAAATGGTGGACAACGAATCGACTCAGGTCATGAGAGACCGTTCTTCGAGCAGTCTTTGTGCTGGTAGATCGACACATGTTTTAGGGCCCGATGAAAGGCCTGAATACAATGGAGATGACTTCGGGATATCAAGGCGACGTTAATCTTCATGATTCGTGGAGCCAAAATGGTCGGATCGAAGACCGTAGGAGTACCATAGGCATGAAGGAGTAGGTTCAACATTATGGAAATTTCTAGAACACACGGCATGTATCCTGAAAAACACGGTGTGTGGGTTCGAATCAGTGGTGGCTAGGGTTATGAGGTGCGTGAGGCAGTGAAACAACATGTTATCTAAAGAAACCGATGTGTGGGTCCTTACGTGGGACTCGAAATGTATCCTAGGTGATACACAGACATAGGGTGGGGTACATGGCTATGTACTTCACCACACGTCCATAGGAGGCCAGTAACGCAGGTCACCCCATGTACTGATTACACGGGTCAACATACATGAGTTGAGCCTGTGTATGGGCACATGGACAACGTACATGGAGTAGACCCCAGATACATTGACATGGAATGTGAACATTTCTAAATGTCATCTAGTGGAATTTTCATATTCAATCTTTAAAACACGGGCCTTTGTATATAGGTTGTACCCGGGGTAAGAAGAAATGGAGTGTGACACTTTTACACACCATGTACTTCTTAGTATATGGCTTGATCTTCTTGTTCACTATATCTTGATCATGTTTCTTTTGGAGTAGTTCCACCTTTTCTCATTCCCCTGAAGGTCATGTTTTGTTTCCTTCCATAAGAGCATGATCCCTTGTTGAGGATTTTTCGCGATAGAGTTAGGTATCCCTCCGAGAGGCCCAAAGCGAGATCCACTATCCATTCTTTACCCTAGGTAGAGTTAGGCATCGACGTGACTATTTCCATAGGGCGTCAATACTCTACCTAGTAGGTGAATCCAGATTAGTCACAGTATCCACCAAGGTCCGGGTAGTGATCCTCATCTGTGTATCATGGTCTTTCCCACTCAAGAGTGTGTTCTATAAGAATGGGTGTATCTATTTATCATGATCACTCCTGAAGAATGGTACATCTTGACCAGACGCCATCAGAACTATCATACTGGTGGAGTGAGTTCTATTGGATGAGTGATTCATAAAACCTTCTAACATAATCCCTAGCATGGTTATGCGGTTGTGTGACTAGTCTCTAGACTGTGGGGTTGGGTTTTGAGTATATCTAGATGGTGTTATCCTATTTTATGTTTATTAGACATATATTGTGTAGAAATGAATGTACCTTTCTTTGGTGTATTTTTTTCTGGTTTTGGAGGTCCTATATTGAGAATTTTTATACTCACCCTTTCACGGGCATTGATCACACGTTTCGTGTCTTTTGTAGATGGGTGACCTTTTGACGGAGTCCAGGGTGGACCTGGGTAAGACCGGGCTTTCTGAGTTCCCTACTTATCATGGTTTACCTACCTATACTAGCAATAGTCCCATTACCTCATTGTGCTTACTGGTTTGAAATTGTAGTTTGCAGTCTCTTGTTTTTGGTGGGCTTGTACATTGGCTATGTTTTACTTATGTTACTTTACTTCCATTGTACTCTGTTGATTGGGTTTAGTTGTATTGTTTTCTTTTTGTTCCTTAGTGGATTTTACATTTCAGAATTGTGGGCATGGAGATGTGTGTGTGTGAATACATGTACTTGGGAAATGCCTGCCATATTAGTGATATGCCTACTAGGTGCTAGTCACTTACCCCTGGCCTATTGGAGGTGGGCTTGGGGAGTCACGACATGGGCCCCACTGGTACATGTCATGATAGAGTGGTATCAAAGGCAGGTCAGTTCTACATTATGACCGAGAGTCTGTGAGAATGGTTAGGGGGAAACCATGTTAAGTGTTTCGAGAATGGATATTAGGCCAGAGACACCAGTGTTGGAGTGGGTCGATAACGTATCCATACACCAGGACTCTGATAACCTGCTTTCTGACTCGGTATATTAAAACACTAGTTGGGGGGAAGAAAAAAGAATGGCAGATGCATCATATAGTAATGGATTGTGTTTTCCATGTCCTTTGTGTCAGCTATCCAGATATACTTGTCTACCGTGGTATATATTGTTTCCCTACAGGATGACTTTGTGATTCATAAGAGCTAGGAATCACCAAAGCGATAACTAGGATGACCCCCTCAGTGACAAGGCTTTGATAAAGGAACCAGTTCCCCGGGCATTAACTCTATGTGGGGCACCTACTATACCACCACCGGTGGAGTGGCTCGTGGTACCTAATAAACTGACAGATGAGGGGCGCACGCTGAGCATGCTCTATGAGTTCCAGAGACAGAGACCCCTCAGGTTCTGAGGCAAGCCCATCCCTCAGGAGGATGATGACAGACTTGAGGTAGGTACCATAGTTTTATGTTTAGTAAGGAAACTTGAAGATGAGATGGTGACCCTAGGAGTGAACCTTCTTTAGGGTTTAGGGGGACGATGGTGGAGTCTGACCATATAGACTCACAATGAGAAGACACTTTTGTGGATGAAGTTTGAGCGACTATTTAGGGTGGATTTCTCACCGGTTACACTGAGAGAAGTTTGTTTCTTGGATCTTCTTCAACTCCAGTAGGGAAGTTTGAAGGTGGTTGAATATTCATCATGTTTCCCCAACCTCACAAGGGACTTCATTGATATGGTCAGGGATAAATAATTTAGTGTTATGACCACTGAGTGAGGTCTACGACAAGACATTAGAGAATATTTCATGCCTCTATGAATAAAGACTTATGCCGGAGTGCTCAAGCGGTCCTTGTGGATTGAGAGCTTCTTGATGGAGTGGAGACATCTGACATCAATCAGTAGTAGGAAAACAGGTGCAGAGACCTCGATGACAGGGATCTGATATCAGGCACTTGGATCAGGATGTGAGAGATGTCACACGAGGGATCATGGCGGGGGTTTGGTAGTCAAGGGCTCTCGGGATGGATCCTATCATCCTATGGAGAGGTGATGCTACTCATGATAGATTAGATGACATCTTTCTAGAGACTTTACAACCCATAGAGCTATTAACAGAAAAGAAGTGGATAGAATACTAAGGTATAAGAAGAGAGTGGAGCAGAAAAACCCCCTAGGTGGCCGACGTTGTAGAGGAGCAAGGAGAGATATAAGTATTGGAAGACGCTTTGATCTACTTCCTCCACCAACCCCCAGACGTCCACACTAGGCTTTGGGAGCTAGGGGACAAGGGCAGGGATAACTACATATGATCGAGGAGTACGACCCAGAGACTACAAGGATGATCAGAGGTATGATCTGTGTCTTTTCTACCATAGATTCCATACTTATAAACACAGGTGTCAGTCATTCCTTCCTCTCCACATGTCTTGTGCAAATTATTCCGGATCCGTTAGAGTCGTTGACTCGACCCTTATGCATGGAGACACTTACGGGAGGAGACTCGATGATCACACACCAATGCAGACATTGTGATCTTACCCTTGGAGGAAAGAGTTTTGGTTGGAACCTCTAGGTGGAAGCATCGAGGCCTTAGGACATCATTATCAATATGGATTTTCTATCTTTGGTACATGACAAGATTGACTGCTTTCGGGGAAGAGTGTGGTATGTCCAGAACGATGGGACACGGTAATCCATTGTCATTAAATGGGAGACCTTGGAAGCACGGAATGGGATCATGCATAGGAGGGTGCAACCGATCACTCATGAGTTGGATAACCTCACCCTCAAAGCAGTAGATGTTGTGAGCTTCTAGTTCCCAGTAGTTGTGGTGGAGTATGATGATGTATTTCTCGAAAATGTTCCAGGACTACCTCCGCACCGAGATATCGATATCTACATCGACTTACACCCTGAGACGACACTGATTACCTCAACAGCATATCAGATGGATATCATAGATCTTCTCGAGATGAGGGTGAATTTGGGAGACATGCAGATAAAGGGTTTCATAAGACCCAGTGCTTCACCCCAGATGGCCCTAGTTTGTTTTCAGGAAGGCAGATGGGAGTTTGAGGTTGTGCGTGGATTACCGGTGCCAGAACTTGGTAATGGTGAAGAACAAGTATCCACCACCTAGGATATAATTTATCTTCAATCATTTGAGAGGGGGACATTGGTTCTCAATGGTTGACCATTGGTCATGTTACCACTAGTTACGAGTACGAGATGTGGATATACCGAATATGGCTTTCAGATGCTGCTATCATCACTATGAGTACATGGTGATTTCTTTCGGCATGAGGAACACCCTCATAGTGTTCATGGGACTTATGAATCAGACCATTCAGCCATATTTACACCAATTTTTAGTGATCTTCATCCATTACATCTTTGTGTACTCAGTGTCTGAGGAGGAGCACATGAGACACTTGCAGATGGTTATGGACGTACTAAAAGAGAACCAAATATATGGGAAGATCTATAATTACTAGTTCCTGATTTTAGAATTCCCCTTTTTCAGACAAGTCATATCATAATATGGAGTAACTGTGGACCAAGACAATGTGGAGGTAGTGTTAACATGTGAGCCACATCGGAGCGTGATGGAGGTGCAGAGCTTCCTTGGGATTGTAGGATCTTATCAGAGATTCATTCCTAATTTCTCTTAGATATGAGCACCGCTGAAAGCCTTCACTAGAAATGGGAAAACCTTCATGTGGATAGATAAAATTCAATAGGCTTTGGATCAGTTTAGGCAGAGTTTGATGAGCGACCCATTTTAGAGATTTCCGGAGGAGGGCGTCGAGAACATAGTTTTCTACGATGCATCGAGGACCAGTCTAGGCTGTGTCCTGATGCAGAGGTAGCTAGTGATTTCATATGGTTTGAACCATATTCTACCACATGAGAAGAACTATGTGACCCATGATCTTGAGTTGGTAGCGATAGTCATCGCGTTGAAGATGTGGCGGCACTACCTTATGGTTGACCGGTTCGCTGTCTACTCTGACAACAAGAGAATCATGTACATATTCTCAACGAAGGATCTGAATCTGAGACAGAGGAATTGGATAGAGTTCCTCCTAGTCTATGATTTTGAGATCATTTATACTCCTGTGAAGGGTAAAAAGGTGTTAGATGTTCTTATTAGTAGATCGAGCTCGCATCTGTTGAGTGAGGAGACATAGACGTTTCCCTCAATACAGTTATCATTTGTGGATAGAGAGGATGTGAATTACCTTCAGTCAATGGTTTTCACGACTCCACTCATACAGCGAGTTAGAGAGGCATAGCGCGGGGATGTCGACTGTCAGGATTTACATGCTCATTTATCCTCAGGGCATGCCCCTGACGGATATTCTCATGGTGGGGAGCACATACTTCTTTTCAGAGGATGTAATGTTGTACGAGCGGCATTTAGGGGGGAGGTATTGGGGGAGTTTCATACATTACACTTGGCGGTACATACTGGAGTGGTGAAGATGTACTGGGATCTTTAATATGAGTTCTGGTGGTCAGGTTCGAAGAAGGAAGTACTAGTGTTCATTTCCTGATAACTAACAATCCAGTAAGTGAAGGAAAAACACCAGGTTCTAGCAGGGTTAACTCACCCTAGGAAGTGCCATAGTGGAAGTTGGATGGAATATCAATGGACATCGTGATGGGCTTACCATGAATGTCCAAGGGGAATGATTCCATCTAGGTGATCATTGACTAACTCACCATGTCGGCCTACTTCCTAGCCATCAAGGAGTAGAGTTCATTTGATAGGTTGGGGCCCCTCTACATGCATGAGATAGTTCAGCTTCATGGAATACCATTGACAATAGTCTTGGATCGAGATGACTTCTTCACATCCCAGTTGTGGAGGGGATTACAAGAAGCTTTTGGGACTCAGCTACGCCTGAGAACAATGTTCTATCCCTAGACATATGTTCAAACAGAGAGGAGCATTTAGGTTCAGGAGGATATGTTATGAGCCTGTATCAGGGACTTAGGATGTAGTTTTGAGGACAAACTATAACTAGTGTGTTTTTCATTCAATAATATCTTCCACTCCCCCATTGGTACGGCACCATTGAAGGAATTATATGGGAGACCCTGTCGGTCACCACTTTGCTAGACTAACCATAGAGAGTCAGCACTCATGGGTCCAAAGTTAGTATGAGCTACCACCAAGAAGGTATAGATCATCCTGAAGTGGATGTAGACTGCACAAATTCATCCTAGGTCTTATGTGGATAGTCGATAGAGACCACTGGAGTTAGAGGAGGGAGATCACGTCTTCCTTCAGGTATCATATCGACAATGGTTACAGAGATTTAGTCTGGGTGACAAGATATCTCTGAGGATCATCGGCCTTTTCCAGATACTGTGTAGAGTTGTTTAGCTGGCTTACTTCCTAGCTCTATCACCGTAGTTGCACCCGATACATGATGTCTTCCACGTGTCACAATTGAGGAGGTACATGCATGACCCATCACATGTCATTGAATGGGGTGTGATGGACATCAAGGATGTAGAGACCTTTACTGAGTACCTAGTAGAGATTGAGTATCGATATGAGAGGATCCTTCATGGGTGATCGATTCCCTTGGTGTGTGTCTGGTGGCAGTACAAGAATGTTCAAGAGAGCACATGGGAGTGAGAGGCTCTTATCTGTGCCATGTACCCACATATTTTTTAATAGCCTTTGCTTTTGATTCCTGGGGATGCAAGTCCCCAAGGTGGGAAGAATGTAATGACTTAGATTTTAAGTGTATCATTTTTAAATATTTTATGGAATTATTTCGAGACTAGAACATTCAACAGTGTGTGATTCCGAGGCCCGAAGTGCCTGAAATAAATGTTGGAAAAAAAATTAAACATTAAACAATGTGCGTGAGTGGTTTTCTAGAAAAAGTGTATTAAATTTTAAATGGATGAGAAGATAAAAAATCTAAGGGCACTGTTGCATTTAGAGGATTGAATTTACCATAGGTGGGGCCTAATATCGACCAGAACGGGTCAGCTAGAAAAGATAGTTTTTAGACATTTAATGGAAATAAAATAAATTGGCAATTAATTTATTTTAAAAATTACCCATGTGGCATAGTTTCCTAATTCATCACCTTTAAATACATTCTTATTGCATTTTTTCTATGTTAGTCACATAACCCTATGAATTTAGAATTTTTCCATTGGAGCTTTAGAGGAGAACCATCTTGCGAAAGACGACGATGCGAGCACTCGACGCATCCCAGTTTCGGTGAACCTTTGGCAACGAACGTGACATGGTGATCATTCTTCAACAAAATCGAGGTAGGGATTTTTATATCAATTCTTATTTTTCATGTTCATGGATAATACAAAGAATTCTGATCATCCCAAAAACTGGGTGATTTGCTGATTGTGCATTCTTGCCCGAGGGTTTCTATTTTTGATTCATTGGGATTTGATTCAAGAGATTGTTAAGAGAGTTGTTTGTTTATAATTTTATTTCACCCTATTTAATCCTTCTAATGGGAGCAGATCAACTCTGTGATGAACGATGGTGGAGGGTCATTCCTCAAATTATTTTATGTTATTTATTCCTCCGCTTCAACACCGATTTCTTCCCGTTCTTCGTAGGGTTATGAACAATGGATTGTTGCACATCCATTTCACAAAAAGTCAATCCAAAATTAGAGATCTTATATATTTTTGACCTAGTAGTGGTGGGATGACAATTCCAGATGAAGAATCGACGCTGATCGTGAGAGACCATTCTTTGAGCGTTCTTTACGCTAGTGGATTGATACGCATTTTCAGGGCTGATCGAAGGCCTGGAAACAAAAGAGACATCTTCAAGTCACCAGTGCAACAATAATGTTCATGTTTCATGAAAAGAAAATTACAGATCGAATAACAGAAGGCATGGACGATCATGTTTTCGATTCTGGAAAATTCCAAAACACCCGATGTGTATCCTGAAGAACACGACGTGTGGGTCCGGTTAAGTGGCGTAAAGGGTTCCACAATGCATGATGCGATGGCATGACATGTTCTCCAATGAAAACGACATGTGGGTCCTTACAAGGGACATGATGTGTATCCTAGGTGATACAAAGACATGGGGAGGGGTACATGACCATGTACTCCACCACACTGCCATACAATTCTAGTAATGCACGTCACCCCGTCTGTCGATTACACGGGTTCGAATACATGGGTTTAGGAAATGTACGTGCACATGGCCTGCATACATAGAGAAGACCCTAGATACATTGACACGTTGTGTGATCCTTTATAAACACCCTATAGTTATGTTTTACATGAAAAACCTAACGACATGGGCCACTGTACACGGGCATTACCCGTGGTCAGAACACATGGCATGTGACACTTCTACACGTCATGTACTTCTCAGTATATGTCCTCGTCTTCTTGTACACCATTTTTTGGGGAAATTTCATTTGGGTTAGTGACCCTTTTTCTCATTCCCATGTAGTTCAGGTCTTCTTTCCTTCCACATGAGTGTGATCTCTTCATTAGGACTTTTCGAGATAGAGTCAGGTATCTCTCTGAGAGGCAAGGAGCGAGATCCTCTATCCATTGTTGACCACATGTAGAGCTAGGTATCAACGTGACTATTTCTGCTGTGCTCCGATCCTCTACATAGTAGGTGGATCTAGATGAGTCACGGTATCCACAAAGGCCTAGGCAGTGATCCTCATATGTGTATCCTGATCTTTCCCACTAAGGAATGTGTTCTCCGGGAATGAATGTATCTATCTATCGCGTTCTTTCCCGACGAACGGTACATCACAAAAAAAACATCATCAGAGAAATTAGACTCAAGGACTGAGTTCTCTTGGGTGAGTGCTTAATGGAACCTTAGAACTGAATCCCTATCATGGGTATGCAGTTGTGTGACTTTTCTCTAGATTGCAGGTCTGGGTTTGGAGTATATCTGGTTGGGGTTCTCCTATTATATGTTCCGTAGACATATACTATGTAGAGGTGATTGTAACATTCATTGGTGTATTGAATTGTGGTTTTCAGGGTCCTCTATTGAGTATTTTTGTAATCACCCCTCCACGGGGCTTTTCCCAATGGTTTCGTGTCTTGGACAGACAAGCAGCCTTTTGACAGAGTCTAGGGAAGACTAGGGCTGGACTAAAACTTCTGATTTCCATACAGGCCGGGGTGTTCCTACGGCTATGAGCAGCAGTCCTAGTACCTCTTGGTGCTTATAGGTTGGGAATTGTATTTTTCGGTCTCTTGTTTTTGGAGGGATTGTACTTTGGACCAGTTTTCCTTTCTGCACTTTATTTCTATTATAGTCTGTTGGTTGGGTTTAAAACTATTGCATGAATTTTTGTTTTGTAGTGGTTTTTACTTTTGAGAATTGTTTGATTGGAGAGGTGTGTGTGTGTACATGCAATTAGGAATTTCCTCCCATTTCATTGATTTTCATACTTTGTTCAAGTCACTAGCCCTTGGACTATTGGAGGTGAGCTTGGGGAGTCGTGGCACGGGCCCCACTGGGACAGGTCATGACAATATATATGTAAAATTCCATCTAAAATGATTAAATGAAAGAGTTCATATTTGAATAATTTTAATGTTTTTATATTTAATTAATTATAGATGGTTCATAATTAATAATTGAATTATAATTTATTTTTTCATTTATGAATGGTTCATAGATGTATATCTTTTATTTAAATTCATCAATTATAAATTTTTATTTCTTATTTTCGTTTGGAATATCAATTATATTTTACTAATTGTGATGTATGTATTATTTAAATTTGTTAAAACACAACTAAAATTTTTTAGACATTAATTTAAGGATTTACAATACAGGTATGATAATTTCCTAAGTATTACTCTACATTGAAATTGGATTATACTAGGTTATGAGATTTAATTTAGAAGTGTATTACATTTTTTTTCATTTTAGTTGGTAAAATAATGATGGAATTTGGGTATCTTTTGAGTTTTTTATCCTTTGGTTGTAGGAATTTGGATCAAAATTCTCAATAGCCTAATGGATTATAATTTTTTTTAAAAGTGAGTGGTTTCCATCTATAAAACTAATATTTATCATGTGTGATTATAGATTTTATGTGTATTTTGAATTTAAATTAAAGTTTAGTTTATGAATTATACATGAGATGAATTTAGATGCGTGTAATATCATCAATTTTAACATGTACTTATATCCATATCTTCATTGTAATTTGTAAGAATTTTTTTTTTCTGAAAATGTAATTTCTTATTATAACTTGCCCTCTTTAGAGATTTATGGTGTTGTGTAGTGGTAAACCATGTTTTAAAAGGGTTATGTATGAGTAAAATTCATTATGAATAGGTTTTTACGGCTAAAATATAATTTTTAGGACATTCAGAATGTTATATGTCTGCTGCATAAGAGTACCACATTTCAATATGTTTTGTATTGGTTTACCTTGCACTGCGTAGGGGTAGGGATATTCTGTATAAGGGTATCATGAATTCATTATGTTTTATCCCAAACTTTAAAAATTTATATAAGAGTAATATTTTATCTATATAATGGTATCATTTATTTTATTATGGCTACATAATGGTTGTTTTTTATTCTGTGAGTCTAACCAATGACTTCTGAAATTTTACCATCACACGTAATAGTACTGTTTAAGAGTGAGACATGTTTTTTAAATACTGCATAAGGATAGAAGTTGACTTTCATAATAGTATACCATGATTTCAAATTTACATGTATAGTTATCCCACTACTACGTATGGGTAATATAAATATTTTAAATGATTTACAAGGGTTTCCTTCTAACATTACCCAACAACTATGACATGTGTAGTGTAAAACCATGAAACCTTACGTTAGTAGTCATTTTTAGGGGAATATATTAAAAAAAAATTCATTCAATTATTATTCATTTATAATGAACTAAAAAACATTTTCAATGGATTTTAAATATAAAAACATTTCAATTAAATTCAATTGATTGAAAAACACTTAAGTCAAGGGTTTATGAATAATTAAGTGCCCCACATCAAAACAAATTTTCGGAGAGGAAATTATTTATATATATAGTAGTTGGAATTATTTCTATGGATATATAAATGGTATTGACATTATTTAGAATATAACACCCATAAATTCTTCATTTATTGTTAACCACTCTATCTATGCAGTCTATGTTTCCTTTGTTTATGTGGGTGGAGCCATAATTGATCAATCTAGACCTTTAATCCAGATTATATGCATTGAAAAATCTCCCCTCTCTCCTATATCCTAGCTTCCATGATTTTTATCAGTTAAATCCTAGGTATGTTTTTGATATTATACATTCATTAATATTCATGAGATGTAATCTCCCATTGATTTAGGTAAAAAATTAATGGTTTCATGAAATGATAGTAACCTAGAATTATAGAGTTGAATCATAAGAATTATTTTTGATATCCTGAATTTTTATAGAGATACGAATTATCATCACAAAGAGATTTTTATTTGTTAAATAAATAATGATATAAATTAAGATTGTGATAATATGGTGAAAATTTTTAAGAATGAAAAAGTGTACATATTTTAGAGTATTCTTAATTATCTAAAGGATATAATGAAAAAACCATATCTATGATTTTATATAATTTTGGAAATAAAAAATGTAGAACTGGTTCTAGGGGTTCTTGGTGAGTGGTTTGTGTGGGTGATAAAATTTATCTGTCCCAAACTAAGTTAATATGTATAAAGAAGAAGTTTTTTTGTGGAGATGATTCGACATCAACAATGTAACCACAGATGGTTGATTATCGTTGATTATTGCATCGTACCTTGAGGTTTGAAATGATTACCTACGGGGGCTCTCATATTCACATATTTTCATGAATTAATTATACTTCTTACATGGTTGTTTTCTCCATTGATGGTAACTAATCTTGGTTTTGTTTATTTTAAAATTATACATCCGTGATTATCATCCCATTAAAAATTGAAAAAGTAGCATCATTTCTCATTTTATTTTGATTCATATAATGATGTGGTGATTTTATGCTCCTCGTGAATCTATCTGATTGATGTTTTAATTTTGTTACATTATTTTATATTGTTCCAAAATTGGATGTTTTATTCATGGTACATGTGATATGTGACATTTGTGATATCATTATACCTTTGATGTTGAGTGATAATGATGTCTGATGATGATGGTGGTGGATTAGGATAATCATGTGGATTTCCATAACTTGATTCACTGTGTATTCTGAGGGAACTTGTTAATACTTGATACAATGTGTATTTATAGTAGAATTGAAACCCGATTACATTTGTATTCTGAGTAGTGTGTCCCCTCGATGAATTATGGGCTATAAATTTCATACATATTTCATTGAGTATAGTTATATCCACTATGACACCCTTTTTCATCATTCTATCATGGAGGAAAAGTGGGTATGATCATTTTTTTGTTGTTGGTTTGTCTCTACATAAAAACACATTAGGTTATTGTGCAATTTTATTCTTTCGATTAAATTTATTATTATAATGAAAGGAAAATGATATTCTTGTTCAATGTTGTTAAGGATAATTAGTGATGTCCTATTAGGTTTCATACATAAACCCTACACGTTAATCTTGATTCATGTGCACATTTTATTGATTTGGATCCGAGTAAGGTACATGAAATCATGGAATATATTTTGACAATTTTTCATGGTGTTTGAGGCGGGGATGGGATAATTTGTGAGGATTATTGGACATTCATTATTTAATTTCAATTTTCACATAATATATTATTTGGCTTCTTATAATTCATTCAATTTTTTATTTGAATTAATTGTGTACTCTTTTTATAATTTAGTATCCACATAATTCTTAGGATGGAATATATATTGTTTTTTTATTAATGTTATTATTCGTATTTGACATCATATTGAGGTCATAACCGACAAATTCATAAAATTATAACATCACTACTAGTTGGAAGGACCTTGCATCCATGGAGGCTCAAAAGGGATCAGGAAGAACTTTGAATCAAACCCAGTGCTTCAGGTTAGGATATTATACCATGTGTCGATAAAGATACCTTTAACAATATGTTATTAATATAATATTAGAGTTCTTTTTTTATTTTACTATTATATTTTTATCAAAATATTTATATGGTAAACAGAATAAGATTCAAAAAAATCATTAGAATCATTCATAGTTCTAAAGGGAAAACAGTAGATTAGATTCTGATGTTAAATCCCATGAAAACAATATTATTTAAAGGATTATATCTTGGTTAGACATATTTGAGTGCCTCAATCAACCAATAAAGTGTTACATGTTAATTCCTAGTTAACTTGTGTAATCAATTTTAAGGGAAAAAAACTAACTCTTTATAATAATACAATTATGATCCTATTTTTATTATTTTTAACAAATTTATCATTATTAAGTGACACTTATCAGATTAGATTACTAGAGGATGTATTTATAGTTTTTAAATATAAATTATTTGGGTAAATATTTCACCACTCATCCATAAAAGTATAATAAATTGTATTATTTGAAAAACATCATACATTGACATCAATGTTATGGGATATATTGTTAATATGATTTATATGTAATGAAAAGTACAAATTTCAAGAAAAAATCATTTTATGTATATTCATATGGTTCTTCTATTTATTGAACAATCATTTAATTAAATAAATTATTATATTGTTGTAAAACATGATACCCATTTTATAAAATAAACTATTTAATATAAAAAAGGAGTAATCCTTATAAATTTTTTCCTTGAGAGAAATTATATATAAATTAAAATAATAATGTAATATATTTCATGAACTAAAATATTAATAAAATAATTGTTCTTAATGATGTGAGAAAATTGAATGTGTTAATTTATCCCCTTATTGAGTAACCAAATATATAATTCTTTTACTAGTGAGTCTATATTATAATGAGAATTATATATTAATTCAATTAATTTCTCGAAATAATTTGATGAATAATTACCTACGAAACATTACTATCCTTTCATATGTTAAATTTAAAAGATATTATTAATGACTTGGAGTAACGATAAATTTTAATATGGTTGATTAAAGAAATTAATTTTTAATCATCAGAGTAAAATTTTAGTATGTGTGAATGAGTTTCGTAAATGGTTTCTTGGTATTCTCATAATTTTGAGGATGTATGAACATGTGAATGTGATATCCATGTTCTTTTATTTTTTATTTATAGTATAAGAAGGAAGAAATTCCTAAAAAAAGAAATAAGTTACTTATAAATTATAACACAATTTCTACAATTATAAGACCATGGTAACTGGGGATAAAATGTGTGTTTAGGAGGGAGATTAATTTTTTGGATTAGATGAAAATTTTATAACCTATCCAATGGGTTTTAGAAACAATATGGATTATGAAACTATGATATTTTTGTTATAAAATTGTTTATTTTATTTTTAATGGTGCATGATTCCAAATGTTTATTATAATCATTATTAAAAATATATTGATGTTCAAAACCAACAAAATAATTTATCAAACTATTAGTATTCATTCATCTAATGAAGATGTGGGTTTATTAATTAAAATGAATATTTGAGTTTCAAAATGATAGAGTAAAATGTAATATAAAATATCATTCATTGGTAGATATATATAAATGATGTGTATTTAAATTTTAATTTTCTTATAATATAAGATATTTTTTTTTCAGAATGGAGTATTTATAAACATTATAAGGTGATGATTATGACACACATGGTTAGTGATCTATCAGATCTAACAACACGTTCTAAATGAAAATATAAGTGTAAAAAATATATTATCAAAGACAAAAGTTTCTAGAAATGATAATTTTGTGTGTCTTATTATTAAATTTAAAAGAGATTATAGTTTTAAAAAACCTAGTGGGAGTGTTTTTGAACTAGAATAAATTAAAATATAATAAATAAATTATTATCCATGTAAAATATCATTGTAAATTTCAATATATAAACTCAAAGTTTTTGGTTTGTTTTTAATGAAAAATATTAATTAGTAGTTTATTTATTCCAAATTATATCCTAAATAGTTTTGAATATTTTGGTGCAGAATAATGTAATTATTTTATTAGAGATAAAAAATAAATCAAGGAAAAAATTTCATTGAATGGTTTCCCTGGAAGATAATGATGTTGACCATATAATGAATGAAATATGGTCCTAAAATGTGATATCCCATGTAAATGAAGAATAATACATATTTTATATTTATAAAAATTTGTGAATTAAATATAAATTTTACTTTAAATGGGTTTCTATGTTTGATAGTGTACCTGATACGCAACAACGGGTTTCTTTGAAATCTTACGTTGCACACTAATAATATATTATTATTAATTTAAATGGTAGTTAACTCCATTCTATTTTATTGGAGGGAATGAACAAAAATCCCTACAATATGATTATACATGTTTGTAAAATGTAATTACATTTATCCAATATAATGTTAGAGGCTTAAAATTTGAATGAATATAATTTTAAGCATAATTTACATTAAAAGGCTGATTTATCGCCTTTTAATGGCATACACTCATTAAATCTAGTTTTGGTCACTTTAATAAATTATATATCACCAAATAAAATCCTTCTTTAGAATGGGGACATCACAATTTACTTTGTGTAAATTTTTGGAATTTTTCTGATAATGTTCATTTTATAATGAATAGTGAAAATACTGTATTATAATTCAAAACTATGTTTTAATCTAATTTATTTATATGGTTAAATTATATTTTTAATTTATTTTAAAGTTTAATTAGAATATATTTTTACCATTTAACCCAATTTTTTTCATTGGAATTAATTTCACATTGAAATAGGAGATAAACAAGTCTCAATCTTTTGATAGTTATTGTTCTTTAAAAACGAGATATTTATTTTAACAATGGGAATTAATTTTAAAATTAATTAATTTCACATTTATGTTTTGAATTTGGAAAAATAAACAACATTTTTTAATTCGGATGTCAAATATATCATAGGCTTAATTTTTCGTATTTTTCGGAAAAACTTCAATTTTTGATGAATAGTGAAACCACATAGTAGTAGTTAAAAAAACTAACTTATTCATTTAAATGAAATTTTACCACTTCTGTGAATGGAATTTCGAAAATCTGACATACATGGTTGTTATTATTTAGTAAAATGTGGTTTAATAGGATGAAAATAAATTTTGGTGAATAGTAACTTTTGACTTATATTTACCACGGTTAAAGGTAAATTGGGTAATTCAAGGTAAAAACAATATAATAATAATTCTAAATTACATTAACACTTGTCCTAAACTTATTGGATAAGTAAAATCTGACCATGGGAATCCTTGGGTACATTTTGGGACCCCATGGATTAACTTTTGAATGATAATGACACTTTATATTAATTAATTTTATGTAAAGGAAAAAATGACATAAAAAATGACTTTAGTAATATAATTTTTATATGGTGTTCTATGAGTAATAATTTTTCCTATAAATTTTCATTTTAAATCTAAAATTTTTTCCTACATCATGGTATTTTTTTTATAATTTTTAGACATAAAATAAAATAAATTATTTATGACACAATAATGATGAAATATTTACTTCATTAATAAATGATTTAAATAAATAAAATTATAATGATTAAAATATTATCCAAAACATGTCCAATTCTTATTGGATGATTTTATTTCTAATATGAGTCATCTTATATTCAACTTTAATTATTTTTGGATATTTTTAAACTGAAGATATGTTTATAATAATATAATGTTTTCACACCTTCCTAAAGAGCCCCTCCTCTCACTTATAAGAGGATACCACTTCAAACCAATTCCACACACCTCTCAAGCCTTTTGGATCATCAAAACTCTTTCTAATTAATCTCCCTACATCCCTCTACTACTCCAAGAAGCCTTAACTTAGGCATAAGTCCCTTAAAGAATTCCTTTGGTTCAAACCAAAAGGTGTTACGCAAATTAAAGTTAACAGTTTCTCTTAAATTGTTTTCTTATATTTTACTTCCCCAGCCCCTAAACACTTTTTATTCCTTTATTTTGTAACAAAACCAGTATTCTCAATATGATAAGATGTTGTTATGAGAAGGATTCTAACTATAATTACAAACACCTCCATCTAATGGATGAAGAACATAATGTTTCTGTGGATGGAAAACTAACGCCTCATGAAACGATGATTGTTCGATTATCTTCTACCACCTCTCATGTTTGAAATTATGATGGGACTGTATTTATATATGATATATATTATTATTATGTTTTCTTTATGCTTCTGAAATTTCCATTTATAGTATGCCTTTATGGTTTCCATTATGGGTAAACGCGATAATCTCATTAGAGGAAGTGCGGACTACCGCCCCCTCAAAGTGATATGACTCGTTACATCCCTATGTCGGACGTATAAATGATGGAGTTAATGATATAATATATGATATTATAAATGAAATTATACTATAATTATAATATACCTACGTATCATTATGATCTAATTCCATTAAAATAAGAAATAGAAATGAAAGTAGCGTTCATTCGTACGTACGGCTTACCGTCTCCATGAATGGTGCATTTAATTTCTCACCTCCATATGTTATGTACTATTATAAATACATGTATATACTATATATATATATATGATATTTATGTTATCTAAATAATGAATATCATTCTGTATATAGTGGACTATTGACCACATGGACAACTTTTAAATAAAAAGTGTTCATTTTTTGACTCAAGTACCAAATATCGACAAAACGACCATTATTAAATTGAATGATTACATAATGTTTATAACATGGTAATAAGTGATATAAAAGAAATAATAAACTTGAAAAAGGTTCATAAGTAATTAGAAAATAACTTTAGTTTATTATTCAGGAGATTGAAAACAATCGAGTCAAGTGGAACACGAGGTAAAGGACTTCGTCTCAATCTCCTTTCATTGAGGAATATTTAGTTTTATACACAACAT
Organism: Viscum album; assembly: GCA_963277665.1. NCBI lineage: Eukaryota > Viridiplantae > Streptophyta > Magnoliopsida > Santalales > Viscaceae > Viscum > Viscum album. The sequence continues at coordinate 816,809,055 of OY728127.1, forward strand.
TATTATATACGGTGTATAAACCCCATTGAATTTTCATTTCATTCAAAGGTAATATTTTTATAAAAATCATTTTACTATATGACAAAAAGGAATGTTGTTTTAAAGTAAGCGGTGACAACGACCTCTTCTCCGCCACGAGTATTATTTGATCATTGGATTCCTTAACAAGATGTAATGTTTTTAACATGAAAAATAAATACCATATACTCTTTTTACGTATTTTGGTATTGAAAATGACTTGGATAATGGATTTATTATTTCAATATCTTGAAATGATATTTTTTTATTTCAATGTGGAAATGTTATCTTTCCTTTATTCTTATGTTATGTGATATGATCATGTTATGGTTCTTGGGAATTATATATGTATACGGGTGGTTTCGTGATAAGCCTAGGGTGGGTGAGCTTGAGATAACTCTCCAATGCATTGGGTAACGTGATGGAGTTAAACATGAATGTTTCTCCTAATAGATTTAGGGAATATACTATGATGGGTATTCCAATGTGACTCCCTATGTAGCTATGAAAGCTACATTGTATGTATGTTATGGATGCCACATGTTACCTTTATGATTTATGATTTCTATGTGTTATTCATAAATCACATGTTTTCATGAGGTAAGTAAATGAGTTTATGTTTTGTATGTATTAATGAACAATTTTTTTTTCATTGTTTTATAAACCTTACTGATATTTTTATGCTCATACCATGTTTTTAAATGTTTTCACAGGACTTAACGATGAATAGGGTCAAGGATTGGATCAAGGAAAATTCATGCTATCTAAAAAATGGAACTGGACATGACACTTTTTTTCAAGAGATTTTATTTTATGAAAAAAATGGAATCTGTGTATAAGTGTCTTCTTTGTAACCTTTTGAGATGTTATAGTTATGTCATAATACTCTATAAATATAAACATGAAAAGATCCTTAATGTGAATTATTCATTTAATTCAATATTATGTAAGGTTTAAGGCCAGGTCCTTATAGTTGGTATCAGAGGTCGGTTTAGATAACTTTAGGAGTTAGATTATTTTTAAATTAATATCCATGAACTAATTTATGTTAATATTGAAATCATATAGCATTTAGAGATTACCATGTTTCTTCACCTAAGATATTTTTGTGTTCAGAATGGTTTTCCGCAGAGGAAATAGGGAAGCTATGTTGGGACGACATCAGGAGGAAGACAACCTTCCAAATCAGCAACCTAAGATGGTCAGAATCGGAACTGAACAGTTTGGAGCAGTGATGGAACAGTTGACTCAGGCCCTTAAATAGTGGTGGAATCCATGTACGAGATCATCTAGATCAACCACAGAGGAACATGTCAGAATTGGATAATTTCCTGAGGCAACATCCCCCAACATTCAGAGGATCATCTAATCAGGTGCTAGAATAAGGGTGGATTAATGCACTAGAAAATAATTTCTATGTCATGGGTTGTTTAGAACATCAACATGTTAGTCTTATTGTTTCCCCTTTGGAAGGTGAAGCTGATCAGTGGTGTTTGATGGTGACAAATATCAGGTATTGTGAGGAGATTGATGCTCTTGATTGGGATGAATACAAAGGTATGTTTCTTGAGAAATATTTTCCTAAGGTGGTTCGTCTTAGGATGGAAAAAAAATTCCTAGAATTGAGGCAGGATGATGACTCAGTGGCTGCTTATGAAGAAAAATTCACTCGACTGGCAAAGAATGCTCCAAATTTCATATGAGATCTTGATAGTAAAATCAACCTTTTTTACTCAGGATTAAAGCAAAAGTGTCAAAGTGATTTAGCTTCTCGTGAGTTCAAAAGTTATGAGAAACTTATTCGTTGTGTTGATAAGGTGGAAATGAAGTTTTCCGATGATCAAGTATTCTTTGAAAAACAACAGAATTAAAGGTCGATGTGGCAAGTGAAAGGGAAGAACTCTTCAAAAAAGTTTGATGGTAAGAAACTTAAGATTATTGTTTGTGAAAATTGTGGTAAAAAGAAAGATGGGGAATGTTTTTTTAATTATGGTAACTGCTAATGATGTGGTAAAATGGGACACAGGTCTCGTAATTTCACTGAAAAAGATTAGGGTAATGTTAAGACAAAATCTGATTTACAGTCAATAAAATGTTTTAAGTGAAATGAAATTGTTCATTATAAAAATGAGTGTCCAACAAAGAACTCAAATGAAGGAAAACAACCATACTACAAGAAGAAAGGGGTGGTGAAATCCTTTGCAACTACTTCAGTGGATTTTGGGCCATAAAATGAAGTAGTATCAGGAACCCTATTTTTTTGTTCCAACCCCATATATGTATGAAGACAACCATATCTTCATTCATAATATATGGATATTTTTTTGAAAATTACCAATGTGTTGTTTGATTCAGGGTCTACACACTCTTTCATTTCTGAGATGTTTTCTAGTAAATTGGGAATTCAATCTCAAGATATGAATACAGAACTTACGGTAAAACTCCTGGAGGAAATGTTGAGAAAAAAAGAAAACATAAGAACATTAATGTCGTTCTGTGCGGAAAGAATCTACCTGCATACCTTATTGATTTTCATCTATTAGAGTTTGATGTTATTTTGGGCACAGATTGGATTTCTGTTTATCATACTAAGATTGACTGAAAATCTAAAGAGGTTTCATTTAAGAATGATTTTCAATTTTTATAAAAAAATTAACCTTTTCTTTTGATAACATATCAGAAAGATGAGAAAATCGTAAAATATGGAAATGAATGTTACATTGCACATATTGTTGAAAATAATGGAACTGTTCAGATTAATGTTGTTCTAGTGGTAAATGAGTAGCTTGATGTTTTTCCTGATGAGTTTCCTTGTTTGATACCTAGTCGGGAAGTTTAATTTACTGTTGACTAAGTTCATGATGCTAATCCAATTACAAAACCCCCTTATCTAATGGTTCAAATTGAACTTTTAGAGTTAAATAAGCAATTGTAGGAGTTATTAGATTATAGTTTCATTCGACCTAGCACATCAACATGGGGTGATCCTATATTTTTTTGTTAAAAAGAAAAATTGTTCAATGAGACATTTCATTGATTATAGAGAATTGAATAACATCACTATTAAGAATAAGTATCCATTGCCTCATATCGATGATTTATTTGATCAGCTCTAGGGAGCTCAGTATTTTTCGAATATTGACTTGAGATCGGGGTACAATCAGTTGAAAGTAAAGGGAGAAGACATTCCCAAGACCGCCTTTCGTACTAGATATGGACATTATGAATTTTTAGTCATGGAATTTGGTTTAACCAATGCACCTTCTATATTCATTGATCTTTTGAATAGAATTTTCTGTGAGTTCTTGGATAAGTTTGTGGTTGTGTTCATTAATGATATTTTGGTTTATTCCAAAATTAAGGAGGAACATGAAAGTTATTTAAGGGTTTTCTTAAAAACCATAAAATAAAATAAAATATTTAGGAAATTCATCAAGTGTGAGTTTTGGTTACAATAAATTTATTTCTGTGGTCACACTGTTTCAAAAAATGGAATAACTGTTGATCCTGAAAAAATGAAAGTTGATGAAGAATGGACAACACCCAAAAATATAACCGAGATTCATAGTTTTTTTGGTTTGGCAGGTTATTACCAGAGGATTATTGAAAATTTTACACGATTATCTATTCCAATGAATAAGTTAACTCGAAAAGGTGATTAGTTCATCTGGACAAAAGAATGTGATGATTGTTTTTAGAAATTGAAATGGAGATTGGTGAATGCTCCAGTTTTGGAACTGCCATCCAGAAATGGTGAGTTTGTCATCTATAGTGATGCTTTGTTTAAAGGATTGGGTTGTGTCCTAATGAAGAATGATCAGGTAATTTCTTATGCTTCATGTCAGTTGAAACCTCGTTAGTTAAATTACCCTACACATGATTTGGAAGTAACTGATTTTGTTTTTGCTTTAAAAATTTGAAGGCATTATTTTAATGGAGGAAAATGTTAAATATATACTGATCACAAAAGTTTAAAGTATATATTCACAAAGAAATAATCGAACATGAGACAGAGGAAATGGATGGAATTAATAAAGTGTTATTATTGCATGATCCATTACCATCTCGGAAAAGAAAATAAATTGGCAGAAGCACTGAGTCGAAAAGATAATGTCTCATTATCCATGCTAGGTTTGGAATGAGATCCTTTGGTTTTTTATTTGATGAACATTGGCATAGAAGATGTTAGTGCATGAAATTCATCTGTTTTGTTTCAGGCGTCAGTGAAATCATATCTATCAGGTAGAATAAAGCAAACGCAGGAAGAAGATTGTGAGTTGCAGAAAAAGGTAGAGTTGGTTCAGAAGGGTAAGTTGCCTGATTTTAATGTTGATAATGATTGTGTTTTGAGATTTGGTAATAGATTATGTGTGCCTTGTGATTCACAGTTGAAGAATGAGTTGTTATGTGATGCTCATAGTACTCTGTTTTTAGTTCATCCTGGTAGTACTAAGATGTATAAAGGTCTTCAGGAGTATTACTAGAGGAATGGAATGAAAAGATATATTGCAGATTTTACTGTGAAGTGTTTGACTTTCCAGTAGGTTAAAGAAAAGTGGTAGTTACCGAAAGGGATGCTTCAACCTAAACCGGTGCTAGAGTAGAAATGGGAAAATATATCTTTGGACTTCGTTGTGGGATTACCAAATACAACTCGAGGTAATAATGTAATCTGGGTTATAGTTGATCGATTGACTAAATCATCTCATTTCTTTCCTATTCGAGATACTTTGTCTCTAGATCAACTTTCTCGGTTTTATGTTTAAGAGATAGTTAGGTTTCATGGATTTCCCCTCTCCATTTTATCTAATCGTGATCCTAGGTTTACTTCTAACTTTTGGAGAGGCCTTCAGAAGTCATTGAGTAATGAATTAAATTTTAGTACATATTTTCATCCTCAATCAGATGGGAAGTCAGAATGAGAAATTCAGACCTTCGAGAATATGCTACGTGCTTGTTCACTAGTTTATCAGGGAAGTTGGGACCAACATCTTACTTTGGTAAAAATTTCATATAATAATAGTTTTCATTCCAGTATACAAATAGCTCTATTTGATTATTTATATGTAAAGTGTTTTAGCACTATAACTTTTTGCTATAATGTAGGTGAAAGGAAGCTGATGGGATTAGAATTGTTAGATGAGATAGCATAGAAAGGTTAGTTGATTCAGATGCACATGAGAATTGCTCAAAGCAGACCAAAACATTATGCAGATAACAGGAGGACGGATCTTTCTTTTGATGTAGGTGATCATGTCGTTTTTCAATGTTTCTCCATCGAAAAGTGTGATGAATTTTGGTAAGAAGGGAAAGCTGAGTCTGAGGTTCAGTGGACCTTATGAAATTCTTGAGAAAGTTGGATTAGTTGAGTATGGAGTGGCTTTACCTCCATCTTTGTCCCCGGTACACAATGTTTTTCAAGTTTCTATGTTGAGAAATTATATGGCAGATCCATCTCATGTTTTGAGCCCAAAGGTTGTTCAGTTGGAAGAGAATCACTCTTATGAAGAGAAACCATTTCAGATTCTTGACCATAGAGAGAATGTATTTCAGAATAAGGTAATTCACCGGGTAATGGTTTTTTGGAAGAACCATATGATTGAAGAGCCAACGTGGGAATCTGAAAATGCTAAGAGGGATAAATACCCCAACTTATTTTGATAAGTGAATAAAAATTACAAGGATGTAATTTCCAAAAGGGTGGAAGGATGTGACATCCTAAGTTAATGAAGAATAATAAATATTTCATATTTATTAATATTTTTGAATTAAATATTAATTTTACTCTAAAAGGGTTTCTATGTTCGATAGCGTACCTAATACGCAACAACGAGTTTCTTTCAAATCTTATGCTAAAAAATAATAATATATTATTATTATTTTAAATGGTAGTTAACTCCTAGATGTTGTATTAGCGGGAATGAAAAAAACTAACTACAATATGATTATACATGTTTGTTAAATTTATTTACATTTATCCAATAAAAAGTTAGAGGCATAAAATGTGAATGAATCAAATTTTAAGCATAATTTACATTAAAAGGCTGATTTATCACCTTTTAATTGAGAACCCTATTTAAATCTAGTTATGGTCACATTAATATATTCTAAATGACCAAATAAAATCCTTCTTTAGAATTGGGACATCAAAATTTACTTTGTGTAAATTTTTGTAATTTTTCAGATAAAGTTCATTTTTTTAATAAATAGTGACAATATTGTATTTTAATTCAAAACAATGTTTTAATATAATTTATTTATATGGATATATTATCTTTATAATTGGTTTTAAAGTGTAATTAGAATATATTTTTACCATTTAATCCAATTTTGTTCAAGGGAATTAATTTCACTTTGAAATTGGACATAAACAAGTGTCAATCATTTCATAGTTTTTGTTTTTAAAAACACGCTATTGGTTTTAACAATGAGAATTAATTTTAAAATTAATTAATTAAAATTTTATGTTTTTAATATGGAAGAATAAACATCATTTTTGAAATTGGAATATCAAATACAGCATAGGCTGAATTTTTGTTATTTTTCTGAAAAACTTAATTTTTTGATGAATAATGAAACCACATAGTAGTAGTTAAAAAACAGACTTATTCATTAAAATAAAATTTTACCACTTCTGTGAATTGAATTTCCAAAATCCTACTTACATTTTTATTATTAGTTAGTAAAATTTTGTTCAATAAGATGAAAATAATTTTTGGTGAATAATAACTTTTGACTTTTATTTACCACGGTTAAAGGTAAATAGGGTAATTCAAGGTAAAAATAATATTATAATAATTTAAAATTATCTTTACACTAGTTCTAACCTTATTGGATGAGTAAAGGCCGACAATGGTTATCCTTTGGTCGATTTTGGGACCCCCTGGATCACTTATGAATGATAATGACACTTTAGAATAATTAATTTAATGTAAAAGAAAAAATGACATAAACAAAATACTTTTAGCACATTAATTTTTATGTGGAGTTATATGAGTAATATTTTTTCCAATAAATATTCATTAGAAGGATAAAACGATTTAATACATAATGGTATTTTTTAATAATATTTAGTCATCAAATAAATTAAATTATTTATGACACAATAATGATGCAGTATTTACCTCAGTAATAAATGATTTAAATAAATAAGATTATAATGATTAAAATATTATCCAAAACACATCCAATTCTAATTGGATGGTTTTATTTTGAATATGAGTCATCTTATCTTCTACCTTAATGATTTTTGGACCTTTTTAAACCGAAGATATGTTTATAATAAAATAATGTTTTCACACATTCCTAAAGATCCCGTCCTCTCCCTTATAAAAGATGATCACTTCTAACCAATTCCACACACCTCTCAAGCCTTTTTTATCGTCCAAACTCTGCCCAATTAAGATTCCTACATATCTATCCTCCTCCTAGAAGCCTTACCATAGGCAGAAGGGACTTTAAAAAGTACTTTGGTTTAGACCAAAGGGAGTTACCGAAATTAAAGGTAATGGTTTCTCATAAATTGTTTTCTTTTATTTTACTTCTCCAACCCCTAAACGCTTTTTATTCCTTTTTTGGGTAACAAAACCTGTATTCTAAATATACTAGGATGTTGTTATTATATTTATTCTAACTGCACTTACACACACCTCCATCTAATTGATGAAGAATATTACGATTCTGTGGATGGAAAACTAACGCCTCACGAAATGTTGACTTCTCGATTATCTCCTACCGCCTCTCATGGTGGCCATTATAATTAAAAAATATTTATATATGATATATATTATTTTTAGGTTTTGTTTATGATTCTTTAATTTCCATTTATAGCATACTTTTATGGTTACCATTACGGGTAAACGTGATAATCTCATTAGAGAAAGTGCAGACTACCACCCCCTCAAAGTGATATGAATCGTTAATGAAATATGTGGGACGTATAAAGGATGGAGTAAATGATATTATATATGATATTATATTTTAAATTATACTATAATTATAATATACCTATGTATGATTATTTTTTAATTCCATTAAAATAAGAAATAGAAATGAAAGTAGCGTGCATGTGTACCTACGGCTTACCGTCTCCATGAACAGTGCATTTCATTTTTTACCTCCAAATGTTATGTACTATTATAAATACATGTATATGATGGATATATATGATATATTTGATATCTAAATCCTCAATATAATTCTGGATATAATGTACTATTATCCACGTGGAGAACTTGTAAATATAAGGTGTTCATTTTTGACTCAATTACCAAATATCAACAAAATGACCATTATAATATTGAATGATTACATAATGTTTATAACAAAGTAATAAGTGATATAAAAGGAATAATTAACATGAAAAAGGGTCTTATGAAATTAAAAATTAACTTTAGTTTATTATTCAGGTGATTAAAGAATGATCGAGTCAAGTCGGACACGATTTAAGGGACTTTGTCTCAATCTCCTTTTATTGAGGCATATTTAGTTTTATACACGACTTTATTTTATATTGTGTATAAAACCCTTTGAAATTTAATTTCATTCAAAGGTAATCTTTTTATATGAAGCGTTTTACTAAAAAAAACTGGAATGTTTTTTTAACGTAAGCGGTGATAATGACCTTTTCGCCGCCGCGAGTATTATTTAATATTTGGCTTCCTTAACAAGCCGTAAAGTTTTTAACAGGAAAAATAAATACCATATAAAATGTTTACATATTTTTGTATTAAATATTATTTTGAGAATGGATTTATTATTTCAATATCATGAAGTGATATTTTTTTATTGCAATGTGGAAATGTTATCTTTCTTTTATGCTTATGTTATGTGTTATGATCATGTTATGGTTCTTGGACATTATTTATGTATACAAGTGGTTCCGTGATAAACCTAGGGTAGGTGAGCCCGAGATAGCTCTTCAATGCATTGGGTAACGTGACAGAGGTAAACATGAATGTTTCTCCTAAGTGATTTAGGGAATATACTATGATGGGTATTCCAAAGTAACTCCCTATGTAGCTGTGATAGCTACATTGTAAGTATGTTATGGATGCCAAAAGATACATTTATGATTTATTATTTCTATGTGTTATTCATAAATCTTATGTTTTCAAGAGGTAAGTAAAAGAGTTTATGTTTCGTATGTATTAATGATTTTTTTTCTTTCATTTTTTTTATAACCCTTACTGAAATTTTTATGCTTATACCATGTTTTGAAATGTTTTCATAGGACTTGAAGATGAATAGGGTCAACAATGGGATAAAGGAAAATTCATGGTGTCTAAAAAATGGAAGTAGACATGAATCTTTTTTTCAAGAGTTTTTATTTTATGACAAAAATGGAATCTGTTTAGAAGTGTCTACTTTGTAATCTTTTGTGATGTAATAGTTATGTCCTAATTCTCTAAAACACTAAAATTGAAAAGATCCTCAATGTGAATTATCCAATTAATTCAATATTATGTAAGGTTTAAGGCCATGTACTTATATAAAATGTTATTAACACTATTACTATTGATGTTATAAAGTCATATAATTAGAATACTACTTATAGTATTTGATCATTTATAGAATGATTCTTAGTTCCTTTCATTATCGAAACAAATTTTCCACATATACATATTTAGAGTCCCGAGTTTTTCTATTTTAAGATACTAAAATATTTCAATATTTTTATAGAGATAAGTGTTATGAAGACAATAGATTCTGAGTTTCAGTGTTCAGAGGATTAATTTTATAAATCTTTTAGATATATTTTATATTTCATATTCTCAAATTATTAATGAAATATGTATAACTCTTAAATAATTTATATTTTCATAAATTTGAGTCTATAGTTTTGTGTGAAACATTGGGTCTACCTGTAGCACAATAGAAAATGAGTTAGCATGAGATATTAATCTCCCTTGCTCGTTAGTAGTGAGTTTAATTGGATTAATTAAATATTAAATAAATTAAATAAATATTTTAATTTATAATAATATATTATAAATATATCGTTATGTAAGAATCAACACTATTAGACCCATAATTTTAGAAATTTTTGAAAAGCTATATTTTCTTCTTTTGTTGGAGAACTTTGATGAATAATGACAGAACTAAGGATCATATTAGATCCAGAAAAAATAAATAAATCAGCTCCTCTAAAAACATTAGTGGATGCGGTCTTCATCAATTATCAATCTATAATCAATGGAGGACTCGTTATGTATAGTATTATTCCCATATAATTAATTTTTTTAATTTGGTTCTTCGTTTCTCGATCAACAAACACTATGGCCTATTTGTGATCCCCTAAAGAAAATAAAATTTCATTTTTTTTTTTCGAATATGGAGTCTCTTATCATTATCAATTGACCATGAAATCTTTGAATCGATCAATTATAATTTGTTGGTACCTTTCTTTCCAATATTCTTCTCTCTCTTCAATGGTTGAATCCCTGAAATCCTTTTTCGAATTTTCTTGGAGGTAATGAGTTTTATTGGTACCCCAAATTCTCATCGAATCGAGGAACAAGAAAAAAATTTCATTAAAAGAATAGAACGAGAAATCTAATGGGACAAGGATGTTAATTTTGTTCTTTAGGGTCATAAAATGGAATATGGGAATCATGGAGGCTTGTAGAATAGGAAAAAAACCATAAATGATGATCAAATCTTATTTACAGAGAATGAAAACCCAGATTCACAAATTACAATCAATTGCAGGAGTTTAGGACTGTGTTGAGGTGTTGTATATTTAAGATTAAACAGATTTGAGGAGAAATGATGTATCTAGTATTTCTATGTAAATCAGGACTACATGATGTGTTTAAGTAAGAACACACAACTTGTAGACCCCCTCATCATCAATAATAGGGTTTCATAAAAAATAAGGGTGTGAGGGCATGGAACCCTCCCTTACATGACATATACACAATATCAGTTTGATAACATGTGTGGTGTACCACATGGATGGGACCCTGTATAGATGCAAACATACATGGGAATAATGTAAACAGACACGATGGGAAGAACATGTCCCGATACCCAGGTATCTTAGACACATCATGTAGTCCACCTACATGGTGTGTACTCCAACATTATTGGGGGTTGTGTCCCATTCAGGGACATGCCCAGGCTATGAGGTGGTCCAGACATAGTGTGGGTCACCTCACTTGTTGTGTACCCATTCATATCATCTAGTTATGATTTGATCAACTATATCTACTTTATTTGGACTAGGATATTGGCTCACAAGTAGAATATCCAATGTGTTTTTTCACACAGAATTTGATGGTTCCCTCATCTTTAGATTTTGAGATATCATTTTGAATGATTTTGGAATGATGACTACTACAGAATCCAAGATGATGATAGTGATCAAGCATAATCATAAGAGGATTAATCAGGAGTGGTACCCTCCATCTAGGTAGGGTATGAGGCCTAAATGGAATATAGAGTTGGACCCTATAGCCGACCTGAGAAATGGTCATCTATTGACTATTGATAAGAACCATCCTACTGGTTTAGTTATGGGTCCTTGATGATTATATGAGTGGAAACCAATAAATTGGATAGGCATGGATCCTAGACTTCCTAATTTGAACAATCTTATGGATTAATGGAATGGGTTATTGATGACGTAGAGTGGAACCATCCTGTTTGGTTAGGCATGGGTCCTTGACCATCTTAGTGGAACTCTTCGGTTGGGTGAGGCATGGTTCCTCCATTTACAATCAGATTGTAATCCTTATTTTCTAAAAAGTCATGGATCCTTTAACTAAAATTGTGTCCCTCATCTATATATAATAGTGACACGATTTTTCTTGACATAGCATTGGACCGAAGATGAAGAGGGTTGATTTCTACACTAAGATTCATTTATTTGATGCAACTTAAATCCATGTAGGCGAGTAAGTGATGCACAAAGAAAAAGTGTCATGTTTTGGTGAATGAGTTCATTATACATGTATGTCTCGGGAGTATGGATGGGATGATGGGAATTATTTATGAACTTTTGGAATATTTGGCTACTCTTCTTAATGGTTTGAGCTTCGAAATGGGGTATTCCATGTGATTTCTATATCAATCATATCATGGTTGGATAATTATACTCTCCTGGTATATGTGGTCAGGGTTTGATGGGTAGTTCATATTATCACCCATGTTTATCCCCTTGTTATTGGATGAGTATAATTCCATTTATTGATTGCTTGTGATGTACCCCTTCACTATACCTCATGCATATAATATCATTTTTTTTTATTTTTATATCACTTAATGATTCCCCTAGAATATGTGGAATTCTACTGGGTATCATTATACTCACCCCTGTATGTTATTTTCCAACACATGTATTTATTCAATTAGATGAAAGGCACATTGAAAATGACTATAGTGGAGGATAGGATACCAGCTTCTTGAACCGTGTAATGTGATTGTAGATTTTGATTTTCGATTGGAACTATCATTCATCTATTTAATTTTCCATTTTTTAGTTTTGGAAAAAGATCTTATTGGGTGGGTGTTTTTTCCATTACATTCAGTTTACACTACTATGAAATCATATTGTTTGGTGATTCATGAATGCTTGGTTTATTTTATAAAATTGTTACATCATTTTTTCTTTCCCTTTTCACTTTTTCATTATGTTGGATGTGTGTGTATACAGGTAATTTGGAAATGGTCTCCCCGAGTTAGTTATGCCTTATGTGCTAGTCGCATACCCCTAGCCTATTGTGTGTGGGGGGGGGGGCATTTTATCTCGATCCCATATTTGATCGAGTTGTTACAGATTGGTATCATATCATATTTATTCATTGGGATGTTGATGGGTAATTACATTTATAGTGAATGGTTGGATTTTGAGAAACTATGTCAACATGTGTCGAGTGTGGATATGAGGCTAGGGTATCTAGTTATGGTGCTATGGTCAATGTAACACTTCACCATGAAAAAGACTACTTGTTTTATTGACTCGACCTGATGAGAAATTGGTTATATGGATTTTTGTTATGTGAATTATATAGGACTAAGTCATTGAATATCCTTATTGGGTACAATCTAGATTTTTCTTGAAATGTGGATATATTCTCATCTCACCATATTAGTCCTTGATAACTTTTTGAATACCTCTATGATGAAATCCAACAAAGATACTATCTCTTGATTATAGAGATGACCCAACAAGAAATGAGCCCTCGGTTATGGGTCCATTCTTGACCCCCTTCCTTTAGGTGGGGAGGTATCAGCACCTCTAACTATCAATTAGTAGATCATTATAGTAGAGAATGCTAAGGAATTTTATAGGCTTAGTGGACTCCATGAGTTCTAGTATAAGTGACTACTGTGTTTCCATGGTGAGATAGATCTACATATCACTGTGTATTTTCTAAGGTCAGTAGTTAATATATTTAGGCATGTCCAATCCATGATGAATCATGTGGTGTCACTATAAGCCATCCATTTCCATAGATCCATTGGGTATTGGAGTTTCCATGTTACAAATATGCCTGAGGAGTCAACACTCTCTTGGGATGACATCCAGTAGTTGTATCGTGAGTACTACTACCCCTATTTCGTTTTCTCAATATAGATCCAAGTTATTCTGAAGCTATTTCATGGAGAGAGGACAATGGATGATTACACAGTTAGTTTCAAAGACCTTACACAATTCTCTTTTAACCAGATGAAGTATGGTTACTTTTGATAATAAAAAATTGATTAGGGACTTCGTAGAGAGATCTATGCCAGTGTTGTGAACTTGTACATCCCCACCTATGCTGGGGTGAGGGAGTGGGAACTGGTTATAAAGAGTTTTCTACCATAGGTATTACATATATATGGAGATGGGATTTGGCACTGTACTATTTAGATGTCTATAATAGCTAACAAACATCAATAACTATGATATCAATATATGAAATTATTACATGATCATACTCAGGAGTGTTGTGAGAGGAATCCTAGAGTTTTATGGTATCCATGAGTGGGGATATATTTTACTTGTGCGGGTTGAGATTAGATGGAATCAAACTGTCTAACCAGGTGTTTCGAGTACCACACTGCGATAGCTAATGGATCAACATGATAGTGGAATAATTGTGATTATAGATCTACTATGTTTCCACATGGTGGTCCACATAGAGGAAGATAAGTAAGAGGAGAAGGAGGATATATGGGTGGTGGATTCCACTATAAAGTCCTTCTACCACCACCACAAGGATGCCAACATCAGGCTCAGGGAGATCGAAGGTAGTGTCATGTATAGCTACAAGAATTGGAGTCATATGAATCCTTAGTACACATTACTATCAAAGGGATGATCTTTGTATGTTCTACTCCATCCAATGTATTATGAGACACAGGGGCTAGGTATTCCATTATATTTATACTCCTTGTGTGATAGAAGGTTATCAACTTTGAGATAATAGAAAAGAAGATTCATCTTGAGGTTCCTACAAGGAATACATTTTTTGTATCACTCATCTCCTGGGAGTGTGAGATATTTATTGGTGAAGAGAGGTTTTGATGGGACCTTTTTGTGGCCAAAATGGGAAACATTGATGTAATCTTGGGAATGGATTGGAATTCAGTTTCCACGCCCATATTAATTATCACCATAGATAATTCAGAGGTATAAACATTAATGGAAAAATAATATACATTTTTTTGGGAGAGATCTCATGGATGATAAGTGGAAGCTATGATAAGGAGGTTATATACTTTCACCATTCATTTAGAAAGAATATCCCTTCTCACAATAGTATCTCCAGTCATCTGGTTTCCTTCCATTATAAAGGATTATATAAACGTTTTCACCAAGAAGTTATGAGACTACCTCTGAGTTGGGTGATGGAGTATTTCATTTATTTGCATTAAATGATAGATTTGATATCTTTTGTAGAACATTGCATGAATTATATCATGCTCAAGAATTTTTTTGGTTTAGTTGGAAGTCCATTTGGAGAATGGACTCATCAAAAACAATGTGCCCCCTAGTCAGCTCTATTGTTTTCAGTGAAAAAGGATGATGAGAGATTTCATCTTTTCATGGATTATTTTTTTCCTTGAAATAGTACATGATAAATAATATGAACCCCTTCGATAGGATTTATGATGTCTTTTTATGTCATGAGAAGGATCTAAAATATTTATCTCAAGTATGGCTAGGACCACTTGTGCGTTAATGAGGCTGATATTCCAATGTTGTATTTATAATGTCAGTATAAACACTATGAGTTCCATGTGATGACTTTTGGTGTTACAAATTCCCCAGTTGGAAGTTTATATTTCATTAAATTGGCCTTCTATCCATACATATACTGGTTTCTTATTATCTTGATCAATGAGATACTAATGTACACTTCATTAGAGGAGGATCATGCAGATAACATGAGGATGGTTCTTTATTTTCAAGGAGAGAACCGGTATTTGAGGAAGAAATTGAAGTGATATTTCTAGTTTTAGGAGGTTAATTGTCTAGGGAATTTCCTTTCCGATCCAGGTATTGTCATGGATCTAGAGAAGGTCGAAGAAATTTTTGATTTAGAGCCACTCATGAATGATTCATAGGTGTAGAGATTCCATATAATTGCAGGGTACTACAAGAGATTTGTTGTAGAATTATCCATAATCATAGCTCATTTGACCTCCATGAAAATGAGAGGGAATCTATTTACTTGGTCGGAGTAGTTCTATAGGGCTCTTGATGAGTTAATTTAGGGGACGGAATCTTCCCCAGTGTCGATACTACCAAGTAAAGGAATGGAGTTCATAGTATATTGTCAATCCCTGGGAGTTTGTCTTAGTTTCATGTTAATGAAGTGATATGAAGTCATCACTTATATTTAGATTCAGTTTAGACCATATGAGGTGAACTACGTGACTATAACATAGTGCTGGTAGTGTTAGTCTTCACCCTGAGGATGTTGAGGCACTATTTTCTTGGAGAGAGATTTATGGTTTACTCAGACCACCAGAGTCATAGGCATTTTTCATGTAGAGAGGCCTAAACCATTGACAAGGACATTGGTTGGAGTTCCAGTAGGACTACGACATCGAGATGATCTATAATCCATGTATGGGAAATATAGTAGGATAACCCCTTATTAAGAATTTTTAGGATCAATTAGTGTTGAAGGCTTGGAAGTAGTTGGCTTCCTTACAGATGACCTCAGTGGAGCATGGGGTTCAATTTTTCTATAGTCAATGGTGTTTACTCAATAGCTCCATGAGCATGTGAAAGAGTCATAACTAGGGGCATTGACTGTAATGTCTTACATGATCTGATATCCATAGGAGACTCCCTCGAAAATAATTTTGAATGAGGGAATCATGTCATGTTGTAATAGTAGTGAATAGTGGTTCTAGTAACATTGTAGGAGGAGGTGATTTGGGAGTTAACACACCTCCCCTAGTTGTACATCTTGATTTGGGGAAGATGTACAGTGACCTTCAGTAGCATTTTTGTTTTTCTGAAATGAGATGAACTATAGATGAGTTCTTCACTAGATGGCTCAAATATTATGAGTTGAGAGAGGAGCAGAAAGTCCCAACTATTTTGTTTTAGCCCCTTAACATTGTGAAGTGGAAATGGTATGAATCAAATGTGGACATCGTAACATTAATTCCATGCATAATTATTGGATAAGATACATCTTTGGACTTAGTAACATTTCACTTGTTGACAAACCATACATCTTGACACAAAATCAACAATCTCCTTCTTCATGTTGTCCCACCAAAAATGTTCTTTCAAATATCTATACATTTTGGTGCCCCTTGGATGTATAGTGAAATTGGAGCTATGAGCATCATCCAAAAATTCTATCTTTAGATCAGTTATATCAGGAACAAAAAGTCTCTTCCCCAATTTTAAAATTCCATCTTTATATAAAAAGTCACTCAATCTACCATCATTCACAGCTTTAATCTTCATTTTAAACTCCTCATCATCATGCTGAGAAATTTCTATCCTTTCTAGTAAAGATGGTTTGGAATCCATTTGAAAAATTATTTATTTTTCACCTTCCATGGTTATTACCATATCCATCTTAACTAGATCCATGAAAATAGGATCCCTTTCAACTCTCATCTTGTTCAAAACTCCATGATTCTTTCTTCTCAAAGCATCTTCTACCTTATTTGCCTTCCCCAGGTGGTATTATATAGTGAAATAATAATCATTGAGTAGTTCAAGCCATCGTCTTTGCCTCATGTTGAGTTCGTTCTGTGAGAAAATATTCGTCAAACTATTGTGGTTGGTATATATCTCACATTTTCACCATAGAGGTAATGTCTCCATATCTTCAATGAGAAGATTACATCTGAAAAATCACGATCATAAGTAGGATAGTTTTCTCTTGAATTTTTAGATGTTGTGATGCATATGCACTAACCCTATCATTCTGCATAGGGACACAACCATGTCCTTTCTGTGATGCATCACTATAAATAAAAAACCCATAATTCCCTGATGGTAGAGTCAATACAGGTTAATTGACTAATATTCTCTTCAGTTCATCAAAAAATTATTTACACTCTTTTGTACAAACAAATTTAACCCCTTTTCATGTGAGCTTTGTTATTGGGTTATCCAACCCGGAAAAATTCCATAAGAAACGTCGATAATAAATTTCTAAACCAATAAAACTGCGTACCTCAGTTATACTCATTGGTGCTAGACAATCATGGATTTCCTTGGTCATAGAAGGATCAATGAAGATTCCATTCTTAGAGACAATATGGCCATGAATATAAATCTCCTGAAGCAAAAATTCATACTTGTTAAACTTCCCATATAATTTGTGTCTTCGAAGATTCATTAGAATAATACGTATGTTATTTTCATGATCTTCTTAGATTTTAGAGAATACAGAGATATAATCAATAAATACCACCAAATAGTCATCAAGATATTCCTTGAAAAATATATTCATTATATCCATGAAGATAGAGGGTGCATTAGTCAATCCAAAAGGCATTACTATAAACTCGTAATGCTTGTACCTGGTTTGAAATTATGTTTCTGTAATGTCTTCCCTATTCACACATAACTGATGATATCTAGATCGAAGGTCAATCTTTGAAAAGTATTGAGCTCAGTGAAGTTGGTCAAATAAATCATCAATGCGAGGTAGGGGATACTAGTTCTTTATTTTTATATCATTGATCTCCCTGTATTCAATGGGAAACCACATAGATACATCTTTCTTCTTAAAAAAGGATAGGGTCTCCCCAAAGAGAAAAATTAGGGGCAATAAATCCCTTATTACTCAATTCATCTAGTTTTTTCATTAGTTCCACTAATTTTACAGTGTCCATTCATTAAGGGGTCTTTGATATGGGCATTGAACCAGGAATTAAATCAATAGAAAACTCAATTTATTGTTCCGGAGGATGTCTAGGTAAATCCTATAGAAATATATCAACATACTCTTTCACAATACAGAAATCCTCTATTTGAACATAATTTTCCTCACCCAAAGTTATTTCATTCTATTCGTCTCCAAAAATTGAATTTAGTTAAGCTAATGGGCAGGGGTCTAGATAAGAATTATGTGGTGACGTTTCTGCCTTAAATATAAGGTAATCCTTATCATCATAAAAAATTATAACATTTTTCTTCTTACAATAAATATTCACATCCTGGTCTGAAATCCAATCCATACCAAGGATTATATCAAATTTAATCAGGGTTATGACAATGAGATCAGCTGATAAATAACGTTTATATCCCTTAATGGGAATTGATTCACAAAACATTGTTGCAATGATACTTCATCATCTTTCTTTGTGTTTTGAATCAATGACCATCAATTCTTAGCATCTCTAGTGAGGAAGTAAAGTGCCATGATGACTTTTTATCTTTTTCTACTCCCCACAGTGTGTAATATTTTATCTAAGTAATTTATCCACTGCTCTGCCACTAATGGATTTGTAATCCCATTGAATATTGGTTGTTGTTGCATCATAAAGTGATCTAACATTGATCCTCCATGCTGTGGATATGGGTGATCCATACGGGTATGGTTATTATTCATAACCTGAGTGAGTTTTCCTAGAATGGTGATTAGCTGATCAGCACCAGTTGCATCACCAGCTCCACTATAATTATCTTGAGTAGGAGGGAAATCCTTACATGAAGTTCGTGCATTGATACAGTTTCCATTACTTCCACTGGGCTCCATTTCTAAACAATGGAATAAACTATATTAGTTTATGAATCACAATTCATATATCCAAACTAATAAAACACTTAACATAAATTGAACAGTTTATGGATATAATCCATAATCTTAAAAATGTTTTCTTTGAGAAATTATATAATCATTAACCCTTCACAATGGTTTGTAATGAAAATGTTAATTATTTAATGAATATCCTACGGGAGTGTCATAACCAAGAGTGCAGCATGGCCCATTGTCATGCACAAGTTCTCGTTCGAGTCTAGCTTAGAGTGGTGTTTTTGGATTTTACAGCTAGGTACATCTGTGCCAGAGCTGCCTCTACCTACTCGTATCCAGATAGGGATGTATTTCATGGAATACTCACAAAATAATTACAATACTAAAATTTTAGGAAGTTATTCTTTACTAATCCTCATAGTCTATCTTAGGGTAATGTTCTCTAATCAGAGTTTTTCTAAATCTAGACTCCAAGGTTTGTACTAAACTTCCTCTGATACAAATTGTAATTCCCTGACCCCATAAGCCCAGAGTCGGTGCATTATAACATAACATTGGAATGATCACAAAAGATCAAGTCTCTAATGACCGATTAGTTTAGTAGCCTTGGAAGTACTAGATAGATTCATAAAATTTACATTATATCATAAAATGGAAAACTACAACAACATTGTTTCCATAGACAACACTAAGATCCCATAGATTATCCTTTTAGTTCTATCATAATATACTACTTCACATTCTGGGAAAAATAAAAAATAGAAAGGGGTGAGCTCAAATGCTCAGTAAAGATAACAATAATGCAGAAACTTTCATATATAAGCATAAACATTTAAGGAAATGTATAAAACTAATAAAGACTTTTCATCATAAAATTCATCATAATAAGGAAAATATATGTCAAAATAATTTTATTTACTTACTAACATGGATATTCTACTAGTAGAATTATCACATGCAATATCAATAGCCACTTTCATAATGATGGGATGCATAATGCCAAACTTCATAACCACATAGTCTAGGCCTTGTTCCAAGACTAAAAATAATATTTTGTCATGGGATTTTTTCAATACACTAGTTTGTCTCATGAGACCTACCGATTCATCAAGGTGATACAGCGGGCTCCACCCGTCACTTACTATGTCCAATGCATTCCTCATATGAAAAGTTTTAAACATAACATAAACATTCGTATTAAAATTGGCATAATAAATGTCAACACATTATCCATAAACCATGAATGGTATGAAGTAACACATCCACAATCAAACTTATAACAAAACCTTCAATACTATATGGAAGTTTTGTATCATAATAAAAAACTTTAAATAAGCTTAAAATCCAACAAAGGATGTTGACATAGATGAAATCCAAACCTTTTTAGAGAAATATCTCTTTCTATTTTGAAATCATTTAAGAAAACATTTATTTTTATAACATTCTAATAAGATTGTATGGGATTCTTAGATGATTTTATAACGGTGGAAAATATCCTCACCTGCCGTATAAGTTAAAAAAACTTTCTTACCTTAATTTTTTTCGAAAAGGTCATAAAGTACCTTGTTTGGAAAATGATGGAAAGATTACTTTAAAAACATATAAGGTCTTATAAGGGTCTAAATGACTTTACCCCATTGTCTAGTAAATAGAAAAAATGTTTTGAAATACTTTTTTACGAAACATGGATATAGATGATAAAGAGGTCCCAATAGATACTTACATAAAAACGACCTCGGATAATAAAGATATTGTGAAATTATCACTTAACTTGTACTTTTCCTTGTTCTAGGGTAGGTTAAGCTCATGTATAATGGTAAAATAATTGTTATTAAATTATAAAAGAATCATATTCATTAATATGATATCATATATGATTTTTCAACATTGCTTTGTTAATAATATTTTAGTATTATTGTCATTTCGGGTGTTAACTGATTTGTTTTCCTTTATATTCATTGTTACAAAAGTATTGTTTGTTATGGATAGGATGTATCTTATTCATATTAAAAATTATATTATGTCTTTAGACATTATTTTTAATCATCTAATGCTAATTATTCTTGAATGGATAGGATGGGGAATAAATCTTATCACGTTCATGGAGACGTCAATTCGTATGTACGCATGGGCGACAATATCATTCTTTTGATATTAAAAAAAATTATAATGGGATGTTATATCATATATAAAGAATAATTATCATGTTATATTTATTATTTATGTCAATTACACATCATTATTATACCCATCCAAATAATAATGTATTTAATAACAATTACACAATGACGTGGAGACGGTAAGCCGTACGTACGCACGTATAGTGACATGTCATTAAAAGGATGGATAGAATAATGAATATGGTTGTACCATATTTATAATAACATCATATTATATAAACGATAATGGATTTTTTTATTTCACAATGGAAACAACAATGAAAGAGGAAGTGGACGAAAAACGAACTTGAAAGAGGTGATGAAATATTTACCTCTTCTTTGGGTTCTTCGTTTTTGTTTGATCAAAAGGGCTCCTTAGATTGGGTTTCAGACTAAAGGAAGCCTCTACGACAAAGGGAGGACATATTGGAGGATATTTGGGAAGTTTTTGGCCAAGGAAAATGGCTTTGAAGGTGTGAATTTGAGAGAAAGGGGAGTTCCCTTTTATAAGAGGGGTGAGGGGCACCTTAGGAAATGCTAGAAATATTATTTTATAATAAAACCATATTCGATTTATAATTTATAACAAATGAATTATTTAATGTATCAGGTGGGGGGGAAACTACTCAACCAATAGGTTTTAGATATGTTTGGGTCACTATATTAACCTTATCTTTTAGATTTAACACTTTGTTAAATAGTTTGACATTTACCATGTCTTTTTGTATTTTTATATTATATTGTTAATTAATATACTATAAACTTCCAAAAGAACCCCATGTGGTTCATTTATGATACACCTATCATTATATGAGTATATTTTCTGAACCATATATTATTAAGAATACAATATATATTAATAATATAATATTTGTTTCAAAAACTCTTTTATGTTAATTTAGACACTATTTGTTATTTTGTTTTTGCTAAATTCATAACAGAATTACTGCTTAAAAAATTTATCTAACCAACCCAAACATGTCATATTAACCTATAATATTAGTGTAATTAATAAAAAGTTTGAAATCACATTTATTTGGATATTTATAATATGCTTTTTTTAATATTTCATTAATTAGGTAATTACTGCATCATCATTGTGTCATAAATAAATTTAAAATTTTAATTTCCAAAAAGAATAAATAAAATACCATTATTTAGGAAATATTTTTATCTTTCTAATGAATATTTATAGTCTAATTTATCATATGTATAACCTTATATTAAAAATGTTTTAATTATTAAACATTGATTTTAACTCTTTTAACTCTTCTTTAAATAAAATAATAATAAGTGTCCTAATCAAATACAAGTGGACCAAAGAGGTTCATATTTTATTCCTAAGGTTTTTTTGGTCTAATTATACTTATCAAATAGAATTAGGACATGTGTTAGAGTAATAATAATATCATTTTTACTTTTAATTACTCTATTACTTTTAACGGTGGTAAATAAAAGTCAAATGATACTATTTACCAAATATTATATTAATCTAATTGAACACCATTTTAATTACTAATATAAAAAATCTCTCTATGATTTTCAAAATTCAACTCACAGAAGTGGTAAAATTAATTTTTATGTTAATTTTCAAATTCTCCTAGGAGGTGGGTAAAAGGCGGTTTAAAGTTCAATAAAATTTTTATATATCTAAAACTATTATAAAATGACTACAATTAATTAAATTGAACATATATAGGTATTATGAATCTATTTTGACAAAAAAAAATTAATTAAAATAAATAATTATTTAAATAAAAATTCGGTTTTAAACTATAACTTAGTGTTTTTCACTATTCATCAAAAATTGAATGTTTTCAGAAAAATACCATAACTTCACCCTAAGCTATTTTCGATACTCCTAATCCAAAAATGAAGTAAATTTTGAAAGATAAAAATTAAAAATTTAATAAAAGTGGGTAATACTATTCATTACAGCTAGTTTGATTGATTGTGGTGTGTTAGAACTCGATGTTGTGTACGACACACGCTATTGTATTATCCAATGAGAAGAATACCGTGGAAGCTTGGGGTGTTACAAATGATACCACTCAACCATTAGCATGGATCATTTTTGAATAATTTTATAGGAGACCCTCTATGTAACCCTTATGATGGAATAAGATAGGTGAGACATCTCATTTGGAACTAGGGATGGTACCTAAGACAATAGAGAAATACCATGTCATCCATGAACAGATGAGTATGGCCCAAATAAGACATAAATATTATATATATAATCTATTTTTTTTCCGGATTTCGAACATGGAGGCCAAATATTCTTGTGATTCACCCCAAGAGGAGGATTGTAAAGATTCAACTGGAGAGGTATGTTATCCAAGAGGATTATCAAGCCATTCATGTTCATGAATTGCGGTTGAAATGTTTCCTACCACCTCTCCCTACCGTTACAACTAGAGTGGTAGTACAATGAATTTCATGTGTCTCAACTGATGAGATATGTGCATGACCGAGTGCACATAATCAACCAGGAAAGATAGTCATCGTGGGTGGAGCCACCTTTGCAGAGCACCTGGTGGAGATTGAGGAATGGCTAGAGTAGACTATAGGTGGATAGACCATATGATTGGTTCACATGAATTGGACACATGAACACATTCAAGAGAGTTCCTAGGAGTGGCAGGGGCAGATTCATGCTCAGATTACCAATACTTATTTTAGTTTTGTTTTTTTGGTGATGAAAATATTTAAGGAGGTATTTAGGTAAAGAACTGGTTTTGGTATTTAAGAGATTGAAATATGTCTACATACATTTCTAGAGTTAGGTGCTCAGACGGAGTGGGATTCCAAGGAACAGTTTTCATTGAATTAATTTTCTGAAATTATTAAATATATTTTATATTTTATTCATGATTATTCTTAAAAAATATGCGATAAGTTTTAAATTGTTGATCAAAGAAAACTTTTTAGGCCATTGTTGAGTACAGAATGCAGTTTTTACACAAGGCACTACATTAAACGAGTTGGCCCATGATGTTCTGATCCCTTGATCATGAAAAATGAGTGTAACATGATTAAATAATAATTATATTGATTCAATAATTATTTTAACCTAAAATGATATATTATAAATATATTTTTATGGTGGAATTACCTTGGATATGCCCATAATTTTGAGATAGATGGAAAATTTGTCCACCCATCATCCTTTGGTGAATCAAGAAGAACAACAAGATATCTCTTGATTAGATTAGTCCAAATAAAATCTAATGTAGAAGCTCCACTCAAATAATTGGTAGTTTCTTTCATCACAAAATATCAATCTATGATTGAGGAAGGACTCATTATATTTTGTTTTCAACCATTATAATGAAATTTTCTAGTATATCATTCTTTGTTCTTTGATAATTGCCCTTTTCAGCCTCCACATGTTCACATGAACTGAAATCTATGTTTATTTCATTTGTATTATAATTTTGAATCCTCATTCTGGGTCGATTGAACCATAAGACTTGGTATTGATGAATTAAAAATGGTTTTAATTCCTTTTTCCCCATTGTTTTGGTTTTTACTGATTGAATCCCGATGATCTGGGATCAACTTCTCTTGGATGTACTGGGTTCGATCAGACCCATAAATTCATGGAGAATCGACAAAATGGTAATGAAAATAATGATAACATAATATATCTTTAAATCTTGATGGAAGATGATGTTTTTTGGAGGATTAAGATCATGAAATTTATCATGGGAGCCGTGTCAACATGCATAATGTGCGAAAAAACTCTTCAAGTTTACTAGATCCGATTTTTATAGACTGTGGGTCATGATCACCGAATCATGGTCAGATACTTGAGTTTCCAATTTAGTAAATTTAGGATCTACATATACATGAATAGATTCAAGGAGCCAAGATGGATATGACTACACATTGTGTTTAATAAAGAACACTCGGTGTGTATCACCCCTCAGCAGTGGTGCAAGGATATCTGAAAAATTAAGGGTGATGTGTTTTGTAACCCTCTCGTACACACTATGTACCCTTTCCCAGTTTCATATCCCAAGTGGAGGACCACATTGGTGGGATTCCATGTAGAAGTACATGGACCTGGGGTGAGTATCCATGAATTTGTTGACAAACACACAACCCTGTCTCTGAGTAGCTTGGAACGAATGTGTAGTGAACCTACACAACATGCACTCCTCCATAGTCAAGGTTCATATTCTATATCTAGGCTGTGATGTGATAGCACATGCCATGTGGGTCCCCACATACACTGTTTTCCCCTTGATCACTCCTATGAAACCATTGGTTGACTTTAAATCCATCATTTGAACTCATATTTTACCCTTTGAGTGGCCTATCCTGAGTGCTTTTTGGGGGGAATAAGATGGTACACTCAGCTATGGATTTCGATATATTGTTTGGAATGTTCATGAATAATGGTTACAATGGAAAATTCGAACAGTTTAGTGATTAAGAAGGATCAAAAGAGGCTTATTCCCAAGTGGAAGCATCCATCTGGGCTAGGCAATGGTTCTAGATGACTTCTATAGTAGAACCTCTAGTAATTATTGGAATGTATCCTCTATTGAGTTCTGAGTGGATCCCTCCGGCTGGTCTGGTCATGGGTCTTCATTGAGTATTATAGGGGACCCTCCATGCCAGCTTGGCATGTGTCCTTGACGTCCCATATGGAACCCTCCTATAGTATTAAAGTAGTGGTCCTCAATGATATAGAGTGGAACCCTCATGCTGGGATTGGAATGGTTCATTGACTATCTGAGTGAAACCCTCCTACATGGTGGGTTATGGGTCCACCATAGAATAATAATGTGGAAACCTCCTATTGTACTAATTCATGGTTCCTCTACCAAGATATTATAGACCCTTGACTATATGTCATAGTGAAGAGATGTGGTTTGATGTATCCTTGGACTCACTTGGAAGAGAGACACTTTCCCCACCTTGATGCATTTTTTCACTATTGGAAAACTAACCTTTACCAACAGTTTGGAACCGTTGGTATAGGCCTCCAAACCGTTGGTATATCCTATACCAACGGTTTGGAGAACCGTAGCCAAGTATGCCGTTGGTATAGGTAATATGAAATCTATACCAACGGTAATGGAACCATTGGTATATAAATTCCAAAAATAAAAATCCGCTGGGATTTGATCCCAGGACCCCTCGTTTATAATCGAACGACTTAACCACTAAGCTAACATCACTTTTGTAAACATAATTTCATAAATATATATATTTATTATCATAATTATTTAAAATTTGGATTTATATAATGTTCTCGGTTATTAGATCTGGAAAAAAAATAAAGAACCTATCCCAACGGTTTTCAAAACCGTTGGGTTTCAATTTCATTTTATTCTTTTTTTGTTATTATAGCGAAGGTAAAGATACAAAGGTGGATTGGTGCGTTTTCATGCTGAGGTGTCTGTCGTTCTCGGTGTGCTCAATTCGGATTGAGAGGAAGGTCAGTCCTGATCTAATATATGAAATTTTTAGTAATATGAATTTGACTTCCACCTGTCAAGAAAAGGTCTAAGGCGACTTTAAACTTTAAGGGTTCGCTCATGAAAAACCATGGTGATTTTGTTCCAAAAAATAGGATTGGGTCATGTTTTAGTGAATGAGTCCCTTATATTTGTGTGTTCAGGGAAAATGCGTGGTATTCTTGGAATCATTAATGGTCTTTTAGAAATCTAGGATACTCTTTTTCTTAAGATGAACTGTGATATGGAGATCCCCTTACACATTTTTTGGGATTCTTTGATTGAGTATATATATATATATCCTTCTTTAGTAACCTCTACCTTGGTTTGGTTACTCTCATTCCTTGAGAGGGGATGATTCCTTTTGTATTCCACATGACTTCTGTGTCTATTTTCTCATGGTTGGATGAGTATACATTATTGTTAAAGGTTGTGAAGGCTTGAAGGGTAGTTCACTAACCAATCTAGTTTATTCTATTTTGTTTAGAGGAGCTTACAATCACATTATGATGGGTTGAGTTATTCCAGATAATTGAATCTTGTGTATATATTATCATTTTCTTCATTTTGTGTCTCATGCTGCCCTCCCATTAGATTTTGGGGAGTTCTACTGGGTACGCATATACTCACCACTACATTGGCGTTTGCAAAATGTGTTGTCTCTGATAAAGTTAATGGATAGGTCGATCGTGGCTACTAAGGATCTTAGGGATACATGCTTCATAGATAATGTATGGTATTCATAGCATGGTACTCAGGGGATGGGATCTCTTACATATGTTTACTTTTCTAGTATTAATATCTCGGGACGTATATCTAGTTGGGTCTGTATTTTTCACATTTAAATTTAGTTTAAGTTGTTGATTTTTTCATATTATCTAGAGGTTCATGCATGCTTGATTTATATTATTATAGTGTTTCGTTTTTTATTAACTCCCCCTTAACATTTTCATTGACTTGATTGTGTGTGTATATAGATAATTTTTAAAATTCACCCCCCGAGATAGTAATTCCATTTACACCTGTGGCCATGTCTTTTCCAATAAAGACTATCTTGGGGTAGTTACGGGTCAATCCCGGCTTGGGTTGGTTCTGGGAACATAAATCACTACGGTTTTTTGGGGAGGGTTTTATCAAATGTTCACTTATAGATTTCACATGGATTGCATATATATTCATTGATTTCACCAAAACCCCCAATGTATAATTACTATAATACCTCTCTACTTGTTTATCATTTAATATATGGTTAAATTGGTTTTTATGTATGGTTTAATTTGTATTCCCAAAATTTATTACAATAAAAATATGTATCATGAAAAAAATGGTATTCTATACATGATCATTCATTTTTATTAGATTTATAATCTCATGATGTAAAATAATAATTAACCTCCCAATGTACATCATTGAGTTATCCCTAACTGATGTTTACCCAGAAGTATTTTAATATATAAAAAATATTATGGTTATCATTGGTATGTTGTGTTATAGAGATATGAAATATTCTAATATGGTTGAAAATGAATTTTGTGTGGAGGATGGCTGCCCATGTATAAAATATTTAAATAAATATACTATATATTCTTATAAGAATGGAGAATATATCATATATGGATTTTCCCCTACCTTGGTTTTTCATAATAAATTGTATACCATTCTTATGAAACCATTGAGTCTTCTCTAATATTGGGGTGGTTGGGTATTTTTTTAACATGTCATTAGTTAAGGATTGACCAAGATAGTTGTTTTTTCTCTCATACAAATAGTATGAAAATTTGAAATTAATATAGATAGTCCAATGGGGAGTAATTCCATACCTGGATATGAACTGGTATGTTCTTATATGTTGGATGAGATTAAAGTGGAATGCTCATACATAGGGTTGAAAAACATGTGATGTACTCATAAACTAGGATAGTTTACAGTTGGGAATCAATAATGTATAATTAGAGTATATAGGATTGAAATACTATGTATCATATGTTTACCCAATGTATTATAAAAAGTGATAATACAAAAATGGATTATTTTATATGTTTG
Organism: Viscum album; assembly: GCA_963277665.1. Lineage (NCBI taxonomy): Eukaryota > Viridiplantae > Streptophyta > Magnoliopsida > Santalales > Viscaceae > Viscum > Viscum album. The sequence goes on from OY728127.1 coordinate 816,837,918, forward strand.
AACTTGTGGACATAGGAATAGATATACATTTATTTAATTGGGATAATGGTATTAAAAATTTTATTTTATGTAGTACAAACACATGAATAGAGGATACTTCTTTCTTATTATTTTTAATTTAGGAACTCCTATTTGATAATAATGCAATTATTGCCAATTTACATGCACAATATTATTTATTTAATGGACACTATGTTTTTACAAAATGTATAGAATTGTACTAATTTTTTTAAAAATTAATCAAAAATAATTTTTAGATAGACATTAAAAAACTATTGTATATTTTGTGATACAAAGTGATGTCAATGATAGTATTATAAAAGTGTGTTGGAGGATATTCAAATGTATTCATTCAAAAGGATTTTTAAGTTATTTATATGGTATAATAAACTATAAAATAACGTTCAGTAAATGATGCTATAGTAAATGTCATATATGGATGGATATATACCCCGATGTAATGTATATTTGATGTATTTTGCGACGTATCTTATTATATGAAATGGGAGTGTCATATAGTTTAACATTCTTATTTAAATGGAATGTTTTATTCTACTGGTTATATCATTTCACCTAATATAGTGGAATTATATTTTTACTATCCAATTCAATTATATTGTGTGACTTGAAATATCATTGATTATGAATAATGTTTTTGTAAGATTAAATGTGGAAACTGGGATTGATTTAGAATTTTAATCATTACGACATTAATATTTATATATCTATCATATTTTATTTAATTAATAACTGTAATGTATAAGTGGTTCAAAAGTACATTTTTAAAGCACATTCAGTGTAACACACAGATATTTTATAAAAAATATTCTTTTAATTTCAGTAATGTCTTGTTTTGTATTCTACACCAAGATTACCTTGCGCTATACGCAACACCGTATTAGCTTGCAGTATACGCAACACTATTCTTGGATCGTGTTACACACAATTTTGATAATAGTTATTCTACGCAACATTGAGTATATATATATATATTCAATGTATAAATGAAATATGGTGGGATTATGTTATACGAAACAACGAAGGATTCTTTCACAACACACAACCCTGACTTGGCTTGCATTACACGCAATCGTGACCTTCCACGATAGCGTGTGTTGTACGCAATACCAGGTTATAATAAACAATAATATACTATTATATTATTTCCATGAACTAGCCGTTATGAATAGTATTAACTAAATTTTTAATTTTATAACATTATTATTCATCTTACACATTTTCTAGAACATGGTATAAGAAAAAAAAAATTCGGGTAAAATAAGTATTTTTAAAAAAATGCAGTTTTGCCGCCTTTTGATGGAACACCCACTTTAAATCTAGTTTTTTAAATGTTTATATGTTCAATTTGACAAAATAAAATTCTTCTTTTGAATCAGGATATAAAAATTTACATTAGATAAAGTTTTGATATTTTTCCGATAACTTTCATATTTTAATGAATAGTAAAAACACCATATATTTTAATTAAAAAAAACTTTTTTCATCATAATATCTTATGTGGTTAAATTATAATATTGAATGATTTTAAAGTGTAAATAGAGTATATTTTTACCATTTAATATAATGAGTGTCATTAGCATTGATTTTACCTTTAATTCGTAGGTTATATCAATTCAATCTTTTGTAATGTTTTAAACAAAAACCAGTTTTTATTCGACAATGGGATTAATTTTAATTTAATTTCTGCAACTTCTGTGTATTGAATTTTAAAAAATTGATTCCATATTTGGAATAAGTGGGTCCAAATTATGTTAATAGGATACTTTTTATTTTTGGGAATTATGAATAGTAACTACGGTAAATTTTATTTACCATAGTTAAAGGTAAATCGGGTAATTAAGGGTAAATATAATATTATAAAATTACCCTAACACATGCCAAAATTCTATTTGACGGCTAAAAGTAAACCCATATCAACTAAGGGTCAGATTAGATTCATTTTATGGACTTTTGACCATGAAAATAATTTAATTATTATTAAAACCAAAGAAAGTGACAACATGTCACTTTCTTAAATATTATAATTATATTAATTTTAACTTAGTGATAAACATCATAAAACATAAAACATGAATAGTCTCCAGAAATCTAACAAAATTATCTACATCATGAGAATTTAGCTAGAATTTTTTGGGATTAAATAATTATCATTAATTGTGACACAATAGTGATGCAGAAATTATTTATCTAGTGAAAAATTAAGAATATAGTTTTTATTAAACTAATAGTGACCATAAAAGGCACCAAACCCTGACCAAAACTTATTGTTCATGTACATTTAAACTATAATCATCCAATGGTTGAATATATGACCATTTGGAGTCTTATACAAGCAATTATGACACTTATATTATTTTATTTTAAATGATGCCAAAGTTGTCACCTTCATAATTTAATAAATATAACAATTTACATATTGTGATTTTAAGATGATAAATTATAGTTAAAGTAATATTGTCAAAGGTAATATATTTATATTCATCATAGGATTTTATTTTAAATTTTTATGCAACAAATAAGTATATTAAATAATTATACAAAAATGATGTAGTAATTATTTTATTAAGAGATAAACCAAATAAATGGTTTTAAAAATAATAAAATAAATATAATATGAACTATTTAATGTAATCCACTAATTTTATAGATACATATTACCTTTTATTAATATATTAAAGCTTTTAGTTCGAACATATCTTCTGTATATTTTTTATTTAAATTCAAATAAATGAATAGTGTCAAAATTGACACTATTGTTATTTTATAAAAATAACATATTATAAAATTGTTTAAAAATCACAAAAATATTTAAAAATTATAAATTTAAATTTATATCGTCTATAATGTTATAAATTAAACAATTATGGAAAATTCACAACAAATAAGTAATTATTTGTTATAATTTAAAATTTAGAATTTTATTACCACAAATAAACTTAAATAGATTAAATAAGGATAAATCAAAATGATAAGGTTTAAAATAAGCTCCAAACATGTCTAAATTTGATTGGTTGATGAGATTAAAACCCTATCTCATCTAATCTTCGAATATGAGTCATTTTTTGAGGTTTTTATGTGGGGTTAGATTTATTATAAATTAATATTTTTTAGAATTCCAAAGGTGCCCCTCTCCTCCCTTATAAAAGGGCACCTCCTCTCTCTCTTCCTCACACAACATTGAGCCTTCAAGATCGGCCAACCCCTGCCAAATTCTCCTATCCACTTCCCTAGAAACATCCTAGAGGTTCTGGTATTCCTCAAAGACCAATTTTAGTGCCCTAAGAGGAGGTCTCAAAAAGGTGTTTCAAAGAAGAGGTAATTTCCGTTACAGATTCTCTCAACATTATTTCTTCTTCCACTTCTTATTATTAGGTTGTTTCATTATGATGTAATAACATAAGTATCACTCATATACTAATATGTTATTATAAGTATGAAACAACCCTATTTCACCATCTATCCATCCTACGAAAAACAAAATCACCGCGCGTGCGTACGTACGGAATACCGGCTCCACGCCGTGGTGTAATCTGTTTTTCCACCAACACCTAACATGGATGGGTATTATGGTGTAAAGAATAACTATACATTGTTATTATAAGATCATAATGATTCTTATATATTGTATCATCCACTTCAATTCAATTCAATAATTTTGGAAATGATATCATCGCTCGTGCGTACGTACGGACTACCGTCTCCACGACGCGAAGAGATTCATTCTCCATGTTAACCATTTAAGAATGATTATAAAGTATATATAATCAATAATAATAAAATATATGACATTATAAAGATACTGGATTTATGTGTATATATATGTATGTCATATACTTAATTCCACTCAATTCAATAAGGAAACGAAAACATCGTTCATGCGTACGTACGGCCTACCGTCTCCATGAATGGTGTATTTCATTCCATTTATTGATCCATTATATATATGTATATTCTGAATATATATTATATATAAATCATGTTTTATATTCTATAATTAAGTAATAATGATCTATGTAATCATATGAATAATGACAAGTAAAAACACGAACGACAAATGAGACGATTTTACCCAAAACGCTACTTTAACATGAATTTACAAAAGAACGGGTAATATAAAGTCATAAGTGAACCATATATTATATAATAACAATGAATATGATTCTGTAATAAGTCAATGACATTATTTAAATCATTATACAGGAGGTTCGGACACTTACGAAGCAAATCAGACCTAAGGTAAGGGAAATATCACAATCTCATTTTTTATCCGAGATTGTTTATACTTTGGCATTTACTGGGGTGTATTTTATCATCCACATCCATGTTTCCTCAATATGTAATATTATTTCCATTCACCTAAAATTGTTTAAATCTTATTTTACCCTTCGGTGAGTTTTTAGTAAAAGATATGAAAGGAATCTTTTGTCGTTTTTCGTACGAGGTAATTTTTTACCTTTCCGACAAAAGTACGAGAAGAATGTTTTTAACTTATAAGGCATGAATGGATTTTTAAAAAATTATTTCCAAGAAGCTTCCTTTACAAGTTTTAAAGTTTATTTTTAATCAAATTCTTTTAGTTTATAATTGTATGACATGTTAAGAAAGGAAAATTGTTTTTAAAGAAGAAAGGATATTTTCCTCAAGAATTCATTTCAAGTGTTTTTTTTCAAAACTATTTTCCATCTAAGATGACGTTATTTGATATGTATGTTTCAAGTAAAATGTCTCTATGATTTAAATGGTTTCAATTTTCTTATGATGAAATGATATCAATTGTTTATGGATGATGATGGCATGATGTTTTAGAATCCCATTTTATTACATGGGTTATGCAATGATGTATGATTTATGATTTTGTGGCACACATAAGAATGGTATCATTATTAGATGGGTGGGACCTATATCTCCCTCAAATGCATTGGGTAATGATTTTATATCTCATGAGATACAAATGGCTAGAATGGTAGGTTATACCGGTTCAGTGAAACAGGACTGAAACGAGGGTGACTCGGTTCAGAAAGGGACTTTGTCCACTAAGATAGTATTGGCAACGAGTCTTGACTAATAAGATAGGATTCTCTATGATTATGTGTGTATGCCACAAAGTTTCATGTTTTATGTTATGATTATTGTGACTACATTTCACTACCATGATTTATCCCATGTTATGAAATTATGATCTCTTTTGTAGGTTAAGATTTCCAAAAGTTATGTGCTTATGTATATGATGTGATTGATATTTCTTTTGTTTACCCTTAATGAGCATTTGAGCTCACCTTTTTATGTTTTCTTTTCCCCAGGATATAAAGAAAGGTTTTAGGTAAAAAGAAGAAGATCTTTATGGGAGATTTTGAAGATCTTTCACCATGATTAGAAGATTATATTCCGAGTTTCCAAATACAGTAAACTATTACAGTCCTTGTGTGTGTGTTTTTGTTATGTAATATGTATTCCGCAAAATTAATGTAATATCCTTGTACGTTAAGCTTCGAGTCTCTACAGTTGGTATCAGAGGGAGGTTTAGTCAACCTTTGGAAACTAGGATGCGAGAACGTTAGTGAGATCCCTAGAGATATTTCTAAGGTATGTCTAGGGATGTCCCTAAGGATAAGTATACGTATAGGATATAGTCCTAGAACTATGGTAATGATATTAGATTAAACCAAAGATATTAGATATTGAAGTTACTCCCCCTTTATTATGATTTTTGCCTCTCAGACTATTCTTTTTGGGTTTTAGAAAATGGCTGGAAACAAGATGATTCACGATAATGGAGGATATGATGGACAATGGAATGATGAGAAACCAAATGAAATGGGATTTGGAAGTCCAAACATCATTATTATGCCGAATCAACAATCTCATAATATGATCAATAAAGTAAAATTTGGTAAGTTTCCTGACTCGGCTAATAAGAGAAAGATGGAGTTTCATGATGATCATAGAGGAAAGAAAGTTCAATTTCCCCTATGTAAATCATGTGGGAAGAGGCATCAAAGAGAATGTTTCAATGGAACTGGAAGATGCTTTGGGTGTGGAAAAGAAGGACACAAAGCCAGTAAGTGTAAAGGAAAAGGTTCAGTTAACACCAGGGATGAGGATAATGGTATTGCTACGACATCAGCAATGGTTAAATCTTTTAAATGTGGAATGTACGGGCATTATGAAAACCAATGCCCTAAGGTAAAGTCTCATGAAGAGTACCAGTATGGTCGTATGGGTAGTATTTATGTTGTTGATGATGAAGAAACTACAAATGATATTTGAGATGAAAGAATTGTTGAAGCTCAGTCAATGGTTTAAGAATTTAGTGGAATGATTACATGTTTATCATGTGTAATGTTGTATAAGTAATCTCATGGTAATATGGAATAAAGAGACATCTAAGGATTGTTACACTGTTTCCTTTCCTTGAGTTTTGAAAGTGTATGATTAATGTTACCAGTATCCATGAAAGGTTATTCAGATATTTTTGGAATGTATATGATATGCGCATAATGAAGGGATAAGGAGAAAATTAAATGTTTGATAGTATTCCTGAGCTCATTAATGATATAAGGAGAAGGTTATATCATGGTTTGAGTATATTGAATTTTGAGGATTTTTGAATATGGAAAGAGTTAACTTTTAACAGCACTCATGTTTTCAATAAGGTTCAATGAGTATTCAAGAGAGTACACGATTAAGGCCTTTGACTGTTTGGAATGTGACCAACAAGATATATCTTATGATATATGGGGATAAACGATGGCATTAAATCTCTGAGAGTGGACTCCAGTATTATGTATAAGCCTCAAGATTGGAATGGATTATGTTGGACATAAGTTAGTATTGTTTGTTTTTCGATATTTTTGGTGGGATGTTATAGTAATATAGTTTTAGAAAAAGGATAACCTGCAGGACGGGCGACAACCCATCGCGTCGGACAAGGCTGTGGGAATCGATCCCACAACCGAAGTGCGACTGGCCTTTATCGCCTACCATTGGCCTACAGGAAGTCCCTGGTTAGTATAAACTAGTTTTATTTTATTAAGCGGTATGATATATGAAGTATAAGTTCATTTTTGGAACCATATATGATTAATCTAACCATAAAATGGACTTATAACTTTTGCTATCCTTTTGTTTGAAAGAGATGGAATGACCCATCATTCTATCACATGATCTGCTAACACATCACGAATAACAAAATTCAACCTCATTTCTTTAAGGGATGAAGTGGAAATTGTTCAATTCACGAACAACAGTGAGATTGTACCAAAATCAAGTAAGTATTTCTTCTAACTCAAATTTTTCAACTTTAGGGAAATGATATTGAAAACCAAAAATGTTGTCCTAGTGATCTTATTTCTGATGAATCGGATGGTACCCTAGATCATCAAAAATAAATAGCTTTGTGATTGTTGGCATTTTTATAGCCATGTTCTCTACCACTGTCCATCAGAACTTGATGGTTTGTTTTTTATTCCATATCCATATTTTCACCTATGTTCTCCTATGTGAAAACCCAGTGATGAGTTAATTTGGGTAACCGTTACATTTCATACATTAGTTTTTAAAGCCATGTTTTGGTATTCCTTTTTACTATGTGGGTTCCTATTAAACAAACTTTCGAGTAGTAAACCATTTATAACCCCGACGAATTTTGAGGGCGAAATTCATTTTAAGGGGGGTAGAATGTAACACCCCAAGATTTTATGAAAAATATTCTTTTAATTTCATTAATGTATTGTGTTGTATTCTACACCAAGATTACCTTGCGCTATACGCAACACCATATTAGCTTGCAGTATACGCAACACTATTCTTTGATCGTGTTACACACAATTTTGATAATAGTTATTCTACGCAACATTGAGTATATATATATATATATATTAAATGTATAAATGAAATATGGTTGGATTATGTTATATGAAACAACGAAGGATTCTTTCACAACACGTAATCCTGACTTGGCATGCATTACACACAATCACGACCTTCCTCGATAGCGTGTGTTGTACGCAATACCGGGTTTTAATAAACAACGATATATTATTATAATATTGTCATGAACTAGACGTTATGAATAGTATTAACTAAATTTTGAATTTTATAACATTATTATTCATCTTACACATTTTATAGAAAATGGTATAAGAACAAAATAAAATTTTCGGGTAAAATAAGTATTTTTAAAAAAATGCAGTTTTGCCGCCTTTTGATGGCACAACCACATTAAATCTAGTTTTTGACATATTTATATGTTCAATTTGACAAAATAAAATTCTTCTTTTGAATCAGGATATAAAAATTTACATTAGATAAAGTTTTGATATTTTTTCGATAACTTTCATATTTTAATGAATAGTAAAAACACACTATATTTTAATTAAAAATAACTTTTTTCATCGTAATATCTTATGTGGTTAAATTATAATATTAAATTGTTTTAAAGTATAAATAGAATATATTTTTACCATTTAATATAATGAATGTCATTATCATTGATTTTACCTTAAATTCGTAGGTTAAATCAATTCATTCTTTTGCAATGTTTTAAACAAAAACCAGTTTTTATTCGACAACGGGATTAATTTTAATTTATTTTCTGCAACTTCTGTGTATTGAATTTTAAAAAATGGATTCCATAGTTGGAATCAGTGGGTCCAAATTATTTTAATAGGCTACTTTTTTATTTTTGGGAATTATGAATAGTAACTACGGTAAATTTTATTTACCATAGTTAAAGGTAAATCGGGTAATTAAGGGTAAATATAATATTATAAAATTACCCTAACACATTCCAAAATTCTATTTGACGGATAAAAGTAATCCAATATCAACTAAGGGTCAGATTAGATTCATTTTATGGTCTTTTGACCATGAAAATAATTTAATTATTATTAAAACCAAAGAAAGTGACAACATGTCACTTTCTTAAATCTTATAAGTATAATAATTTTAACTTAGTGATAAACATAATAAAACTTCGAACATGAATAGTCTCCAGAAAGATAACAAAATTATCTACTTCATGAGAATTTATCTAGTATTTTTTGGGATTAAATAATTATCATCTATTGTGACACAATAGTGATGCAGAAATTATTTATCTAGTGAAAAATTAAGAATATAGTTTTTATTAAACTAATAGTGACCATAAAAGGCACAAAAACCTGATCAAAACTTATTGGTAATGTACATTTAAACTACAATCATCCAATGGTCGAATATTTGACCATTTGGAGTCTTATACAAGCAATTATGACACTTATATTATTTTATTTTAAATGATGCCAAAGTTGTCACCTTCATAATTTAATAAATATAACAATTTCAATATTGTGATTTTAAGATGATAAATTCGAGTAAAAGTATTATTGTGAAATTTAATATATTTATATTAATCATAGGATTTTAGTTTAAATTTTTATGCAACAAATAACTATATTAAATAATTATAAAAAAATTATGTAGTAATTATTTTATTAAGAGATAAACAAATTAATGGTTTTAAAAATAATAAAATAAATATAATATGAACTATTTAATGTGATCCACTAATTTTATAGATTCATATGACCTTTTATTAATATATTAAATATTTTATTTCGAACATATCTTCTATATATATTTTATTTAAATTCAAATAAATGAATAGTGTCAAAATTGACACTATTGTTATTTTATAAAAATAACATATTATAAAATTGTTTAAAAATCAAAAAAATATTTAAAAATTATAAATTTAAATTTATATGGTCGATAATGTTATAAATTAAACAATTATGGAAAATTCACAGCAAATAAGTAATTATTTGTTATAATTTAAAATTTAGAATTTTATTACCACAAATAAACATAAATAGATTAAATAAGGATAAATCAAAATGATAAGGTTTAAAATAAGATCCAAACATGTCTAAATTTGATTGGATGATGAGATTACAACCCTATCTCATCTAATCTTCGAATATGAGTCATTTTTGGTGGTTTTTAAGTGGGGTTAGATTTATTATAAATTAATATTTTTAAGAATTCCAAAGGTACCCCTCTCCTCCCTTATAAAAGGGCACCTCCTCCCTCTCTTCCTCACACAAATTTGAGGCTTAAAGCTCGGCCAACCCCTTCCAAGTTCTCCTATCCAATTCCCTAGAAACATCCTAGAGGTTCTGGTCTTCCTCAAAGACCAATTTTAGTTCCCTAAGAGGAGGTCTCAAAGAGGTGCTTCAAAGAAGAGGTAATTTCCGTTACCGATTCTTTCAACATTATTTCTTCTTCCACTTATTATTATTAGGTTGTTTCATTATTAAGTAATAACATAAGTATCAATCATATACTAATATGTTATTATAAGTATGAAACAACCCTATTTCACCATCTATCCATCCTACGGAAAACAAAATCACCGCCCGTGCGTACGTACGGAATACCGTCTCCACGCCGTGGTGTAATCTGTTTTTCCAACAACACCTTACATGGATGGGTATTATGGTGTAAAGAATAACTATACATAGTTATTATAACATCATAATGATTATGATATATTTTATCATCCACTTCAATCCAATTCAATAATTTTGGAAATGATATCATCGCTTGTGCGTACGTACAGACTACCGTCTCCACGACGCGATGAGATTCATTCTCCATGTTAACCATTTAAGAATGATTATAAAGTATATATAAGAAATAATAATGAAATATATGACATTATAAAGATACTGGATTTATGTGTATATATATGTATGTCATCTACTTAATATCACTCAATTCAATAAGGAAACGAAAACAGCGTTCATGCGTACGTACGACCTACCGTCTCCATGAACGGTGTATTTCTTTCCATTTATCAATCCATTATATATATGTATATTATCAATATATATTATATATAAATCATGTTTTATATTCTATAATTAAGTAATAATGATCTAAGTAATCATATGAATAATTACAAGTTAAAACACGAACGACAAATGAGACGATTTTACCCAAAACGTTACTTTTACATGAATTTACAAAAGAACGGGTAATATAAAGTCATAAGTGAACCATATATGATATGATAACAATAAATATGATTCTTTAATAAGTCAATGACATTATTTAAATCATTATACAGGAGGTTCGGACACTTACGAAGCAAATCAGACCTAAGGTAAGGGAAATATCACAATCTCATTTTTTATCTGAGATTGTTTATACTTTGGCATTTACTGGGGTGTATTTTATCATCCACTTCCATGTTTCCTCAATATGTAATATTATTTCCATTCACCTACAACTATTTAAATCCAGTTTTACCCTTCGGTGAGTTTTTAGTAAAAGATATGAAAGGAATCTTTTGTCATTTTTCGTACGAGGTAATTTTTGACTTTTCCGACAAAAGTACGCGAAGAATGTTTTTAACTTATACGGCATGAATGGATTTTTAAAAAATTATATCCAAGAAGCTTCCTTTACATGTTTTCAAGTTTATTTTTATTCAAATTCTTTTAGTTTATAATTGTATGACATGTTAAGAAAGGAAAAAAGTTTTTAAATAAGAAAGGATATTTTCCTCAAGAATTCATTTCAATTGTTTTTTTCCAAACTATTTTCCATATAAGATGACGTTATTTGATATGTATGTTTCAATTAATATGTCTCTATGATTTAAATGGTTTCAATTTTCTTATGATGAAATGATATCAATTGTTTATGGATTATGATGGCATGATGTTTAAGAATCCCATTTTATTACATGGGTTATGCAATGATGTATGATTTATGATTTTGTGGCACACATAAGAATGATATCATTATGAGATGGGTGGGACCTATATCTCCCTCCAATGCATTGGGTAAAGATTTTATATCTCATGAGATATACATGGCTGGAATGGTAGGTTATACCGGTTCAGTGAAACAGGACTGAAACGAGGGTGACTCGGTTCAGAAAGGGACTTTGTCCACTAAGATAGTCTTGGCAATGAGTCTTGACTAATAAGATATGATTCTCTATGATTATGTGTGTATGCCACAAAGGTTCATGTTTTAAGTTATGATTATAGTGACTACATTTCACTGCGATGATTTATCCCATGTTATGAAATTATGATCTCTTTTGCAGGTTAAGATTTCCAAAAGTTATGTGCTTATGTATATGATGTGATTGATATTTCTTTTGTTTACCCTTACTGAGCATTTGAGCTCACCCTTTTATGTTTTATTTTCCCCAGGAAATAAAGAATGGTTTTAGGTAAAAATGAAGAAGATCTTTATGGCAGATTTTGAAGATCTTTCACCACGATTAGAAGATTATATTCCGAGTTTCCAAAGACACTAAAATATTATGGTCCTTGTGTGTGTGTTTTTGTTATGTAATAAGTATTCCGCAAAATTAATGTAATATCCTTGTACGTTAAGCTTCGGGTCTCTATATTCCGGACCATTAAATTTTTGCGAGGGTTCTAACTATTTTTTCATGTAAATTTCATAACATATAAGTAAATTCGTATAGATTCATAATAACTTGTCATAAATTGATAATTACTAAATTTTAAATTTTTAAATCATACAATATAGTGGATGACCTAGATTCCTTAACCCATATAGGCCACTCAAAAAACTTTAATTCCTATGAACATAATTTATATACTATATTAGTCAACTAAATGAAAATTTTAATATAGTGTGAATTTTAAAAATGCATGTATTATTAATATATAAATTCATATATGAAACAAAAAACACAATGAATAACTATAAATGCGATGAAGTTTGTATGAAAGTAAGATAAAATTAAATATATTTTCTGATGATTCAATATTTTATCAGTAAAATAAAAGTATGCATTTTATATTCAATGTAGATATCAAAACCATTCACTGTAAACCCAAATAATCCGATTATTATTACTATATATTGGTATCTCTACATTTTAGGATAATACTCCTAAAATTATCAAGGACACTAATTCACTAATCAACTTAATCTATGATAACTCTCCCATATGTGTAACATAAATTTTATAGGGAAGCAATATATATGATAAATGATGAAGAATACAATAGAAGAAAGTGCTGGGTGACCAATAACATTAATTTATTTAAGAACAACCATATTACCAGAATGAAATAAGAAAAAACAATCATGTATTGAAAATTTTAAAAAATAATACTTTGTAATTTGAAAATGAAATGAGGATAGTAGTCCATCAATGATAGATTTATGAATAAAAGAAAGGGAATAAAAAAATTAATGTATTTCCAAAAACAATATATTTTAATTTTTATGAAAGTATTATAGAAACCTCTAATAATGATCACAACCGCCTATCCTAGAAGTGAGTTTGAATCATTCTAAATCAAAAAAATGAAAATAGATGCAGAATTTTGAGTATATGGGCCATAAGGGGATATTGTTTTATGGGAATTATATCACACATGAATGTATCACTAATTTTTAATTTCGTTGCATGAGTAAAAATTTTATTAATCCTTAAACTCAACCCAAAAAATATATCTCCACAAGATGTGAAACATAATATACTTTGAAATCATATATTGATCTAAAATTTTTTAAAAAGTTAACTCTCTTTTTAATTATTTCATGTTGAAATATTTTTTCTTATGGATGAAATAATAGTTGGTACTCACTTTTATTGTAATAAGATAACTATTAGTGGGGTGTGTTCATCTAAATATTTTTTTTGGGAATGTAAATTCCCCATGGTTTGGGATGTTATAAAATGGAAATTTCTCAAAAATTTAATTAAACATCCTTATATTATAAAAGAAATTTTTCATGGGGATAGATTTTATGTTAGGAAAAAATTGGGAGAACATTTGGAAATAAATAAATATTAAATATCACATCTACTTCTATTGAATACAGTCAGTAGTAATGTGGCAAAATATTTTTCAGGTATGAAATATTATATATTACTCTAAATTATTTGAAACATATATTATGTATACACCAACTAAAATGTAAAAAGAATTACATATCACTTGGAAGTTAAGGAAAAAGAATCAATCATGATTAATATAATTATAAAATCACCACCATTTGAACATAAAAAATCATAAGTATTACATGGTCTGTGGGGAGAAACATTATGTATTTGTAATATAATCGTGACCATCACTAGGGTTAATATACATTCCACCTAAAGGGAGTAGTATAGAATATTAAATATCTAAAATAAATTTGTATACCCATTTTTTCTTTATAATATATTATATATCACTTTTAAATATTAGACATCACATTTTTTTCATTAAGATTCCCAATAATAATGTTATATATCAAAAATAAATCTTTATTTAAGATATAATATATTCAATTTGAACAACTTTCAGTAATTAAAAATCAAAATTTTGATGAAACAAAAATATGACTACAAACTCGGCCAAAATCCTGATCTTATTCCATTATGATTTTATATGTCAATATAATTTCATACACTACTTACGCCATAAATTTTTTTCTTCCAAAACAAAACATGTTAACCCCATTATATGAATAAAATAAAAATGTAAACGCAAAAATAACATTTTTATTCTGATTCCAGAAATAAAAAAAATTAACACTCATGAATTTGTCCATTTCCACAATTAAATAATATATATTTCTAAAATGAAAAAAACATGCCAATTTCCACTCAGAATTATAAAAAATTGGGAACTCAAGAATTAAATTTAAAATTGAAAGTAATAAAAAATTAATTTCTTTATTCTGAAACACTTAATATTACAATCCTAGGAAGTCATCTATACTATTTCTCAAAAACAATTAGAGAGTATAGCGTGTTTCAACACTCAATTCTCATAATAAATGAAAATAAAATGCATCATATATGGATATTAAATATATAAATTACCTAATTATAATACAAATACATTCAATATCATATCTATCCTCATGTTCATGTAATTCCAACCTTTTTAAAAATATATTGGTTTATTCACTAAAGGATTTTATTGTATACTTTTTATCAATATTACTTACATGAATTATTTTCATAGGCTTTAAGAATTATTATAATTCCATATCACATAGTATCCATAGATATAAATCATGAATAATTTTATTGTGGAATCCTATATATAATGGTTTATTTAATTTTATATTATATAAATATAAGCCATAATTAGGAGGGTTAAATTATAATGAAATAAAATTCTTGATAAAATTTTTACTGAGAAATTATTTTTCCCTTGCTCCCTCCATGGAAATATTATCAACCAAGACCATTATTGTTTATATTATGACACACTCGGACAACATAAATTAATTATATTTTACTATTACATGGCTCCGAGTCCCCGTGATGATGTTCGAGTTGGGTCACGGTTTAAATTTAGCGACATTTACTAAGTTAAGTGGGTTTCGGTCCCGTGTGCGGACACCGCACAGTGGGCGGTAGCCACGTCGTTAGCCGGGTGTCGCACGAAGGTTTAACGACTAAAATAAATAATGTTTTTTTATAATTAAAGTGGTTTTAATGTTCATATTGTAATAAGAATAATGCTTTTTTTAATTAAGAATATTATCAAGTCTAAGGTGTTATTATTTTCCTGCTATTAAATTTTATTATTATTATCATCTTAATTATTGAAATTTTTATTAGCATTGTTTTATAGTTCTATTATTATTGTTATTATTATTTATATTATTATTATTATTATTTATAGTTTAATTATTATTACTATTGTAAATTTTTTAAATGAAAAAATATATCTACTCGAACCCTAGCCCTGTGCGGCACCCCTTCTTCCCCCCTTCTCTTCGCTGTTTTTTTATTTCTTCCTTCCTGTGGTGCTTCCCCCCCCCCCTCATTCCCAGCAGCCTCTCGCCCTGGCCAGCCACTGCGCGCGACGCCTCACCGACCCATGCGCCCTCAATGCTACCATGCCCCCCTCTCCGCTCCTCCCCATCGGCGCCCCCTACATCGCCCTGACCGGGCTCCGCCTCGGCCACCTTCCCACCTCCTTCGTACGGCCACCTCCGCCGCAGCCCGCGACCCTCGGCCTCCCAGCTCCCAACCTCTGTCGCCCGTAGCCGCCGGCTAGCGCTCCGGCACCCCCTGCCAGCCAGCGGCCATCGGCCCCCTCTGACTACCTTTGGCTCTGCCTCCGACCGCCACCCTCCCTACTCCGCCGGCCCGTTTCCGGCAAACCTCTATCCAGTGAGTCTCCGGCATGACCCGAACCCCTATCTAGTAGGTCTCCGGCATGACCCAAACCCATGCCGGACCTCCCCCTCCGGTTCGATGTGCTTCTAGCGGACCCAATCCCCCTCTGTTGACCATCCTTTGTTCTAGCGCGGCCCGAACCCCCTTATGCAGCGCCTCCGCTTTGCTGCGCCGACCTCCGCTTTCCCGTGCCGACCATTGGCTTGCTGCAGCGTGGCCGCGGTTCTCCTCACCGATAGCCATCTTCTCTCCTGGTCCTGGGTAAATTTTAGTTTGATTAATTTTGATGTTTGTTTTAAATTTGATTAATTCCTAAATTTCGTGTTCGTGGTTGTGTGTTTTCTTGGTGGTGCGCGTGTGTAGAGGGACCGCGAGGCTCAGTTCATCCTTCAACTATAGTGGCATTGCGTCTGCATTTGGGTTGAGGTAGGTGAATCCTAGTTTATCCTTTCCAATACATTCCTTGAAAGTTCCATTTTATTCAGATTTTTTATTTTTATTGACTCGCATCTTTGTAATACCCCCCCCCCATTTAATTCATTGATGTGTTTATAATTCTATTAAAAGTGTCAAAATTATATTTTGGTGCGATTCCTTGATTATTCATGTGTTGGTGTAAATTGGATGCAATTTGGGTCAATGTGCTATTTGAGTGATTTCGGTTTATTAATGTGTTTTATTCAAAATTCTTACAACTTCTTAAATAAAAAGAAAAGGGGTTTTCAAGTGGTACCTTTTTTGAGTCTATGTAATTTTATATGAATCAGGTGCATTTTTAGTGTAAACCAATTTTTGTTCTATTTGGAATCAATTTATTAATTGTTTAAAAGTTTTATTAAATTATTAACGAGGTGAGGAACATGCTTAAGAAATGTTTTTGGTGTGCGTATGTTTCTAGGATGATAGGTGGTGTATTTGGTAAGTGTATTTTGGGTAAATATTTTTTAGTGTGTGAACTTTAAAGAACATGTATTTTGGTTGGTTGCTTTAAAATGTCTTTGGGTTTGGGTTTGGTTGAAAATCAAATGGTGACTTTGTGAACCTTCATTATTTCGTGAATGGTGTTGGTTTCTAGAAAGGATTGTGGGTTGACAGTTGTGTATGCCTGATTGGAAACCTAAAGTGTTTGTGAAATGGTTTAACTGCTTAGATGATGTGAAGGCCCCGTTGGCACTTTATTTAATATGAAATGTATGTTTTTAAATGTGGGGGGACTTTATAAGAGGGATATCCCTTAGGGGATATCGTATATTGGTGTCCCTGTTTGGGGTTGGAAAATGCAGTGAGATGAGTCACGCGTGCAAGTACCACCTACTTACACAGTGATATAACTACCATGGGTTCCTGGGTGTATTATAGATTATCGTGTGACGGTTTCTCACCAACCCCGATTAGACGGGTTGGTACCCTCTGGTAAATTGAGAGGCCAGGTGGGATTTTCCGTTGATTTTATCGTGAGGGCGATCAGTGGGTTATATACTATAGGGCTTCACCATACGTCGGCAGGTGGTTCCGAACCGAGTGTGTCCAGGGGTTGTCTAGGGATGTTCAGGATCGCCCATGGTTTCAACTGGTATTATTTTTTTACTTCCTGCTTCACGGATTTACATTCAGCCTGTACTGTTTACCTTTTTCTTGTTAGCATACACTTCACTGATTTATTTTCAGCCTGTACTGTTTACCTGTTTGTTGTTAGCACACACATCACTGATTTATTTTCAACATAAACTTTTTACCTATTTCTCTTTAGCACATCCATGGTATTATTTGTATTTTGTTTTGTTTATAAAAACAGAAAATGGTTTTGAAAGTGATTTATAGTGAGTGTTGGATTTTCAAATGGGAAAAACATGTTGTTTATTTTGAAATGTGAAAAACCTATTTTTATAGTTGTATTTCAAAATTCTGTTAAGGGATTATTTGGGGAACAAAAATACTAGGATTCAGTGGTTTACTTTGGCATCCCTACTTAGCATTTTTGTGCTCACGCCTATCTTTTACCATTTTCAGTTACAGGTTCATGTTTTCTTCAGGTTTCTCTTTAGTGACTGCTCGTGCTAGAGAAATTCTTTTCTTTGGTTTGGAGGTGACCTTGGAAGTCACATCCAGGTATTTCCAGGTTTATTTTCTTCCCGCTTCCAGTCTTTATTTTGTTTTACTATCTCTCTTTTATGGGCCAAATCCTTCCCAATTATTAGTTTTGATGCCCGACACTAGTGCCATCCCAGGGGGATCGGGAACACCCTTTGGGACTTTCCGCGAGCTGGCTCGGGTGACTGGTTCAGGTTCGATTCGGGTGTTAAAAATTTCCACACTAGTTGAGTTCTTGTGGTGGGGAGAACCCTCTCGTGTTCTCCCATTCTCTTATGTTGTGGTTTAATCTGGTCTTATTTGGTTATGGATTCTGGTTTGGTCCATTGTTTGGCTGGGTAACTTTCTGCGGGAATAAAGTTTCTATGGTGGGGAGAATTGTCACACCCGAACAACATAAATTAATTATATTTTACAATTACTTTGCTTCGGGTCCCCGTGCCGATGTCTGGGTTGGGTTTCGGTTTAAATTTTGCGACATTCACTAAGTTCAGTGGGTTTCAGACCCGTGCGTGGACAACACACAGTGGGTGGTAGCCGCGTCATTAGCCGGGTGCCGCGCGAAGGATTAACGACTAAAATAAATAATGTTTTTTTATAATTAAAGCAGCTTGAATGTTCATATTTTATTAATAATAATAATAAATTTTTTTAATTAAGAATATTATCAAGTCTAAGGTGTTATTATTTTCGTGCTATTAAATTTTATTATTATTATCATCTTAATTATTGAAATTTTTATTAGCATTATTTTATGGTTATATTATTATTGTTATTATTATTATTATTATTATTTATAGTTTTATTATTATTACTATTGTTAATTTATTTAAATTAAAAAAAATATCTACACTAAACCTAGCCCCGTGCGGCACCCCTTCTTCCCCCCTTATCTTCCACGTTTTTTTATTTCTTCCTTTCTACGGAACTTCCCCCACACATTCCTAGACTCCTCTCGCCCTGGCCAGCCACCGCGCGCGACGCCTCACCGACCCTTGTGCCCTCACCGCTGCCACGCCCCCTCTCCGCTCCTCCCCGCCTGTGCGCCCTTCTTCGCCCCAACCGGCCTCCGCCTTGGCCCCCGTACCTGCCTCCCTCATAGAGCGGCATCCGCCGCAGCCCACGACACTTGGTCTCCTAGCTCCCGACCTCCGCCGCCAGCAGCCCCCGACCAGCGCTCCGGCACCCCCTATTAGCCAGCGGCCTTCGGACCCCTCCTATTTCCTCCTACTCCGCCTCCGACCGTGACCATCCCTACTTCGGCGACCCGTTTCCAGCAAACCCCTGTCCAGCGGGTCTTTGGCGCGACACGAACTCCTATCTATCAGGCCTCTGGCGTGACCCGAACCCCTATCGGATCTCCCACTCCAGTCTAGTGTGCTTCTGGGGGACCCGTGCCTCCTCTGTTGTCTAGCATTTGTTCTGGCGTGACCCAAACCCCCTTGCGCAGTACCTCCTCTTTTCTGCGCCGACCTCCGCTTTAACGTTCCGACCCTTGCCTTGCTGCGACGTGGCCGCGGTTCCTCTCGCCGGTATCCATCTTCTCTCCTGGTCCTGGGTATATTTTAGTTCGATTAATTTTGATGTTTTTATGGAATTTGATTAATTACAAAATGTTTTCTTCGTGATTGTGTGTTTTCTTGGTGGCATGCATGTGTGAAGGGACCACGAGGCTCAGTTCATACTTCCAATATAGTGGTGTTGCGTCTGCATTTGGGTTGAGGTAGGTGAATCCTGGTTTATCCTTTCCAAATCATTTTTTGACACTTGCATTTTCTTAAAATTGTTTATTTTAATTGATTCCCAGCTTTGTAATACCCCCTATTTAATTCACTGCTATGTTTATAATTCTATTGAATGTGTCAAAAATTATATCTTGGTGTGATTCTTTTATTATGCATGTGTTGGTGAAAATTGGATGCAATTTGGGTCAATGTGCTATTTGAGTGATTTCGGTTTATTAAGGTGTTTTATTTCAAATTCATAAAACTTCTTAAATAAAAAGAAAAGGGGTTTTCAAGTGGTACCTTTTTTGAGTCTATGTAATTTTATTTGAATCAGGTTTATTTTTAGTGTAAATCATTTTTTGTACTATTTGGAATCAATTTATAAATTGTTTACAAGTTTTATTAAATTATGAACGAGGTGTGAAACATTCTGAAGAAAATTTTTTGGCGTTCGTATGTTTCTATAATGATAGGTGGTGTCTTTGGTAAGTGTATTTTGGGTAAAATTTTTTAGTGTGAGAGCTGTAAAGAACATGTATTTTGGTTGGTTTCTTTAAAATGGCATTGGGTTTGGGTTTGGTTGAAAATCAAATGGTGACTTTGTGAACATTCATTATTTCATGAATGGTGTAGGTTTCTAGAAAGGATTGTGGATTGACCGATGTGTATTCCCGATTGGAAACCTAAAGCGTTTGTGAAATGGTTTAGCAGCTTAGATTTTGTGAATGTCCGGCTGACACTTTATTTAACATGAAATTTATGTTTTTAAATGTGGGGTGCCTTTATAGGAGGGATATACCTTAGGGGTTATCGTATATTGGTGTCCGTGTTTGGGGTAGGAAAATGCGGTGAGATGAGTCATGCATGTGAGTGCCTCCTACTTACATAGTGATATAACTACCATGGGTTTCTAGGTGTCTTATAGATTATTGTGTGACGATTTCTCACCAACCTCGATTAGACGGGTTGGTTCCCACTAGTAGATTGAAAGGACAAGTGGGATTTTCCACTGATTTTGTCGTGAGGGCGATCAGTGGGTTATAGACTATGGGGCTTCACCATACGCCGACAGGTGGTTCCGAACCAAGTGCGTCCATGGGTTGTCTAGGTATGTTCCGGATCGCCCATGGTTTCAACTTGTATTAATTGTTTACTTCCTGCTTAACTGATATATTTTCTGCCTGTACTGTTTACCTGTTTCTTTTTAGCACACACTTCACTAATTTATTTTCAGCCTGTACTGATTACATGTTTCTTGTTAGTACACACTTCACTGATTTATGATTAGACTGCACTATTTAACTGTTTCTCTTTAGCGCAACCGTGGTATTATTTGTATTTGGTTTGGTTTATAAAAACAGAAAATGGCTTTGAAAGTGATTTATAGTGAGCATTGGATTTTCAAATGGGAAAAACATGTTGTTTATTTTGAAATGTGAAAAACCTATTTTTGTAGTTGTGTTTCAAACTTGTGTTAAGGGATTGTTTGAGGAAAGGAAATACTAGGCTTCAGTGGTTTACTTTGGTATCCCTACTGAGCATTTTTCTGCTCACGCCTATCTTTTACCATTTTCAGTTGCAGGTCCAGCATTTCATCAGGATTCTCTTTAGTGACTGCTCATGCTAGAGAAAGTCTTGTCTTTGGTTTGGAGGTGACCTTGGAGGTAACATAGAGGTATGTATGGGTTTATTTTCTTCCTGAATCCAGTTTTAGTTTTTAGTTTTGGTCTTTATTTTGTTTTCAAATCTCTCTTTTATAGACCAAATCGTTCCCACTTGTTAGTTTTGATGCCCGACACTAGTTTCCATCCTGGGGGGATCGGGAACGCCCCTCGAGACTTGCCGCGAGCCGGCTCGAGTGACCGGTTCAGGTTCGACTCGGGCTGGTTCATGACATATTATGTATTCTATACCCATTAATATGTCTTCAAAAATAATATCTGATCCATATTCCCTTAATTTATCAAATATTTAACCTTTTTAAAAATATATATCGCATAACATATTTGTACTTTTATTGGAATGATAAGAATAGTAGTAACAAATATAATGTATAATGTCCCTTAATCATCTTATGGATTATCTATTAGACATCCTTTCATTTTCTTAGCCTCATATTTCTCCCCAAAACAACATTTAATGTTTGAATTTCATTTTATTTCAGTTCATGAGCATATCATTCTAGGCTTCAAAATGAAATTAATTCTCATGCCACCACACTTGAGTTTTACTATAATCAAGATTTAATATATAGAACATCAATCGAAAGGATAAATGTACTATAATGTGGCATCTAATCAATATATTTATAATATTTTAGGGTTTTAACAAATAAATAATATTATGCGAGACGAATATTGAGGATAAATACAAAAATGAATTTCAAAATGGATCCACAATTATACATGGAAATATTCATTAAACCTAATAGTTTTATAAGGAATATTAACAATATATTATGTAGCTCCAAACAAGAATCCATAATCTCATGAAAAATAAATTTTTAATGACAATATGGAAAAGTGTTTAAATCCATTAGAATAGGACAGACAAGTATTCGGTGAATCACTTGTAAACACAATTTACACATTAGACCAAACATCAATATACAATATGATTGTAAATAACGTAGTAAATTCAATCTAAAAAATAATTTATATAACCAAATTATCAAATAATGATGTTTTCTAATAATACGATGATTTTTTGAAATTTCAAAATTATTACAATTAAGTCCATGTATCCTAAAACAATAGAAAAATGGAAAAACAAAAAACAAAAATAGTAACAAATATTTTTAAAGGTTAAAATCCACCCATCAGTTATGAAAATCTTCCATCATTATTTCACGAACTACCAAATTGAATTTTTATTTTTTAATGAAAATATAATTGAAGAACCCAACATCATTCACTGAGGTAATTTTGGGCTTGAGTTAAAATTACCACTATATAAGCTATTGATATTAAAAAAACATAGAAAAAACATAAGAAATTTTATTGAAAAAAAGAAAAAGAAAAATACATATATATAAGAAAACATATATTATTTTGAACACCCAAAAGGGTTTTGTATTTATAAATATCCAAAAATTTAAATTTATAACATATTTACCTCATTATAAAGGAGGATGTATTTACTTACAAAGGAAAAATAAAAAAAAAATTATTTCCATTTCTCATAAACTTTCACTGGTTTTAGAAAAGACAATAGATAATTTTTTTTGATCCATCCCCTTAAAAATTGACTAATTATTTCATGGTTTGGGAATAAAATTGTATTTTTAATCCACATATTTTTTAAATAATTTTGTGGCCATATATTTACCTTCAAAGGAATCCTCATATATTGATTTTTTAAAAATTCATAAAAATATTATGTTATTGAAATGTTCAATTTGAATGTAATTGAAAAAAATATTAATTAATACTACATTATTCACCTTCTCGTGATAATAAATTATTTGAGAATGGCCACTCAAAACTCAAGAGTAGTATGTTTATCATCTATTTATTTTTCACCCTACCTCAAAATCCATGAATTGGATGAATTCAAAAATTAAATAGAGTGGGAGGTAAAAATAAATTATGTCTTAACAAAATTAAATAAATGAGTGTCTATGTTTTGATAATCTCCTTGAAAAATCTTTAATAGAATTTCATATTTCCTCAGTGTCCCTCGGTCTTTAGTTTCCATGGATGGAGGTTCATATCCATTCTCCTCTATCCATTCATCAAAAACCAACACCTTTAGTGGACTCTTTTTCTATGTCACAAAAATTAGGTAGTGGTGAGCTTTTTTCATTATTAGATATTGGAGCATTACTAGGTATATCAATTTTCAAACAATTAGGAAAATATTTTTGAAAATCATGTTGTTGTCCCACATGTGCATCAACATGCATATATTATTTTGGACCCCATTCAAGAAATTAATTTGGGAGATTTTATATTATATCATAATGTGGGTGTCTCATGACATATTCATATTATTTAAAATGAAATATAGATGGATCAATAATTAATTCTTCCTCAACATGTTTTTTCTTCAGGCTTCAAGAAAATAATTTTGTAGAGAAAAGTGGAAAAGATCTCATTTTCATGCTAACATATTCCACATTTATTAGGGTTTTTTACAATAGACTATAAAAATATACCCCTACTGAACTCATTAAAATTTTAAACATCATATTCTTATTAATAATCACTTTGAAATTCCTTCAATAACAAAAAAATTAATTATATTAGATAGATTTATTTTTTATATTTTCCAATTTTTTTGAAATTTTGGGTTTTACCTGAATAATTATTTGAAATCTGACTTCCTCTCTAAATATGAATCAAAATTGATGTTTGGTAACACGTAAGGAATCCATGGTGGGTCGATTGACAATTAAAAAATAGTGAAAAATAGGGAAATACCAATGGTAGATATCTAAAGGATTCCACAATAAAATATGATGTCCAATTATTAATATTTGTAAGAAATATATAGCAGTAAATACCAAACTTAATAAAATTAGTTTTATAATAATTCATATGATATAAATATATATATTTTAAAATATGAATAATATAGTTCACAAATATTTTCCATAGAATGTAATACACATTCCTTCAGTATTCAAGGTGGTTCAGTAAATGTTAATTAAAATATATTTCTTAATATTGTATTCCATGTAGAGAAAAAACATATCATTCTATAACCTATTTGTTAAAATGATTTTTTCTCTACAATGATACTTTTTTATAAATGATAATAATCTTATTAAATTAATATAGGAGTAATATTCACTAGTCAACACTATATAAATGAAATACACTTATTTTAATTATAAAAATAGAAAAGGGAAGGAATATAGATGATTTTGGAATTATAAAACAATAGAGAAAATCTAAGTTTGATATCTTAATGAAATTTATTTAAGAAATAACAAATTCTGAGAATAAAATTAAGAGAAATATTCAGTTTCATAATCATTAAAAAAACAGTTCCCCTACCTCAAAAAATAAATTAAGTAATTTATATATCAATGATCAAGATGAGATTCAAATAGGTATAATTAAGAATAAATAAAGGTAAAATCTAATATATATCTAAATTAAAAACTATTATTGAAAACCCTAACAACAATCCAAACTCCCCAATAGTAAGAGAGGTATCAATTCCATTTAATATGGAATAAAATTAATTTAAATAGTGAATGGGTCTATTGTAAGGATCACTAACAAGGTCATTCGAGGAATGTGAATTCTGTCATGGTTTTATGGATATATATTAACAACATAAATTTATATCAAAACAATTTTTTAACTCGAAAATCATAAAAAAATATCTCTATATGACATTGATTTTAAGTCCCTTTTGAATTTCTCAAGTGGACATTAATTATATACCGCATATTTTTCCCATTAAAATGATTCACAAATCCAAAATATGTAAATTCACTTAATAATGACATGCATTACATTAAAACATACCATGATAGATCAAATCATAATATATTATTATTTTTCATCCATGGAATAACTGAGATAACCATGGTGGGAGTTGCCTTAAGATTTTTTTGGATTTTAAATTTCCATAAACATCATGACAATTAAGTAGTTAAATTCATCCCAAATAAATTTTATTTCCATAAATATGTCGATAAAATTTTCTTCAAGAAAAAATATCATGTATCCTCTAATATAGTTCTAAAATCATTAAGCGTTGACAAGGATAAAAATATTGAACTTATAAAATCATTCATATTCCATTTCATGTACTATGAAAATTTCTATGTATACATTAATAGTAAAGTAAATACACATATGTATCCCTTGGGTATTTATTAAAAAAATATTCTTCCTTACAAAAACATATATAGGGTACCTCGTGGCTATGTAAAAAATGATATGTATAATTTTGCGTGTCGAGAAAATACTTTTTATTTATAGGAAAAACATAGACATTATATGAGAGAATTGTTATTCCATCTAAATCTTAAATTTCAATAATAATATGACTCATAAAAAATAAACAGATACACCCTAATTATTCATCATGTATTATGAATCACTTGTAGTGAAAAAAATTATTTTTCCATATTTATGTGCTCCAAATTCTTACATATAAAGTATAAAATTAGACAAATGATAACATGTAGTCAATTCCAGCCACTTTCTCCTAGTAAAAACCTTATAACTGGGAAAATAATTAAAGAAACACATATAATAGCAAAATTAAAATTATCTTCCTAGAAATATTATGTAGTAATATAATTTCATTAAATACTTTCAATATTCATAGATTTCTTCCCAGAAATTTAAAAATTACACCTTTAGAAAAAAAAACAAAAACATAAATTAATGAATGGATTTATTCTAATAGATCTATAATATGAAACTAAACAATTAATTAATATTCCTAATTAAATTAAAAGTATTATTAAATTAAAATAAATTTAAAATTAATGATAAATTTATAAAATGATGGGATGTATTTAATTTTAATGTTAATGAAGTGAACATAAATTCTTCATTAGATGTAAGTTATCAATAGAGTCCTAATGAGCAAATAAACAAGGCCATGGCTATTCACTCATGTTTTTGGTCCATTCATAAGCTCCATCATATCAATTCTCATTTAATATTTATTCATTTTAGAAATTTTTACACAAAAGGTATTACCATGTTGTGGTGTCTAAGAGGATCCCAACTGAGATCATGGTGATTTAGTTCATCTTCTGGATACACCATGAAGGGAAGAATATATCATGTTATTAATAATGAAAATAATAGTGAATTGATTGAAGATAATAAAAACCTTAATTTGTTTATGATATATAGTTTATTTATTTATTGTTTACATGGTATTTTTTCTAATGTAATTTGATCTTTGGATTTGTGGTTATTAATATCCTGTTCATATTAAAACTTGTGTTGTTCCATTCATATAATGTATTTAAATTACATACCAATGATCTATATTTACCAATAATGATTTTATCCAATATTAAATTATTAGTGAATGAATGTGTGTTTAGCAGAAATATTTCATTAATATTGGACATTCTTGTACCACTCGTTAATGTTTTCCAATTATGCATTCTCCTATCTAGATTCCATGTAAAATTTTCAAACTATTGGATTATCAATAGATTATTACCAGTTACGTTGTCTTGTTTTTTAATAATGGGTCCATTTTTAATAGAATGTTTAAATGGTTATCATGATAAAAAAAAATCTAATTTTAATCTTTCATTGTTTATCTGTTGTAATGGTTTTAGGAAATATATTCACAATATTATGACAACAAACATTATTATCATGGAAATTTTTTAGATAATAGATAATTTTTATTCTATAAATAATATTGATTTTAATGTCTCATAGTGGGAAATTAATATTGTCTCATGTTTACTAGTCAAATAAATATGAGAATGTATTTCCTTGTGGACATATTGAAATTCAAAGACCCCAACATAAAACATCAAGTCACTATGTATGATTTCTCACATATAAATTGCTTACACATTATGAAATATTTTTTTATTATAAGATATATTTTACTTTCATTATTTTAAATATCATAAATAGTATGTATATTAATATAAAAGTTCCAACATCATCACAAAGGGATAATGTTTTGAAACTATTCTCATTTAAACCAAAAAATTTATGAGAGTTATTGTTATTCAAGAATTCTACTTACATATGTTGTTGATCCCAATATATTTTCAATTCTAGTAATAAATAATATATCACTTCATAACAGATTTGGATATTCATCTAAGTCCAGCCATCCATTTGAGGGCCATAAATAATTATAATTTATTACTGCAAGCATAATGCAAATTGAAAAAATATGAAAAATTTAAATGTCAACATTGAAATATAATCTGAAATAATTAATAGATATTTTTCTTAAATTATCTTTATATACCTTATATAAACAACATTATGTTAATAAGGATAGATATATATGAAATATGATAAAAATAGACTATTATTTCTTGTTTTTCATCCACAATTAGATATTATTTTTTAATTTTTATACCATTTGGAAGCCCATGAAAATATTCATTAAATTTTTTATACCTATATATTCTATAATAAATAGTTATTATATCATTATAATTGTGTAATTACTTGTAAAAATATACATGTTGATGAACCAAATACATTGTGGAGGAAATTAAAATTTCCCACTGTATTCTATCACACAAATTGTTATATCGATGATCCTTGTAAATCTAAATAATCCCCTGACATATTGAAAAAAATAAAAATATCGGATTCCTATAATAAATCATTATTTGACTATATCATTTATATGAATTTTTTTTTCATAAAACATATGATTTATTATATGTTAATTCTAATCTCAACTAACATACCGTGACAATGTTATCTAATTTTCTTATAAAGAGAAATATTATATTTCTTATTCATCATGATATTAAAAAGTAGTGATATCTAATCAATGGAATAGTAATAAAATAATGATGTAATGGCTATTAATAGTTCACCTAATGAAGACTATTATAGGAAACCGAATTTCATTAGGATGAAACCCCAATCCTCAGGGGATGTATACCGGCATTGTGAGTCTAAGAAAGCAATGGGGGCGGGGGACTTAATCATTTTGGATAAAATATACTTAAATAATGAAACATGTATAATATATCATAAATTCACATCATATAATATAAATTCACAAAATAGGTAATAATCATAAATAATAATTTATTTTATTACACTGATTTTCAATGTCCAACCACAACCTCCATTCACCAGATCAAAAATAATGTGAAAATATTCTCATTCCTACAACACCCACACATATCCATACATCTACTAGTACTTATTGGTTAATGTTAAATAGACCAGGAGACTATATGTACATCTAAAGACACATGTGGAGAGGGATCATATAATATTTAGTTAGAAAAAAACAGTGATCCACCAGAATCAGAATACACCTAAGTGTGATATTTAGATTAATCTACTCATTTGTAATATATATATAACTTTACAACAGTAAACTTTTAAAAAAATTAAAATGATAATAATGAACATAAAAAATAAATATCAATGAGAAATGAAAACTCTATATAATATGAGGATCCATACTTGTCATACATACTATGGATCTAAATAGAGATCTAGGATGATCAATAATAATTGTTAGGGTGTGACACACATCTCTTTAATTGGAAGGGCATGGTGTATAAAAATATTTTTCACTCAATTTGTTTTCCCCATTATAGGATAAGGGAATATGAATATAAGAGTCATAATCCTTAGATCACATCCCATTAATCATTCACCATAAATGCATACATTCATAAAATTAATAAATTATCAAACTAACCAGTACAAAATTCTCAATATTCAACAATTATGTAGTTATGTTCATTGAAACATTATTACTTATAAAAATGAAAATAATTTTTCTAAAAAAAATAACATTTCAAACGATATCAATTTTGAAGTCATTCTTATATTTCATTCTATCATAAAAAATATATTTATAATCCCCATAAATGATAGAAATGATTACATAGGATTCCATGTAACACATTGTAACATCCAAGAACTAGTTAGCATGTGTGTAATTGAATCTTGTTTCTATGTGGACTCATGTGTGCCACTTTGTATGGTTGATTATGTTGAAATTTAATTATAATATAACAGTATATATTGTAGAGAATATACATTCTCTCTACAACTAAAATATTAGTGGAAATCAAAATAATAACATACATAACATAACATCAAAATCATATACCAATAGAAAATAAAATTAATCTAAAATGTTTATCAATGATGAAATATAGAGATTCATATAGAAAAAAAACAAATCCCAATTAGTTTCCATAGAATGATAAATCCCAAATTTTTTCAAGGACATGCCTAATCCCACAATCTATGATATAATATTGATATACATTTTCCATAATCAAACATAATGGACATGACATTATCCACACGTAAACCCTGAAATACACGTTGGAAATAATGGTAGGCTAAGAAGGGTTTGAGTAAATCTCATTAGGCCACCAAAAATTAACTCTAAATCATATCCATTCAGTTTGGAGTTTATGTTTATGTGAATGTAACTAAATAATGTTTATTATAATGTTGAAAATAATTCATTAAACATCATGTCTATGGTGGCACCTAGAGTCAACCATACCATATTCAGTCTGTGATGGGCATCTTGGTCTATAATAACATTGTATAGATTATATGTATAAGGGTACACTATATCCTTTTAATCACATAAATGTAACCCAATTTTAATAATATAAAATATTGGAATATGAGAACCTTAGAATCACATCATGACCACAATAATGATTTTATCATTAATATTGACATGCCATATTCTTGGAAATAGTTCCAGGTCCCCCAATAGTAATAACTGATAATACATGTGTACTAAATCCTTAGAATCATGTAAATTTCCCAAAACATTAATAATTAATAATAAAGGAATAATATACAGCTTTTTAGTCTTTTAAATGTCCCCATTTATTAATAAAAATTAATACAAGATTATTAGATCCATTAAAAAATATAATGGTCCACCAACATTAATATTTTACAAAATCATTTGTCTATGTTCACAAAAATATGAAACCATTTCATTAACCAATATTCAAAAAAATTACCTAGTAAATAAGTTAAAAATAAAAATCCATCAAGGGTTTTCAATGATTAATTAAAACAAAACAATATATGTTGGGATACATTCCATGAATCATGTAAAATATATATAGGTCATTTGGAAATCCCATAGAACACATAAAGTCTCAAAATTAATTTACTTTTTAAATATAAATGGTTTATTAAAAAAATGTGGTTGCCTATGTCTTATCTAATACACACCACAAAACCACTCAGAGCTTTTGGAATTGTTTAACATAATTAATTAAGAATCAAAATTTTATTATTCACTATGAAAGGACACAATCACAATATTCAATGTGGGAGAAAAACATATATATTCCAGTGAAGATAAAAAACATAACGGGATAATTTGAGACAACCCACCTAATGATGACAAGGATTCATTGGCAAAGATCCCCACATTAATTGAGAATGATGATTCAAAAATTCTAAATAAGCTTCATGTTCCTTGGTATATATTTCTCAAATAATAATCTGTGAAGAAAAATTTATTTAATTCTTAAAAATGGATTGAAAAACTATTGAAAATAAATCTCAACTAGAAATACATCGAACACACTAGATTATAGAGAGAGAGAAAGAGGTTATAAATCCCCATAGATAGGAACTAAATCATTAAATATCATGTGATGGTTAAGGGATTTAAGGGAAATAGGAAATTGGAAGTTTTGATAATATTAATACACAACCCTTAATAATATAAATATAAAAGACCACTGGATAGGCTTTAGTCACCAATATGTTAGGTTATTTAAAACTAGCTAGCCAGTGTGCCCAACAGAATCTATGTTCCTCCTTCTTTCCCACCGTTTAGTCAGTGAGTCCAAAAAAAATAGGCCCATAGTATTTTTCTTCAATTATCTAGTATACCATCAACAGATACAACTTCTATTTTTTATAAAACATTAGGTTCGAACCCCACCCCATAATGAACACTCCCAAATCCTGTTAGGAAAATTAAATCAAGTATATCCAATGAAAAACAAGTGTTTTAATAAGAAATAAATTGTTACATATTTCAAATACATTGGTTGAAGCATTAAATCCTCCCCCCCCCCACAAATAAAATCGCATCCTAGAGACTTCCTCATAAGAATCATAGAGTCCCATTGCTGAATAAATTAGGCCACCTGGCATAAACATCATATTTCCATTCCCATGTCTCATCTTGGTTGCATTCATTCTGAAATATAACTCATACAAGAGGAATCATATTCCCATAATTGGTTTTTTAAAAATGATCCACAATATAATCAGGATTCTAATTAAGAGAAGCATCAGTATCATGTTTTATTTCATTGGGATTGATTACATGTGACAGATTGGGTTAAACAATCAATGTTATGACACAAGAATAAAATTGTTCATTGAATTAAAAAACACTAGAATGTCTAACCCATATTCCAGAACATTGATTAACTCCAAACATCAAATGACCAAAAATCCCAAGGAACAAATATTTTATGTATATTAAAATAAAGATTCCCCTAAATAGGAAAATCTAATAGAAATTCATAGTCTCCACATTCAAATTCAAAAATTTATCATCGATGATCATTGTAGGACTTGATTATACACTATATTATTTCTAACAGAATTATAATAAACAAAACATGTTATGGAAACTCATCTAATAGATTCATCCCGATGATCACTGACTCATTAGCTTATAACTAACTAAAAATTGTATTGAATAACCTACAATTCATGCAATCAAATAGATACCTATGAATCAAATAATTTAATGGATTATTTTAATTCAACATTGAAAAAGAAATGTGGTCTAACTAGGAGATTGAAAAATACACAATGATAGCTCTCATTAAGTCCTTAAGAATATAAATGAAACACATTGAAATTCTATATATCCATTGATGATATGCAGTACTCAACTATATCTGTATTGTGAGTTCATTATTTAATCCCAAATATAATACTACATTATTGTTGGATCAAAAATTAAACCTATAATTTGAGGTACTCAATTAAACACATTATCAACTAGATGTATAATTTTACTATCTCATCCAATGTAAACATCACCAAAATATATTTGAAAATATCTAACTCAATCAATCAGTATCAAATAAAACATATAACATAAATATTTTTGGGTTTTCATTTTCAATGATTCATAATGTATATAGTGACATTATTCTATTCCATTTAGATATAGATATAGCCTATAAATGTCTAGTGGTCTACCTGTTCTTACTATCCACCTACTAAAAGTTGGAAAACTACAACAGAAAACATGCCACCTCATTCTTTATCTAATGTAAATAGTAATTCCTATGAATTTCAGGAGACATAATTGTCATTCGTGGGTGTGAATATCATGCCCCGAACTTACCCTAGACAAAAACCTTTTCATCTGACAACATGGGTCTTGTTTAATACCTCTTCCACCTTCCTAGTTGAAATAATGATATTTTTCACTAGTGTGTCTTATCAGAATAATATAGATCCCCATAGACCAATGCATGTTGTTTCTGTGTATTTTCCTCACTCACACAAACTATGGGAATAATTCCAGAAGTCCCCCAATCAAGATCACAATTCAAAGACACACACATTTAACTATAGTGATCTAATTAGGTAGTCTCACAAGATGAAAGGTTCGCCATTTTATCCTTAGTCCCACATTTCCATGGGTGTTGCACTCTACACATCTTTAAAGAAAAACACCATCGAATTGGATCCTAAGAGTCAAATCTGGGTAGTGCCTCTATAATCCTCTCCTAATATTGGATTTGATTCTATTTATCATGAACTCACATTATTTGGTCCATGAATATTGTCATCTGACCACATGGGTCCCTTATCATACCATGGTTTCATTTTTAAGACCCCACCTGATATTCGTCACTAGGGTTACATGTGAAACTAATTACTATCCCCACATTCCGAAAAACATACTCGGAGTGTTTATTTTCATCACTCACACACACCATGGGATTCCAAATAGAAGGTCAGCCATCATGATCACAGGAAAACCAAATGTTTTTGTTGTGTTTTTTCCTCTTAAACACACACACCCAAGGAAAAATACAAGAAGTTAAACCATCATGATCTCTACTCCATGATTAGAATGGTTAACTATTATATTCTAATCACATAAGATAGAAAAATATGGTTCACCATATCGACATAAATTTTAATTTTCTATGGTTGATACACACTACTCCCCATTAAATAAAAAAAATCATTGACATAGACACGAAGCCAAAATCATAGGTACTGCCTCCAAATTTCTAGGTAGGTTGTGTATTTGATTCCATTTTTCCTAACCAGACCTTCCCTATAAGATGAACAAGATCATATGACCCCATGAGACACCTGTAATACCTTGGTTTCCATCCTAGCATAATAAAGGCTATTACCCACATGGGTCAATTATCCACAACATCATTGACCCCTTACACCATCACATGTTATTTTGGAAGTGTTTTTTCCTCACTCACATACACCTTGGGAATATTCCTTGGAGGTCACCCATCCTGATCACTACTCAGGGGAATGCATGATTATGTATGGATTACTAATCAAGTAGGCAGTCAAAGTAATTGTAAAACATGTTGACATAAGTCTCAATTTTAAATGGGAGTTACAGTAATTACCACATCTAAGAATAAAATTCCATCATTGGTTCCACATGCATTCTTATGGGAACTAATACATGGTCATGTAAATGAATAACATCATCCTCATGAATGTACCAATAATCCTTTAAATCAGCACCATTTATGTTATATCTTGGGAGTAAACCCTTCAACTCCAATAATAATATCCACTTTATTTCGTTGGTAAGAGAATAGGAAAGGTATAAATATGATAGGCATTCTTGAAACTGATACTAATTTATTTTGATATCAAACTCTATAAAAGGATATGTATTATTCCACGTACTAAAATACTTCTACAAAATCTGATTCTATATTTTCCAATTCAAAGCATTGGTAATGTCATTTCCTTCCCCAGGGGTATATTATACCTACAAAAAATATAATGTAGGTATAGAACCCATATTAAATTTTAAATATGTAAACCATGACGAGATGAATTGTAATTCATGATTTTGTTGTCTTTATATACCACAAAACCCTCTCCGAACAAAAAATCTCACTGAAATTTCTGATTGTGAACCAAAAATTCAAATTCCATGTTATGTATCATATAGTTCATCTTCGGTGGTCATATTTTTTTGAGACCCATAAGTGAAAACATGATAATAATTATTCAATAATTATCCCAACATGACTATAATTGAATTAAAATACAATTTATAACTCTTATCTAGATCTGGTAATATTTGAATCAATGTTAGGGTCTACATTCTAATCAACTCATGGAATAATAATTTTCAAGAATCAAACCCCTTGAAATAGTATAAAAATATAAATATATATTCCATCATATCACCTAAAATAAGTAGATGTTATGTATGAAGGACATACCCTAAACTGGTTATAACCCGATCTCATGTCAAAATTGGAAAACACCTTGGATATCCGAATTTGATCAGATATATAATCAATACGTGGATATTTTTATCATTTTTTATTCAACATCCAGTTTATACTTTTATTTTATTCTTACAATCTCGAGTAATTGTTAGTAATTATATCATATAGTACTAGAAAACCACATCATATGTTATTTGGATGAAAATATATCTTAGCTTCCAGGACCTCCAACTGAAATATTTATTCACATAGATTGATGGGATCCATTCGATAAAGAAAAATAAAAAATGGCACCGCCACATGAATGATCTCATTAGTGGAGTACTCATTACTATTAGGAGGAAATATTGTGAAATTATTAGGGAAAAAATATCAGAGCTAGATGAAAACTAGAGGATATACATCCTAATACACAATGTCACCCTCTAATATGAGTCTGGAAACATGGGATATAATTACATTATACAATAGAATGTTATTTCAAGAATTTATTTCCTATAAATATCACTGCATTACATGACAATTGTTATTACCATTAAGTGATGAGATGTATATCTGATAGTGGTATCATAGTAGATGGTAGCAAGACAGTTCGTTTGTCTTGTGTTATTTATCCACATCATTCAAGGTCCATTGGGGATGAATAATTCTCTATTGTTCTTATCATTCACTAGAAAATGGTAGATTTATGAATCTTGAGAGAAATATTTTTAGTACAATGAATCCTAATTCTAGATTGATAACACACAATAGACAAGACAAATTATTTTTAGAGTTAGGGATTAGGTTAAAATATTATTCAATTGGAAAAGTACCATAAATTTAATAATAAAAATTATTTAAACCAAGTAAATTTAAAATTTATAATATCATTAATAATTTTTAGGGTTTGTGCAATCTATTATAATGATAAATACCATTCTAGAGCCTTTCAATGAATTATTTATCCCAGAATTTGATCTTGATACATTTTCCCTAAAAAGTATTGAATACAAAAATAAATATTTATCATTTATTTAATCGAAAATAAATATTATATACACTTTATGGAATTTAAATATAAATCTATAAATAAAATAACAAAATTATATAAAATTTGTGGAATAAAAATATATTAAATTTATGTAATCAATAAAACATGAATAAAAGTATTCCTCAAACTTTCTAATAATATCTATTCCAATAATAAAATTATAAAGTCTTTTAATAGAGATAAATGGAAAAAAATAGTGTGTTTCTATCTTATATTCTTTGATGTTTCCATTTTTTGGGCATACCTAATGATTATAGTTACAATACACCAATGATTCATGGAACCTAAGAAAAAGTTGATAATGTCTCAATGTTGAAAACCACACAAGAAAACATACTAAGTAATATTATCCCTCTATACAAATACATCATCATCTTAGATTCACATTATTTTTTTCATCCTATATGTCTGATACATATTTATATGACTATCTAAAATTAATTCACTTTCACAATATGTTCATGAAATTTAATGTCATAGATTAATTTTAATTAATGGAAGGATATATTTTCGGCATAAATATGGAAGGTAAAAATATTTCCTCTACTTACAAAGAAATATCCCATAAATCATAACTCACCAAACATTTCCTATATTTCCATGAATTTTATTATTTATGTTTATTAAATAAATCTTACTACCCAAGTCATAAAATTCATTATTAGTAATCATAAAGTGTAATTTATATTAAACATGATCATAGATAGGAATGTATGCTGACACATAAAAATTAATAATTCATATAGGTTGGATTATTCTCATAATAACGCATCCGGGATATTACCATATGAAAAATTCATGAGATGAAGTATAATATGCATATAGGTAATCACATATAAAATTGAACAAACTATGTTACTCATAATTTTTTGTTATCTAACTGTAGAACATTATTTATGAATATTATTAGGGAATTTAATTGTTTACATAATAGTGGGGAACATCCTTCACCTTATCAATGTTATAGATACTATATGAAATTATGAATCTAAATTCATAAACATGATAGATAATTGTTAATGAGTATAAAAATTATTATTGAAATCATAAAATATAGATGTAATCTGTAGTATTAATAGTTTGTTATTAAACAATGTCTCTAGAAGACACAAACTTGGAAAATTCCAAACTTCCAATGACTATTAATCCACTAGAACTCATATGATGATCAGGTTTCCACTATTTTAAGTATTTAGTTATGGGTTCTGGAATACATTCAATAATGCATATTACTAGCTCCATGACTACAGATGTTTTAGAAATGTCCCTCAATATTTTATATTTCTAAATTACTTTCTATGGAATTCATGTTAAGGTTGGTGTCATGAGTTCCAACTGTTTCTATTTTTATTACATGAATTCAATTTTATTATATATTGTTCATTGTCCTGCATGACTACAATATAATAATGTGCTTGAATATTTGTTGCATTAATAATGTCATGGAGGATCCACGCTATGATGAGAACCTTGTAATTCTATAAAAATAGTCATAAATAAAGTTATACGGTTGGATGATGTACTATGATAGGACAAATAGTATACAAAATTTCATGTGTGAATACTTATAAGAAGATGAGACTCTCTCTCATGGAGTTCGCACTTGGTAATATCAAAGATGGGAGATTATGAGAACAGACCTTCCAGTAGTAATTCCTCATATCTTGGTGTCATCATACATTACTATCTACAAGTGTGTGTAATGGTCCATAGACAAACAATTATCATTAACTCATGTCATGACTTGCACACTTATATTTGATGACGAAAACTATCATGAAGACAGTTGGCGGGATGTAGGGTAAGTTGGGTGCGTCACGAATAACATATTTTTAATGAATAAGTTGGGGAAGGATTTTTCACTTCCATATTTACGGAAGTAGATTTCTCAAGCCCATTGAATGAAATAGAACTGTCTCCCAAATTTCATTGCCATGGTGTAATGACAAGTTTATTTCTCGAAGTCAAAGAAAGGAAGATCAAGCATATAGGATTATGACACTGCCCTAAAACCTACTTGATGAGATATTAAGACAATGAGAATAAATTTCACTATAAGCTTTCGTATGAGGTGATACGTCAATGCAGCATCAACTTCTTTCTCTTGGGTGCCGTGATCTATTGCTAGACAGTAATCCTGCACATTAGGAAAGCCCACCTAATTCCAA
The DNA here is from genome assembly GCA_963277665.1 of Viscum album. NCBI lineage: Eukaryota > Viridiplantae > Streptophyta > Magnoliopsida > Santalales > Viscaceae > Viscum > Viscum album. The sequence goes on from OY728127.1 coordinate 816,876,271, forward strand.
CGATATAGAGGCCTAGAGGATCACAAACTAAGGGTATCCATGTTTCTCAAGTAGAATAATGATTATTCCCATATGTAGTTTAATAATTATTCAAGGAAGCATAACTCGTTTTATTGTTGGAGGAGGAATAAAATGGAAACAAGATATAAACACCATGTATATTTAATGTACACATCCTGTAGTTTTCATTTTGGATAGTAAATGAAAATTTAAAACAAGATATACATGTTGGGTACATTGAATGTACACGCCGTGTAGTTTCATGAAAAACGAGTATGCGTCGTGTATTAATGATTACACGCCGTGTGGTTTTTATAGTTGGGATTTTGAGTAAATAATATCGTTTAATTAAATCATATTTTTTATAATCAGTGTGGGAGCATGTCAAGGAATTAATGACTTGACATGGGGGTTTTCAATAAGAGTTAATTAATTAAATAAAATGTGTTACACGTTTATTTATTGTCATAACTCTATAACATCAAACCCGATTATAAATATCTTCACAACCCCAACACTTTTCCTAAGAATTGTTGTGCACAACAATTCTAAAGAATTTTATCAATGCCGAAAGAACTCCTTCCACAAAGAATGCTCTTAAGACTAGAGAGATCCACCAATATCGGATCAAGGAGATCTAAGGCAGAAAACGCAAGCAAAGGCCTCTCCACACTAGCAACCAAATATTTCTTTGGCGACTTCTAGAGATACGCGGTGCACGTGTGGTTCACCGCAAGAGAAATTATACACTTGGCTTTTACGATGCAACGTCAAATAACATTAGAATGTGATCAGAAATATCAACAATGAAATAATTCCATAAAAGGTACTTCTTGTCAAATAATTAAATTAATTATAATCAACATTTGGCAATCCTCCTTTTGTTGTTCTAGGACTATTGTTCTTCTATGTCTATTTCAATGATTCGATCCGTGTAGTCTGGCATTTATCGTCATATTGATCTTATATTGATCACTGATAATGAAAAAAAGCCAAGTGGGCACATCCACCCATGAGCTTCTACAGCACCCAGAACCTTAAAATGGTATCAGAGGGAGGATACAACGTTTATTATAGTTATTTAATTTTCATTGATAAATTATGCATTTAAATTTGACTCAATTCAATATTAATCATTCTATAAATTTGAATGAATGAGATCTATTAATCCACTTATGTTTCTCGATTCAAATCACAGAAATGACCTTTTAATTTTAATTTTGATTAAAATAAACATGAGGAACTCATCCGGAGGATTTTCTCTTTCTGTCTGTACAACAAAAGAATACACGACGTTTAGTGAAAACTACATGTCATGTACTTAGGATCAACGAACCGGTATTGGTCTTCCAAACCGCACTGTGTGAATTTATTATACCAAATTATTTATTACACCGTGTTGAAAAGAAATGAATGACATGTGGAAACTGGAATACACGGCGTGTATGTTGAATCAACACGCTGTGTAGTATGATCTAGACCAGGTGAAACCGTGTACAAGGAGAAGTCGCGTACCACGTACACTGGAGTTCTAGGCCGGTAACCATGTAACAAGGCAGTACACGCCGTGTTATATTAATGTACATTTCATGTACTCCAATATTTACATTGTACAGTAAAACATTACAAAGCCCCCGGCGTGTACTTTGGATAATGGGTGAAAAAAATACACGCCGTGTAATATAGCCTACACGTCGTGTACTTTCCAAAAATAGAATTTCACTAGGATTCCTCCGAAAGTACAAAGACACTATATAAGAAATATGGATGAGAAGAATCTCAATGAAATTAAGAAAATAATTTAAAGATAACGAATTGACTAATTATAAGATCATAATTAATTCAAGCGTGACTTATCCTGAATAATAGAACAATTAAAATAATTTTAATTCTAAATATGCATAAATGTCATTGCATGATCTGGATGATCATGAGCTAGACCAAAGACCCTTTGTGTGTGTATGGTTTCATTTAAATTCATTGGCCAACAAGCCTTCTTCCAATAAAATGTAGAGCCTGTGTGCCCATGATTTTGTTAATGTAAACCCCATGTAAGGGAGGATCTCCCAAGCTAGAGGAGACGGTTCAAAATCCGACGTTGAGGCAAAACCAACCCAATAAGATACAAAGGTGGAGAGGTGGGTGCTGCCATACATGAACCATCGTGTTCAAGGGGTTTTTCTCTAGGTCAGGGTTAACTTTTCAAATCATCTAGATAAGCTAACCAATAGAAGCTCATGATCATTCCATCTTATTTTATTTCTTTCTGATTTCTGGGTTTATTTATTATGTTTGTGTTGTCACGATGACATAGTTAATGAAATAATCCAGCATCCAAAGATGGAATAAAATAAAAATGTGACTATGCGTAAACATTATCAAAACATGGTTAATCACTTAAGAAATCAACACTTAATATTAAAAAGCATGTTATAATGCAAAACTATTCATAAAGAAATGAAATCCCTCAAATACCATATTAAGTTAGGCCAAGCCTTCCGTTAGTTGATTAAGAGAAAGACTCAATAAAACAATGTGTTTGACCAACCCTTGTTGGGATACTTACTTTTATAAAGTAATCCCTTATGAAAGTTTTAGTTTGACTTAAACATTTTAGACCAAGAGGAGTAGCCCTTTCTATACTTTATTTAAAATGTAGGCAAGTGTTGAGGAAACCCAAGTCAGTATTTAAGGATTGGTGAGTAAACTGAATAGATCAAGGAACTATATGTTGAGAGTTGGCAAAGACATACCTACCTAAATACCTTCTAATAGCTTGACCAACCCTTGTTGGGGTTATAAAAACTAGTATATGGATCCTTTCCACTAGAATGTCAACACAACTAGACATTCGACATTCATTGTTGAGGGCCATTGGGTCTTGATAAAATAGAGGAAGACATTATAAAATTTATTATTTCTCATAAAATGTAATCAAGAATGTACTGATAAATATGCTATTTTAATTTGTAGAATCAATATGACAAACTCATCAACCAAATTTTGTTTGCGATCAATTCTGGATAAAGACAATATCTTTACTGGTAGTAAATATTAGAAATGGTTTAGGCGCCTCCAGGTTATCCTATGCCATGAATGAATGTTTTACATGCTGGAGTCCTCACTTCCTGATTCACCTGCCCAAGAGGCGAGTGATGGAGATTTCCTAGTCTATGATCAACATTTGAGCGATGCACTTGATGTTCAATGTTTGATGCTATGATCAATGTCAAGTGAGCTCATGAATTCAAATGACGACATGAATGCCTATAGCATTCTCGATTACCTCTGTGGTCTATACCAGGAGAGAGCAAGACATGAATGGTTTTAGATCTCCAAGGATCTATTTCAGAGAAAACTTGGAGAGGGTGCCTCAGTTGGACCTCATATAGTCAAGCTCATTGGAAACATTGAGTGAATAGAGGTTCTAGGGTTTAAACTCCCGGATGAAACTGGTACCAATCTAATTCTTTCATCACTCCCCTACATCTTCTCTAACATTGTTGCAAATTTCAACATGAACAACATTGAGAAGTCTCTATCTGATCTTTTTATCCTTATTTATCAAGTGGATAATGATATGATGTGTGAAAAGCCTTATGTACTTATGGTGAATAAAAGGAAAGTTAAAGAGAAGAGATTTAAACCCAATTCTTCTTCAAGGCCTTCCATGAAAAGGAATATCAAAGAGGAGGCATGAGAAAAAGAGGCTGTTTATTTCACATGTGGAAAGAAGGGCCACTAGAAGAAAAACTGCACCCATCCAAGGAAGCAAGGGGAAGAGCCATTTGAGTTTGTTATCAAATAAAATCTATATATTTATAGTAATTGGATATTATATACTTCATGGGGTGGTCACATCTATATCCAAAAACAGGAACCATGTAGATTCAAAAACATTAATCGAGGTGAGGTGGATCTGTGATCAGCCAACGGAGCCAGACTCACTACTGTAGTTGTCAGAGACTACCACCTCACATTGCCTATTGGGATAGTATTTGTATTAAAATGATGTTATTATGTACCCTCTGTAACATAAAACATTATTTCAGTATCCATATTAGATACTGATGGATTCATCTTCATGTTTGTAAATGAATGTTTCTACTTTTATAATGATAACATTTGTTTTAGTATGGCACATTTATATAATGGCCATTATGTGTTAGATTACACAAACCAAGTAATGGAAATTGATTAAAATGTTAATTATCATGACTCATACCACACCCATCTTTGGCATCGCTCGCTAGGTTATGTCAATGAGAAATTTTTTAGAAAATTATATCAAGATGGGTATTTAGTTTCATTGGAACTAAAACCACGTGTCGTATGTCAAACGTGTCTAGAAGGAAAAATGACCAAATCCTCATTTAGTGGTAATGGTGAAAGGGATAAAGAGCTTCTAGAATTAGTTCACACAGATGTGTGTGGACCATTTCTTGTTGAAGAAGGTGTGGTTTCTTGAACTTCATAACTTTTACTGAAGATTTTAGTAGATATGGATATATATAATTAATGAGGTATGTGTCATATTCTTTTGATCAGTTCAAAATATACAAGAATGAAGTTGAGAACCAACTTATTAAGAAGAATAAGAAACTCCACTTAGATAAAGGAGGAGAAGATCTTAATCAGGACTTCATTGATTTCTTACAGGAGTTTTGGATTCTATCTCAACTCATTCCTCCATACACGCCTTAGTGGAATGGCGTAAGTGAATGGAGGAACTGCACCCTGTTGGATATGGTGAGATCAATGATGTGTCAGGAAAGTATTACACTATCCTTTTGGGGATATGCATCACAAACAGTAGCACACACACTAAACCAAGTACCATCTAAATCTATAAATGGAATTTTATATGAGTTATGGAGTGGATGCAAAGACATGTTATCAAATTAACATTTGTGTGGTAGAAAATAAATTGTTAAGGCCTCTTCAGGTAACAAACTCTCACCCCAAGGCACAAAGTGTATCTTTATAGAATATCCCAAGGAAACAAAGGGATATTACCTATATAACCCCCAGATAAAAAGGTTATAGTGGAAAGACAGACCATATTCCTTGAGAGGGAGAACATCTCAAAAAGAGATAGTGGGAGTGAGATAGACTTCGAAGAATTCGAGGCACAAGATACACAAGAGTTGGTACCGGAACAGATTCCACAAATCTCCCTGGAAGAACAATATATTCTAGAGACACAAGAACATCGTAGGAGCATGAGAGAGGTGAGATAACCAGAATGATATGGTTTTCTTATCACTAAGGATGGAGACTCATTATTGGTTGACAATAATGATCCTCTTTCCTACAAGGAAGCAGTTGAAGGCATATAAATTTCCCAGTCGCAAGAATCCATGAATTCTGAAATGGATTCCATGTAACAAAACCATGTCTAGATTTTTGTAGATTATCAAGTTGATGTAACACTTACTAGTAATGAATGGGTATTCAAGAAGAAACTGGACATTGAGGGAAAACATAGCACCTATAAGGCATGACTGGTTGCAAAAGGATTTAGACAGCGTCATGGAATTGACTATGATGAAACTGTTTCACTGGTTGTGATGACGATTTCCATAAGAATCATATTGGCTATTTCCTCTTACCATGACTATGAAATTTGGAAAATGGATTTCAAAATAGAATTCCATAACGTGAACCTCTAGGATGATTTCTACACTACACAACCTGAAGGTTTTGTTACTCCAAAGGATGACAAAAAGGTATGTAAGTTGCAGAAATCCATTTATGGATTAAATCAAGCATCATAGTCATGGAACATTCCTTTTGATGAATCCGTAATGGAATTTGGATTTGTTAAGAATGAATGTGAGCCTTGTGTGTAAAAAAGGATTAGTGGGAGTGCAGTTGTTTTTGAAATAGTATATGTTAATGACATATTACTAATTGGAAATGAAGTACCTGTATTAATGTCAGTTAAGGCACAGTTTAAAAAATTCTTCTTTATAAATGACTTGGGTGAGTCAGCATTTTTTCCTAGGAATAAGATCCATCATGATAGATTTAAGAGAATGTTGGGCCTGAGTCAAAGTACATACATTGACAAGATACAGAAGAGATTCATTATGGAACAATCCAAGAGGGGATTGTTGCTAGTGTCATATGGCATTCATCATTACAATAAAATATGTCCTTAGACACATGAGGGACGAATTAAAATGGCAAGGAACCCTTATGAATACGCGATTGGGACCTTCATGTATGCTATGCTATGTATAGGGATAGATGTTTCTTACACATTAAGTGCGGTAGGTGGATATCAAGTTGATACAAGAGACCACCATTAGATGGAAGTAAAGACATTCCTTAAGTATCTGAGGCATACTAAGGATATGTTCCTAGTTTATAGAGGAGATGAGGAACTAGTCATCAGAAGAAATGTAGATGCTAGTTTCTGGACAGATCAAGATGAAATGAAGTCACATACTGGATACATCTTCAATTTGAATGAAGGTGTACTGATCTGGAAGAGCTCAAAGCAATGTGTGGTGATATATTCTACAGTAGAGTCCGAGTATTACACAGATCTTGAGGTAGATAAAGAAGTAGTATGGATGAGAATCTTCTTCCAAGAGCTAGATATATTACCTAGTGGTAAAGATCCTTTCACACTCTATTGTGATAATACTACAGTAGTGGAACTTGAAAAAGAGATAAGGTCATATCAGCAGACCTAGCACATACTTCGGAAGTATCATCTCTTGAGGGATTGTTCTTAGAGAGGTAAAGTTGTAGTGAGTAGTATTTCCACGGAAGAAAATATTACAGACCCCTCGACTAAAGCCTTGACTCAGCAGAAACATTATCATCATGTGAGGTCTAGAGGACTAAAAGTCGTAGGCAGTTGGATCTAGTCGAAGTGGGAGTTTTATAGATTTGGCGTCCTAAGAGCCAACTGTTTGTACTTTGATTTCATGAATGTACACTTATTATATATTGTTCATTTTTCTGCATGACTATAATATAATAATGTCCTGAAATATTTGTTGCATTAATAAGGTCATAAAAGATCCCCACTATGATGAGAACCTTGAAATGATGTAACAATATTCATAAATAATGTTCTATAGTAATATGACGTACTGCAAAAGGACACATAATATATAAACTGTCATGTGAGAGTACTCGTAAGAAGATGAGAATATCTCTCATGGAGTTCGAACTTAGTAATCTCCAAGATGGGAGATTATGACAATAGTCCTGCCAGTAGTAATTCTGCATGTCTTGTTGTCATTGGAAATTACTATCTACGAGCATGTGTAATGTTCCTTAGACTGGAATATTGTCATTAAATCATGTCATGGCTCGCACACTTAAGTTTTCTGATGAAAACCTTCATGAAGACAGTTGGATGGAAGTAGGGTACGTTGGGTGCATCACGAATGACAGGTTGTTAATAGATATGTCGAGGAAGGATTTGTCCCTTACATATTTATGGACGTACATATCTTAAGCCCTTTGATTGAAATAGAACTATCACCCAAATTTCATGGCCATGGTGTAACGATGAGTTTATTTCTGGAAGTCAAAGAATGATAGATCAAACATATAGGTTTATGACACTGCCATGAAACCTGCTTGATGACATATTGAGACAAAGGGATTAAATTTCATGGTAATCATTCATATGAGGTGATATGTCAATGCGACGTCAACTTCTTTCTCTTCGGTGCCTTTCACCGTTTCTAGATAGTAATCTTGGACTTTAGGCAAGCCTTCTTAATGCCAAAGAGAAACACGCCTAGAGGGTCAAACAATAAGTATTTCCAGGTATCTCAAGTAGAATAAATATTATTCTAGTATGTGGTTTCATAATTATTCACGGATTCCAAAATCTTTTTAATGTTGGAGGAAGAAAAAATGAAAACAATATATACACGCCATGTATATTGAATGTACACACCATGTAGTCTTCATTTTGGAAAGGAAATGAATAATTAATACAAGATATACAAGGTAAGTACATTGAATGTACATGAAAATTAGTTTTCATGAAAAACGAGTACATGCCATGTATTAATGATTAAATGCCATGTGGTTTTTCCAATTGGGATTTTGAGGAAATAATATTGTTTTTAAATGATATTTATAATAATCAGCATGGGAACATTTCATGGAATTAATGATTTGACATGGAGATTTTAAATAAGAGTTAATGAAATAAATAAAACACGTAACATGATTATTTATTTTCATCACTCTATAACCTCAATCCTGATTATAAATATCCTCACAACCCCAACTTTTTTCCCAAGATTCATTGTTCACAACAATTCTGGAGAATTCTCTAATGGCTGAATGATCTCCTTCATCCAAGAATTCTCACAAGATGGAGAGAGATCCACATACATCGGATGAAGGTGATCTAAGGCCGACAATTCAAGCAAAGGCTTCTCCACTCTATCACCCGGAGATTCCATTGGCGATATCCAGAGATATGTGGTGCACAAGTGGATCACTTCTAGAGGAAGACTACATTTGGATTCTATGACTCAATGATGAATCACACCGGAACGTGATCAGAAATATCAATGAATAAATAAAACCATAAAAATTACTTCATGTATGTTAATTAAATTAATTATAATTTACCTGTGATTCTCGTCCTTTTTTCATTTCAGGACTATTCTTCTTCTTTCTCAATTTCTATGATTCGATCAACTGAGTCTGGCATTTATCATCGTATTGAACCTTGATTGATCATTGCTAATGACAAAAATCTAAGTGTCAACATCCACCCATGAGCTTTTACTTCACCCGGAACCTTCAATTCCCCCTTTTATAACATTACATTTCATTACATGGTATAAACATGTAATATTTTAATATCATTTTCATTGAAAATTAGTATGTAATGCCCAAAAACATAATAATTAATCAAGAATCACAAGAAATGAATCATTATGTGTTGACTCGTGAATTATTTTACATTAGTTGATGTCCTATGGACATACATAAAAGAGAATGTGTGAGTATGAAGTCCAACAATATAACAATAAAGAAAGACATATATCATGTGATTCAGAGACATTTTAATAAGAAGGCATGTCACAAAAAAGAGGCATGATAAAGAGGCATATCACAACAGTAAGAAAATGTATCATTACATAGAAAGGAGGATAAAAAATTTAAATGAGCCATTGAAAATAATATAACCATGGTTTATCACTATGGTATCATAAATAAAAATTACCAATGTTATTCACAAATCGATCATAAATCAGAACATATCTGAAGATTGAATTACATATCCATTAAATTTTAGAACTATCTTGGAGAACCCATAATATTTTTTATTTTCTTATGAGACACATAGATCATACTATACCATTTCTATAATAAATCATTTATAATAAAGAACATGTTTCTTATCAAAATATTAGCATAAAAATGAACATAAAGACATGATCGTTATGACATTATTAACCTATGAATGAAAATGTGAGATTCATATATGAAAATCCCCAAATCAGAAATCCATTATTAAATATAGTTGAATAACCCTTGAAATTAAATGATGTTTTGGTATTCACAAAACAATGAAATGAAAACTAACTTTAAGAGTTTAATTTTTGATGTAAATTCAATAGCATTAGGGGTATAAAACAATGTTTTAGAAAATTGAAAAAAGATAAAAGATAGGGGTCCCCAATTCATAATATGAAATTATTATAGTAATGGGATATTTTAATGTTGAAAAAGATCATATTTTTGAAAATATAATTCATACCATATAGAAACTGAACTTGAATGGAAAAGAGAGGTGAAAATTTACCATACCTTGAAGAGTTGTTCCTAAAACAAGAGGATAGAACATTGGGGGATTAGGACTCCTTAATGGGATTACGAGGGGAAATCGTTATAAATTCATTGAGGTTGGATTGGGAGTTAACATAAATTGATAAATTAGTTGGTATTTATAAAAATATTAGAGGATTTATTTAATAATTTGAAAATAAATATCATGGAATACAAGGTTGTGGAAAATAAATAACCATTGTCTTAAACATATATTTTTTTCATGGTTTTTCCCATTTGTGACAAATTTTATGTTTTTTAATGCTTTAAAACTCAAAATCTTTTACATTACTTTTTTAACATGAAAAAATATGATTCAATAAATTAGTGTTTTTAAAAGTCATATTTTCGATTTTAGAATTTGGAAAGTCATATATAATATTAGAAGTCTAATAAAATATATGAAAATGATCAATACATATAAAATAATATATTTTAGTTCATTTATTGAGGTTAATAAATTATTATATCATTATAACATAAATATTATTTGAAAAAATATATCAAAACCAAAAAATGTATTTTTTTACTATTTATGAAAACCTATAATTTTAGAAAATTATTGTAATTCACAATATCATAATTCTACCATGAGTAATTAAACAATAAGGATTATTTCAACAAAAGGATTCTCTAAATATTGTAATTTTATCATTTAAATATAAATATCCTTATTTATTTTAAAATAATTGTTTTAGGTGACATTTAATTTTTAACACTTATATTAAATTTATTAGGACATTAAATTTTTTTATATTTTATTATTTAAATAAATGTTTTTACTAAAATATTTCATCAAAAAAATATTACAAATAACACTTTTTATTGTAAAAAATACATTTATTTTCTTAAAAAAAATTATATTATATTTGTGTCCAAAAATAAAATTATCAAGTTCATATCAATTAAACACTAATTTTATTACAAGAAAACTATTATTTCTGGGAATTGATGGAGTAATTTTTTTAATTTTGAATTGTAATTTTATCATTATGTGACGAAGGTCAGGATATGTGACCCCTTATTGGTCCATCATACTCCCTTATGGAATGGATTAAAATTAAAGGAGTTTCGTGGGGGTGCCTTGCTAACACAGATCGAGAGGTCATCTCCACTAAAATGAATATATCCCATAAGATATTTAATTGATGAATCAATTTATAAATATGATATTGGTATTAGTCAATGGAAAACTCTATGAATGATACCTCCCTCCCATGTTCATAAAAATTTCCTTCAAATAACTAGAACCTTTTCATTAAGGCCATCGATAATCCTTTTTATATCAATTATCATTTTTGAGTACTAGTTATGATTAGTAATTATAATGGTAAAATTATCAAACATGGGTGTATTTTCCAATGTTCATATTAAACAATAATCACATTGAAAAATGTTCATATAATGATCAAATTTAAATGGTAATATTTCCCATTATACCACATAAATAACACTTAATTCATTTACTAAATATTATCAAGAATTTATCTTATGGTTATATGTTCATGTCTAAAATATGATTTGTAATTAAATATTATTTTAATCATTTATATAACATTTTTAATGTGGATTATTATTCTTGTATATTATGGAATCCCATCGTTTTACATTTCAGCTATTTTATTTGATATTATTTTTCAATTGAAATATTTAGAATATTAATTTTCATCATAGATGAATAATATAATAATCATTTATATTGAGATAATAAATTCTAGGTTCCCTTTATTTTGTAAATTTTTATTATTATAAAAAAACCTAACAAACTTTTATTCATAAAAAAGTCTGATTCATTACACTTTACCCCCAAAAGAAACTTCAACCCAGAAATTTCAACTCATTTTCTTTATTGAGAATAGGTGATGAAAATGTTGTATTATTGTATCCTATTGTTCCCATGTTTCATCATCATATTTTTTTACACCACATCACTTCAAAGTAGTTGGTACTATTTTTTGTGTATAACCTTTTCTCTATGATCATAGATCTGTGTCGACTTCTCCATATAAGAGTGGTCATGTTCTAGTTGTACTGCCTCAAAATTTGTTAAATTTGAGGAATAGTTTTCCTACTTCCCCATGATAGATACATGGAATAAGTCATGAAATTGAACAACATTTATTATAATTTCTATCCAATATGCTACTGATCTCACACAATCAAGGTTTACTAATGGGCCAATTTTCATATTGATAAACATCCCTATATTTCCAATAGATTGATTATCATACATGTTTATACATCAAGGAATAAATATTCCCCTAAAAAATATTTTATGTGCCTTTAATGGATTTTATCATTTCTCTTCTGTTGACATAAAGCTGCCTTTATATGATTTATGATGGAATGAGTCATTTCTGTCTTCTCTTGAACAAGATCAGGGCCATGAAATCCCCTCTCACCAACTTCATCCCAACATGCAGGAAGTTTACATTTATTTTAATATATAGCATTATATGGTTCCATTTGAATACTCATGTGAAATATTTTTTTGAAGGGAACGTAATAAAATGGAATGTTTTGATCCCATCAATATTTAAATTTGATTGATCATGTTCTCATTATTTCCTAGATCATAAGAAAAGTTCTTTCCGATTGACCATTAGTTTAGGGGTGATATGCAATATTGATATTCAATTTAGTATTCAAAGAATTTTGGAGTCTTATCTAGGTATTAATGTTGAACCCTGGATCATGATCATAAATGATAGAAATTTGAATGCCACGTAGCCTCACCATGTATTTTACATATATCATGACAATATGTTCATGAGGGAAATATTATATGAATTAGATGAAATTGGATGTCTAGGGGAGATGATCCACTATAACTTATATCAAATTATTTCCATGTGATGTTCTTGGGAGACTTGTGATGATGTTCATAATGATATTGTCCCACAAAAATGCTTGTATGGATAGTGGTTTCAATAATCCTTTTGGATATTGTCACTCATCCTTTAATTTCTAACATTGGAAGCACCATGTATTTTTTTCGTCCGTCTCCATTTTTAAATTATTCCACAAATAATAATGATGAATGACTATATAAATTTTAGTGAATCAAAAATTTATAGAGCATTCAATGATATGTCTTTCAACCATCAACTAATTAATTAAATCTATAATTGACGGGACACATAGGCCTGTCTGAAATTTTAGTACACCTCATGATCAATATTGATCTTAGGGAAATTTCCATTCTTCATTTCCTAGATTATATTTTGTAAAAATGGATATTAAATTTGATATTTCATGATACTCTCTGGTAGTGATGGTTGAGAAATTATTTGGGAAAGTGTTGATGATTACCCTTCCCATACAGTTCCAATGTCCAATTTTAAGAGGTCCTTGATCAATGGTTCTCCTTAAATCCACATAAATTCTGGCACAATATGGTCTTTCCTACTTAATTAATCTATGACATTGTTTACTCATATTGGGGGATAATGAAACAAACAATCATAGTCATTATGAATTTTCAACCAACTCCTTTGTCTTATGTTTAAGGAATTTTGATTGAATATAGAATTCCCAATTTTCTGGTCTGTTTATATTTCACATTCCTCTCAATAAAGATAGTGCCTCAATAAAATCATATAAAAAATAATAGTACCAAAATCCAGGTCATGTATTGGATAATTTATCTCATGGGGATTTAATTATCATGATTCATAATAATTCACCTTTTTTATTTTTCAAGGGGGTTCTCCCAATACTATTCTTAGATTCATCACAAAAAATAATGAATCCTTCTCCAAAAGAGTGTATAGTTAACATATGCGTATTAATAAACATCTTAATCAATTCACACAAACATTTTTCTCAGACACATTTTTAGGGATAAACGTACACCCTTTTCGAGTTATCGTTGTATGTGGATTAGAAAACCACAATTTAATTTTCAAAAACATCCAATAATATAATGCTAAACCATGGAATTATAGAATGTCAGTTAATATTGTAGGATGAGTCCAATGATCTATATCTTTCATCTTCATAGGGTCTACATAGGTTCCATCATTGGTTTTAATGCACAATATAAATAAAACAATTTGTAACCAAAATTCAATTTTTCTGAATATCCCGAAAACATTATCCATCCTCAGTGTTCTCTATATAACACTTAGATGATAATCATTACCCTAAAAACATTTAGAATATATCAGAATATAAATGATAAAACTAGCCCAAATTCATCAAGGAAGTCTAGAATAATTATATTAATCAAATCCATAAAAATAGAATTATAATTAAAAGTGATTAATGGAATAACAAGAAACTCATAATGCCTATATAATGTTTTGAAGGAAATATTTTCAATATTTTATTTCATCGCCTATTATTGATGACTCCCACATTGGATGTCAATATTACAGAATAATTGAGCCCCTCAATTATAGAAAAATAAATCATAAATCATTGGGAGAGGGTCCTTTTTCACTATAATCTAGTTATGTTCTTTATAATCATAGTGTAGATGCTTTGATATATCCTTACTCATCATAAAGAGAATAGGTGCTCCCAAAAGATACCCCATTGGTTATAAAAATTATTTATTTGGAAGATCCTGATGTTGTTTTTTAATTCCTATAACTGTATAATTTCTTCATCTATACATGGTCTCTCATAACAGGTTGGATCCAGGTATGAGTTTAATTGAGAACTCTACCTCTCTTATCGGGGATGGTCTAGGTAATACTTCATGAAATATTTCAATTTATTCTAGAATTAGGGGGAATTCCCTATCGCTATACATTCATTTCCTTCTCTCTCTTCACCGATCATGACAATAATAAATTCTATTAGAGGTGCTTCTTGGAAATGATCAGTTTGGGATATATAAAATTTGAAAAGGACTAAAGTGTGTCCATTAATGGCTACCAAAATATATTTTCTTCAGTAGATAATGTTAGAATTATATTTTGAGAGATTATATCATGGTTGTAGTTTGAAATTCCATGATAGGAATGGATACTAGATTTGTGATGCAATCTTACTCGCAATATTTAATACTAGAGTCTGTATACACAATTGATGGTAGGATAATTCCTCAAAGATTTTTGACTAATATATCTATATCATGTAGATTTTGGATTGTTTATATATTCATTGAAGACATTGATGAAATAAAAAAATTCATTGAAGTAAAATCAAATAATGTACATTTTAACTTTGAGATTACAATGAGTGCATATTCCTCAACATAACTAGGAGCCTCCACTTCAACCATAAGGATAGAAAATGACTAACCATTCTCTCTTTTCCTATGAAGAGGTTGATGGTGGTTATCTTCCATTATATTCTAATTTGGACTTTGATTAGAAATGTTACACAGTAGTCCACATATTAATAATTGATCTTATAACTGGGCTTGCACCATATTCCTATTGTCGTTAGTGTTGTTTAGTTGAGAATTCACCTCACCACGACAATTTCAAAATATATGGCCACCTCTTCATAACATGTATCACATTACACTACCGTGTAGGTAGTTACCCAAATATTTTTCCCACATTTTTTTCATATGGGAAGTTTCAATTTATTTAACCCTCTTTCATGATGAATCATACTCTCCATGATTGGCTACATTGATGTCTTCATTAATTCGATTAATGTGACCATTTTGTATGTAAAAACTCAAATTAAACCATCATAGCACTCCACAATATCTTTTAATAGGTTTCATAATTTCAATATTATAGATACCAACATGGATGTTGTATTATTCAATCAAATAATCAATCAACCCTTGCCTTAGGATCGAAAACAATCTTCAAGTGTATTTAGAATGTCTTGTAATTTTCATCTCATAGCTTCCCACCATTTAATTTTCGTTATTATTAAAATTAAGTAATTCATTCTCAGTTTTCATTCACATAGAATTGGAGAAATTCTTTTGGAAAAATATTTCACTTAACTCTTCCCCCTACATATCATCGATCTTCCCTCTTGGATTCATGTTTTTAATTAGTGTACATCACTAATCATCTTCTACTTATAAGATGTATACTTACAAAGTGGCATTATCATAGTCCAAACAACAGAGTAAAAAATACCATTTCTATAGATCTTATCAATTACTCAACAATCTACTTGTTAGTACATCCATTGAATAACGGTTTTCAGTGATGTATAAAGGATTCAATGGTGGGGGTTCCATTTAAGGGGAATCTGAAATCTCAACATGATTCAAGTTGTTCTTCATAACTCGAGCTAGAAGATTCATCATCATCAAGAAGGATTCTATTCCAGCTTCCCTCATTACTCCATCAGTTAATCATCCATTGCACTCATCATTTATGATATTAGTCATATTTCATATTATTTTTAAAAAATAAGAAAACCACAGTGATAAACATGATACATTAATAAATATTATAATTCTTAAGGGGTTTTTGTTCTTTAAACATCATAACTAAATATGTAATCTATATCATATAATAAAAATTACTTTTTATACATAAACATCACAATGCTTCATTAAAATCTTTTGATTATACAAATATATCCCCTGAGAGTTACATACTATGATCTCCTAAAGGCACATTGTCATTAACCAATTATCGTTTGAGTCTTGCTAAATAAAGTATTTTACGGTGTCACCCAGTGATATATCTACTCCAGAGCCACATCCACTTATTCATATCAAAACATGTATTTCATTTCATGGAAACCAAATACTTAATACTTCAAAAAAAAAGAAGATTTTCACTATTTACACTTCTTCATAGGGTTCTTACTATGGTTTCCATGTTCTAATTTCAATAAAAAAATTCATTTTATAGTAAATATGGTATCCTTCATTTTTATTACATAAATATTCATAAAATGGAAATAACAGAGGATATTTTATTCTATAGTTTCCTGGAAATATGAAATAAATTTCATGGAACCATGATATTATTTTCAAAGCTACAAGAATGATATCATTATAGGTTTTATCTAGGGCACATTTATTATACCTCGCATTTTGGGGACATAGATCCAAGGAAAGGTTGGAGCATTAATCCCTAAAAGAAAATAAGTATGAGAGATAAATATCTTGTGATCTGGAGACATAAAATTATAGAAATAATGCATAATGATAAGGCATGTGAAAGAGGAATATCATAAAAATAATTACATGAATCAGAAAATGGAAATGTAGATAAAACATTTTTATTATTATTTCATTAGAATTCAACCAAGGATTATAAAAAATGTGTCATAAATGAAAATTACCATGGTTATTCATTAGTGAATCATTAAACATGTAATTTCGTGTGATTTTAAAAATTACATAAGGCATTGGATCACTGTACGTGCACACCCATTACATGTTTTATTTTCCTGTTATCCAAAACTATCATAATATATAATTTCAGTAATAACCCATGTTGAATAATGAATGGGATTCTTATAAAAAATTGGCATACAAATGATCTTGATGACATGATCATTATGCCATCTTTTAACAGAGAAAGGAATTTCGAGTTTTGTATATGTAAATAACTGAATCAAAAATATATTTATAAATCCATAAGAATATTCATTAAAAAGAATTGTCTTTTGAGAGTTAATATAAAAAGGAAAAGATAATTTGTTATATAAATGAGGTACATTAATTACGGAAAATCTTACAGCATGACGAGTATTAAACCTAGTTATAAAAAATGGAAAAAAGTGAGGGGACACGGATATCCAATTAATAAAATAATATTCATACAACATTGATAGAATAGATATTGGAAAAAATATTGTATTTTGGAAATTAGAAGACGTACCATAAGAAAAGGGACATTGAATGGGGAAGAGAAGTGACAATTTCTTATATCTTGAATAGTTGTACCTAAACCATATAGATGGATCCATGGGGGATTATAGACACCATAGGGGGGGATTCGAGGTACAAAAAAATTACTAGAATTTGGTGGTGGATGGATTTGGAGTGAATGGAAATGGAGAAACGGGTGGCTATTTACAGCAATAGAGGAGGAATTTTTTAATAATTTTCAAATATAGTTCATTGAGAACGTGGTTATGGAAAATGAAAAACCACTGTCTTACCCATGGATTTCAACCATCACTATAAGAAAAATAAATAATTGTGACATGTCCTATCCCAGTCGTAAATTATTATTTATTTGCGATGGGAACCAACCTCCTGTTAAAATAGGATTGGCACACACTAAAAGCGAAATTGATGGAAGGTTATTTGAGATGGGTGTTTACACCCATAAGAAAACCATCTATAATTTATATTATTTGTGATAGGATATAAATCATGTAGAAAATACCACTGTGGTAAATGGGTATTTGCAACGAGTCAAGTCAGAAAAACTCTCATTACTACCAGTGGCTAACTAATAGGATTTCAACATTTGTGATGGGTCATGTTGTGAATAATATTATTTTTGAAAGGAGATAGCCCTCATTACAAATACAGTGTCAGCATGTTGGTATTTGGGATAGGACCCATAACTAGTACTTGTTTAACCACATCCCCAAATTAATAGTCAGGTGAGTATTTGCAATGCGCCCTGTCATAAATAATCTAACATATATATATATATCCCTATATAATTTTTTTCATTTCACCTATTTCTCAATTACCCTTTCTATTTAAACTCTCATATTTCTCTCCGATATTTTTTTCTATGTTTAAAATGTCTTATCAGTGAAATTTAGAAGCCATTTAGTGCATAAAAAATTCCATTATAATGTATTTATCTATTTCTCTTAATTTTTAATTAATTTCTTTATTTTTATGTCAATTAAAATTGTTGTTAATTAGTTACAATAAAATTAAATTAGAATTTAATTTTTTATTTTGATATATTTATTTTTAATAATATATTGTTTCGTTTGTAAAAATAGACTTATAAAATGTATTAACGACCATTAGTTATTAATAATTAGCAGCAATTAGAAATAGACAATTATAAGTAGAAATAAATTGTAATAATATGAATATTTAGTAATAAATAATAATAATTAATAATAAATAGTATTAAATAGTATTAAATTGGATGAAATAGGGATAAAAACTTATAATTAACAATAAATAATAATAATTATGAACAAAAAGAAATAAATAGCCAAAATTAGAAATAATTAATAATTAGTTGGAATAATTATGAATAATTTGGACGAAATGGTAATAATTAGGAATAAATAGCACCATTTAGATATAATTAGTAATAAATTTGAGTAAATTGTAATAAATAGGAATAATAAGTAATAAATAATAATAATTAGTAATAAATAGGATTAATACGTAATAAATTGGAATAATTTGTAAGAAATTGGAATAATTAGTAACCATTATTAATAAATAGGAATAATTTGTAATAAATAGGTATAATTAGGAATAATGTAAAATAAATAGGAATAATTAGAAATAATTAGTAATAAATAAGAATAATTTTTTATAATTAATAATAATTAGGAATAATTAAAAAAATTATTAATAATTTGTTATAAATAGGAACAAAAAGGGAATAAATACGAGTACATAATAATAAATAAGATTAATTAGCATTACATAGGAAAAATTAGTAATAAATAGGAATAAATAGGAATAAATTGGAATATTCTATAATAAATTGGAATAATTAGTAAGAAATAGAAATATTTCGTATAAAATTGGAATAATTAGTAATCTTTGGTATTAAATTGGAATAATTTGCAATAATTACTAAATAATTTTAAAAATATAATAAATAAATTTTAATAATTAATAAAAAAATTAGAATAATTTGTAATATTTTCTAATAATCACTAAATAATTTTTAATAATTACTAAATAGTTAATAATTATTAATAATAATTTGTAATAACTAGTAATAAATAAGAGTAAATATGAATAAAAATTAATAAATAAAGAAATTGAAATAAATATGAATAAATAGTAATAAATATGAATAAATAATAAAAAATTGGTATTAATAGTAATAAATAATAATTAATTTGTATTAATATGAATAAGTTGGAATAATGCAGAATATTATTGAATAAATAGTAATAAATAGTAATAAATATAAATAATTTGTATTATATAGTAATAAATAGTAATAATTTGTATTAAATTGAAATAAATAGTAAAATTAGTAATAAATAGTAATAATTATTAATAATTAGTAACAAATATTAATAAATAGAAATAAATATCAATAAATAGAAATAATTAATAATAATTAGTAATAAATTATAAGAATTAATTATTAATAAGAATATATTATAATAAATAGTAATAATTTGGAATAATTATAAATAATTAACAATTTTTATGAATATATAAGAATAATTTGTAATCAATAGTCACTGTCTGTTTGCGATAGGCAGCCCAGTTTACAGTGGATTGTCAGAAAATCTTTTTCCTGTAACCTCATGTCATTGCAACATTCGTCGACTGAAATCACTGTGAAAAATCTACTTGAACGTACATATATCTATTTTTGTATGCACAAGATTGCAAAGCAGTGCCAGGAGACCTTACTGCTCCCTATTCTCATGATTACAAAAATGGATATCTCTTGGTTGGAGTAGATTTTTCATAGTGATTTTAGTTTGGAGAACGTTGCATGGAGGTGAGCCGTGAGGCAAAAAATATAATTCCAATCCTCGTGAAATTGTACCACCCATTGTAAATAGAAGGTTGAGTAGTCTTAGTGAGTTACTTTTTTGTTTATATAATTATTAATAATTTGAAATAAATAGTAATAAATACTAATAAAGAGATATAAATAGGAAAAATTGTAAAAAATCGTTATCAATAGGAATAAATAGGGATAAGTAGGAATAATTACAGATTATTAAAAATAATCAGTCATAATTTAAAATAGATAGTGATAATTAGTAATAATTAGTGTTAATGAATATTAACTAGTGATACTTGGGAATAAATATACATAATTAGTTATAATTAGTGGTAATTACTAATAAATAGTTATAACTAGTGTCAGTTTCTAATAATTAGTTATAATTAATCATAAATAGCGATAATTACTAACAATTATTGATTATTACAACTAATTATTCATAAATTATAATAAATAGTGATAAATAGAAATATTTAGTAATAAATACAAATAAATAGTAATAAATAGAAATAAATAGAAATTAATAGTAATAAATATAAAATAAATAGAAATAAATATTAATATTGAATAATAATTAGAAATAATTAATAATAATTACTAAAAACAATTAACAATTACTAATAAATGAAAATAATTACTAATAAATGGTAATTATTACTAATAATTGGTAAGAGTTATTAATAAAAGGTTATAAATATAAATTAATTATAAATAAGATTAATAATTTGTTGTAATTTCAAAAAAATATGAATGATTTTAATAAATATAAATAATTTGTAATAAATAGGTATAATTAGTATTAATAAGTTATAGTTTGCAATAAATAGTAACAATCTTTGACAATTTGTAATAATTAGTAATAAATATGAATAAATATTAATAATTAGGAATAAATGATAATAATTTGTAATAAATAGGAATAATTTCTAAAAATTATTAATAATTTGTAAGTAATAGGAATAATTCAGAGTAATTGACTATAATTTGTAACAAATAAGAATAATTAAGAATCATTACTAATATTTTATAAAAAATAGGAATAAAGAGGAATAATTAGGAATAATTTAATATTATTACAAATAATTTGCAATAAATATTAATAAGTAGTAATAAATAGGGAACTAATTATAAATATAAATAATTAATAGTAATTAGTAATAAACTGAAATATAGAAACATAATATGAACATGATATAATAATTAGTTTTAATAAGTAATGATTAATGGTGATTTATAATAAATAGTTATAATTGGAAAAAATTATGAATAATTAATATTTTCTGTTTTTCGGAATCATTATTTTCTTATATAAAATTATTCAAAAAGGAAATTAATTATTATATATTTTCTAGAGAATTATGGAAAATGGATGTTAACAACCATCATTATTAAATAATCATGCATGGATAAATAAGCATTGGAATTCAAAGAGTTCCAGATTATAACCATTATATATTAAAGGTGTTAAAACATTCTCATCATTTTTATCATCAATATTAGGATTTTTTAGAATGGAAAATTATATGTCCGTGTAAAAAATGTAACTTGAGGACATTTAACACATTTGACTACGTTGGGGGTCATCTATTTCCTTTTTCTTGTTAAACAGATTATGTTTTTGGTATGAACTTGATGAATGAAGTTTAAGAGAAAATACTTTTAATTTGCTTAAATATCCATCACAGTTCCATAATTTTAGACATGATGTGGTCGTTCCCTCTATTAATCAAATTGAAATGTAGGAAGATAGTAATTTATCTACAAATTTGGAACCATATCAAATTTATGAGTTGTTGAGGTCTGTTGAGTTTTCCTTATATCCTGGTGGAATGATATGTAAATTTTAAGTTGTTTCAATATTTAGGTCTATTAAATAAGATAAAGTAATATCATATAGCAATTTTGATCAGTTGTTCTCTTTGGTTAGTACACTCTTACCTAAAAGAAATGTATTTCCTACAAATTTTTATTAGAGAAAGGGGATGATCCATAATCTAGGTTTTGGTTTTGAAAAGATTAATGCATGTTCAAATTATTGAAACATATTTTATGGTAAAAATGAGTCATTGGATTGTTGTCCCATATATAAAAAATTGAGGTATACAAAAGCACAACTATGGATTTCTCGACTAATTCATGTAAAAAACTTGATCTATTTCCCTCTTACACCCAGATTGTAATGTTAATTTAAGTTTAAGAACACAACATCCTTGATGTGATAGAACAAAACCAATATTTCAACCAATAAAATCTTAAATCATCCCAATAATAGTGATTCATTTAAAAATAATTACCAATTGAATCCATTATTTTGTTTAAAATCCCTAAAAATATCATTGGGTATTTCTACTAATAGTTTCAGTCCAATTGTTTCTTACGGTACTCAGTTTTAGTGATTTCCTATCTTTACAACTCTGTATAATTTAACTCATTGGATGTTGATGAAGTATCCTTGCATCGTTTTGACATTATTAATTATAGGATATCTGAAAAAGAATATTTATTTTTTTGAATCCATCGATTGATGAGTTAAATTTGTTGTAGAGTATATGGTGTAAATACATTTGATGTTGCTATGAAACAAAATTTCCTAATGAAAGGTACATAGATGTGTACAATTATTGAATTCAAACCATATGTAATGATATCTTACAAGAGTATGATTGATCAAAAATCATGTTCATAATTAATGAAAGACATATATTCATCCAATGGCCCAAAAGCCATTAATTTTTATTGATTTTTGATAATACACCATTCAAGGGTAGAGGTGGAACCCTAACAAAGCCCGTAGACGTAAGTATTACATTTCCCGTAGGTCTTAGAGGAATTCATTCTCATAGGCTTCAAACATTACATACAACCCAGACTAACTACTTGGAACTTCTCCTCCCCAGCGTCTTCATTGTGAAATAATCTCTCCAACTTCTCATGGCTATTCGGCTAGGCTATCCCGTGCATGCACAGGTTTGTACTAATGGTATGTGTCATACCCTCTCTTTCTTGTAATCTGTGTAGCATCTGTTGTGGTGAATGCTCCTTTATCATCTTCCTTATAAAGATTGTTCCTTTTAGGTTGTCTGGTTGTCGTCTATAATTAAGGTGTCTTAAAGGCCTTGATGTGGCCCAAAGGCCTTAGTGAAATACACATTTTAGGGTTTCATATTGTTTTGCTTTCAATTTGAGAAGATGTTTCAGAAATAGTCATATTCAAAAATTAAAATGTCATGATTGTCATGTTATAATGAAAAGTCTTATATAGATAGGATTAAGATATTATTTGGATTTTATTATATGATATGTTTTCAATGACATATCATATATTTTCTAATATATTTGTGTTACGAAAATGTTTTACGATGAACTTATAAGACTGTAGGAAGATGTTCTCTTAATATTATTTAGAATGGAAAAAATATTCCTGCTCTATTTTTTTAAATCCATCGATCATTTTGATATTAGATTTTCCACATGAAGAAAAATTTGACGGTCCAATATAGTCACGATTGATGTACCCATTTGAGAGTTTCAAGTAGATATCAAACAAAATATTATGTAATAATGCATCTGTTGAAGGCTCAATTGCAATAGCTTATTTGAAGGAGAAATTTACTTTCTTTACCCATTATTTTTAATCTAAATATCCACCAATACAAAACCTCATCATTCATAATTAGGGAAATGTTTATTAGCAAATGAGAAATCAATTATCTATTCTTAATTAGCCTAAACTTTACTTAATTGGAGTTCATGAATTATTAGTTTTAAATGATTAATTTCACGGAGCTCAAACAAATTTATGCTCAACTATGAAGAAATGAAACCATTTTTATGATGATTTCTCCTATCACTTATTCAATAATCATTGTTATATTAAATTAATACCAATTTATTTTAATGTTGTATAATAATCATATCTAGAATCCAGTTCTACATATTACAATAGCTCCTCATGGGGAACAACAGAAAAATTATTTTCCCACTGATTTCAGAAACTGGTAACAAAAAATTATTTGTGGTTCAAAATATAAAATCAATTTAATATGTTCTATATTAATAATTTTTTTAGATTTTTTGGGCGTCACAATATGATAATTAAATAGATAATTGATTATATGTATTGAGTGACAAACCATTAAAAAATGGTTAAATCTTATAATGAATATTTGGGGAATGGTTTTTTATTTAATGAACACGCGTCTGTGGAATCAAAAAAATAAGGAATAATAGTGTTTTCTTGAGGGTATCTTATCAAAGGGAAATTAAGGATTACTTATATGGTATGATCGAAGAAATTATTTAAGTGTTTTATATAATGACTATTCTTTAAACATTACATATCTAGAATCATGTCATGAATTCCCATTGGGGTTAATTTCAGGTTTAGAGTTTTAGAGAATTAGGCCATAACTATTATATAACTACTTGAATATTCCATGTAGACACTGCTACACAGTATCCATTTTTCAAAAAATAAAAACATATAAAAAGTAACATGTCTAGTTCATTATTTAGACTGCATGTATTTTCCATGATCCCATCCATGACTCTATTCATCTTTAAGTCATGTGGAAAACACATCAAAAACATGAAATGATCATAAGAAGCTCAGTAAGGGGTATAAAATAAAGAAGGAAAACATTATCCCATCAATAAATACAAATCAACAAAACCAATACTTTTCAATCATAACATACATTATGAAATCATAATATTTATAAACAACACACAGAAATCATAAATCATAAAGGTAACTTATGGAAGTTATAAAATACATACATTGTAGTAATAAAAGCTACATATGGAGTCACATTTCGAATACCCATCACACTATATTCTCTAAATCATTTCAGAAACCCATTAACATTTACCTCTGTCACATTACCTAATGCATTGGAGAGCTATCTCGGGCTCACCCGACCTAGGTTAATCATTGTACAACCCATATACGTAAACAATACCCAATAATCATAACATATTCATAGCATATAAAACAAACATAAAGGGAATATAACATTTCCACATTCCAATCACAATATATAATATCTTGATATTGACATAATAATGTGTGAAAAATATAAATACAGTCAATATAATTGGATATTTAGTGTAGATCAATCTGAGAACCTTCACCCATATTTTTGGAAAAACAAAACCAATTACTTGGATGTTTAACTCAAGGAATGGATATTGAGTTAAAATTACTCTTATCGAGTTCATATTGATGACTTGAGAATTTATCAATGGAGTGATTATGTGTATCAAAAGTATATTCACACAAAGGATTGTGGAAATTATTATATTAATAAACAAACATTGATTCCACGCATAATCATAGAATGACATAATTAAGAATTATAAGATTATCCCAAGCAATGATAATTGGGTTAAAAGTTCCCCTACTGATTGGTAACTATCGAAACTTACACCACATGAAATAAGGATCATTCAATAAAGATGTAAATACCCATAAATGAAAGTATACTACACAATGTTTTCAAATCATGGTTAGTACGTACACCACACAATGGAAATTGTGACAAATATAGCATGAGTCTCATGGGAATAAAGAGTGAGATAAAACCCTTTACCATGTTGAAATCAATTGAGTCATATGACCACAAGTTAATAACCACAAAATGAATCACATAATACCACTATTATAAAGAAAATAATGATAATATATATCCAATGGTATTATACAATACACCACATACAATGAATAAGTGGCGAACAATGGAAATCTCACAGAAATTTTAAGTGAGATAGAAATCCCTTACGTCGTGCCTAACCTGACTTTTTTGTTCCTTTTTCATCCTAAATAATTATCTTATGTTAATTTATACTTTATTAAGAACATTTTTCATTTTTTATTCCATTTATATCACTTATTACCGTGGTATAAACATTATGTAATCATTTTAATTAACAATGGTCATTTTGTTGATATTTGGTACTTGAGTAAAAAATGAACACCTTATAATTACAAGTTGTCAATGTGGTCAAGAGTACAATATCTCCAGAATGATATATCTAGTATATATATGTATTTATAATATTACAGAACATTTAGAGTCAAAAAAAGAAATGCATCTTTCATAGAGACGGTAAGTTGTACGTATACTAGAACGCTACTTTTATTTATATTTCATATTTATTGGAATGAAAACATATTGATAGATAGTGTAACGTCCTGAACCGACTTAAAATTCAACCCGGTAGCCGGACCGGTGACCACATGGCCTCAAGCGCATCTCCCCAAACGCCAGAGGCTGCCGAGTAGCAGCGAGGGCCTAGGTGAGTCTGTGGGGTGACAATGCCCTCATTACTAAAGTATCACAGCAGAATTAAAAACATACAATAGCGGAAGAAGGTAAGCAGTAGAAAAAACATAGACAGCAGAAATAGATAAAAAATAAAAGGATCTGATATATATAGGATGATGCAAGTCAATACTACAATACAAGTACACAAAATACCAAAAAGAAACCAAAATGTTTCCCCAGTCGCATCACAATCCTCACCTTGGTCCCGTGCACTCTTACTCCGTGCAGCAAGTCAAGTACCTGTACTAGGGCTTTTCCCCTTCTCATTGCCTGAAATCATATAATCTTCTTGGGTCCAAAAACATGACCCAAACAGGGTGTGAGACTAAATCCCAATAGACAACCACCAAAGATCTGTTCTAATCTATTAGTGAATATATAAAGTAAGTAGTGTAATATGGAAAGCAGTAAACAAGGAAACATTCAAGATCGACCCAATATTGTGCTTTGGATTGGCATCACTTTTGTATCCATTCCATTCATTACTCACTTAATTCAAGTGTTAAAACTATTCCTTGAGTCCGTTCCTGGGTTATTGAATTTGGAAACCAGGCACCGCTCAGGGAGAAAATCCACCAACACCCTACAATCTAGTTCCGGGGAACCTCTTAGGTACCCAGCCTCACTCTAGTTGCGGTATATTCTGTCATCTGAGCTCGTCCACGAGATCCTATAAATAAGATCTGGGTATTGCCCATGACATATCATGCCCTGTTGAGTCCGTCCATGGCATATCACACTGGATCCATCATTCACATGGTATTTCAGTAACAAGTCCCGTATGAGACTGTCCATGGAAACTCACATTGGTTCCATGGTTCACCCGAGACATTGTTTTTCTCATTTTGTGCAGTTCACTAGAATTTGACTCACGTGGGATAGCAATTCAATAATTAGCATACTAGGGTCAAGTTGAAAAACTCCATCCCATACCCGAAACCATTTCAATTTCATTTTCATTTTATTGCAATTCCATTCATATTCAATTCCCATTTTTAAAAACCCACAATGGAATGGAAAGGCATGCCTCATAGACATCCTGGGTCAAAATCCCTAAAAGATCCATTCAAGGAAACAAACCCTAGGGGTCGTTCCTGCCCAAGGTGTACAACCTAACTCAAGCACATATCATCCTATTCATATTAACTACAACATGCTAGGTAATAATAGAGTTAAATTCTAGGTTCATGTGACACCCCAAAAGAGGGAATGCAACACTCCGGCATATACAGACAGCTTGAAAAATAGAAAAAAGCACAATACCACCTACCATAGGCTCGTACTAGATAGCTCGTCCAGTACCAGGCTTTGATTCATCCGGATTTGGAAGCAATAAGAATAATAGACGAAGAATGATAAATTAGGGCATATGAGCCTTAATCCAATCTGCGTTCATTATAACTAGAATAATTGAGAAGGATTAAAAAGGAATTGGGGACATACTGTTGCGGGTCTAACAAGATGAACAACGTTCGAAACGGAGATCAGGTGGAGAAACAGGATCAAAATCCTATGTAGCCTCTTAATATCTCAACCAGGCGCCACCCCCTTGCTATCCAGTTGATGAAATGGGTTAGATTAGGTTTTTATAAAAATTAACTAAATTTAAACTTACAGCAGGTCGCACGGTTTACCCGCATGTCCTGGAGAAACAATGTGGAGACCATGCGGACCTTACTGGAAGTCAAGGGGAAACCGCACGACCACCCCGCATGGTTTTCCAAACCATGCTCAAGCCGTGCTCCTACCTCTCCTAAGCCTGCACCAAGGCGCACAATTTTACCAGGCTGTGCGCAGGCCGTGCGCAGGCCATGTGCTAGGCCATTTCCAGCCTAAAACTTGGTTCCGGGATCCGAACAAGCCCCGGGAACCTCCGTAACTCCCTTGGTCAAGTTAGTCATCCACATTAGGCATCAACAGAACAGTTAAACAAAAATGAAAAGGATCTGTACCTCGTACGAAAACCCATGTCCTTACAAACTTCCCCCCTTATAGCAATTCGTCCCCGAATTGCTCTATGAAGGGTGGTCAAGATTCATCTACGAACAACTCTAGCCAGTGTTCACATACATCGGCCTCTCACTCCCAAGCCTCATCTTGTAAATAGTCGTGCTGCCATAGCACCCATACTAGAGGAACTGACCGGTCTCGGAGAACTTTCGTGCTCCTATCAACGATACAAATCGGATGCTCCATAAAGGATGCATCTACTTGATGTTTTCCTCCTCCGACTGGAAGGTATGAGACGGGTCTGAATAGTGTCTCTGTAACTAAGAAACATGGAACACGTCATGCATGGCTCGGTACCTCTGAGGTAACTGCAACCGATAGGCTACCGGCCCAACCCTCTAAAAAATCTCTAAAGGCCCAACCTATCTCCGCGATAGCTTTCCCTATCTTATGATCCGACTGTGTCCCATCCTCGGTGAAACACGCAAGAAAACATGATCCCCGAACTCAAAATCTAGGGTTCATCTACGGCGATCAGCATATGGCTTCTGACAAGACTGTGCAGTAGCAATCTGCTTCTGTATCAACAGGACCTGCTCAGAAGTCTCCTGAACAAGACATGGTCCCAGTAAAGCTTCCTCACCTACCTCTATCCAGAACAAGGGTGATCAGTATGACCTACCATATAAATCCTCATATGGTGCCATCTTTATAGTCACCTGATAACTGTTGTTATAGGAAAACTCAACTAAGGGAATATGCCGATCCCATGTGCCCCCCAAAACTAGGACACATTCCCGAACCATGTCCTCAAGCACTTGTATCATACGCTCTGGCTGACCATCAGTCTGAGGGTGGTATGCTTTTCTCAGAAGAACCTGTGTACTCAGATCCCTCTGAAAACTCTACCAGAAGCGTGACATAAAACAAGCATCCCTGTCTGAAACAGTGGTGCGAGGGACGCTGTGAAGTCGTACTATCTCTCGGATATACAACCTTCCCAGCTCATCCATACTAAAGGACGTTTTGATTGGAAATAAATGAGAAACCATCATTATTCTATCAACCACAACCCACACAGCATCGCTACCTCGAGGTGACATCGGTAAACAAGTCCCGATGTCCATCGCAACATCATCCCATTTCCACTATGGGATAGGTAACTTCTGTAAAATCTCAGCTGGCCGCTGGTGTTCCACCTTCACCTGCTAACAGGTGGAACATCTCGTGATAAAACTAGCCACATCCCTCTTCATACATGGCCTCCAGTACTGTCGGCGCAAGTCATGAAACATATTAGTGACTCCAGGATGAACATCCCAAACTGAAGCATGAAACTCCCGCATCAGCTCCTCTCTAATATCCACTGGAACCCATACACGTCCATGGATATGAAGAAATTCATCCACGCCTATCATCCAACTAGGAGGAGGGTTCTCACCTGACACACATTCCCATAGAACCAGGCCTTCCAAATCAGATAGCTGTCTCATCCTTACTCTGTCCAGGAGGGTAGAAGTCATAGCTAAAGATGACAGAAAAGACTGCCCTTGGATATTCGACACATCAACATGCATCTTAGAGAAAAAGGACATAAGCTTCCATTCATTCCTACCCTGTTGCACTGCCTGTATTTGAGTCCCCCTGCTCAATGCATCAACCACTACATTGCCCTTACCAGGCGTATAAGCTAGCTTGAAATCAAAGGACTGTAGGTACTCCACCCACTGTCGCTGCCTAAGATTCAGATCATGCGGCGTAAAGATATATTTGAGGCTATTTTGATCTATGTATACCAAAAAATGCTCTCCCAATAAATAGTGTCTCCAACAGTGCATCACATGAACAACTGCTGCTAGCTCAATATCGTGCGTCAGATAATTCCTCTCGTGTGGCCTCAGCTGCCGAGATCTGTACGCCACGACCCTATCTCCCTGTACTAACACTGCACCCATCCCAATACCTGATCTGTCACAATAGACCATGTAACACTTGCCCTATTCTTGCAGTATCAGAACCGGTACTGATTTCAACCTTCCATTAAGCTTTTGAAAGGCTGCTTCACAAGAATCAATCCATACAAATTTCACGCACTTCTTAGTCAGGATTGTCAATGGCACTACTAAGCCTTAGAAATCCCATATGAAATGACAACAATAACTAGAAAGCCCCAAGAAACACTGTATTTCAAAGACATTCTTGGGTTGTTCCCAGGAAACCACAGCTCTAACCTTCTCTGGGACTACAGACACTCTTGTCTCAGAGATAACATGGCCCAAGAAGTGAATCTAATCCATACAAAAGTGGCACTTAGTAATCATTGCATATAGATGATTCTCTCTTAGTGTATTCAAGACGATCTCAATATGTTTGGAATGGTAGTTTCGATTTCAATAATACACCAAAATATCATCCATGAAAACCAGGATGAACGAGTCCAAGTAAGGATAGAACACACGATTCATAAAATCCATGAAAACCACTGGCGCATTCGTGAGACCGAATGACATAACCAGATACTCATATAAACCATACCTACTACGAAAAGTTGTATGAGGTATGTCTGTAGTTTGAACACGCACCTGGTGATACCCTAACCTCAAATCAATTTTCGAGAACACCCTAGCTCCTTGAAGATGATCAAATAGGTCATCTATCCACGAAAAGTGATATCAGCTTTTAACTGTCAGTTTGTTCAGATTGCGATAGTCCACACACAGCCTAAGATTCTCATCCACCTTTTTCGCAAAAAGGACCGACGAACCTCACAGAGAAGTACTTGGTCGTATAAACCCCTTTGCCTCCAAATCATCGTGCTGTTTCTTGAGCTCTTGAAACTCCATCGTAGGCAGCTTGTAAAGAGGAATGGATACTGGTGGAGCTCCTGGGACTAGCTCAATGGAGAACTCCCCCTCTCTCTTAGGAGGTAAACCTGAAAAGTCATCAGAAAAAACAACCCTGAAGCGCTCAACCACTGGAGGAAGGTCCATCTGACTCACTCCTGATCATCCAGAAACGAACTAGCGATCGTGGCTGTCATCCCGTCTAGCCCATGACGCTCTGGTCAAGATCGACTTTCCTGGAGATCCCACTCACCCTTAAGAGTATACACTGCACCCTATGGTGATGTAAAAACCACCCTTTGGCAATAACTATCAACGTAGGCTCGGTAAGATACTAGTCAGTCCATACTGAGAATGACATCAAAACCTTTCATTTCGAGAACATAATGATCCCAGGCGAAGTGACACCCTCCAACCTCAAGGGGGAACCCTCTGCACTGACATACAACCTCTTCACTAACTCCTAGTGGTGTGTCTAGAATCAAGATGCCATTAGAAGACAAGATAACTAGCCCAAGGCTTTTCACTATAGGCACAAATATAAAAATGTGTGATGCACCTATATCAAAGAGGGAAAATGAAATAACAGATTCTACTAAGATCATACCTCTCACCATAGATGGTCCTACTCCCAGATCCTTGAAAGTAGGTTTCACTGAATACATCTGGCCTAAACCACGACCCTGTTATACAACCTCACCACCCAGAGAAGGCCCACTCTAACGTCTCTGTGTACCTTGTGCCTGGCTACCTCTTCCATGGCCACTACCTCGGCATGATCTACCAGTCGCATCCCAACTCCCGGTCTGATGAGAAGCTGTCAACCCTGCTCTTGCGTATGGAGTCGATGATAACACTATATTGCTGGCTTTTGGTGAAAACATTTTGCAGAAATTTTGAATATGACCCATATTGCCACATGATCGTCACTCGATAGGGTCCCTCGGACACTGCAGCTTTGTGTGTCCCAGCCTACTCCACTGGTAGCACCTCAGATTGCTAACTGATGATAGGTTTTGACAGCTAGAATCACTGTGTGGAAGCTCTAGATGATGGTTCCTACGAACAGTTGCTATAGTACCTGATCTTGATGCCAAAACGCTCTGGCTCGCACCTCTAGCCTCTCTCAGGTTACGTTCTGTGATTTTTTCCTGGGTCAAAATTCTTGAAACTGTAGTCAACCTGATGATATTTACCTGATATCAGATTTCATATCTCAGACCATCCTCAAAACACATGGCCCTCGATAGCTCATCGCCCATCAAGATAGGTGCGAAGCACTAAAGCTCATTAAAACGGGCCGAGTATTCCATAACTAATAACAATCCATGTTCCAGACACAAGAACTCTCGGGGTCGATCAGCCCTCAAGGTCTCAGGATAAAAGAAATTATAGAAGGATATATGAAACTCTCTCTAAGACATCTCTTGATGACAATCTGATTAGATGATCATGTCCCACAACCTCTTGGGGGAATCATGCAGCATGTACTTAGCGAGCTAGAACCTCCTCTACGGAGGCGTCTCCAAATGCTCAAAGATAGCTAGTATCACCTATAACTAGGACTTTGTAGCCTGTGGTTCGCCATCCCATGAAAATGTAGGTGAATGCTACTGCTGAAACTCAGGAATCAACTCTGCCATAGTCGGGGTAGGTCGTAGTTCTCCCTGAACAGTCTGCATAAAACACAACAAGCTCTCACAGAACAGTGTCTCAACACCTGTGTCAGGTATAACTGCTCGTGCCGCAGCTGGAACAGCTGGTGTTTCCTCTAGGATCTTGTGGCCTACCATCTCCGTAATGTTGTCATCACTGCTCTCCCGACATACGACTAGAGGTCGCCAGGGTGGCATGAATCTACAATGTAAAACACAGGCTTCAGTTCAAAATTTTTAACGAGATTCGAAACTCACGAGCACAAGAGCTAGGATAGGACAGGCCAAGACCTTCTTTAAAACCACGTCAACCCACAACCTACTTCTAAATCCAGGACTGCATAAGGAATAGTCACCAATAACCACTAGAGTCACTACCTATTTCCAACTCAGAAGTCGGGTCTTGTTCAGGCTCTATTTTCAATATTCATTCATTTAACATACCTTTGTTCAAAAGCTTTAACCAATGGTCCACCATGTTCTGATCCCTGAGGACCCATAACACCTCATGAAACTAAATTTGATTCCCATATATATATAACCTTGAAATTCAATTTCATTTAGAATTTACATACCATTGGTGCATCATTACCCAATCCATAAGAGCCCATACACCTTTTGAATTGAAAGATGGTGTCACTATTCATTCATTGCACCCAATCTAACACAACAGTAGGCACACCTTCCAATAAACTATCAATACAACATGCAATAGTTATCACACCACCTATCACAACAGCATTCAATATCTAATGCATCCTAGATAGCATGGCATAATGCATGACATGTGATTCTTAACAAGGTGCATATATGATGCGTGAGATGGAAAACACTCATCTCATCGGGTTGGAATGAAATAGAACCCACAGTAATATCAATAGTATCAGAAAAAACCATGTGTGTCACCCAACGGTGAATTCAGAACATCTGTAATAAGAAAAACCAGAGAACACAATTCCATAAGAGGCAGCTTGGATTTTCCCTGTACGTGGGTTTGCAACTCCTAGGCACAGTTTATTACCAAGGTCATGTCCCATCCTACTCTTGTCTATAGTCACCAAATATTAAGTCAAATCAGAAAAGGAAATCCCTTTTATACCACTTTGTAACATCCCAACCCGACTTACCATTCAACGTAGTAGCCGGACCGGTCACCACATGGCCTCAAGCACATCTCCCCAAATTCCAGAGGCTGTTGACTAGTAGCGAGGGGCTAGTTCAGTTCATGGGGAGACTATGCCCTCATTACCACAGTATCGCTGTAGAATTACACACATACAATAGCGGAAGAAGGTTACCACTAAACAACACATAGACATCAGAAATAGATAACAAATAGAAGGATATGATATATATAGGATTTTTCAAGTCAATACAATATTACAAGTACACAAAATACCAAAAAGAATCCAAAATGTATCCCTAGTCACATCGCAAGCCTTAGCTGGGTCCCATGCACTCCTACTCTGTGCTGCAAGTCAAGTACTTGTACTAGGGATTTTCCACTTCTCATTACCTGAAATCATATAATCTTCTTGGGTCCAAAAACATGTCCCCAAAAGGGTGTGAGACTAAATCCCAGTAGGCAACCACCAAAAATCCATGCTAATATATCAGTGAATATATAAAGCAAGCAGTGTAATAAAAAATCGGTAAACAAGGAAACTAGAAAAACTAACCCAAACTTGTGCATTGGCTTGGCGTCACTTCTGTATCCATTCCAATCATTAATCACTTCATTCTAGTGTTCAATCCATTCCTTGAGCCGATTCCTAGAATACTAAATTCGAAAACCAGGCATCGCTCAGGGAGAAAATACACCAACACCCAACAAGCCCTTTTCGTGGAACCTCCTAGGTACCCATCCTTGCTCTAGGTGCGGTATAGTCCTTCATTTGAGCCCATACTCAGGATCCTATAAATAAGATCCAGGTATCTCCCATGACATATCATGCCCTATTGAGTCCGTCTATGGCATCTCACACTAGATCCATGATTCACTCGGCATTTCAGTAACATGTGTCGTATGAGTCCGTCCATGGAAACTCACATTGGTTCCATGGTTCACCCATGATTTGTTTTTTACATTTTAAGTAGTTAAAACGATTTTAACTCACATGGGATAGAAATTAAAGAATTAGCATACTAGGGTCAAGGGGAAATACTCTATCCCATACCCAAAACCATTTCAATTACAATTTCATCTTATTGAAATTCCATTCATATTTAATCCCCAATTTTACCAACCCACAAAGGAAAGGAAAGGCATGCCTCATAGGAATCCTGGGTCAAAATACCAAAAAGAGCCATTCAAGGAATCACACCCAATTGGTGGTTCCTTTCCAAGGTGTACAACTTAACTCAGGCACGTACAATCCTATTCAGATTACCTAAAACATGC
This sequence comes from Viscum album, assembly GCA_963277665.1. Lineage (NCBI taxonomy): Eukaryota > Viridiplantae > Streptophyta > Magnoliopsida > Santalales > Viscaceae > Viscum > Viscum album. Next base: position 816,911,854 of record OY728127.1, read on the forward strand.
TATGTAATAACATAGTTAAATTCTAGGTTCAAGCGACACCCCAAATGTGGGAGCACGACACTTTGACATATATAAACAGATTGAAAAATAGAAAAAAGCACGAGAGCACCTACCGTAGGCTCGTACTAGATATCTCATCCAGTATCAAGCTCTGATTTGTCCTGATTTGGAAGAAATCTGAAGAACAGACGAAGAATGAGAAATTTTGGAATATGAGCCTTAATCCATTTGTGTTTGTTATAACTAGAAGAATCGAGATGGATTAAAAAGGAATTGAGGACTTACCATTGCAGATCTAACAAGATGAACGATGTTTAAAACAGAGATCAGAGGGAGAAACAGGATCAAAATCCTCTATAGCCTCTTGAGAGTGCTCCTAGGCGCCTCCCCCTTGCTGTCTGGTTGAAGAAATAGGTTAGATTTGGTTTTTATAAAATTTAATTAATTTAAATAAAAATTAATTAAATTTCAACCTATAAAAGGTCACACGGTTTACCTGCACGGCTTGGACAAACTATGCGAAGACCGTGTAGACCGTGCTGGAAGGCAAGGGGCAACCGCAAGGCCACCCCACACGGTTTCCCAAACCGTGCGTAGGCCGTGCTCATGCCTCTGTCATGTCTGCACCAAGGTGCACGGTTTAACCAGGTCATGCGCTGGCCGTGCACAAACTATGTGCCAGGCCATTTCAAGACTAAAATGTGGTTCTGAGCTCCGAACAATCCCCAGACACCTCTGTAACTCCCTTGGTCAAGTTAGGCATCAACATTAGGCCTCAACAGAACTATTAAACCGAAAATAAAAGGATTTGTACCTCGTATGAAACCCAGGTTCTTACAAATAGATATATTAAAATTATAGTATAATATAATATATATAATTTCATGAACTCCATCCATTATATTTACAACATAGGGCATGAACGAGTCACATCACTTTGAGGGGGTGGTAGTCCGGACTTCCAGAAACGAAATTATCATGTCTACTCATAATAGAAAACCAAAATTGTATTCTATAAATGAAATAAAATAAAAAATAAGAAATAAAACATTATATATATATATATCATATATAAATATAGTTATTTCATAATGACCACCGTGAGAGGCGGTACAAGATATTCTAACAATCATCTTTTCGTGAGGTAGTAGTTCGCCGTCCACAAAAACAATATGTTTTTGCACATTAGATGGAGGTGTGTGTAAGTTTAGTCATAATAATTAACATAAAAAAAATCCTATTATATTGTGGATAATGGTATTTTAATAAAAGAAAAGAATAAAAAGTGTTTTGGTGTTGGAGAATTTTAAAAAATGAACAGTATTTAAGAGAAACTGTTGCCTTTAATTTGGGTAAATACCTTTGGTTGGAACCAAAAAGACTTCATGAAATGCCTTATGCCTAATGTAAGGCTTCTAGGAGGAAGAGAGAGATCATGATATCTTATTTGGGCAGGATTGGGACAAGCCAAGGGGCTTGAGAGGTGTGTGGAATGGGATTGAAGTGAGGGACTTTTATAATGGGGAGGAGGGGTTCTTTAATAATGTGTGAAAATATTATTTATTTATATAATGATTTTCGGTTTCTAAAGGTCCAAAACAAATAATGTAAAATCTAAGATGACTCATGGACGATATAAATTAATCTAATAATAATTGGACCGGTTTTGGAGGTTATTTTAATATTTATAATCAAATTTATTTAAATCATTTATTAATCTGGTAAATACTACATCATTTGTGTGTCATCAATAATTTTATTTATATAATATTTAAAAATTATAAAAAAATACCATGATGTAGGAAATCTTTATATATTTCTAATAAATATTTATAGTCGAAATGATATATAACCCAATTTAAAAATTAATTTACTAAAAGATATTTGTTTGGGTCATTTTTGTCTATATTTTAAATTAATTAATATAAAGTGTCATTGTCACTCCAATGTGGCTCCATGGAGTCCCAAAATCGACTCATGGTTTTACATGCTCTCCCATGACTAATAAAATATGTTTAGGGAAAGTTTTAATGTAATTTTTAATTATTATAATATTCTTCTTACCATGAATTAGCCAATTTACCTTTAAACGCGGTAAATAAAAGTCAAAAGTTACAATTCACTAAAAACTATTTTCATCTTATTGAACCACATTTTACTTAATAATAACAACCATGTGTGTCGAATTTTAGAAATCCAATTCACAGAAACGGTGAAATTTCATTTAAATGAAAATGTCAGTTTTTTAACTAATACTTAGTGGTTTCACTATTCAACAAAAAATTATTTTTTTTTCAGGAAAATACAAAAAATTCATCTGTAGATATATTTGATATTCCAAATTCAAAAATGATGTCTATTTTACCAAATTCCAAAAATAGAAGTTTCATTAATTAATTTAAAATTAATTCTCGTTGTCAAAATAAATTGCGTGTTTTTAAGAAACAATATTTATCAAATGATTGATAGTTTTTTATGTCTTATTTCAAAGTGAAATTAATTAAAATTACATCCATTGGATTAAATAGTAAAAATATAATCTAATTACACTTTAAAACAGATAAAAAAGATAATTGAACCATAAAAATAAATTAGATTAAAAAGAAAATTTGAATTAAAATACAGTATTTTTCACTTTTCATTAAAAATGAATTTTATCAGAAAAACACCAATGAATTACCCAAAATATATTTTGGTGTTCTGATTATATATATTAATTTTATTTGGTCAAATAGAACATATAAAAGTTACCAAAACTAGATTTAAAGAGGGTTTACCATCAAAATGCGTTAAAATCGACCTTTTTGTGAATATTAGTGTATTTATGCTTAAAATCAGATTCTTTTCTTATTACAAGCCTCTAACTTATATTGGATAAATGTAATAACATTTAACAAACATGTATAATCATTTTTAGTTAGTTCTATTCATTCCATCCATTACAACGGCTAGGTGTTAACTACCATTTAAAATAATATTATATTATTATTTTTCAGTATGAACCAACGTTGTGTGCATGGTAAGATTTCAATAAAACCTGTTGTTGTGTATCAGGTATTCCATCATGCATAACATCACCATTAAAGTAAAATTAATAATTTATTTACAAATATTAATCAAAATGAAAATGTCATATTTTTTATTTACATGGGATGTTACATCCTACCCCCCTTTTTGGAATTGCATCCTCGAAATTTTAAAAATTATTTTGAAAACATCATTGAAAGCCCTACATCAGAAAAAAAGTCAATAAAACTATCACTTTAAAATAAATGAAGAGAAGTGAAAAGGATACATGAGACAATAGATTCTAGGATTCCTTGAAAAAATGGACTGAAAATTAAATTTTTTTATTATCAAAACACTTTTGAGGAAAAAGTGAGAAACCACAAGTTCCAGACATTAGAAAAAATTAAAACCATGAAAGATGATAACCCAGATCAAGACTACATGATCTGCTCCTCCCTAGCGACTGCATCGTGATGATAAACTTTCACTAGCGCATGATCAATCGGCTAGCTGACCCGTGCAAAGATGCACGAGCATGGTACCGATGGCAGAGCCATACCCTCTCAAACTTCCAAATCCGAATGACATGCCACGAGAAAGCTTCCTGCTCTGATCCACATCTGATGAAGATCCATGTAGTGTGCTGGTTACAAACATATCCAAAATTTAAAAATCAATCAATTACCTTAATGTAGCCTCAATTTTCAGACTCCCAACATTCATACAAAGCTTCTCTAATTTTCAGACTCTCAATGTTCACTCACAACTTCTCAAATTGAGCTCCAAAGACATTAAATACTTCATCATTTTCGGTTTCTAGTGCATACCTCATATTCATAGGATACACATTAACTCACATCCAAACCCATAACACGATGCAAGAAATCAAGGATAGAATCCATCACCTCATCCCAATCATGAATCCACAAAACTTACACCGGAACAACAACGAAGCCGCACTCCAAACTAGGATCAACTTCAGAAAACAAAAATAGGAAAACATCACCAGTACTCTGATAGGTAGACCCGCCGCAAGTCAGATCTCGTTTCCGCCATCCCTGTCGCACGCGAAGACCACGAAAAACCACCTGGCATACAGAAGGAAGACATGGCAGCACACACTGGGTACTGAAGCTGGATCATGGTTGCCGACCTGCAACAAGCTACCTTGAGATACCCTAACTGGAGATGAGGGATTAGGGCGAGGAGAGGTCAGCAGCGTTGCAACTGATGCAGGTCGAGACCAAGTTGTCGATGCCACCGAAACCAACGATCCACCGCAGTGAATTCACATGAAACGAGGAATCTATTTATGAGCATCACTGAAAGCATTTGGAAACATATTTACCTGTCATGTAGACTTTCATCCTTTACTATATTTCTAACACAAACTCATATTTTACCCAAACGATGAGTATTCAGGATGACTTGTTCACATTAAAAGTGCTATAATCAAATTCGAGAGAATCAAATAATTTAGAGAATATGAACTATATATTTCCCATGTATTTAGACCTTAACCAAAAACAAAATGGTATATGAGAGATCATATAATACCCAAAAAGGAAAATCATTTACAAAAATTAAAATTTCTCATAATTTTCAATATTTTTCAAACAAAACACAATGTTCAACAAAGACAATTCAATAAATAAATGTCCATAAAATTCTTCAATGTAATCCAATCTAAAATTGAATCCCAAATCTCAGAAGGATTTAATCGTATAGTATTCCAAGATAAATTATAACATTTATCTCCAAATAATATCAGTTACTCTTAAAGTCTTATATTGAAAAGTAATTAACCTAATCACATATTCTCCATGATAGGTTAATAATTTCAATAAATAACCAAAATTCATCTTCATATTGATTCAAAAAATAATCTAACTAAAAATAATTAGTCATACTAACCAGTGACTACACATAGTCCAGTGGTAGGAGATAAGTCCCAGTCGCACTTTGGTTGTGGGTTTGATTCCCGCAGCATTGTCCGATAGGACGGGTTGCCACGCGGTCTATGTGTTGTCCCTTTTCAAAAACTATAAAATTTTATTACATTCCCAAAAATAGATAAATTCATCAAAAATAGCAATAACATATTTTAACCACAAGGGTTATCTAATGACATTCATTTTCCATCCAATAATGTAATAACCTATAATTGCCTCAAATTCAAGGATAATGTAATCCCAGATGGTTCATTATATCTATATCCACAAAAAAAGATAATTATTTCTTGAATAACATATTCATATATTAAACTTTAGGGTTACACATATAAAAAAAAGTCTTCCAAAGTAATCACATCCTAAAAAGAGCCTTAATACTATTAAGTATTTCCTTATCTTAAAATCTACCATAACTCTTGAATACCTTATATGTTGAATTCATAACCATTCAACGTTCTTAATGATCCATTAAACATTCCATACCAACTTTTTCTGAAATAATTCATTCTTTTAAACAGAATAATGAATCATATCCTAAGATTCATTAATATCCGAACATATGTAAAAAATAATCCATACCATTCATTGTTCTCTGTTAGTTTCGTGATCCTCAATTGGAATGACATTAGGTATTAGTAAACATATATATGTTCGATCCAAGTGATACCATTCTCGAAACATATTCATAGGAAATTTGTTTGTATAATGACCATGCACACCACATTTGAATCAGTCAATTGATCCCTCAGAAGGAACTTCTTTCTGTTTCCCAGATTCAACTGGATGCTTCCATTTTCTATGGAATTTTATTGCATTAGGATATTCATGTCTACATCTATAGAATCTTCCAATCCATTTGAAACATTTTCCTATGTGTTTATTTCCACATCCTTGAAACTTTTTTTTTGAATATACGTACCATTATGATTATTACCTAAAAATCCGTGGGGATTTATTTCTCGCATATATTATGCCTTATAAAAATCACAATGGTTCAGGTGGTCAATCATGTCTCAAGATTGATGGTTGAGAAATACCACACGAGTTCTCATTACAGATCCAATTTCATTTAATTTCTCATTCTGAATACTGTCACCATTTTCTTCACATACATTGATACTTTGGTGCCTGGTAGATCCATCCCTTTACAAAAACCAAAAAGTTCATGGTGATTATATTAGTAAAATCATTATATAATATATTAGGAGGAGGTTAAATACTAAGATATACATATTCATGTTATCTTAAACACATTCACTTTATCTAATATAACTACGACTCTTTCGAAAATCCTAACCATTATAGTAATATCACATATGCATAAAGAACACCCTAACCACTAGTGTTATATAAACTGACCTCTGATACCAACTAGAAAAACCTTTCATTAAACATTACATAATCGTGAATTGTTTCAGGAATTATCATTGAGGATCTTTTCAGTTTTAGAGTTTTAGAAAATTAGGCCATATCTATTACATAACAACATCAATATTACATGTAGACACTACTACGCCATTATACATTTTCCATAAAATAAAAACACTTAAAAAGATACATGTCTAGTTCCATGTTTTAGACAACATGACTTTTTCGTGATCCGATCCTTGACCCCATTCAACATTAAGTCATGTGGAATGCATTTCAAAAAGTTGGGATGAGCATAAAATGCTCTGTATGGGTTATAAAATAAGGAAGGAAAAAATTATCCTATCAATAAATACAAATCAACGAAACTAATACTTTTCAATCATAACATACCTTACGAAATCATAAGATTTATGAATAACACACAAAAATCATAAATCATAAATGTAACTTATGGAATTCATAACATACATACATTGTAGCTATCACAACTATATAGGGAGTCACATTTGGAATACCCAGCACAATATATTCCCTATATCTCTTATGAGAAATATTAATTTTTACCTATGTCACGTTACCCAATGCATTGGAGAGCTATCATGGGCTCACCCGCCATACGTTTATCACGGAACCACCCATATACGTAAATAATTACCAATAATCAAAACATATTCATAACAAATAAAATAAACATAATGTAAAGATAACATTTTAACATTTTAATCACAATATATCATTTCAGGATATTGACATAATCAATGCATTGTCAAACCATTTTCAAAACCATTTAACACATTTTATAAATAGAATTTTGAATCAATGTTTCCCATAACACCTTGAAACATTTAAATAAATTATCAATTTAAAACATTATAGTCCATATAAATAAATCCTTAGAACCATTTCGAAATCATGGACATTAATGATAATGATTTATAAGAATAAATCATTAAAACATATAAAATGATATTTTAGTAAAATATTTTTAACAAAATGAATGATACTTGAATATAAATAATTGAGGAATAACATTGAATTAGAACATTATGATATCATTAGAATAAAGGGATTCAAGATATAATATTCTACAAGACTGTATATACACCAGATAAGAGTGAATTAGTGTATTAAATAATAATGAATCAATGGAATGTAAATTGAGATGAAATCCCTTATAAAAATTATATCTATAGATTAAGGATAAATCAATTACAGAATAATGTGTGACAGATACTAATATACTCAATATGATTGTATATATAATTTAAATCAATTAGATAATATTCACACATATTTTTGTAAAAACAACACCAATGATGTGGAAGTTTAACTCAAAGAATGGAAATTGAGTAAAAATTACTCTTATGAAGATTGTATCAATGACATGAGAATTTATCAATGGATTAATTATGTGTTTAAAAATTATATCCACACAAAGGGTAGTGTAGATTAAAATATAAATAAAAAAACAGTGGTTCCACACATATTCATAGCATGAAATAATTAAGAATTCTAAGATTAACCCAAGGAATAAAAATTTTGTTAGAAGTTCCCTTACCGATTTGGTAACTATCGAAACATACACCACATGAAAGAATGATCATTCAATGAAGATGTAAATACCCATAAATGAATGTATATTACACAAAGAGAACAAAAAATGGGAAGTACATACACCACACAAACGAAATAGTGACAAATATAACATGAATGTCACGGGAATAAAATGTGAGATAAAACACTTTAGCACGTTGTAATCAATTGAGTCATATGACCATAAGATAATAACCACCAAATGAATCACAGAATATCATGAATATAAAGATAATAATGATAATATATATATAATGGAAGTAGACAATACACCACATGAAATGAATAAGTGGCGAATAATGGAAATCTTACGGAATTAAATGTGAGATAAGAAATCCCTTACCTCGTGTCCAACTTGGCTTGTTTGTTCATTGTACTTCCAGAATAACAAAATTAAGTTAAATTATAATTTATTAGGAACCTTTTACAAGTTTATTATTTATTTATATCACTTATTTCCATGTTATAATCATTAAGTTGTCTTTTAAGCTAATAATGGTTGTTTTGTCGATATTTGGTACTTGAGTAAAAAATGAACACCTTAAAGTTACAAGTTTTCCATGTGGTAAAGATTATATTATCTACATTATTTTATATCCTATATATATATATGTATTTATAATATTACATAACATTTATAGGTATGAAATGAAATGCACCGTTCATGGATACTGTAATCCGCACGTACACATGAACGCTAATTTCATTTCCATTTCGTATTTATTTGAATGAAAACATAATGATACATAGACATATTATAATTCCATTATAATATAATATATAATATCATTATATTCATCCTTTATACATCCCACATATGGAATTAACGAGTCATATCACTTTGAGTGGGTGGAAGTCCGCATTTCCTAAAAAGAAATTATCGTGTTTACCCATAATGAAAAACCATAAATGTATTATATAAATGAAAAAAATACAGAAGAATAAATAAAACATAAAAAATATATATATCTCATATATAAATATATTTCCATCATAATAACCACCATGAGAGGTGGTAGGAGATATTTTCACAATCATCATTTCATGAGGCAGTAGTTCGCCATCCACAGAAATAGTATGTTCTTTACCCATTAAATGGAGGTATGTGTTAGTGTAGTTAGAATAATTCTCATAACAACATCCTAGTATATTTAGGACAAGTTTTTAGTTATTGTAAAAAGGAATAAAAAGATGTTTGGTCTTGTAGAAGTTAAATAAATGAAAATATTTTTAGAGAAACCGTTACCTTTAATTCAGGTAACTTTATTTGGTTTGAAGAAAAAGGACTTCTTGAAGAGCCTTATGCCTAAGGTAAGGCTTCTATAAGGAATATAGGGATATTGAGAGATTATTTGGGTAGGGTTTGGATTATCCAAGGGGCTTGACAGGTGTGAGGAATGTGTTAAATGTGAGATCTTTTTATAATGGGGAGGAGGGGTTCTTTTGGAAAGTGTGAAAATATAATTTTATAATATAATGATATTTAGTTTTAAAAGGTAAAAAATAATTAAAATCTAAGATAAGATGACCCATGATCTAAATAAATTCATCCAATAATAATTGGATCGGTTTTTGATGTTATTTTAATATTTATAATCATATTTATTTAAATCATTTATTAATGAGGTAAATACGATATCATTTCTATGACATAAATAATTTTATTTATTGTAAGTCTAAAAATTATAAAAAAATGACCATGATGTTGGAAATAGTTTTATCTTAAAAATAAATATTTATAGTCGAAAATATAACTTATATAACCTAATGTAAAGATTAATTTAATAAAAGATATTTGTTTGTTTCATTTTTGTCTTCTCTTTAAAGTAATTAATCTAAAGTGCCATTATCATTCCCATGTGGCTCCTGGGGGTCCCCAAATCAACTCAAGGATACAAATGGTCTTCCATGGCTCACAAAATATGTTCAGGACAAGTTATAATGTAATTTTTTATTATTACAATTTTCGTTTTATCTTGAATTACGCAATTCTCTTTAACCACGATAACTAAAAGTCAAAAGTTACTATTCATTACAAAAATATTTTCACCTTATTGAACCAAATTTTACTTACTATTAACAACCATGTATGTTGTATTTGAGAAATTCAATTCATAGAAGCCGTGAAATTTCATTTAAATGAAAAAGTCAGTTTTTTAACTACTACATAGTGGTTCCACTATTTTTCAAAAATTGATCTTTTTCAGGAAAATAAAAAAAATTCATCCTAAGCTATATTTTAAATTATGAATTTAAAAATGATTATTATTTTACAAAATTAAAAACATCGAACTTTCATCAATTAATATAAAATTATTTCCCGTTGTCAAAACAAATAGCGTGTTTTAAGAAACAAAATCTATCCAAATATTGACAGTTGTTCAAGTCCAATTTCAAAGTAAAATTAATTACAATGACCGCGATTGGATGGAATGTTAAACATATAATCTATTTAAAATTTAAAACCGATTAAAAATAGAATTTAACCATGTAAATAATTAGATTAAAAATAATATTTGAATTAAAATACAGTAATTTTCAATATTCATTAAAAATGATTTTTTTTCATCAAAATAAAAAACATTACCCAAGGTAAATTTTGGTGTCTCGATTTTAAATAACAATTTTATTTGGTTAAATAGAACATATCAAAGTGAACAAAACTAGATTCAAAGAGGGTTCTCCATCAAAATATTGTAAATCGAAATTTTTTTTAAATATTAGAGTATTTATGCTTTAAATCAAATTCTTTTCTTTTTTTAATCCTATAAATTTTATTGGATAAATGTATGAAGATTTAACAAAAATGTATAATAATTTTTTAGTTAGTTCTCTTCATTCCCTCCATTACAACGACTTGGCATTAACTACCCTTTAAAATAATATTATATTATAATTTTTCTGTATGACCCATTGTTGTGTGCAACTAAAGATTTCAAAGAAGCTCGTTGTTCTGTATCAGTTACGCCCTTAAACATAGAATCCAATTTAATGTAAAATTAATAATTAATTTACAAATATTAATAAATATTAAAATTTCATATTCTTTATTTACCTGTGATGTAACATTTTATCTAGGAAAAAATTACATAATGACGTTTAAATGTCAGTGGTATGATTTTGAGAGAGGCCTACACGTTCATTGGATATTTGGAAACATTGATATTCAACATAAAATACTTCTTCAATAAATGAACCATTTTTATTGGATCATCAGGCACCTAATTTTTTTTATAAAAATTAATGTGCTACATTAAGAAAGTTGGGTGATTGGTGGAGCAGAATAGAAATGAATTCTTTAGAAAATCAGTTTACTCAATGTGTATTTGGATCGGCTGAAGTAAATGGAATTGAATTTTTTCATGGAACATCTCCAAATACATCTATTTATGTGGAGACAATCTTATCAATGATGACCCCTCATATTAATTTGTCCATTGTGATGATGATGTTAATGACGTTATAACTAAATTTGAAATGACAAGAGATGATGAAAGTGAAACATGTGTGAGAATTAATGATGCTAATGAAAAATATAAAAATATTTCCACAATCAGATATGAAGGTGAGGATACATATGATGATATAAAAAGTTAAATTTTATTTATAATAATACAAAATGTACATTTTTATATAATAGTTGTTTTCAACTATTTTCTAAAAATAATAATTGTGTGTTTCAGATGGACTCGTATTTTTTTTGTCGGTTTCATGAGGTTGATCTTACTGATGATATGTATGATGATGGATCATCAGATCATCAGATTGCTAAAAATTCATGGTGGTCTTGGAGGGGGTGTGGTCATTTGTGTTCGATGATTCATGACCCTATCACCGAGTGAAATCAATAACATCATTTTGATCAACCCATGCAGAGGTATGTTAACCTATGTATTTTAGTTAGTTTTTATTAATTATTATTATTTAATTAATTAACTAATTTTATGATTATTATTATTTTTATCAATGATTTATTATTATATCTATTGGATAAGTTATTGGTATATTATGAAATTATTTTGATGAGGCAGGGGTTAAAGGGGATCAGATTCCCATAGATGTTCGTCACCGCTTGTTTGATCATTTACAACTATGTAAATAAAAAACATTTATTATGAAATTTATTTAATTAATAACTTGATATTATTAATTGTTTGTATGGTTTGAGGTATCCCCTCTTTTAGAGCATACATGACTCTATTAGGAAGGCATGACAGGGTTGTATGCGTAATCATTGCCTTCATCATTTTCACAATTTGAAGAGGACAACAATGAAGAAAGAAAGAGTCACAGAGATTGACCAGTCTTGTTGCGCCCACCGACATGATTACATCAATGATCTGGTTTGGGATGGAATACGTTCATATTTTATGGGTGGTCATTTTCTAAGGATATCATCAATTGTTCTACTAATGTGGGTGGGATGAAAGGCTACATATCAGGCTGGTAGTCTTATATTTAGTTTGAATAGGGAACATATGGTATGCACTTTAATGTTAATTTATCTAATGCTAAATGTAAACTTCTTATTTTATATTCATATTGGTAGTGAAATAGACCAATTCATGGGAGTAAAATTTTTATCGGAGGATGTATATCGATAATATCACATGAGATATTGGAGGTGATTACTGATATCAGATTTCAGTTAGTATAATTTCTTTTTGAGTTTTAAAATTATAGGAAAATAATATTTAAAATATTTAAAATTTAAATTGAAATTAAAGGAATCTTATGAGGATAAATTACCTCAGGTGAAGACTGAGGGTCAGGCCGAGAACGATGATAAGACCAGTGCTACTAGATTTGATGACGCAATATGGATGAATGCGACCTAGTATACCTTGGAGAAATGCGGATTAGTTGGTATTGACTCTCGATTGTTTCCTGGGAGTTATTATGGTACAGCTGCGATGTTAGTGTGAAACATGAGAGGATTTCATGGAGAGTGTTCATCATCCACTGCATAGTATTAGGAGTAGTTGTGAGCTTAGGGTGAGCATTTAAAGAGTATGTGTATGGTGTAGGAAGAGCTTTGTCAACAATAACATCAACAATAGGAGGATATGCATCTTTGGTAAGAGAAATAGTTTGAGAAGATGATGGAGTACATGCGACTTCAAACTATTTGTTTTGGGATATATTTCCCTTCACCATCTCATCCAGCTACTCCAGAAGTTCCTCCCCATCAGTGATGTATTTATATTTTATCATTAGACATTTGAATGTATTTTTTGTGTAATAACTAATTATATTTCTGTATTGTTCATTTTTAATATTGTTAGGAATATTTCATTTTATATTATTTTATTATTTATTAAGGTTTTAATTATTTTACTACAATATTTATTTATTTATTTATTATTTTTATTATTTTTTAAATATTATTAATTTTTTATAATTTTTAACTATCATGATTTTATTATTTTATAATTTTTCATTATTTTACTATTATAATAATTATTATTTCATTAATATTAAGAATAATATTATTTTTTTATCCGTATTATTATTTTTAATAATAATAATGTTATTATTGTTTTCTAATATTAATTTTTTATTAATATTATTATCATTTTATTCATTTTTTTGGAATTTTATTGTGTTATTTATATGGACCTATTGCGATAAGGTTTTTTTTAAAAACTCAGGAATACTATTTATGACAGGCCAAATCCCCAACAAAAATAGTAACAATGAATGGCCGTCATAATAGGGTTTTTAAAAAGCTTAGGGAATCTATTTGTGATGCCATTTTCTATAATGGGGAATCTTTGGTGGGTCCCCTTCTCAAATTCCCATTTACAACGGGACCCCATCACAACATCATTGTCGAAAATAAACCAATATCAAATACTTCATGTTTTTAGACATTTGGGAAACATTTTATATTATTTTTTTCAACCGAAACCATTAATTTTTTTTATATTTTGTCATTGAAAAGTATAGATTCCATAAAGTAATGTTTTTAATAATTAAATATTTTTATATAGACTTTTGAAAGTCACTTATAATATTATAAATTGATTGAAATAATTCAAATTGAAAATTATTAATAGAAAAACATATTGTAGGTCATGGATTGTATTTAATTTGATATTTCATCCTTATATAATGAATATGATGTCATAAAAAACACATATACCATAAACCATTATTTTTTACTATTCACAAAAAAACGTAATTTATAAAATTATCATAAACTCACCATATCATACTTTTCTAATTGTAATTTTAAAATTTAATTTTATTTTATTAGTAAAATTCTATAAATATGTGAAATTAACATTTAAAAATATATTCCCTTATTTATTAAAAAATAATAGTGTTTAAGGCTTATTCAAAATTCTGATAGTTAAGAAATATTTCATTGTTCATAATAAAATTATTTTAACATTTATTATTTAAATAAAGGTGCTACAAGAGACAACCTTATTATAATAAATACTATTTTGAGTTCATTGGTTTATTAAAATAATTTAATTAATTTTCTGAAAAAATAAAATTATGTAATATTTGTGTGAAAAAAATTAAATTATCACATCCATCACAATTAAACATATAATTTATTAAGAAAAACTATTCTGAAGTTGATTTGATGGAATAATGATTTTATTTAAAAAAATAAGTTTTCACCTCATGTAACTAAGGGATGTAATTGTTACCCCTTATTACACATTCATATATACTAATGCTATGTTGTGAAATGGTAGAATTTTCATGGGTATCCTCCGCTAACATCGATTTTTTGGTAATCTCAACTATCAAGAACTTCTCAAGTCTATTGAATTTTTAAAGTTTCACATTCTAATTATTAGCATTGGATTTCTGAAGGGAAACACCCTATGTTGATACCTCCCTCCAAAGAACAGATGGATGGGATTTGAAGGAAATGAGTCAAATGGTTGAAAAAATTGATTATCCTTTCTATATCAATTATCCTTTATCATTACAAAATATAAAGAACAATTATAATGTAAAACAATTTCAATCTCATGTATGGTTTCCAATGGTCATATTGAACAATATTCATGTCACTATCAAATCCAAATGGGAATATTTCCCATTATACCATATAAATATATCTTAATTATTTCAATAAGAATTCCTAAATATTTATATTATGTTTATATTTTCATTTGATTAATATATTTTTTGGGTTAACTAATATTTTTTACATTTCCATATCATTTTCTGTGCAGGTGAATATTCTAGTAGTTTGGGGAGATCAATATATTCCCATTTTAGCAGTTCAATTTTCATTTTTTTCTAGTGGTAATGTCTCAAATTTTAATGGAATATATAGAAGAATAATGCAATGATCATTTTTAATGTGATAACATGTTATTGGTTTCAATTTATTTTCAATGTTTATAAAATTATATATTTTGTAAGCAAAATTTATTCAGGAAGTAGAAATAATTTAAAAATTATTTTTCATTACGTTTTCCTCATCCCCAGATTTGAACATGGGTACTTTGTTAGATCCACCATTATAATATTATCATTATATAATGTGATAAAAATCATACTATTACGTATCACACTAGTAACATATAAATTTTTTAATTTCCAATCTTCTCATTTAGTTATCTCAGAAGCTGCAATATACTCTGGAACTTCTATAAAATCTTCTTTCATAACATTATTTGATCACTTCCAGCATATAAAACCTCCATTAAGTGTTATATGCATCCAATATATGATTTTGGATATTCTTTATATATCTAAAAAAATATGATCTATGTATCTTCTTATAACCAGTTTCTCATCTCCACCCTAGAATAATAATATATATTCTTAGAACACCACAAATACATAAGGATATTCATGGATTACTTCCAAACGAGGCCACATGGATTATCTTTATGTCTTCCTACCACACTCAAGGTTTTGGAACATCTAACCTAGTATGTTCCAAGAAATAAATTATCAAATAAATAATTACAATGTATGGTATCATTTCTATCATTTTTTATTCCACATGTGTTTGGGGACCCAATTTCAATTAATGATAAAGGTAATTTGAAATTAGAATGAATTTACTATTTAATTATTAAATACCAAATCTATCAAGAATATTTATCAATATACAAAAATTTAAATATATTATGATGAATTATGGTTTTATCACGATGGATCTGGATCCCAATAATATATAATGCTTCTCCAAAGTCCTTGTTTGGGAAGAATTTTTTTAACCAAGTTTTAAAAGGTTGTAAGAATGGTATTTTTGTAATAATATATACTAGATTATTGAAATATAATCTTACAAAAATTATCAAAACCCCATCAACAAATAATAGACACAATGATCACATTAACGCCTCATGAAGTAAAATGCTATTAGGAATTCAACAAATTTAATGTTTCACGACATGAATGATTTATTTAATCAATTAATGTATCAATGTAATTTTCATAAATTTATGGGATCCATTAGAACCATAAAACCCAATAGGGGTTTTCATATAAACCACATATGGGAGTCTCCCATTAAGTATTAGTGCATTGAAATATTATTTCTATATAAGAATGTCAATGTAGTCCATAATGGAAATTCTATTTCTAATAGATTTCAGCGTGGAAGTGGGTGTATTTTTTTCTAAATCTATTCCATGATGTTCTTTGAACCATTTTTCCGCCTGTTATACCTTATAAGTAATTATTTATCAATATATGTTCATGTTATTACTAAATGCCTATTTATGTAATTTTATGATATATTATATAATACTTATCATTAAATAAATTTTTTTCCTTGATAATGCTTTTTACATCAATCACTCATTTTAAAGAAACATTAATTTATTATTGACATATTATTATTTAATGTGATCGCAATCACAAAGCTATTAGAGTGGAAGTTCTAAAAAAGAATAAATATATTATTACTACTGTATGGTTTAAACTTGTGTAAAATCATTTTATTGGATTAAATTTTATAAAAAATTTAAACAAAAATAATATGAATGTAAAATGGGTTAATTATAAACATTATTTGTGTGTGAAATTAGTTTTATCATGAATAATTAAATTAATTACTGTTGTTGATTTCCATCAAGAAATTCATATATTATATCATTAATAAATTTTATTAACAATCATCAAATTTATTTATGGTCTTGGGAAATGAATAAATATATATTTATCTTTAAATTTATACTTTTCTAAAAAATAGTTTTTCTTTTGTTTTACATAAATATTTTAAAATTAATTTCATAATCATAAAGAAATTAAATATTTGAAAATTGATCCAATATGTTGAATCTCAAGAATAATATTTGCTAATTAGATCCTGTTTATTTTCATCTTAATGAATAATATCTCTGGTAAATTATAATCACATCATTAATGAAAAATCTGTAAAATAAGTTTAAAACATTTTTGTAAGGCTTTAAAAATTCCTTAAAACATGAATTTATCCTATTAGGTGAGTCAATTTTTAAAATATGCATCCATTTCCAGATTATAACTCAATAAGGTTCCATTTTTCATTTATTATGATCATTATATTATTTTTATATGGGAATACATGAAAAATATAACATGATTGAATTTAGTAGGCCTAAATTTTTATTTTAATGATAAAAAATGAACAAGTTTGATTATAAATTTTTATATTAAATATAATTTTTTCGTATTTTTTTATTTATCATTTTATTTTTTGAATAGTTATATTAAATTCTTATGCAACACCGAAAACTTAATTATTCAATAAATATAGTAAAAATTATTTCAAAAATATTTATTGTACTAAATTTTTACTAAAATATTATATTTCCTGAAATTAATTTATAAATGTAACATATTAATATTTTTTCAATGGTTTATATTTTTATTACATTACTTGAATGTTGATTATAATTTAAAATTAAATAAATTGTGATAACAAATCATTACTGATATTTTATGTTAATATTTTTTTATTAGATAAATTACTAATAATAATAAAAAGGATAGAGAAAGGGTATGATGTTAACCGATCTATAATTTCACCCATTTTCTATTTATAATATAATTTTTACCTTATTAGTAAAATTATAACCCTTTCATTGTTATAAAATTTATTATAATGGTTAACATTTATAATAGTCATCCAAGAAGTTAAACAAAAATATAAGGATTAGAATAACTACAAAATAGTATATGATTCTTTAGATTGGTATATTAATACATTATGATATTTTTTATTGAATATCTAGTCCATTAGAAGTATTTAGACTAAATTTGGAATTATTATATTTTAATCTTTTTAGTTATCCTCAGTGTGTCATGACCCTCTCTTAAAAAAAGACACACCTTCCCTCATTCTTTTACACAGACATGAGACATATAGAAATACCCAACCTTATAAAAATATATTATTAAATTTATTATCCAAAAATTTGAGTTCACTATATTCATAATGTACCATTCCTTTTGTTATTTATAAATGATCTAAATGTTGTCTCATTAATAATATGTAATCATATTTCCTGAAAAATTTCAATTTATTTCCTATTACACCACCTATAAATTTTTATTATTCATCATAAAATAATAAATTTTATATCTTAATATTTTTAATTTTTATTATGATCATGAAACAACCCCTAGTGACCCACCTATGAATCAAATGTGAAGTGAAAGTATTACATCTCCGTACATGTGGACCACAAGATCCATGTTGAAATACAATTCCTTTTTCATCACTATTTTTTTTGGGATGGGTATTATGATGTAGTTTGTTTTAAAAAATTATATTATTGATATTATTGTGATTACGTAATAATAATATATTATATAACTTTCTTACCATCGAATCTATAGGATGAAATTAACAACGCTCCTGTATAGGTGTGGCCTTACACCTCCGCGAAGCGATGTGATTTTTTTCATTTCATCTTTACATTAACTATAATAAAAATGGGTTTAATTAATATTTATGGTATATTTAATCGAATAATTTTTTTTCAATTTTTTTATTGACATTTCATTCATTTTATATTTTGAAATGTGAGAAATGTGATCAGGTCGACATACGTCTAGCTCTATTCATGGACATCATAATTCATTATTCATTATCAATCCTTAAGAGATGAAACTAAGTTTATATAAAATGAATATATAATTTATTTATATCATTATTTAAATTCTTGGGATAATTAAACCACGAGAAATGTTTATGTACTAGATCTACCAGACCTAAATTCTTATGTAAAATGAAACTGAAATAACAAAAAATGATGATTTTAATTTTTAATTATTAAAAAAGGGTGATGAAATATTATAATAATATAATATATGATATTATATCTATTTAAAATATTTTTCTATAGAATTATAATAAATATAAATTTATTGTATATGATGTTAGATAACCTTCATAGCTAGTTGAATTTGAGGTAATGGTTTTATGATTAAATATCATTGTTTACCTTGATATTTTATGATTAACTATTCAACAATGACATTTGACGATCTAACTATAAATAATAACATTAATTTTATTATTTTAGGGTAATTTTTGGTTGATATTTGTCTCCTTTCATTTTCACCTATTTTTTGTATTCATTGGAATAATGATTTTTTTTGGAAATACAAAAATAATTTCCTTTTTTAGTTAAAAATTATCATTCATCCTACACTATGATTTCTAAAAATAATTCATGATTATTTATATTTTACTTTTATTTTTTAAATTAATTATTATGAATTATATAATGTTTTTAAAAATGGTTTAAAATTAATAAAATGTCGGTTTTATATTGAGTTATATTTTACAGTTTAGTAAAAATGTGAAATAAATCATTATTTTATTTCACTCCACATGACCTTATTTTTCCATTTTAATGACCACTAAATTCCTTTTAGTTACACTTTAAAAGATTCAAATATTATTTTCAATGAAATATATTTACTAATTTTTTGGATTTTTATGGATTTTTTAAAAAAAATCTAAAATAGAGAAGGTTATTTTCCTCAAAAAATATAATAGACATATTATGAATTTTTTTTAATGTTTTATAAAATAAATTGAATTTAATTATGATTTTATAATGATATTATCCAATTATATAATAAAAATTTATTCTTTGGATGAGTAATGATGATGATGATTTATGGTTGAATAAATAATTTTTTTCTTTCCCACAAGTTGATTATGTTTTTATGTAAACATTATGAAACCCATTTTTTCAATTTTTTATTCTATGATGCTACAATAAAATGTTTGGAAAACCCTTTTCCATTCAATGTGATATTCTATGATTAATACTATTTGATATTTTTTTGTAAATATATATGATTTTCATTATGATATTGCTTCACTTGTAATTTTATTTTTTTCTAATTAATTAGTTAAAGATGGATATCTCTTGACATAATAGGGGTTGGAATAGAGATTTATACATATTCAGTAAGGGAAACTATGAACTATGATAATAATGTGTGTAAACCATGAATAATGATACAATTAATTGGTGATTTAGACCAATCAACTATGATAGTATGGGTAGTGAGTGATGAATTATATGTAAATTTTATTCTATTTTTATGTGTATGTCACAAACATATATCATATGCCAATTTTATGCTATTAAAGAGCATGTTCTATAATTCTATTTTCATTCAAGACTTATGAACTCGTAAGTTTTATCAAATTACTGAATATTATGTTCTCTGATATTTATGTATAATAATTATAACAATGGTGATAATTATTAATATCTTAGTTATGGGATGTTTTAACTCTCTTATGATGATGTTTGTTATTTAACATTGATTACAAAGATAGTTTAATTATATTATTTTTTCTTGGATTTTAATTGTATGTGAAAAATATTAATCTTTTACAAAATAATATTTAAATATGATAAGTGAGGGTCACATTAATGTAATCATAATTGGATATTCAACCACTGGAGGATCTACCAAATTCAAAACATGGTATTTCTATGTGGAATAAATTTTTTTATTCATGTGATGATTCCACATGTAAATATTTGTTCCCCATAATAATTAATTGTTTGAAATTTTTTCAATATTATGAACTAACATTTGGTCACCATCCTTTGTGACTAGAAAAATATATTTTTATGGTCCTTAAAACTTACTTTTACTCCAATACAGTACATTTTTCTCTAGAAATATCTCTTCCATATTGGTTTATGGAATTTATTCCTATGAAGACATTATTGTATCATGTTCTTAGACATCAATGAATTTAATATCACATCTAGTATCTCCTTCAGAGATGTGATCAGCTTCATGAATGGGGAGATATCTATTAAGAAAAACATTCTTGTCTGTAGGTTCTTATAGGTAATATATTATAATTTCTTGAGGACAACCTATAACGAAACACTGTTTACATCTTGGTGATTTTTTGTTTCCAAAAATTGGGTTAAGAAATTATTCACAACCCCACATGAATATATGTGAAAAAATGGGTTAATTTCTTTATAAAATCCAATATTGATGTCATATTTCTTATTTTTCTCAAACTCAATTTATTATATATGATTCTTTTTGTAATTCATATTCCAAAAGGACAATGTAACACTCACATGACTAAAAATTGATCTCATTAATTTTTAACATTTTATGGTTCCTCCTTTTTCTTACATTGTTCCCTTATGGTATATAAAGATGTTTGGTATAGGTTATAATTTGAAACTCCCACAAACAATCAACAAATCCATAATTATGATATTATCCACCAAGATAGAAGTGTAATTTCTTAATCATATGACCACAAATGTTCTCAATATCATTACTATATCATTTTGATCTATCAATATAATCTCATATATAAATAATTTTGTATAAATATAAATAACTTCTAAAATAATTAGTAATTTTAATGAAGTTTGAGTACCCACCCTTTTGTTGAACATGGAAATTAAATACATATATTGGTACAAATAATTAATGAATAACATCATCCCATTCATGTTTTCCTCTAAATATTTATTTTTTCATTTTGAATTTTAATCATGTGTGCCATAAACTAAGTGATTTTGGTTCAAAATAATATTAATTTCCGACTTGGTGTAATTAAGTCAAATGAATTTTATTTACATGACTGAGTCCATGGTCCCATATTGGGGTGTGATATGGGTCAAATGAAATATGGGTTTTTATCATTTTTTGTTACATTGTTTGTGTAACCTAACACATAAAAATCATTATATAAATGATCCACACAATAAAAAAATTTATCCCTATAAAAGACCAAATATTTATTCCCATATTTAAAAAAATTCCAATTTTGACAATATTGGATAATTTTATTGTAATTGAATGAATATAATAACAATATTTTATAGGAAAGATCATTCCCTTTATAAATTAATGGGGGTAGTCTGAAATGACCAAGAATATAGGTTTAGCTCTATTGGAAACTCGTAGATCTTTCTTCCCCCATCAAATCATCCATAATCTATATGATTAATTTATTATAATACATATGGTAACACCACATGAAATATCTAAAAACAAATTTCTAAAACATATAAACATTACTTAAAAAATAGTTCACCTAACACTTCCTCTTTATTCTTTACCAAGGATCTTCTTTTCTTATAGAAATGTAACTATCCACATGCGAAGAAGAAAGATTCATACACCATTTCTTCCCACTTGATATTTATCTTATATTAATGGAATTTTGTATAAATTTTGGGATAAGATCACATCACCAATACATTAATTTTATTCACTTAAATGATTAATGGATTTTTGTGCATCATCACATAATAGATGAGGGGAATAATTATGTGAATATATAAAGACAATTCTCAATATTATTGAAATAAAACTCAAAACAATGAAAGATAATCCCTAATGGAATGATACATAAATGATATAACTGTGTAGTTACATGTGAAATTTAAACCTCGAAACCTTTATAACCTCAATATTGAAAATTATTTTTGTAAATTTTGGCCTATTGGAACCCATCAATAAATTTTCATTGAAATATTTCCTTGGATATATCAAAGAATTCTATTATATCACTCTAAATTTATATACAACATATATGATGTAGCTTTTTATAAGAATCACTGTCATTATGTGGATTTATTTGTTCAATTTAGATATATTAAATCATAAAACACAAAAAATAGCTACAACAATCATTTATTTAACATAGACATCAAACTCAATATCACATAACTCTTTTGTAGGTGGATCAAAAAGGAAGGATTATATCATGTGAGATTTCCATTAAATGAATAACATAACTTGGATGCTTTAGAACCATTAATAGATGTTATATCCAATATGGAGATGGAATTTCTCTAATATTGTTCAACGTAATGATGTCAATGATGATATCTCTATTATTGTATAATTAATAGAGAATATTATTGGTAGTTTACATGATAATAATATTTGTAAAGTCCCATAAAATTCAAGGGAAATTTTTTCATAATTTTCTTTGGAATTTTACAAGAACATGGTTTCTGACAGCACTTGATTCTGAGGCCCGGTGTGCCCCGAATTTCTATTTGATGTTTAGCTCGGGTACGTTCAGTGAATGAACGAGCGGGTTTTTCTAACTTTTGAATCAGTGCTTGGAATCGAATTCCGAGGGCACCGATGAATTTGAAGCGTCAGTTTTTTCTTAGGAACACCTTTTCCGGAGTTGCGTTTTCACGAGAGAAGTTGAAAAAAATTGTGGAAGTTAAAATAAAAATTTAGCTACAATTTTTATTTCTAAGTGGTTTAAGAATTGAGTGGAAGTTGGGGTAACCACCCAACTTCCCATGGGGGGTTATGAGAGTGGTGGGGCCCACACGAACCCCACCCCTTCATATTCCCTAACTCCTTAAAATCACCATTAATTTATAACTTAAGTTAATTAATTAGGTGAGTTTAATTTGAATGTTTGAAATTCAAAATCTTAAGTTATGTTAATAAAATAAGTGTTGAACTTATTTTATTTTGGTTGTTCTTGTTGTGTGAGTCTTTGGAGAAAAGTTGAGGATCTTGAAGAACTTCTTTTTCTTCGACGAAGAACGCGATGAACATGAAGGACTCCAGATCCTCGGATATCGACGACACAACACGGACGAATAATTTTCCCCGCGACGCGACTTTCTCCTTCTGCGACGCCTTCTTCTTCGACAGTTATTTCCACAATGAACCCTTGCTCAATGATTCGATGAGGTAGGGATTTATTTATTATTTTGTTTGTTCCTGATAACTTCGTCATTGGTTTATTGTCTATTTGGGGATGCCTGTTATCGCAATAACGGGAGGAGGTCAGACCGCACGAACACGGCCGACTCTCCTCCCCTTTTTGGTTGTTTGATATTGATGCGGAACGAAAAAAACAACGCGGTGCCGAAGCATAGTGCAGGAATTATTAAGGAAAGGGGGAGAGGCGTAACACCGTCGCGCCGCACCGGAGAGCCCCAAAAAACACCGCGGCCAGAGCGGGGTCGCGGCAGAGGGGCGCGGTACCGTCACGCCGTGCAGGACGGTCCAAGGCCGCGGTGGAGCAGGGGAACCGGCGGCCGGTTTCAGGCCGCCAGGGTCAAAGCAGGGGGACCGTCCCTTGCCAGTCCCGAGTCGGCAGCAGCCGGCTGGCCGGAGCGGGCCGACTGGATAGTGGAAGAGCCAGGGGTTTGAAACCCTCAGCTAGCCAGATGTGAGTGGCCCACATTATGGGGTCGCGGTTACAACAAGCGGGGGGCAGCCCCCCCCCCCCCCCCCCCCCGGATCCCAAATGGCTCGGCCGTTCGGCCGAGCCGCCTGGCCAGTGCGCCGGGCTGCTGAGCCGGGTCAGGCCACGCCGGCTGGGCTGGGCCGCACCCAACCGGGCCGGACTCGGACCTGGGATGGGTTGACCAAGTTCGGGCCGACCCATAGGATATCGGGCCGGGTCGAACCAGGCATGAACCCCCTTTTACCGAACCTCCATCGGTCTTCTACCCATATATTGTGATGCGGACCTCCGATCGATGCAACGTCAGCTGTGATGCAATCCTTGGAATGAGACGGTCGTTTAGGTATATTACACTCAAGGTTTTGGAGTACATTGGGATTGTCGGGGTTGGTTCGTACACGAAACCAACCGGGCCTTCCGGGCGGAAACACTCATAACTTGACCATCAGACGGCTGATTGACGTGCCGTCGACTTTGTTGGATTCCTCTTAATGAGACGAACCTATTATCTTACTTCAATCGAGTTTTGGACGCAGTTGGTGTATGGTGGGGTTGGTTTTGACTGAAAAACCAACAGGGCCCCTGGGAAGAAAAAGAGAATAACTCTCAGACCGGGCGTCCGATCGACGCGCCATCTGTCGCGTTGAGTTCCTGTTGTCAATATAGAACTTTTGGATACATCAACTCCAGACTATGTGTCAGTTGATGTATCAGCCCCTCGGCTCGTGGAGCGGACCCTCCCGAACGAGCTTGTTGTGTGTGGGAACCCTAGAGCTGGCTGGGACTGTGACGACGATGACGACTGTACAGAAATCCTCCGTGGATTCGATGACGATGACTAAATCACTCAGCGATCCTACATGGATCAGTGCTACCGATCCTATGTGGGTCAGATCCAGTGTGGGCCAGCGCTCAGCGGTCTTGTGTGGGCCAGCGCCTACAGATCATGTGTGGGTCTGATCCTGTGTGGGTCGTTGCGGGGGTTATTTACCTATCAACCCTGTGTGGGTCAGATCCATTGTGGGTCATTGCGGGGGTTAGTTACCTATCGACCCTATGTGGGCCAGATCCTTTCTGGGTCATTGCGGGGGTTAGTTACCTATCGACCCTATGTGGGTCAGATCCTTTGTGGGTCATTACGGGGGTTAGTACCTATAGATCCTATGTGGGTCTGATAGCTTAGATGAATCAGTGTAAATATCTGATCATCTATATCGTCTTACGAAGAAGTATACTTGTGTGAGCTGAATCTTGACTTTCAATCCTTATCTTCGATAATATTGACTTGATATCCTATGTGGATTACGTTATACTTTTCTGTGTGGATTGGATTGTGATTTCCTATGTCAATTGGGTTGTACTTGAGCTCAGATTTTGGAACCGAATGAGAATTGATGGCTTAGGTATATGTATGGGAATATACCTAAGTAGTGTCAGATTTTACTTCGTGATTGTATATTTTCTTTGTGGATTATCTTTTGTAGATTCTGGGAGACCTTCGGGGGTCTAGGGGTCCCTACTGAGTAACTTATACTCACCCCTGCATGGGCTATGCCCGCACTACGTTGTGTTGGTTGTAGACGATGGATAGCGCTGATTGCGGTTGAGGCTTGTGGAGCAGGTCAGTACCCGGAGGTGGACCACTGGGCGGGACGTACTCTGAGCGGACGGCTAGACCCGAGGAGCTGTGGAGGCTATCTGTACTCACCCTTCAGGTGGGACTTCCAATGAACGGCTTGAGGCTGCGGCATTACTTTCAGTTGCTGTTTTCCCTTTCCCGTTGTACTTTACTTTCAGTTTGGGTTTGTATACTGGCCCACTTACTTTTCCGCACTTACTTTTGTATCAGTTTTACTTAGTGTTTACTTCTACTTCTTGCTTGCTCTGTGGTGTTTTTTTACCTTAAAACGACAATTCCTTCCCTTTTAATCAGGAATTACACCTTGGTGCTAGTTGCCAGCCCCTGGCCTATTGAAGGCGGGCTGGGGGTAGTCACGGCACGGGCCCCGAGGATGGGTCGTGACAAATTGGTATCAGAGGTGTTTGGTTCTACCGTAGAACATTGGACACTGATCTTTCTTCTATGTGAAGAAATAGTGTTAACAGTATTGGGTGTGGTTATCAGTCCAGGGAGTCCAGTGTTGGTGCGGCGACCGACGTATCCGTACACCAGGACCCTGAATTTTGATTTATGACTTAATGCACGAAAACATTGATTGCATGTGTGTTTCATGTTTTCCTTGTGATTACTTTATTTCAGCTCACCAGGTATACTGTTGACCATGGCGCACCTGTTTCCTTTCAGGATGGCCCCACGATGGCAGCCAGCTAGGGTTCCGAGAGTTGTGCACAATGACAACCTACCGAGCGATGAGGCCTCGGTACATGGCCCTTTGACAGCAGAGGCACCAGAAGTATCTCTACCCGCCGATCCACCGATGCTACCAGCCCCAGCTGCTGACGATGCACGTCGCCTTAGTGAACTGCATGAGTTTCAGCATCAGCGACCGCCCATGTTCCACGGGGAGACGGACCCCCAAGTAGCCGAGGATTGGCTGGAGGCAGTTGTAGGGGTTGTCAGGTTAGTGAGGACACCAGCGGACCTCGTGGTGATCCTCACAGCGAGCCTACTGCATGCGGGAGAAGGATGATGGTGGAGCTTGATGGTCCAGTTGCATGACAAGGAATCTCTCCTCAGGACGGACAATGAGAGCCTCTTCCACTCGGAGTTCATCCCAGCCACCCTTCGTGCGGTGCGCATCCAGGAACTTCTTCAGATGCGGTAGGGTAGCTTGACGGTCGCCCAGTACTCGACGATATTTACCGATCTCTCACGCTACTCAAAATACATGGTACGTGACCGATTCTTCTGGTCTTGGACCTTCGAGTAGGGTCTGAGGCAGGAGATCAGGGCATCACTGATCTCCCTCAGCATTCCGACTCAGGCAGGGGTACTAGAGCGAGCCCTTCTGATCGAGAGCTTCCTTGCTGAGTCTGCACTAGCGGCGAGACCTACTGCAGGGTGGCACGTGGTAGAGTCTTCTGCAGCCGGTAGTAGACAGATGTCGCAGAGGTCCAAGCGGACCAGACCATTTGGGGGACGACCTTATGAAACTAGCTCAGAGGTGCGGGGCACACGCAGCCAAACCAGTCTTATGAGTGAATGAAAGTGCTATGCATGCGGCGGGCAGGGCCACATGGCTCGTGACTGCCCGACCCACCATGAAGTGGAGCAAAAGATGGTTGAGGAACCACCCAGGCAGAGGTAGAGGATCAACCATGGCGGTCCACAGGGAGCATATGGATGAGGCCGAGGAGCTGGTCAAGTGGCAGGTGGTGGACAACGTTTTGAGGCTCTACCTCCACCACCACCAGGAGGTCCACCCCGACCTCAGGGGAGAGCACAGCTTCAGGAAGCTGAAGCTTATGATCATGGAGCTCCAGAAGCGGGTGGAGAAGTATAGGACTAGCTCCAGGCATAGAGGCCTTTTCTCATAATGTCTCTGGCTTCGCTGTTTGTGTTTCCTTGTGTCCTTGTACTTTGATTTGACGTAATAAAAGACACTTGCAATAGTGACGTTTTCTTTCTTGTCTTTTGTATGTTATTAATAAGAGGTTCCAGTTAAAAACTGTTGACTTGACCCTCACTTATGAGATTCTTACTGGAGGAGACCCAGTGACCTCACACTAATGCCGAATGTGTGACTCAACCCTTGTAGTCGAGAGTAACGGTTGGATCTCTTGGTAGCAACGTCGAGGCCTTACAACGTCATCCAGGACATGATTTAACTAATCATGATGGGACTGACTGTATTAGGCAAGGAACGTGGTTCATCCAGGGGATGGGACTAGATTTCCCTTTTCAGAAAAGGAGAAATCTTTGCAACTTTGCAGAAAATTAAGGAGGTAGGGGAAACCTTTCGTGTGGTCAGATAGATGTTAGTAGAGCTTCCAAGAGCTGAGAACGAGTTTGACCAGTGCGCCTATCTTGAGGTTTCCTGAGGAGAGAATAGGGTATGTAGTTTACTGCGACGCATTAGGGACTAGACTCGGATGTGTCATGATGCAGGATCGGGCCGTGATCCCATATGGATCACGTCAGTTGAGGCAGTATGAGAAGAACTACGCTACCCATGACCTGGAGTTAGCATCAGTGGTCTTTGCCCCGAAGATGTGGTGACACTATCTGATGGGTGAGCACTTTATAGTCTATTATGACCATCAGAGTCTCAGGTACATCTTCTCGTAGAAGGACCTGAACCTGGGACTGCGGTGATGGCTCTAGTTCTTCCAGGACTATGACTTTGAGATATTCTATACTCCTGGGAAGGGGAACATAGTTGCCGATGCTCTCAGTAGGAGGACGGGCATCCAGCTACTTGGGGAGGCGATAGAGCAGGTAGCCAATTTGCAGATATCCTTTGTGGTTAGAGATGGAGCAGCCTTCCTTTAGTCACTCACAGTCACTCTTCCACTAATGCAGCGGGTCAGAGAGGCACAACGTGGGGACGCCGACTGTGAGACGCGACGTGCACTGATATCCTTAGGACATGCACCTGATCGATTCCCTGTGGGAGGAGAGAACGATGTCTTTTTTAGAAGATGTACCTTGGTACCAGTTGCTTTTTGAGAGGAGGTGATGAGATAGTTTCACATTTCCCCTTTAGCGGTACATCCTAGAGTGGAAAACATGTACTAGGGCCTCAGACGACAGTAATGGTGGCCGGACATGAAGAAGGTTGTGGCAGAGTTCGTTTCTCGATGCCTCACCTGCCAGTAGGTGAAGGCAGAACACCAGGTACCAGCAGGCTTGGTACAACCCTTGGAGGTCCCGGAGTGGAAGTGGGATGGGATATCTATGGACTTCGTGACTGGACTTCCACACACTTCCAAAGGTCACAACTCCATTTGAGTGATTGTCGACCAACTCACCAAGTTGGCTCACTTCTCACCCATTAGAGAGCAGGGCTCTGTGGAGATCTTTGGATGTATCTACATTCATGGGATTGTACGTCTTCATGGTGTGCCATCATCTATCATCTCTGATCGAGATGCTCTCTTTACTTCCTGGATTTGGAAGGGGTTGCAGGAGGGATTCAGGACGCAGCTACATCTGAGTAACGCCTTTCATCCTCAGACATATGGTCAGACAGAGAGAACCATTCAGACTCTGGAGGACATGCTCCGCGCCTGTGTGCTTGACATTGGTCACAGCTGGGAGGACCACCTACCCTTGGTGGAGTTCGCGTACAACAACAGCTACCACTCCACCATCGGGATGGCACCATATGAGGCGTTGTACGGCCGACCTTGCAGGTCACGTCTGTGCTGGACAGACCCTGGGGAGTCAGCACGTGTGGGACCAGAGATAGTCCAAGTCACGACAGATAAGGTCCGGGTCATCCAAGAGCAGATGAGGATAGCTCAGAGCCGGCAAGAGTCTTATGCTGACAGGAGGTAGAGGCCACTGGAGTTCGAGGATGGTGACCACACCTTCTTCCGGGTCTCACCTCAACATGGTATACGGAGATTTGGCCGAGGTGGCAAGTTGTCTCCACGCTTCATTGGACCATTCCAGGTTCTCAGCAGGATTGGAGAGGTGGCTTATTGCCTGGCTCTACCACCTCAGTTTCACCGAGTTCATGACCTCTTCCACGTATCTCAGCTGAGGAGATACGTGCACGACCCGACGCATATCATTGACCATGGGGAGCTAGACATTGATGATGGGGTGACTTTTCTGGAGGTCCAAGTGGAGATCGAGGATCGAAAAGAGTGGGTCCTACATAGATGGTCGATTCCTCTAGTGTGCATCATATGGCCGC
This sequence comes from Viscum album, assembly GCA_963277665.1. Lineage (NCBI taxonomy): Eukaryota > Viridiplantae > Streptophyta > Magnoliopsida > Santalales > Viscaceae > Viscum > Viscum album. The sequence goes on from OY728127.1 coordinate 816,942,264, forward strand.
ACGAGAACCTCCAAGAGAGCACTTGGGAGAGGGATGCTTAGATGTGTGCCCAGTACCCACATTTGTTTCCCTGGTTTTTGATGTATCTTTATGGGGATGTAAATCCTAGAGGTGGGAATAATGTAAAGAACCGTAAAATTAAAGGGAGATTTTTTCTTAATTTCCTTTATAATTTACGAGAATGTGGTTTCTGAAGGCACTTGATTCCGAGGCCCGGTGTGCCCGGAATTTCTATCTGATGTTTAGCTCGGGTACGTTCAGTGAACGAATGATCATGTTTTTGTAACATTTGAACCGTTGCTCAAAATCGAATTCTGAGGGCACCGATGAATTCGCAGTGCCGCTTTTTGCTTTGGAACACCTTTTCCGGAGTTTCATTTTCACGAGAGAAGTCGATAAAAATTGTGGAAGTTAAAATAAAAATTTAGCTACAATTTTTATTTCTATGTGGTTTAAGCTTTGAGTGGAAGTTGGGGTAACCACCCAACTTCCCATGGGGGATATGAGAGTGGTGGGGCCTACACGAAACCCACCCCTTTATATTCCCTAACTCCTTCAACTCACCAATAATTTGATATCTTAAGTTAATTAATTAGGTGAGTTTAATTTGAATATTTGAAATTCAAAAGCATAAGTTATGTTAATAAAATAAGTGTTGAACTTATTTTATTTTGGTTGTTCTTGTTGTGTGAGTATTTGGGGAAAAGTTGAGGAGCTTGAAGAACTTCTTCTTATTCTTTGACGAAGATCGCGAAGAACGCGAAGGACGCTGGATCCTCAGAGATCGAAGACGCAATGCCGACGAATCATTTTCCCCGCAGCGCGACTCTCTCCTTCTGTGACGCCTTCTTCCGCGATAGTTATTTTCGTGACGAACCCTCGCTCAATGATTCGACGAGGTAGGGGTTTATTTAATATTTCATTTGTTCAAGATAACTTCATCGTTGGTTTATCTTCTATTTAGGGCTGCCTCTTATCAAAATAACGGGAGGAGGTCCGACCCCATGAACACGGCCGACTCTCCTCCCCTTTTTGGTTGTTTGATATTGATGCGGCATGAACAGAGCAACGCGGTGCCAAAGCACCACGTGGGAATTATTAAGGAAAGGGGGAGAGGCGTAGCGCCGTCGCGCCGCGCCGTTGACGACGAACCAAAGACACTGCGCCATCGCGTCATGCCGGAGAACCCCGAAAAACACCGCGTCTGGAGTGGGGCAGCGGCGGAAGGGCGCATCGCCGTCACGCGGTGCCGGACGGCCCAAGGCCGCGGCGGAGTAGGGGAACCGGTGGCCGGTTCCGGGCCACCGGTGTCGGAGCAGGGGGACCTACCCTTGTCGGTCCGGAGTCGGCTGCAGCCGGCCGAACAGTGGAAGAGCCGGGGGTTCGAAACCCTCGGCTGGCCAGACGTGAGCGGCCCCCATTATGGGGTCGCGGTGACAACAAGGGGGGGGGGGGGGGCACCCCCCCCCCCCCCCCCCCCGCATCCCAAACGCCTCGATGGTTCGGCCGAGCCACCTAGCCAGCACGCCGGGCCGCACCTGCCGCGCCGCGCCGCGCCTAAGCGGGCTGGACCTGGACCCAGGATGGGTCGACCCGGTTTGGGCCGACCCATATGGTATCTGGTCGGGTCGGACCCGGCCCGAACCCCCTATTACCAAACCTCCATCGGTCTTCTGCCCATATCTTGGGCTGCAGACCTCTGATCGATGCACCATCAGCTGCGATGCAATCCTTGGATTGAGGCGGGCATTTCGGTATATTACACTCAACGTTTTAGAGTACTTTGGGTCGGCCGGGTTGGTTCGTACATGAAACCAACCAGGCTTTCAGAGCAGAAACGCTCATATCTTGAGCTCCGAACATCTAATTGACGTGTCGTCGACTTTGATGGATTACTCTTAATGAGACGGAACATTTGGCTTAATCCGCTCGAGGTTTGGATGCAGTTGGAGTACGATCGGGTTGGTTTTGACGTAAAAACCAACTGGGCCTTAGGATGAAAAAACGAATTACTCTCAGACCGGGCGTCCGATCGACGCGTCGTCTGTCGCGTTGACTTCCTATTGTCAATATAGTAATTTTGGATACATCAACACTAGACTATGTGTTGGTTGATGTATCAGCCCCTCTGCTCATGGAGCGGACCCTTCCGAACGAGCTTGTTGTGTGCGGGAACCCTAGAGCTGGCTGCAACTGCGACGACGATGACGACTGTACAGAAATCCTCCTTGGATTCGACGGTGATGACTACAGCACTCAGCGATCCTACGTGGATCAGTGCTACCGGTCCTGTGTGGGTCAGATCCTGTGTGGGTCAGTGCTCAGCGGTCTTGTGTGGGCCGGTGCCTACAGATCCTGTGTGGGTCTGATCCTGTGTGGGTCATTGAGGGGGATAGTTACCTATCGACCCTGTGTGGGACAGATCCTTTGTGGGTCATTGCGGGGGTTAGTTACCTATCGACCATGTGTGAGTCAGATGCTTTGTGGGTCATTGCGGGGGTTAGTTACCTATCAATCCTGTCTGGTTCAGATCCTTTATGGGTCATTGTGTGGGTCAGTACCTATCGATCTTGTGTGGGTCCGATGGCTTAGATGAATCAGTGGCAATATCTGATCATCTCTATCGTCTTACGAAGAAGTATACCTCTGTGAGCTAAATCTTGACATTCAATCCTTATATTCGATAAGATTGACTTGATATCCTGTGTGGATTACATTATGCTTTCTTGTGTGGATTGGATTGTGATTTCCTGTGTGGATTGGGTTGTACTTGAGCTCGGATGTTGGAGCCGAATGAGAATTGATGTCTTAGGTATATGTATGGGCATATACCTAAGTAGTGTCGGATGTTACTTCATGATTGTATCTTTCCATTGTGGATTGTCCTTTGTGCATTCTAGGAGACCTTCAGGGGTCTTGGGGTCCCTACTGAGTATCTTATACTCACCGCTGCACGGGCTATGCCCGCACTACGTTGTGTTGGTTACAGACGACGGACAACACTGATCGCAGTTGAGGCTTGCGGAGCAGGTCAGTACCCAAAGGTAGACCACTGGGCGGGACATACTCGGAGCGGACGGCTGGACCCGAGGAGCTGTGGAGGCTATCTGTACTCACCGTTCAGGTGGGACTTCTAGTGGACGGATCGAGGCTACGACTTTACTTTCAGTTGCTGTTTCCCTTTCCAGTTGTACTTTACTTTCAGTTTGGGTTTGTATACTGGCCCACTTACTTTTCCTCACTTACTTTTGTATCAGTTTTTACTTAGTGTTTACTTCTAGTGGTTGCTTTTTCTGTGATGTTTGTTAACTTTAAAAATTCAATGCCTTCCATTTTTATTGGGAATTACGCCTTCGTGCTAGTCGCCATCCCCTGGCCTATGGAAGGTGGGCTTGGGGTAGTCACGACACGGGCCCCGAGGACGGGTTGTGACAATATGTGGGAGAAAAAATGATTATAATTATATTTAGTATCACATAATATCATCAAGTCTAAATTGACCACAACATTGACCATATAATTTATTGAGATAGAATAAATTACAATGGCATGTATCCATATTTAATTATTTATAATCTAGAATTTGAACATGAAATCCATAATATGGTATTAATGCAGGTAGTCTTTCATATTGTAATGTAGTTACTCTTTGATTTGTTGAGTGGTGTCCATAATGAAGAAATTCTAACTTTTATTTTTTCAGCACATGCATAAAATTATTTATTGAACATATGTTGGCCATTATACAAAATAAATTTTCCATTAAGGGGACAAACTAGAATAGTTATGACTTTTTTGATTATTATTTATTCCCTCAATATAAGACGAAGAAATACATTAATAATATGTTCATATTAATTCATACAATGGAAGGATTAATTTCATATTATTTGGATAATGTATTTTTTATTTTTTATCCCTATGTATTTTCTGTTTTATACATTAGCTACCTTATTAATATTAATTGGATTTCACTTAAGAGATTAAAAATGTTTCTATAAAACATTTATTCATAATCCATTCATTTTATTTATAAATTTACATTTTAGTTTATTTATTTTAGTGATCATTGTATTAAATCCATATAATAAAAAATTAATAAGATATAAATAAATAAAGAAATTAAAAAATTGCATGATATTGATGTTATCTAATGGTTGAATTATTAATTGGACAACAAATCAACCAATTTCATAGCGGAAAAACTATTATACTAGTTTGGGAATGAATTTTGGAATTCCACCTATCTAACTATTATAACAAATGTTAATATACCATCAATTCCATTTTAATCCACGTCTCTTCCCCTTGTGATACATATATTATTTCATGAATTTATAACAAAAATGTAGGCGAGGAGAACCAAAGTAATGGTTTAAGAGAATAACAAAAATTATCATAAACACATAGGTCTACATAAAAAATTATAAAGGGATCAATTTTTCTCCATCATATTTTATTTAATATTAGAACATTTATAAAAAATGATATAAAGAAATAAAAAATGAAATTAATATATTAAATTATGTATATAAGATTATTATGGGTAATACCTATGCAACAATTATTCAAAATCACATATGCTAACATTAACATCTAATCAATCAATATTATTTGGATAAAAATTCATTTATTAATTAATTCATTAACCCACTTAGGTATTAATGTCCTTCCGAAGTCAGTTAGAGGACCCATCATTAATGTATTCATGTAAAATAAAATAAAATAAAAAATAAATACAATAATTTAATTATTTATTTTTTATAATTTTATTAACGCTATTATATAGTCAAAATCATTTTGTATCAATTGTGTTATTGTGTTTTAATACTTAAACTAATTTTTTTAATTTAATTTAATTATTTATTTTCTTGAGAGATATGATGGTATGTATATATAAGATACATGTTTTGTTCCTTTATTTTCATGTACCAATGATAATTTCATGGGCCTTCATATTGTGCCTCGGCAAAACTACTTGGTATGTACTATCCACCGAATCATTTCATGGTCCACATAAATTGTTTCTTTATAACACACTAATTTTCTTGGGGTAATCTTTGTGAATAATCTCGGGATGTATACACGAGAAACACAACATTTATTCCACTCTCTCATGTCTCTAAGTAACACATCTATTTGCTTGGTGTGTATATCAGATAATGGAATTAATTGGATAAACATCTTGTATTATAGGTATATACCATATGTCCCCTTAATTATCCATAGTTCCAGTATCATATTGATTGAAACCATGTATTTTACCACATGTTTCACTTGAATTTTACTATTATAGAGTTAATCTATACAACGTATATTCTATCTACATGCCATGTATATGTACCTGATAAGAGAAACACTACAATAGTTGATATAAGGTATGTAATAATTACACCATGTGATATTAATTCTTGTAATGATGTGTATATCATGAAATGTCTTGGTTTTGATCACTATTATACATATGGTTTACTTTGGTTATATGTTTTGTAACCCATTCTATTGGATACAATTCATAGCACTTCCCAATGGAATATATGACCATTCTCTATAATTTAATAGAAATAATGATTTAATGAAACTTGATTAATTAAGATTATCTTGTGTACTGGACATTTAATAATCATCTAATTAAATAATGTGTATTTATAAATAAAAAAACAAGGCACTTTCTTAAATAATTGATAGAAAATAAAATAAATTTTTAGAAATTAAAAATGTGACCATTGGGATACCAAATGAAGGTTCCATGATGTGTAAAATCATGAGAGGGGTTGATAACCATAATGGTTATCTCAAATTAGGTATATCATTCAGCAATTATTCATCTCTAAAAAATCATGGATAAGAAGAAAAAATCCTCAAATATTTACAACGAAATCTGGAAAACTACAGAGGATCGTTTTCATGATAAATTTATAATAAATGTATTTTTTCTAGAAAATGATTACCTTGTCTTAGGATCATTATTTTCTGAATAATTTGATATTCTAAAACCCATTTATGATCACCATCGTTGTTTATAAATGACTTATATCAGATCCCCTCAAGAGGTGATCCGCATAGAGTAAATTTTCCTCTAAAAACTCTAAAAAAATATTTGGTGCAATTGTTCTGGATCTATTTCTTTGTTTCATTTTATATTTGTCAATTCAAGATCCTTATATCATAATGGAATATATCTTGTTCTTCTTGTTATTTAGAGCAATAGATAAGGATGAATCAGTCGTGTGTAATTATTGTTACCTCATTATTAACTATGACAAATACTAATTATAACCTATTTATATAGTTATGTTTTCGGAAAATATTTTTTTTATTTTGAAAAAATTCCTGAAATAGTATAATATACATTATGTTTCCTCATTCCATTTAATAATATTAATAATATTATTATTTTATGGAATACCTTATCTATTTCTAGTATGTAAATTATTTATAGGGCATGAAAATTAATATTTACCACATAACACAAATTTGTTCCCCTCATTCTAAATATATATTTGTTTTTTTCAATAACTAAAATAATTATTTTAGATAATAAATAGAAAAGAAAAATATTTAATTTCTTTGATCCATAAAATATGAATAAAATCATGCATCAAAATTGAGAATAATATATATTATATTTATTAAATTAAAAAATAATTTAATTGAGGATAATGAAAACACATTGTGTATAACACGCTGTGATTCCCATTGGTGTTAGGATATATAGACTAATGTCCAATATTAATGTTTAGAAATTGGTCAAGTCAAAAAATAAAATCAAGTTAATGTCATGACATCAAAAAACACACATAAATGCTTACCATGTCATATAATCACTTCTCTAAATATATAGTAAACCAGGATGTATATCCACAAAATCAAAATATTTTCTAGATAAGTATTTTAATAACTATCTAAAAAATATTTTGGTTACACCATAGAAAAAAAAATTATTGGATTGTTCATTTATAATTTAAGAGGCTAGATATTATCTTCTTTTTATGTGAAGGGAAAAATCCTTCTAAAATTTATTATTTAATATGATGTTACTCCGGATACACCCAATATATCAAAATTAATCATGAAATGTATCCTCATGTTTTAATAAATACATCCTTGTACTTGAGTCGTATCATGTAATAATGAATAAATTGATGTCTAGACACCATTATATATGATTTCAAATCGTAATATAATGTGAAACATAAACACATAGATATCCTAAAGATGAGTATGCTCTCATATTCTACAATTTTATAGATTATAATGTGGGTATATCATGAGAAGAAGAAACATAATCTTATAAGTAATCACACATGACATTCAAAATTCTATGTGTCCAATAATATAATGTTATCTTACTATATAATTATATTTAAGAACACCATCATTTCAGTTTGAGTTTCTCATCATCATTTGAAAAACTATAACCATGTAAATAATATATATAATCCATGATATTATGAAATTAATGTAATGTTGTGATAAGAACAATATATAGTAAGTTGTTTTATTTTTATTTAAATCTATGAATATACAATAAATCAAAACTATGAATATTTTGTTTCAGAACAAAAACTCAAAAAGTAACATGGGATATCTATGTACATGGGTTGGATACTCCACAGAATTTTTTATATAAAATAAAATGAAAATATCTAATATCATATATAAATATCCCATTATTTATGATAATTGAAAAATTATTACGATTCTATTTTTAAACATCCTTAACAATGCTCAAAGATAAGTAAAAAAATCATGTTTCTACATGAAATCTTGTGTGCCTCCTCGTATTCTAGAGGCACCCAACATGTGGTAGGGGTAAAAAATGACATGGTAGGGAGACTATACCCTCTGATCAATGTAACTATATTAGAAGAAATCATAACAATAACATCAATCACATACAATTAACAGAACATTACAATAAAATATCTAAGTAATCTGAAATTCATAATCATATATAAACAATGAAAATAATATAGTATACAAATTTAATCCTAAATTGTCCCAATTGAAATATAAATCCTAATTGGTTATGAGTATGTTCATTGTCCAATAATCATGGTCCAATCCTAAAATACAAGGTTAATTATCAAACACATGGCCTTTAATTATCCAAACCTATAACATTGAAATCTACTCATGTTCCAAAGGAGTATCAAGAATGATGCATGTAAAATTAAAAAGTCCACCACCGATAGTGTCAAATTTATATCCAATATGAGTGAGGTATATAAGGATATTCATGTAATAAAATAATGTGTGATATAATAATGAAGAAATAAAATATACTTTGTTAACCATTCTGTTTGGTGTGATAACTAGAGTAAACCATCCCTGCTTTGGCCCTTATTATGTGTCTCTTTTTGAAGGACCATTTTATAGATTATATGTACATTAGAACACCAAATACATAAAACCCCATGAAAATAAACTAAAATTAATAATAATATATTTTTAAATACCATATCTTTGGAATAACATCATGATCCCCCAAAATTAATAATCAATTATATGGGCATGTTATATACTTTGATTTCTGGAAAGGTCCCCAAATAATAATAATCATTAATAAGACTATCCCAGATACATGGAATCACATCACATTCCAACAACATTAATAACAAATAAAACCAATATAAAATACCATTGAAATATTTTCATGGTCCTACAACAATGATATGGAATAATATAAGAATAATGAATCCTTTGAAACAAGTTAACATCACCCAAAAGTAATAGTTATCATTAATATATTACCTCGTCCACAAAAACAATTTGTCATTTGATAAACCCATTTATCCACCAAATTCCCTAGTCATGAATATAATAGTTATAATTCATAAATGGTTATAAATGATTAAATGAAATACAAATTGTTAATTGAATTCATTAAAACCATCTTTTATAAGCTCCAAAGAGTGTTGGGTAGGCCCATGGGACATATAAGGCCACCACCTTAATTTATGTTTTAATATTAAAATTTATGAAAATTATAGGTGGTGGACTAAATACCATCCATCACATTCTTAGAAACAACTCAAAGCATTTGGAATGGCTTAACACGATTAATTAAGAATCCAAATTAAATTATTAATTGAGGAAGACCAAGCACACAACATGTCATCACATAAACCCTTAATATATATTTTAGAGAAAGTAATAATACCCTAAGATATTGTTTGAGACCAACTATATGAAGTGTAAAAAGACATAATTTTCAAGGATCGACACATGACTCTTGAATAATGATTCATGAACCCTAGAACAACCCAAAATTCATCGGTTTAGAGTATTAAAATAAGAAACAATGATAAAAAAATTATCTACATAATAAACATGGATAAAAGAACATATAGAAATTGATCACAATTAAGTATTCTTAAAAACTTTATTTTGGAGGGATAAATTTTAAAAACCCCAAAAATGAACCCCCTAGATTAGTAGATGTTGAGTGTGGGTTGAGATATTTCAGAGAAATAGAAACTAAATTATCCCATTGAAATTTAAACAATTAACATTATAAAAAACATCTAGAATCCCAACATCTAGTGGATGGACCTTTATTGGAGAGTTGGTGAGCCTCTTCTTAGGAATTGTTGGATCAGTAATTGTTAAATGTTCCAAAATTAATTTGAATGCCTCTATTTCACCCACTGAATATAAAATGCTATCTCAACAACTATATGGTGAGGCCTATAGAATTAAAAGGCCAATTTGTAGCCACTGGTTGGATAAAAGTTTCCTTCCATCAACTCATTATCTCCAAAAGTGCATATTCTAACATATATTTATTTTTTCTTTTTGTACATCCTCCTTAATAAAATTATCTTCAATGACAGAATACATTTTTAATTGATATACCTACCTCATATCCTCATACATTACAAATATATTCTATCTTTCCTAATGGAATTTTCAAAATATCTTTTATACCATTGCTTCTAATGATTTACTATATTATTTTCTCATAAATGGATTCTTGTATATAATATTATAATGAATTAATAATTTAATTTAAAAATTAAATTATTTTATAAGTAACTTAAATATCTTCTTACAATAATATCATATACATCCCTTGAATATTCTATAAGACATGTTCTATTTATTATCATACTGATTCATTAATATATTTCTTCATAATATATGGGGAAGAAGGGTGTAGTCTCTATGAATAATGATGAATCATATCTATATTTATAAAATATTCATCCATCAATTGTTGTTTAAGTAATATATACCCTCCAATAGATAATTTAGTATTTTATGTGATTCTGAATTGGATCACCAGATGAGATCACCTTAGTTCTTATTATTGATTTTCAAAATATCATGAATGTTATAATTTATAGTGACTATTAAAAAAACACTTCAAACTACTAACATTGAAATTTCAAAAATTTATCACCATTATACATATTATAATAACATCATCCATGAGCCATGTTATTGAAAACTATATATACCACAATGATTTCATATTTCCATCCTTGAAAAACAAAATTCAAAGTTACTGTCAATTTATAATTCATCCACCTTATTTTATTTAAATATAAACTTCTCCTCCTAATTTAAATTATGTTAGTTATAAAATTCATCAAATGTTTTGATGTAAAAACCAATATTAATATGTACATGCCACGATAAAAAATTCAAAAATGATCTTTCCAAATTGGTCAACCATATATGATCTATTTCCTTTGGGTCTCAATTATCTAATCTGAACTCATACTTTTTATTTTTCTCATGCATTAAAAGTAAAAAGCGTAATATTATTTCAAATATAGACTAAAAGGGTTAATATTACCAATAATCTTAATAGATATATTTTTTTCATATTATTATAAAGTGATAATTTGTAATGGCATCGGTTTTACCAAAGTGCGATTCTTATTAATTTTGAAATAGTTAAGTTTCATAAAATTTATAGGTGTAAAAAAGTAAATTTACCCTAAAAGATGACCTTGATATATTTTTTTAGGTTTCATTGGTTCTAGAATATGTTGTTTTCCTATAGGAAAATTCAGCGTGTAAAAGAGGGTATTATATAGCATAAAAAATAATATTATTAAAATATTATATTAAATTTAATCTATTTTTGAGTGTTTCTAATGAAATGGTTAAATATTTTGGATGAATTAATAGATGATGAAACTAGTACCACAATTATATATATGACATTGGACATAGCCATGGTTCACTTTATGTTTTGTTCACATCAAGAATTGTAATGGAGAATTGTAACGAAAATATTATATAGCGAATTAATTAATTAAAAATTTAATTAATTTTTAGACTTATTGAATCCACTATTTAAGAAAAATTTAAAAACATAAGGATTATCCACATAACCCTAGAAGATTAGGGGGATATATCTCATGGTAGAAACATTGAAAAATGATCCTAGATATCTATAAAGACATTGATGATTGATAGAAACAATGATGGCCAATGAAATGAAATGTGAATTTAATATCCATCAATGAAAAAACATTTTATTAGTATAGAATTCATTATTTATTCAATTATTTCCATATTAATGATTATTCATGTGATCACCATTTAATTACCCAAAAATTTAATCTCTGATTGCAAAAATATCTTGGTCGTGCTAAATTTTTTATTGATTAATCTTTTTGTTTGGGTGATTGATGTGAATGAAATAGATTATTTTTTATTTAATTTCTTTATGCAATAATAGACGATGACTGTTTTTGGTTATTTTGCTGACAAAATTTTTAATTTCCTTGGTTTTAAAGCTTTGATCTTCATGGATATTTTTATGCCCTTAATTTTCAATAGAGGGATAACTTCTTATCTATTCAATTATGATTTTAGTTCAAGAATTTAATTAGTGTAATTTATTTATATTCATCATCATGGTTCATGGAATGAATATGAGGATTGGATGATAACAAAATATTATGTAACAACTAGTTCAAAATGGTTTCTCCAGACGATCGAACATTTTGGGTCAGTTCTGAGTTGAGCATTGATGGTTAATTTTGATCCAATTATAGGTGGATTTTAATAATTTTCAGATGATAAAAAATAATTTTATAACACACATAATGCAGTATCATGAATTATTTGAATAAAATTGGAGGAATTGGTAATAAAATCAAGAAAGTCATTTAAGATGTGGATAAAAAAGAAGGAATCGAACCATACCACATATATCATGGAAGACCCCATGACCTATAACATGATAGATGCACCAATATGGTTTCTAATTTAAGATGAATATCAAATGGTATGTTTTTGGGATCACACACAATGTGACACTAGTTGGATGAATCAACTTTTACATGATCTACATGCTATGGGATCCAAGGTATTCAAAATTCTATGTATTCTCTTGGTACACCATGTGTATAATTAATGGAACATGACTTAGGAATTGTGGTATAACCAATATAACAAACCCAACCCCATACATCATATAACTAAATTCACATTTTCTGTAGGTTATCATTTTCAAAACAAGTTGAATGTAAGTTCATAACTTTATTGTCGACATAGTGGGTCATGTCATACACCCCATGGGTTATATCAACGATATTAATTTCTCTCAGATTAAGACCTTTGGGAACTCATTTATGATACCTTTTGTAACATCCCATGTAAATAAAGGATATGAAATTTTCATATTTATCAATATTTTTGAATAAAATGTTAATATTACTTTAAAAGGAATGCTATTTTCTATGGCGTACCCAATATTCAACAACGAGTTTATTTGAAATCTAATGTTCCACACTAATAATAAAATAATATTATTTTAAATGGTAGTTAACACCTAACCATTATGGCGGAAGTAATGAACAGAACGAACTACAAAATGATTATATATGTTTGTTAAATATTTTAACAATTACCCAATAAATGATAGAGGCTTAAAATGTGAATGAATCCAATTTTAAGCATAAATATTCGAATATTTTTTAAAAGGTCGATTAACCGCCTTTTGATGTCGAACCATTTTTAAATACACTTATTGGAAACTTTTTATGCTATACTTGACCAAATAAAATCCTTTTTTAGAATCTAGACCTCAAAAATTACTATGTGTAAATTTTTGTTATTGTTCCGATAAAGTTCATTTTTTAATGAATAGTGAAAATGCTATATTTTAATTCAAAACCACCTTTTAGTCTAATCTATTTATATGAATAGATTATCTTTTTAATTGAGTATAAAGTGTAGTTAAAATATATTTTTACCATTTAATCCAATATTGGTCATTGGAAGTAATTTCATTTTGAAATTGGAAAAAAACAAGTGTCAATCTGTAGATAGATATTTTTCTTAAAAACACGCTATTTGTTTTGACAATGGGAAATAATTATAAAATTAATTAATGAAACTTATATGTTTTTAATTTTTTAAAATAGACATCATTTTTTGAATTCATAATATCAAATATATCTTAGGGTGAATTTTTGGTTTTCTTCTGAAAAACATCAATTTTTAATGAATAGTGAAACAACTAAGTGGTAGTTAAAAAAACAGATGTTTCGTTTAAATGAATTTTACTGCTTATGTGAATTGAATTTCAAAAATATGACATACATGGTTGTAATTATTAAGTAAAATTTGGTTCAATGGGATGAATATAATTTTTGGAGAATAGTAACTTTTGAGTTTTATTAACCGCGATTAAAGGTAATAAGTGTAATTAAAGGTAAAAATAATGTTATAATAATATGAAATTATCATTAATCTTCTCATTCCCTTATTGGATGAGTCATGGCCAACCAAAACAATACATGGGTTAATTTATGGGACCCCATGGTTCCACTTGGGTAAGATAATGATATTAATACCTTTTATTTACCTTTTAATTAAAAATGTCAAAAACATGTACTGTTTTACTAAAAAACATTTTCATGAGGTTATGTAAGTTATATTTCAGTCTATAAATATTCATTAGAAAGCTAAAATTATTTCCCACATCATGGTAATTTTTGTTATAATTTTTAGTCACCATATAACTAAAATTATTTATGACACCACGATGATGCAGTGATTACCTCCTTAATGAATGATTTAAATAAAATGAAACGATAATGTAAACTCTAATACATAAACTTGTCAAAAACCTATTGTATGGGAGTATTTATAACCCTTATCACCTTATGATCTAAATATATCATTGTAAGACCATTAAAATCCAAAAATCATTTCATAATAAAGTAACATTTCATGACCTTCCAAGAGTGCCCCTCCTCCCTCTTATAAAGGGCCCCCACCTCTACCCCCTTACTCACTCCTCTCAAGCCCTTGTCTCCTCCAAACCCGGCTCATATTATCTCTACCCGTCCCTATCTTAATCCTAGAAGCCTTACCTTATACAGAAATATTTTCAAGAAATCCTTTTGGTTCAAACCAAGGGGAGTAACCCGATTTAAAGGTAATGACTTCTCTTATGTCATTTTGTTTTATTTTGCATCTCCAACCCCATAAACTCTTTTTGTTCCTCTATTTTGTAATAACAATAGCATATTTAATATACAAGTCTGTTTTTATGAGAATTATTAGAGCAACACATACACACACCTCCGTCTAATTGTTAATGAACATATTGTTTTTGTGGTTGGCGAATTACTACCTCACGAAACAATGATTATTAAATCTTCTTTTAACACCTTTCATGGTGGCCATTATGATGTCACCACATTTATATATGATATATATGGTATTTATGATTTTCTATATGCTTCTGTATTTTATGTTTAAATCATATTATTATGCTTTTCATGTCGTGTAATTACGATAATTTCATTTGAGGAAGTGTGGACTACCGCCCCATCATGTGATGTGACACGTTCATGCAATACATGGAATGTATAAAGAATGAAATTAATAAACATATTTGACCTATATAACATATATAATATACTTGAATTATAGTATATATATCTCTCATTTATTTTTAATTCCATTAATATGACAAAGAAATGAAAGTAGCGTTCATCTGTACGTACGACCTACCGTCTCCATGAACGGTGCATTTAATTTTTTATATCAAAATGTTATGTAATAGTAAAAAACGAATATATAATGGATATATATGATATGTAAATCATTAATACTATTCTGGAGATGATTCAATTATAAATACATGTACAATTATTTTCAACAAGTTCATTTTTGACTAATGTACCGAACATCGACAAAACGTATGATATGAACTCACATAATTAACAAATTATTATAACATGATAATATGTGATATGAATTGAATAATAAACATTAAAGTATGTCCTTATGAAATTATAAATTGACCTAACTTTAGTATTCAGGAATATAATTTAACGAACAAGACAAGTTCGACTTGAGGTAAGGGATCCTACCTCTCTCTTTCATTTTTAGTACTCTCTTTTATGTCAATACTTTTAATCTCCTATTTCATATGTTGGTGGATGTTCTTTTATATTAATATTACTGTAATACTTATTTAATATGATTAGAGACCCTATTTGATCTCATCAATCCATTTTTGGAAGTTGTAAGTGGCGATGTTAGGCTGCCAAATTTTCGTAAGGGATTTCTTATCTCACTTTTAATTCCATGAGATTTCCATTTTTCTCCAATTATTTATTGAATGCGGTGTATTGTGTACTTAAATTTGATATATATTATCATTATTCTATTTATATTCATGGTATTATGTTATTCATTTGGTTCCTGTTATCTTTTGGTCATACGACTCGATTTATTATAATGAGGTAAGGGTTTTTATCTCACTATTTATTCCCGTGAGATCCATGGTACATATATCACTATATCCTTTGAGTGGTGTTTGTACTGCCCATTATTATACTCTTTGTGTAATATAATTTTGTTTATGGGTATTTACATCTTCATTGTATGACCCTTCTTTCATGGGGTGTACGTTTTGAAAGTTACCCAAATCAGTAAGGGAACCTTTCACCATCCTCTTTTTAAAAGAATTATTTTTTTAGGTCTTTTAATTTACATCTTATTAGGTAGGGATATGTTCTTATATATACTTATATCTATAAATGTTATTTCCAAGTGATGAGATACACTTTTTATCTTTCATCATCTCATTTTCTGATGTTTAACGTGACGCAGTTTGGCTATCGATTTTTTTTGCAAGGGAACTTCTGAATCCAATTTCAATTCTTTGGGTTAAACCTCTAATTTTTGATTATTTCGTTCAATGAATATTTTTGGATAACCTCTGATTGTTTTACACTTAATATCCACTTATATTGGGTGTATTTATATTTGTCACCCATAATTAGGTAATTGATATATCCTTAAACTAATGATACCGTCTTTGTAAGGGACTTCGTCTCAATCTCCTATTATCGAGGCATCCTTTGATTTATACACGACTTTCTTTTATACAGTGTATAAAACCTTTTTGACTTTTCAGTTCATTCAAAGGGGATCTTTCTCTATGAAGCATTTTACTAAATGACAAAAAGTAATGTTTCTTTTTTTACGTAAGCGGTGACAACGAACTTTTCCACCGTCACGATTATTATTGGATCTTTGGCTTCCTTAACAATCCATAATGTTTTTAAAAGGAAAATAAATACCATATAATATTTTTACGTATTTTGGTATTGAAAATGGTTTTTAGAATGGATTTATTATTTCAATATCTTAAAATGTTATATTGTTATTGCTATGTGGGAATTTTATCTTTCTTTTATGCTTATGTTGTGTGTTATGATTATGTTGTGGATCTTGGGAAATATTTATGAAATCGGGCAGTTCCATGTTAAACTAAGGGAGGGTGAGCCTGAGATAGCTCTCAAATGAATTGGGTAATGCAAAGGAGTTAAACTCTATGGTTTCTATGAAGATATTTAGGGAATATACTGTGATGGGTATTTCAAATGTAACCATGAGTGTTACTCCCAACGTAAGAATGTTATGAATTACTCATGTTACCTTTATGTCTTATGATTTCTATGAGTTATTCATAAATCATATGATTTCATGAGGATTGTTAAAGTGCTTATGTTTTATGAGTAAAGTATGATTTCATTGATTCTTATGTATACATGGACTAATGTTTTCATTACATACTTTTATATCCCTTACTGAGATTTTAATGCTCATCCCATGTTTTTGAAATGTTTTCAACGGACTTAATGATGAATAGGGTCAAGGATGGGATTAAGGAAAGACATGTTATCTAAAACATGTAAATGGACATGTTTCTTTTTTAGACTTTTTATTTTATAAAAAAAATGGAAACATAGTAGAAGTGTCTACTTTGTAATATCTTCAAATGTAATAGTTATGTCCTAATTCTATAAAGCTCTAAATCTGAAAAGATCCTCAATGCGTATTCTTTAAATAACTCAATTTTAAGTAATGCATAAGGTTGGGGCCTTATAGTTGGTATAAAAGGTCAGTTTGGATAACATTAGAGGTGAGAGTGTTGTTTAAGCATAAGTGAAAAGTTGGGTATAACCACAATGGTAAGTATGTTAGATGGAGTCATTGTTATTTTAGAAAGTTGGAATGAGTTTGAGAAAACATATACATGTATATATTAGTGAATATCATCCTCAATAGTACATGATGTTTTTGTTGATATACTCACACTGACATTTTTTGTTTTAGTAAATGGATGGATCTAGCAGGCACCAATGTGAGAATGGGTTTGAAGGAAACTGTTGTAGTTCTCAGATTAAGAGACTGGATTAAATAGTGGATTCAATGAGAAATCTTGTGGTTATTCTAAACCAACTATCAGGAGTCCTGATTATCCACTTGAACCTGGGTGATTTCTTTAATTCATCATGTACGAGAGAACCAAATCGATGTTGTAGTTCAGGAAATAACTATAAAGGTAACCATTAGGGTTTATATGATCCTTAATTTTGATGTAATTATGGGTTACTATATGTTATGATGGAAAATGAAAGGAAAGAGATAAACTTGTGCTTAAATTATGTTATGGTAATTTCTGATGAATTTAATTATTTTTTACGAATGTTATAAAATTATGTAGATTTTTTAGAAAAGGTAAAACAAACAGACTGTGTCACAACCTGTCACGTCAGAAGAAGATGAGGGAATCGAACCCACAGCCAAAGTGAGACTGGGATTTAATGCCTACCACTGGACTACGAGAAGTCCCTGGTTAGTATGAATAATTATTTTTAGTTAGATGATCTTATGAATCTAGAATAAGTTGACTTTTGGTTATCTATGGAACTGATTAACCTATCATTGAGGATTTGTGATTGTGTAAACTACTTTTCAGTGTGATACTTGAAGAGTAACTAATGTTATTTGGAGATAAATGTTAAGATTTTCCTTGGAAGAATATATGATTAAATCGTTCAGAGATTTGGGTTTCAATCATAGTTTAGATTACTTTGATTAATTTTTTGTGATAGCTGTTTATTGAATGGTCTTTGATGAACTTTGGGTTTTGTTTGACAAATTCTGGAGATTAAGAGTAGTTTTTATTTTTGTAATAGATTTTAGTTTTTGAGGATTATCTGATCTTTAACTAACCATTTCTGTTTTGGTCTAATGACATGGGAAAAATATAGTTCTCTTTTTCGATTAAATGAATCTCTAGAAGTTGATTATAACACTCCTAATGTGAACAATTCTTCCTAAATACTCACCTTTATGGAGAAAATATGAGTTCGTGTAAGAAATCTAGTAAGAGATGAAAGTCTACATGACAAGTAAGTATGTTTCCTTATGATTTAGTTAAGCTAAAAAATAAATTCCTCAATGAAAAGTAACTTAAAACTAAAATTTTGTCTGTTTAAATTTCCTACCAGGGAGTCAAATACCGTTTATCCCGTCACTTTTTTGTGATTTTCTTGGGATTAACTTTCTACTAAATCATGTATTCTGTCACTCTCCATCAGAAATTGATGGTTTTTTTCTCTTCCATATCCATGTTTTCATGGAATCCTACTATGGCTTAACTCGAATGACATTTTTACTTCTCTTTATTTCTTTTAAAGTGACAGTTTAATTGACTCCTATTCTGATGTGGGGCTTTGAATGAAGATTCTGAGCCCAATTTTAAAATTATGAGGATGCAGTTCCCAAAAGGGGGGAAGGATGTAACATCCCAGGTAAATAAAGAATAAAAAATTTTCATATTTATCAATATTTGTGAATATAATGTTAATATTACTTTAAAGGTAATTCTATGTTCGATGGCATACCCAATACGCAACAATGAGTTTCTTTGAAATCTTACGTTGCAGACTAATAATAAAATAGTATTATTTTAAATGGTAGTTAATGCCTAGATGTTGTAATGGAGAGAATAAATGAAAATAACTACAAAATGATTATATATTTTTGTCAAATATTTTAAAAATTACCCAATAAATTATAGAGGCTTAAAATGAGAATGAATCAAATTTTAAGCATAAATATAGTAATATTCTTTAAAAGGTCGATTATCTGCATTTTGATAGAGAACCCTTTTTAAATGTACTTTTTGAAAATTTTATATGTTCAATTTGACAAAATAAAACCCTTCTTTAGAATCATAACAAAAAAACTTACTTTGTGTAATTTGTTGTTATTTTTCTGATAAAGTTCGTTTTTTAATGAATAGTGAAAATGATGTTTTTTAATTCAAAACCGACTTTTAATATAATTTATTTATATGGTTAGATTATTTTTTTAATTCAGTTTAAAGTTTAGTTAAAATATATTTTTACCATTTAATCCAATGTTTGTCATTGGAAGTAATTTCACATTGAAATTGGACATAAACAAGTGTAGAACTTTTGATAGATATTGTTTCTTAAAAACACGCTATTTGTTTTGACAACGGGAATTAATTATAAAATTAATTAATGAAACTTATATGTTTTTATTTTTTTTAAATAGAAATCATTTTTGAATTCAGAATATCAAATATATCTTATGGTGAATTTTTGGTATTCATCTGAAAAACATCAATTTTTGAAGAATAGTGAACCCACTAAGTGATAGTTAAGAAAACTGATTATTCATTTAAATGAAATTTACCACTTATGTGAATTTAATTTTAAAAATCCGAAATACATGGATGTCATTAGTAAGTAAAATGTGGTTCGATGGGATGAAAATTATTTGTGGTGAATAGTATCTTTCGAGTTTTATTAAGAGCGATTAAAGGTAATTAGAGTAATTAAAGGTAAAAATAATGTTATAATAATTTGGAATTACCTTTACACTTGTCCTTACATTATTGGATGAGTAATGGACGACCAAAAAAATCCATGGGTCAATTTTTGGGACCCCATGGAGCCACCTGCGTAAGATAATGATATTAATAATTTTATTTAAAGCTTAAATTAAAATGTCACAAACATGTATTGTTTTACTGAACAATTTTTACAGGGGTTATGTAAGATATATTTTTGACTATAAAAATTAAATAAAAATATAAAAATATTTTCCACATCATGGTAATTTTTTTATAATTTTAAAACATCATATAAATAAAATTATTTATGACACCATGATGATGTAGTGATTACCTCATTAATGAATGATTTAAATAAAATGAAAATATAAGATAAAATCAAAGACTCACACTTGTGAAAAACCGATGGCATGGGTGGATTTAGAATCCTTGTCACCTTATCCTCGAAATAGATCATTTTAGGAAATTTAAAATATGAAAGGAATTTCTTAATAATGTAACATTTCATGACCTTCCAAGAGTGCCCCTCTTCCCTCTAATAAAAGGCCCCCACCACTACCCCCTTACTCACACCTCTCAATCCCTTGGATCGTCGAAACCCTAATCATATTATCTCTCTGCATACCTCTCATCATCCTAGAAGACTTACCGTAGGCAGAAATCACTTCAAGAAACCCTTTTGGTTCAAACCAAGGGGAGTTACCCAATTTAAAGACAATGTATTCTCTTATTCCCTTTTGTTTATTTTGCTTCTTCAACCACCTAAACTCTTTTTATTCCATTATTTTGTTACAAAAAAGTATTTTCAATATACTAGGATATTTTTATGAGATGTATTCGAGCTACACATACACACACCTCCGTCTAATGGTTAAAGAACATAATGTTTTTGTCGGTGGCGAATTACTGCCTCATGAAACGATGATTGTTCAATATTATTTTAACTCCTTTCATGGTGGCCATTATGACGTAAATATATTTATATATGATATATAGGGTATTTATTTTTTCTATATGCTTCTGTATTTTATGTTTAAATCATATCATTATGCTTTTCATGTTGTGTAATTGCGATAATTTCATTGGAGGAAGTGTGGACTACCGCCCCCTCAAGTGATGTGACTCGTTCATGCAATACATGGAATGTATAAAGAATGAAATTAATGAAATTATGTGTCCTATATAACATATATATTATACTGTAATTATAGTATATATATATCTCATTTAGTTTTAATTCAGTTAATATGACAATGAAATGAAAGTAGCGTTCATGCGTACGTACGGCCTACCGTCTCCATGAATGGTGCATTTCATTTTTTATCTCCAAATGTTATGGAATAGTATAAAACGAATATATACTAGATATATAATATATTTAAGTTAGTAATACTATTCTGGAGATGATTTAATTATAACTAAATGGAATTTTTTTTTCAACAAGTTCATTTTTGACTCATGTACCGAACATCGACGAAATGTATAATATGAACTCACATAATTAACAAATTATTATAACATGATAATATGTCATATTAATTGAATAATAAACTTTAAATTATGTCCTTATGCAATTATAAATTGACCTAAGTTTATTATCTAGGAATATAATGAAACGAACAGGACATGTCGGACTTGAGGTAAGGGATCCTACCTATCTCTTTCTTTTTAAGTACTCTCTTTTATGTCATTCCTTTTAAACTCCTCTTTCTTATGTTGGTGGATGTTGTTTTATATTCCAGTTACTGTAATTTTTATTTTATTATGATGATATACACTATTTGATCTCATCAATCCATTTTTGGAAGTTTTAAGTGGCACCGTTTGGCAGCTGAATTTTCATAAGGGATTTCTTATCTCACTTATAATTCTGTGAGATTTCCATTGTTCACCTACTATTTATTTCATGTGGAGTATTTTGAACTTACATTTGATAAATTTTATCATTATTCTATTTATTTTCATGCTATTATGTGATTAATTTCGTTCTTATTATCTTTTGGTCATACAACTCAATTTATTACAATGAGGTAAGGGTTTTTATGTCACTATTTATTCCAGTGAGATTCAAGCTACATATGTCACTATCTCCTTTGAGTGATGTATGTACTTCCCATTATTCTACTCTTTATGTAATATGAATTCATTTTTGGGTATTTAAATCTTCATTTTATGACCCTTCTTTCATGGGGTGTACGTTTCGAAAGTTACCCAAATCGGTGGGGGAACGTTTCACCCTCTTCTTTTTAAAAGACTTCTTTATTATAGGTCTTTTAATTTACATCCTAATATGTTGGGATATGTTCTTATATATATTTATTGCTATATATGTTATTTAAAAGTGATGAGATACGCTTTTTATCTCTCATCATATCATATTCTGATGTTTAAAGTGAGGTAGTTATGCAATCGATTTTCTTTCTAGGTAACTTCTTAATCCAATTTCAATTCTATGGGTTAAACCTATACTTATTAATTATGTCATTCTATGAGTATGTGTGGATTTCATATGATTTTTTACACTTAATACCCACTTATATTGGGTATATTTATATTTTTGACACTTAATTACGTAATTGATTTATCCTTAATCTAAGGATACAGTCTTTGTAAGGGACTTCATCTCAATCTCCTTTCATTGAGGGATCCATTGACTTATACATGACGTTAATTTAAACGGTGTATAAAATATTTCTGATTTTTCATTGCATTCAAAGGGAATCATTCTCTAGAAAGCGTTTTACTAAACCACAAAATTGAATGTTTCTTTTTTTACGTAAGATGTGACAACGACCTTTTCCACTGCCGTGAGTATTATTTGATCTTTGGCTTTCAAAACAAGCCGTAATATTTGTAAAAGGAAAATAAATACCATATTCTCTTATTACGTAATTTGGTATTGAAAATGGTTTTTATAATGGATTTATTATTTCAATATATTTAAATGTTATATTGTTATTGCAATGTGGGAATGTTATCTTTCCTTTATGCTTAAGTTATGTGTTATGATTTTGTGGTGGTTCTTGGGATAGGTTTATGAATTCGGGTGGTTCCGTGATGAACAAAGGGCGGGTGAGCCCGAGATAGATCTCCAATGCATTGGTTAACTCGAAGTAGTTAAACTCTAAGGTTTCTCCGAAGAGATTTAGGGAATATACTGTGATTTGTATTCCAAATGTAGCCATGAGGGTTACTCCCTATGTAAGAATGTTAAGAATGCCTCAAGTTGACTTTATGTCTTATGATTTCAATGAGTTATTCATAAATATTATTATTTAATGAGGTATGTTAATGTGCTTATGTTTTATGAGTAAAGTATGATAACATTGATTCTGATGTATACATGGACTAATGTTTTCTTTCGATATTTTTATATCCCTTACTGAGCTTTTTGTGCTCATCCCATGTTTTTGAAATGTTTTCCAAATGACTTTAAGATGAATAGGGTCACTGATGGGATCATGGAAATACATTCTATCTAAAACATGGAACATGACATGTTTCTTTTTAAGAGTTTTTATTTTATTAAAAAAATCAAAACTGGGTAGAAGTGTCTACATTGTAATCACTTGAGATGTAATAGTTATGTCCCAATTCTCTAAAAATCTAATCCTGAAAAGAACCTCAATGTTTATTCTTGAAATAACTCAAGATTAAGTAATGTTTACGGTCGGTGCCTTATACTTTTTACAATATGTAAACTTTTATAGGCCATTTTCCTTCATTAAATATGTTTCATGTATCCCACCACACTACTCATCCAATGAAATCATCTATTTGTAGGGAATTTGTGATAATGATAAAGTATCCCACCTTTTTGTACAGGTTGTATGATATCCTTTCATTAGGTGGATCATCTATAGGGCTAGATATTCCCTCTTGGGCCCAAGGTTATGATTCACTATACACATCCCTATGTGGGTAAAGGTAACTGGTTTCATTGTTATTTTAATGATATTACCTCATTGGTAAAAATATAAATGGGGTCTGGTTTCCCCATATGGATCTTGGAGGGATGTCCTATCTATGAGTAAAATTAAATCAATTGAGGTTTATTTTTCTAGGTGAGTGTCTCACAAATTAATGGGCATATTTAAATGTTGAGAAGGATCCCCATTAATACATCCAATGATAAAGAATTAGGTAGTATGGTTAATTTAATTTCAATTTCTTCAAGTATAATGACACTTGCAATTTACATTGGTGTATTCAATAACAAATAAATAGCATGGTATTGTCTTCCATATCTATGGACCATTCATAATTTCGAGCTTCCCTGGGATATTTTATAAGGTGTCCATGGGGATTAGCGTAATGATGAATGGTACATCTCAGAATCCTAGACATTTCCAATTGTTTATTATTTTTCATTTTTTAATTACTTCCATATGAATATTTCTTAATGTTCAAATTTTAGAGTTGACTTGGTTATTTGTTTCATTAAATATTTTCCTTCTGGTCACTCATAGTACTAATATTAATGTGTTAATATTACATTATAAATAAATTTTGTTTTTGGGTAATTTTATGGAGTTGTTTATACTCAATGCTATATAAACCATCGTCCGACAAGAGTTGTGTTTTTATATATTATGAAAAATACAAATAAGGTCTTTTAGATATAGAGTTTATATAACTTCATCGTAGAATAGTCCCATATTCAATGATAGATATGGTGTAGGTGAATATTCGTTGTTCCAAAAGTTGATGGTAGAAGATGTTGTTTATGTTTGGATCTAGTTCATTGTAAGAGACTCAATATAGCACCCCATGATTTTATGAAATAAATTTTAAATATAATCCATTCCATTTTTTTTATAAAAAACACTGATTTTTCTAGTGTTACATGCAACACCAAGCTTATATTGTGTTAAATGCAACCCTGATTTTACATAAAACATTTCATATTATTTTATACGTATTATTTAATTTGATATGTATAACCTAGCCATTGGAATTTATGTTATAAATATGACTAAAAAAATTATAAAAAAATATATTACATAGGTATATATAATGAATTCATTGTTACCATTCCATTATAAATTAAAATAAAACCATTTGAAAATAACGAGAATCATTTGTAGAAAAAATAATTTTCTGTACACAAATTTATTTTATCAAAATAAACTAATATATTAGCTTTTATATAATTATTTCAATGAAAATTTTATATTATATATTTAATAAAATATTTTAAACCCCTATTGCATGTTTTATATGAAAGGGATAAGAAATAATACAATTTTACTTTAAAATAGGTTTTGCAAAAAAATCCATTTTTATCACCTTTGTTGCACTTATTCAAAAAATATAAATTTTCACACTATTTATTAAACTTGTTTGAAAACATAAAATTCTTTTGGAAAATACAAACATCAAAATTATCTTATGGTTAATTTGATAATTTTTATTAAATGTTTTCTTTTTTAATGGACACTTAATAACAAGGATATTTAATTGAAAACTAATATTTCATTTAAATAAATTATAATGATACATTTTATTTTGTTCTAGTTTTTATGTTTCAGGATTATAATTTTATATCATTTATTAAAATTTATTCCATTGTTATTATTTATATATTTATGTTATATATAACAACTTTTCAGGTAAATTTATCTTCTTTTCATTAAAAACCAACTATCTCAACGTGTCTGTACGATTAATTTCCAATTAAACTTTAACAATATTGAAAATGGAATTTTATAAAATCAATTAATTATATGGAATCATATTAATTTTAAATTTATAATTAGGCCAACTTGATTTTTCTAACAAAATGTATAGTGAAAATTGAAAAAATTAATTACAATGGTGAAGTTAAAAATGGGTTTACCGGGGGTTTAAAATGATATTTGATAAAATGACATATAGACATATATAAAACCTAGTTTAATGAAAAAATTTCTATTGTTACTCATCAAATTTACCTTAATTTTATAATTTGTACACTTTTTGAATATGAAAAATGTCGGATCACTTATCTCTTTTAAAAAATATGAAGTGTGTCCTTTCACCTAGTTATAAATGGTCCCCCCTCCCCTATTTTCTATACACATTCACACCCTTTTAGATCCACTATTCCCTTCCAAATAACTTACCAAATTCTCTTATCCTACCCTATACACGTTATATTGGGGTGAAGGCCAACCTAGGAAGGCTTTTAGTTCATACCAATGGATGATAACATAAGAAGAGGTATTGTTTTCCAACGAGAATATTAATTTTAATTTATTCTCCACCTCCATTAGTTACTTCCATAACATGATAATATAGTAAAATAAATTTTATGAACATATTTATTGGTTTTTATATTTAATTCTTGATCAAAATACAACTCAAATTCTATAAAACAGCTTATAAAATCATTAATCATTTGTACGGTAGATAAATGCCTCGTGAACCAATGTTGATCATTCCTGCATTACCACCTTCAATGATTAGTTATGTTGACATATATTAATAGTATATATGTATTTATATTATTTATAATAAAATAATACCTATGGAATCATTATATCATATATATCATTTTAAATTTCCATTCCACAGGGTATATTTTAACATCACTAATGTGTACGAAGGACTACCACCTAGCGATGTGATGTGATTCGTATTTCAGAAAATATTTACATGGAAGGTGATAATAATATGGTTAATGAATATATATGATATACATGGTAAATAATGATATTAATATAATAATTCTGTAAGGGTAATATATCATTTTTTTACCATATCAATCACTTAAAGACGTTATCATCATTCATTTACATGTGGACTACTGTCTTTATGAAGAGATGTGGATCTCTCGTTTCATCTCTAAAATAATGGATATCTTTTATATTTATATTTAAAGGGATATATTTTTAGTAAATATATTATGAAAATTATATAACAATAAAATAGTACCTACCTCATTTCCAAAATGATCATTACAAAATGAAAATATTACTCAAGCATACGTAAAACGTACCATCTCTCTGATCATACCGTACTTCCATTATACAAACCTAATTTAATGATTAGTGTTAAATGTACAATTGATATATAAATATGATAATTATTTCATGATTATTTTTCTGGAGACTGTGGAACCATAATAAATGTAAGATGACCAAAAACATTAAATCAAAACATATACAAAAGCAATATGGTTATTACCTCAAACAAACCATTGACATTGAATTGATAAAGGATTGATAAATAAGATTCAGATGTAAATAATATATTGTATGATATATTAATGCTTAGTTTTGTATACATCAATAATAAAAATATATTTATTATACAGTATTTTCTAATGAGTGTGTAGAAATTCGAGACAAAAGGTATCAGATTTCAGTCTCACTTTTTACTTCTGGGAGACACATGCCTTATTTAGTACATATTTATTTTATTTGGGGATTATATTTCCCATGAATTTATATTATCATTAATATAAAACAATTTATTGACATTAAAATTTCCAATTTATGACATTTATTTCATTGTGTTTACATCTAAACTTTTTCAATGTGATACAATATTTTTTAATTAATATGACTTCTTGGGGACATATGTTATGTTATGCACCTATATTCTTTTATGAGGTATACATTCAGCCACATTGAAATGTAATATCATGAATTCATTTATCCACATGTATTATTAGGTTTTATTGAATATTATTCATATATGCGTTTTATAGTTTAAATTTACCATGTGGTATGAGTTTCATTTTACAATATCATTATTTATCAGGATTGTATTTGATTATGCTTCTAATGATGAAATATTAAGATATTCCTATAAAGATACTCAATAATTCAATAATAATCATGTTATTTCTTGAGAATAAATTTTTCCATTCACTTTCCCCCCTTTATATACTAATGTGTTCAAAAGTACTGATTTAAAAATTTTATTCTATTTGGTTGAAAGAAATTTTTCTTTCAATACAATTTTTTTAAAATATTTTAAAAAATGTTTCTGTAAATTTTTTAAATTATTTTTCTAATAAAATTATACATATGTTTGAATTGTTAATGAATTTTGTAAAAACTATATTATTTTATTTTTCAATGCTATTGTTTTTTTTATTTCACGAAAAATGTAAAAGAATAATTTATTTTAATGTGTATGGAATGAACAAAACATCCCATTATTATGAACATTATTTTAGTTTAATAATCATTTATATTTTCGAAATATTATTTTAAAATTAGAAGAATATCAAATTGTTTTATGTTTTAAAATTTTTAATCCTCAACTCGGAAAGGATATTTTTGTAAATAAATTTTTCAAATGACTTTTATATATTTTGTTATATATTTTCTTGTTGATTTTCAACAATAATAATTTTCAACATTATTTATGTTTTAAATATTTGATTCATCAAAGAAGACATAATAATATCCTGAGGATATTTTTTAAACTATTTTTAAATCATGGATTATAAGTTTTTAAGATTATTTTCAAAGAAAAGAATTTTCAGAAATGTCTTTGTTTTAAAAATAAATGTTATTCCGTGGAGAAAAAATATTTTACCCAATGAATATTTTAATTTTTTTAAATATTCCATTATATTTTTTCTATGTTTATTATAAAATAAAATTATTCACAAAATATTTAATTTGTTATAAAATATTTATCTTCTATGTGGAAATGTTAAATTACCCCAGAAATGTTCTAAATGGTATTTAAAGCTTCCTTTACTAGCTTTCATGTTTATTTTGAAAGAAATGGATTTTAAATTTTTTTTTCTTATCTAATATATGATTTCATAATAAATGTTACCCCCTCATAAAATGTGCCTTTTCATTTATCCTTTAAAATAACTTTTTATCCATAACGACTTCCATTGATATAATTTATTCCCTTTTGTGGATATTAAATAAGGACTCCATTATTATACATACTCTTAATGGTTTATGATGAAAAGTTATTAATTCAACCAATATATCTTCCATTGGTAATACCATGGTAGATCAATAATGAAACCCATTTTCTTTTCATTTTTTATGATCTGATGCATGATAAAACAATTATGAAACCTTCCTATTTTGAAAAGTTTATGATATGATGAAATGTCTATGAAACCCATTTCATTTTGTTAGTTTTGATATGATGATTTTCTATGTTTTTGTGGCGTACATATGTACTGTGTTATCTAGTTTATGGGGGTTATTTTATAACCAATGAATATGGTTACGTTATAACAATGAATGGTGGTTATGTTATAACCAAAGATGAGTGAGAACTAAATCTCCCTCCAATTAATAAGTCAATGATTCAAATATCATGAGATAGATATAGTAGTTATAGGAATTGAACATGGTTTAGTAAGGGGATTTGTATGATATGATGGTCATGGTAGTTAACTATCACTACTCTGATTGTCCGGGGAGTGAACACATTCCACTGTGAGGAAATTGATTCCACTGAGGATATTGGATTGTCCCATCCATGAGATGTAGAATCCCATGGAGTTCTGTGATATGTATCAATTAAAATAAACATATTATATGATCACAATGTTATATATAGAGATGGTTTCATGTCTATAATATTATGAAAGGTTCTTCTTTCAGGTCATTAATATAATAAGTGAACATGTTTAAATTTACACATGTTCATATTTTTAAAGATGATGTTTATTCCTCAAATCAAGGTCTTAAAACAATTGTCTGCAATATTGGATCATGATAATCGAATTTTCTTATGGTTAATATCTTATGAAAAACAAATATTTATGCATCGAATCATGATTATTTTCTTTCAAATGAAGGTTGTGGTTTTAAAATTATATGGTCATGTTCTCATACCCCTATGCTCATCTTATACTTATATATCACCAATGATTATCATTACTAAGAATATGATATCTCCCATTCTTATGTATCCTTCCCCATTATATGTAAAATTTATTTATGTAGATGTTGTAAATTTGGAAATCAACTGTGGGTAAATTAAAGATCATTCATGAATTAAGATAATTTTTTTCAATGATTCCAATGGAAGTAAACTGTTATGGTCTTCATGCATGTAATTGTGTAAGGTGATTATTATTTATTTAAAAATATTTAATATAGATGTATATTAATCCTGGGTTATTATAGTGGGTATTAGAGGAAATGTTCAGTTAACTATTTTAAACTAAAATCAAGTAACAGTAGTGTGATCCATAGTGATATTTTAAGGATATGATTAAGGATATATTTAATTATAAGTATATAGAGAGTTAATTGTTAGAACAAAATACTATGAATATGGTAAAGTATATAGAAATTTAATTCCAATCAATCGAATCCATGAATTGATATTATAAGTTCACATGGTTCTAGAAGAATGTTACCTTGGGGAAATTACTTTAAATAGTGTACATTTATCTAGACTCAATCCTCACATGTAGCATGATGATGTGCCTTACAAAAATCCATGATTAACACTTCAAGGTCATATACTCTTGAAATTAAAAAACTCTTAACAAACCCCCACGAATTATTTATATAGATAATGATCACAAATGACCTAGTTTAAACCAATTTTTTTATATATTTAAATGAATGTATATTGATTTAGACCTACTAAATTATTATTTTTCGAACTATGTTATTATCCATTAAGATCATAATGGATTACACTATTCATTATAGTTTTAAAAAAAATGAGTGAAATATAAGTAAATGATTGATGATTTTATAGTAATAAAGAAAATTGGATAATTACAATAGTAAATAATGTTTTGATTTTGGATAGTCAGTTTTCACGGATCATAACTTACAACAAGAAATGTAATAAACTCATAGAATTACTAAAGAGGATAATGAAATACATTTTTTGAGTGTTTGGGTATTGGATACAATAGAAGAATAATGATTAAGTCACCTTTAAGTAAAAAATGTCAGAGGAAACACCCTTTTTTATATCTTAAAGAAACATGATTATTTTTTGATACATGAATAGATTGTCACAAAGAATGAAACTACGAAGGGAAAATGAGAACATTAGTTAACATAATGGATGATAATACCATCCTCCCAAATTTAACAATGAAAATTGAATGCATTTAATGTGGAAAGTATATGAATTTTGATAATTGGTATACTAATGGAGAATATCATGATGAAAGTGAGAAATGTGGTAAGAGTAATGGGTATATTTATGATGATGAAGACATTTTATATGAAATATGAAAGGAAGAAAGTTATTAAAGAATAATATGAGGAATCATAGTAAGTGTCCTTAGGATGTGGTTGAATAATATGGGTGTTTATGTATAGGAATTAAACAATTATGTTATATGTTTATAATATTTAAAAAGAAAATCCGTTAATGTTTTCCCATTGGTATTTTTAATAATTTTATGAATGATAAAAATTTAAAATATATGAGATTTACTGGAAATGGATTATTTTATTAAAAAAATTTATTATTGGAAGGTAACCCTTAATTTGTTCCTAATTTTGAGAAAATGATGCTTCCCTTGGATAAAGACATAATTGATGTAGATAATATGAATCAAACATCATTTGTGACCACAATAATAAGAAATGATGGGTTGAAAAGGTGGTCTATTCCTTCATTGATGGAGTTTATAGAATTTATGGAATTAAGTAATGTATTGATTACAATATTTTTAAGATAAGGAATGATTATATAGATATAGTTTTAAAAAATATGATAAATAATCATATTATCAAGTCTTCAAATTATACATATGATGGCATTGACATATATGGTGTGTGACAATCAAGAGTCACATTATGGTATATGGGGAATTAATGATAAGTTGAAATTTGTAATTTATTGAACATATTTATAAGGTTTTGGAATTTAATCTTTTAGAAGGATCAAAATGTAATCTTTTTATGGAATGGATTAAGTTTATCATTGGATGAGGTTTTTGATATTATTGTATTACTTCACCATATAATGATTTATCTATATTTTATAACCAAAGATAAAAATTTTTTGGACTACAAATAGAATGTATTAGTTATAAATCTTTATTAGATTTTATTTAGTGCTTCATACATAAATTGTATTCAACTCATAGTGTAATAGAAGAAGAGAAAAATGATAAAGGCAAAAAAATCAATGAAATTGTTCTTACAAAAAAAATATCATCTAAGTAAATTTTCATATAATGCAAGTCTAAGTGTTAATAGAATTCCCCAAAAGTAGAAAAACTATCATTAAATAAAATGATAACCTATTATAATAACTTTTCTGATATCCATGTTCTTTTTCACACCACTATGGGTTATGTATTTGTTGTTTGAAACCTTCTCTTAATCAACCACATTCTTGTGATCAATGATCTCTATATCATAGTCGCATCATTTTAGTGTTATTTTTTTCTTTTATATCTATTTTTTAAATTCACACTCATGTACAAATATTTATGATCAAATTATGTGGTATTCAAGATAATATTCATGATTTTTTTCTATTTTTCAAAAGGTAGTTTTCTAAATCCATTTTACTATATGGGTTTATATGAATAAATATTAAATGAATAAACCATTGATATCCAAGATGAATTTTTAGGGAGAAATTCATTTTTGGGTTGGTAGAATGTAATATGATGATATTTTATGTAATATTTTATTTATTTTAATAATTGTGGAATTTTTTTTGTATATTCAATGCTGAGTTTCACTTACATTACAAGAAAAAATGATTTTTAATTATGTTACATGAAACAATAGGCCTAAACACAATATTAAATGTTATCAAAATAATATTATTTAATATAATATTTATCACCAAGACATTAAAATATAGGGAATGAACCATATTAAATTTTTTAAATACAATTTTCAAATATATATAAAATGAATTTATTATTGAAAAATAAATTAAAAATGAATATAAAATAACATTAAAATAAAATGAATCATTTTTTGGAAAACTATTTTTATGAAAAAAAACATGTCTTACATCTATAAGTTAAACAACTAAATTTTAGTGAACAATTTTAATGAAATTAATACGTAATATATATTTTCATATATTTAACATTCCTATTATGTGATTTAATGACATGAGATAATAATAAGTCCAATTTTAATCTAAAATTATTTTTTCAAGAATGTAGTTTTGTTTCATAAGGTGAACAATGTTTCAGATTCATTTTTAGCAGTATTATTAAATTTAATTTTAAAAATGACTTTCTTTTTTGAAATCAGAATATCATAATTTACTTTGGTTGAAATTTTGGACTTTTATAATTGATTCATTTTTTATGAATAGTGAAATATATTTAATTTTTATTAAAGGTGGATTTTTGTATAAATAATTAACATGGAAAAATTATATTTTTAATTTTGTAAATGAAAAATTAGTTTGATTTTATACATTTTAATCCAATGTAATTAATTGGAATAATTAGCATATTGGATTTTGATATAAAAATATTGTAATCATTTTTACATTTTCCCTTTTAAAACATGCTTTCTCATCTCATTTTTGGGATTTATTTTAAATTATATTTTTCATCTATTATTAATAAAAATTGTAAAATGTATTGCATAATTGGAATTAGAAAAATTTATAATTCCTATTAAGTTCAACATAATTTTTCACCAAAATTATTAGTGAATAATATAAAAAATATTTACTATGGTTATGGTAAAACATAATTTTCTAGGGGTTAATCTAAATAGATAAAATTTAAAATCACGTATATAGTTGTCTATAAAATATTGGCTAGAAAAATTTCTACCATTAGACCTATATTTATCTAGATTGGATCAATTTGAACCCTTATGACATATATAAAATGAGGTAGATCTTACTTGTTTTCAAAAATAAATTGTTTTTTACTCCATGACATAAAAAAGGACACCCATATCCCCTCTTCTTAAACGTATTAAATTGGATTGGATTGTCAATGCCAGGACCAAATGGCTCTCCAACATCCCTACTCTAATCTTAAATACCTTATGTAACACACTCACATTTTATAAGCAGTTTTTTTGGATAAAATAAATTTATTTTATGGAAATTGTTTGATGCTATAACATGATATGCTTTTTTTATTTTCAGAACCATGTTTACCTTGTGCTACCTGAAAAACATGCTTAGCTTACACACAACATTGTGTTAAAAAAATATTATATAGTTAATATAGTCTTTCAAATGCAACCAATATAACATAGATGTTAAAAATATTAATATTATGATTTATAAATAAATTTTAAACATTATCTATAATGGTTTTATATAAAAAAATATTGATAAAAAAATAAATAATTATTTGTAAGGTCATTATATGTTTTTAAATTTACTGTTTTCTCAATGAAACTCATTTGTATGTAATTTTTTCAACTGTAATAAATTTAAATTTTTATATATTTTTAAATTTAATTTAAAAAATAATTATCATTATTTATTCAAAATTTTCATATTTATGTAGGGGTGAATTTTTTATATTTTTAAAAAATATATCATATTTGTATTAATGGTGAAAAATAACAAATTATAATTGACACTGCCTTTTAATATAATTTATTTATATTGATAGATTATATGATACATTGTTTTAAATTAATAATTAGTTCAATTATACTTATGTTAATAAATCTTAACTCATTTGAATAAAATAAATGTTGAAATTTGATATAAAAAAAATTTATTCTTTTGAACAAATTTGGGCTAAAACCCCATTTTTTAATCGTGTCTATGGGAATAATTTTAATATAATTTCTACCAATTAGTTTAATTTAATATGTTAAAATAGATGCATAATTGGAAAAATATTAATTTAAAATATATAATGTGGAAAAAATAAATTTTGGAGAAACTTATTAGTGAAAATTGTAAAAATATTTCAAGGTGATTAAGGGAAAGATAGTTTTATATGGGAAAACCCATTAATCATGAGATGAAAAATTGCCTAGAAACAATTCCATCACCAATTCAGTGGCCATATTAAAACCATAAAACTAATATTATCTAATATTTTTCTATATTAAGGAATTTTTTAGATAACAATGTGGGTACATATAACTTCTATTAAAAAAATCAAGTTTGCCCTCTCCCCCACTTATAATATGACACCATATATTCTCTTATATTGACACATTAAAAAACAATTAGTTCGAACAATGTCTACCCAAACAACATCATGAAATCCCTCCTATAGGCTTATAATCTTACATTGGGATGAATTATATCAAAAAATGTCTTTTAGTGAAAATCTTGCGATACCCGAAGAGGAGGTAATATTTGTCAATAATCACATTTGTTTTATTTCTTCCTCAAACCTCATTAATTATTTTTATATTCAGATTAAATAAAAATATTAGTATATTTAATATAATATGACTTTTTATGTTATTCTTATAATCCCCAACTAGACACACTTTTGTTAAATGGGTTATGAAATAATCATTTGTGTCAACAGTATACTACCATCTCATGAATAGATATAGTTGTTTCCCATTACCACATATCATAGATGTGAATAATTATGGAAATACTATTTATATATGATATATATGATATTTAGTATGTTATTAATTATATTTTATTGTTATATCACACATACCTTCATGCATTAAATTTTTTTTGGAATACAATAACATCATTTGTGTGTAGGGTAGACTACCACCTCACGAAGTGATGTGATTTTTTCATACAATACATGGAATTCATTAAAGAGGGTTTAATAAATATAGGTGATATATATGACCTAAAAATAAATCAATAATTATAATATATAATATTATTTTCATTATTTCAACCTAACATGAAAATTGAAACATCATTCACACGTATGTGGGGCTAACCATCTCCCCGAACTATCTATTTCATTTCAAATTTCTATATTTTATATATTATTATAAATTAATATATACAGAATTTATATATTATATTTATATAATTATTATCACTACGGATTTTACGAAATAATTATTAAATTAATATGATCATAAATATAAAAAATAAAAACATATAAGAATCACAATGTAGTTATTACCAGAAACATAAATTTGTCATAGAGTTGCTAATATACTAGTAAAAAATGTCATTATAAAATAAAACATGGTATCATATAAATGAATAAGGTTAATTAATTTATGCATAAAAAATTATTTTTATTATACAAGAGTATTGGACAATGACTATGCAACTCAAGTCATATGGTAAGCAATTTTTGTCTTACTTACGTTTTTAGTGAGATAGATGCCACGTTCACCACATATTTCATGTATGTGGTTTGTGGAATTCCAATGGTTTTATTTTATGATCCTTATAAAATTATTTATTTTTATTTACATATCCATTTCAAGATTTTAATTTTAGGGGGTTTACTGTTAAAATGTTACTGATATGGTAATAACAGTTTTTATCTAAATTTTCCCTCTTCAATGCGTACGACATGTTTTTCACTTATATAATTTCATGAGGTATATATATAACCCATTTTAGATGTAATATAATGAATTTTATCATTATCATGATATTTATTCTATTTTTTAATTTTTTTTATGATGCAATGATACCAAGTGGTTATAAATTATAATTACAATCCCATCATTGTTCTGGATTTTTTATGATTAATTCTCCAACGATGATATTTCATGATCTTCCTTTCAATGATTCTACTGAAATTTCTTATCCTTTTTTCAATATGATATATTAGTTTAATGTTTTATTTATTAAACTCTTTGGTATTTAATTAAATTTCTATTTTCTAATGAATATATAAATTTATTTCACTCTTCTACTGGTAATAATTTTTTAAACATGTTTTATTAAACTATTTTTAAGTGTTTATAACACATTCAAAATGATTTAGTAAAAATCTTTTTACCCATTTTTTCATTAAATTTTTTTTATAGGTGTCCACTTATCCTTTTTCTATTAAGTCATATTTAAAAACATTTTTATTTTTCAAAACAAATATCTGTTTTACCTGATGGGAATGTATAAATTTATCCAATATCATGATCATATTTTATTGTAAAATCCATTTAAAATATAAAATATTTTTTATGATAGATGTCTTCCAAACCATTCTAAAAATATTTTTAACATTTTTATTTTCATATCAATATGTTATAAAATATATTTTAGTTTTAAAAAAATAATTTTATAATTGGAAAATTATATTTTCCTCAAAAATATTTTAAATTTTCCATCACAATTATTTTACCTCAAGGATGAAATATTTTGGTGTTACTCAAACCTTTCCGGGGATACGATCCAAGGGTATTAATAATATTAGTTCTTAGAATGTATTATGATTATATGTGATGATGTTTATGAAAATCATTTCTCTTCCCTAGGATATATTCTTATTAAAAGCATTTATCTTTCATGGGTAATGTTTTCATGAAACATGATTATTTTAACATTTTCTTCTATGATGAAATTATTATAAAACATATTTATTTTCCTATGAATAAGATATGGTGAAATTTTTATGGTACCCTTTTCATTTCATGGGATATTATATAATTAGTGTTTACCTCAAAGATAAAATGATTATGGTACCCTTGTTGGAGTAGGCCTGTCTTTTTTGAGATGCACGAAAGTGGGATGATTTCCCAATACCTTAGGTGCAACAGATGATGTATTCATATGTGAATATGGAAGAACAGTGAACAATTTGGTTTTATGAAGATAAGTGGTACCACACACACATGACTGGTGTTTAACACCCTCATTGTGCTTTGCGAAGAGAAGAAGAATGGTTCGTGCAACTAAACTCAGATCTGCACAGAAATAGGGGAATATATCAATACAATCAGGTTTCGGTATTGGGAATCAAAGGAAGAGAAGAATAATATTTAGTGCATTATGTTATTGCACTAAATAAGAAGATTGAATACAAAAGTGCATCAACTCAGAAATATGATGCATGCATTGTCACATGCTGAACAAGAGACAAAGACTTCAATGCAAATCTATTGAAGATACCTTCTTGTCTATAAACTGAGTGTGACTTCACCAAGGGCAGTGAGCTAGGGGGAGTCAACGGGAGTGACTTGAGGGACACTGTGAGTTATCCCTGAACCCTTTGTAAAGGCAGTGAGACTGGGATAGAGTGACTGTGCCCAAACCTTTGTAAACCACAACTAGTGAAGTTTATTGGAATTAAGTACAACCAACAACCTATCGGCGTATGCTCCTTGGACGTAGACCTTAGTTGTGAACCAAGTAAAAATTGTTGTCTCATATCTATTCATGTGAAGGTTTCATTTCTGATCATATCCATCATATAGGTTTAACTAGTTCCTACCCACATGAGAACACGATGAACTACTTTAAAAAGTAAAAAGTTGACACCCTGATTCTCCCCTCCCCTCTCAGGGTGTCACGGGGTCCTACAAGTGGTATCAGAAGGAAATGTTCACGTACGTTGGATGTACATTCCCAAATCATGACGTACATGGCCATTACATTACTTTTGTAGAATACATAATACATAACAATCACATACACAAAAGGACCGTAATAGTTTAGTGTCTTTGGAAACTCGGAATTTAATCTTCTAATCGTGGTGAATGATCTTCAACTTCTTCCATAAAGATCTTCCATTTTGTTTTCGTACCTAAAACATTTCTTTATATCCTGGGGAAAAGAAAACATAAAAAGTGTGAGCTCAAATTCTCAATAAGGGTAAGCATAGATAACATAAAACAATCCACAAACATTTGAATGCAAAAGCTTGAACATAAAATCTAAACATCAAAATCATGAGAAAAGACATAAATCTTGGAAGTACGTAAGGCATATATCATAAAGGAACATTAATATTGATAAAATATCATGGGAATAAATCATTTAATTATGGAAACCATTCATCATTTTTTATGATTTCCATAGTAGCCAAGGCATTGCGGCCAAAACCATCTTAGTGGACGAAGTCCCTTTCTGAATCGAGTTCACTCCTCGTTCCACTCTTGTATTATTGAACCAGATTAACTTACCATTCTAGACATGTCTATCTCATGAGATATAAATCATTACCCAGTTCATTAGAGGGAGATATAGGTCCAACCCATCTCATAATGAAATCATTCTTACTTGTACCACAAAATAAACTTAAAACATTCATCATAACACAAAGAATTAAATGGGTTTCATAAACATCATCCCATCATCACATAATATATATAAAACAAATGGATATCATTTCATCATATGAAAATTTAAACAATGTAAATCATAGATAAATTATACTTGAAACATACACATATGAAATAATTCCATCTTATATGGAAAATGGTTTTGATAAAACACTTGAAATGAATTCTTGAGGAAAATATCCTTTCTTCTTCAAAATCATTTTCTTTTTTCAAAATTTAAAGCAATTTTAAAAGAAAAGGATTTTTTTGAAAATAGTCATTAACTAATGTATAGTATGATTTGTTAAAATAAGGTGTTATGAATCCGTAAAAACCCATTCATGCTATACAAGTTAAAAAACATTCTTCTCATACTTTTTTCGGAAAAGTCAAAAAGTACCTCGTATGGTAAACAAAAGAAAGATTCCATCCACAACAAAAAGTAAAAGTCAAAAAGGGGTAAACATGACTTTAAACATACCTGTAATAATATTCAAAAATTTATGAAAAAAATTTTATGGATGAAAAATATAACCCTAGTAAATACTTATGTATAAGAAATCTCGAATAAAGATGAGATTGAAAAATTATCCCTTACCTTAGGTCCTATATGCTTCATACGTATCCAAACCTCCTGTATAATGATTTAAATAATGTCATTGACTTATTACCGAATCATATTCATTGTTATTATTTCATAAATGGTTCACTTATGACTTTATATTACTCTGTTTTTTCTAAATTCCATGTTAAAGCAGCGTTTTGGGTAAAATCGTTTTATTTATCCTACGTGTTTGGACTTGTTGTTCTTGATATTATTACTTATATCCTGATTTAGATAATTCCAGAATGTAAAAAATTATTTATATATAATATATATTCAGAAAATATATATATATATATGATAGATCGATAAATGGAATGAAATACACCGTTCATGGTGACGGTAGGCTGTACGTATGCATGAACGCTGTTTTCGTTTCCTTATTGAATTGAATGGAATTAAGTAGATGACACACATATATATATATATACATAAATAAAGTATTATTATTATGTCATATGATTCATTATTATTCATTATATATACTTTATAATCATTCTTTAATGGTTAACATGGAGATTGAATCTCATCGCGTCGTGACGACGGTAATCCGTACGTACGCACGAGCGATATCATTCCCATAATTTTTGAATGGAGTTGGAGTGGATGATATAATATCTCATAATCAGTCTGACTTTATAGTATCCATATATTTTTATTCTTTACACCATTATACCAATCCAAGTAAGTTTGTGGTGGAAAAACAGATTACACCATGGTGTGGAGATGGTATTCCGTACGTACGCACGCGCGATGATTTCATTTTCCGTAGGATGGATAGATGGTTAAATAGGGTTTT
This sequence comes from Viscum album, assembly GCA_963277665.1. Lineage (NCBI taxonomy): Eukaryota > Viridiplantae > Streptophyta > Magnoliopsida > Santalales > Viscaceae > Viscum > Viscum album. The sequence continues at coordinate 816,982,907 of OY728127.1, forward strand.
TCCATACTTATAATAACATATTAGTATATGATTGATAATGATGTTATTACTTCATAATGAAAAAACTAATGAAGAAGAAGTACAAGAAAAAATAAAGTTGAAAGAATCAATAATAGACATTACCTCTTCTTTAAAGTGCATCTTCTTAACCTCTACTTAGGGAACAAAAGATGGTGTTTGAAAAAGACCAGGACCTCTAGGATGTTTCTAGGGAAGTGGAGAAGAGAAATTGGCAGGGGTTGGTCGTGCTTGAAGGCTCAATGTGGTGTGAGGAAGAGAGGGAGGAGGTGCCCTTTTATAAGGGAGTAGAGGGGCACCTTAGGAAAACTTAAAATATTATTTTATTATAAAGACATATTCAGTTTTTAATATCTCCAAATTGATTTATTTAGAAGCTAAGGTGGGGATGGGTCGAAATACTATCATAGAATATAATTTAGACAAGTTTAGGTTTATATTTTAACCTTATCCTTTAGATTTAACTTTAGGTTAAATAATTTTAATTTTACCGTGTCTTCTTGTTATATTACACTATAAGGTTAATAAACTTACTATAAAAATCCAAACGAACCCCTAGTTGTTTATTATTATTATATATAACATTATCTAAGTCATTTGGACGAACCTTATATTTTTAGGAATAAAATAACAATTAATAATATAGTATTTTTTTAAAAACTATTTTATGTCAATTTTGACACTATTTGTTAATTGATTTTTGTGAAAATCATAACAGAATTATTAGTTCGAAAAAATTTAATTAAATCAATAATAAAATGTCATATTAACCTAGATAAGTAGTGTAATTCATAAAAAATCTCAAATTACATTTATTTGGGTATTTATAACATCAATTATGTCAATATTTCATTTAAAAGATAATTACTGCATCATCATTGTGTCATAAATAAATTAAATTATTTAAGGTCTAAAAATTATAAATAAAAAACCAGTATGTAGGAAACATTTTTAGACTTCTAATTCATATTTATAGTTGAATTTATCTTATGTATAACCCTATATTAAAAACATTTTAGTTATTAAACATTGATTTAACTATTTTAACTATTCTTTAAATAAAATAATATTAAATGTCCTAATATAATCCAAGTGGGCCTAAATAGTCATATATTATTACTAAGGTTGTTTTTGGTCGAATTACTCTTATCCAATAGAATTAGGACATGTGTTAGGGTAATAATAATTTCATTTTTACCCTTAATTACCATATTTACTTTTAACCGTGGTAAAAAAAAGTAAAAAGTTAATATTCACCAAAAATTATTTTCATCTCATTGAACCACATTTTAGTACTTGATATTAACAGTGTCTCTCGTATTTTCAAAATTCCAGTCACAGAAGCCGTAAAATTATGTTTTATGTGAATTTGCAAATTCTCCTAGGATGTGGGTAAAAGACGGTGAAATGTTCAATAAAATTTTTATATATATAAAATTATTATAAAATGACTCAAATGAATTTCCTTAAACTTATATAGGTATTATGTATCAATTTAGACCTAAAATATATTTAAATAAAACAAATAATTATAAAAATTTGGTTCTTAAATAGTAACCCAGTGTTTTCACTATTCATCAAAAATTGAAAGTTTTCAGAAAAATAGAAAAAATTCACCTCAGGATAATTTCAATATTCTGAATCCAAAAATGAAGTCCATTTTGAAAGATAAAATTTATAAAATTTTAAAAAGTGGGTATTACTATTCATAACGTCTAGTTTATATAACATATAGTTGTTTAGAAAAACTCGATATTGCGTACGACACACGCTATCGTGGAAGGTCATGATTGCGTGTAAGGCAAGCCAAGTCAGGGATGCGTGTCGTGCAAGATACTTTTGGTGTAGCGTACAAACCCAGACATCAATAAAATTATAAAGAATATTTTTCATAAAATATCAGGGTGTTACATTGGATACTTTACAGTAATTCTATTCAGAAGCAGATTTGAGTTTCTTTCCTAATGTCATCAATGAAGAGAATTCTTGATAATGATTCAGTCATTTATGAGCAAAATACTTCATTGAGTAAGACCATGACAAACAGAAAAAAAATGAGAAGAAGCAGTTGAAGAAGTCCCTAACATTCAAAGAATATGCAGTATCTGGTTCTCCATGACCTTCCAATAATGAAAAAATATCAGGCTTGGAAAGTATCGAGCAGGTGGCTAAGGGTATTACCATAGGAAAGGAAGACACTTCTATCTCAAGTGATCAGGATAAATTAACAAGTTTTCTACATGATATTCCTGAAGAAAGAGTTGCTGCTATTTTTAGAATATTTCAATGCATTAATGCTGAGATCAATCGATTGGAAACAGAAGCTGATAATATGGAAAAGGGATTGGATGGAAAAATTCATGAATTCCAAAATCTCACCAAACATATTAAAGTCGTTAAAGAAAAAGAGGGATACAATAAGACTCTAAAAGAGAAGATCCATGCACTTGAAGCTAAGATGAAGAAGGGCACTGAAGTGAAGAGTTTTTGTTTGGAAGAAACTTCCAAGAGATTCAAGGAACATGACTCTTTGTTACAAAACAATGTTAAGATGCATGAAGATGAGGTTGAAAGATTGAAGAAGACTTGTGAAAAGAATATGATCATGATATAAGATCATATGATCATCCTCCATATTGAATGTCAAAAATTGGATGCCCAATTGAAAAATCTTGAGAAGACACTTATTGAGACATCACAAAAGAATGAAAGAGGTTACGATTGTACTCAATGTTCATTGGAGGATTCTAAACCTGAAATAATTTCAGCATGTGACAAGATGAATGTGACAAGTCTTGATTATCCATATTGAGAAAAAATATTTGTTTCTACTCAGTACACACTGGAGGATACTAAATCCAAAAGACCTCCAACTTGTGATAAGAAGATCACAACTTCACTCATTGATCTTTCACAAGAAACTGATAAAGTAAAGGTACCATCCAAACCATCTTGTACCAATGTTTCTAAATACGTTCCTACAATCAGTGTAGGATGGATGAAAAATTCAAAACAATTATTGATGAGGAAAGGTGAGGAGAAGAAACCTACCATGATGGATAGGGTGGATGGGATGAAAAAGGAGGATGTTGGTTCCTCAAATAGAGCAAACAAATTAAGAAGAAGCCCCAAAAACCTCATACATAAGATATAAAAAAGAACGTATTTGTGGTCAATGTTGGTGCTGCAACATATTTGGGCATTGTGCACTAGATTGTTGGTACAATCCCTTTAATGGAAAAGAAAAAGGAAAGCCTGTATGAAAGGGAAGAAATCCAGAGCAGAAGAAACAACATCTGCAGGTCTAGAATCATCTGTTTACAACAAACAGATATGGAATGCTTGATAAAATCTATGATGTATGCAAGGTTAGTGGTCACAATGTATGTACATTCCTATCTCAACATGATTTCACTATTGATAAGAAATGATGACCTCTGATGCCGTTTATGTATGATGCAAGTACCTCGGGAAGAAATCAGAAGAATAGTGCGAACACACATTTCCCCAAGAAGATCTCAAGTAGGGAAGCTGAGAAGACCCCGGATTTTAGATCCATGAAATTGAAGGTTCATTCATCCAAAAGAAAAACTAAGTGGGATGAAACTCAAATGAACCCATGTGGAAGATCCAAACTAGCTGCAGCAGTTCGAAATGACTTTTTGGTCATCTTGCCAAAATATTTGAAAAGAATGAGGACACTTTATGATGAAAAGGCCAAGGCTGGTGACAAAGGAAAAGAAAAACTTTCACAAGATGAAGACAGAGTGAAGGAGAGATTGAAAACCAAGAGAAACACATGTTTCAAATAAGTTCTGTGTGAGATATGCAATAAATCTGGTCACATTGCAAATGGTTGTCTAACCTTAATAGCAGAGTAAAAAGCAGTCTTCAAAACTAGTGAGAATCCATCATTAAAAATGGATTTTAAGAAGAATAATTCTCCATACCATACATAAGAAAATGTGAAGGAAACCATGCCACATCAACACATGTCAGAACATATGTTCGAATGTGTAGGGATGCATATTGGGTTGAATAGAGGAACTTGGTTGAGAAAATAATCTCAACCATGAAGCTCATGTTGATGAAGCAAGGAGGAACCACCTTACTCCCTCAATCATTTGTGTATTGAATTTTTTCTAATAATGCAGTGAATTGAAGGTGATGCATCCTCTCAGGGGGAGAACCTAAGAAGTAGTGAATGCTGTAAACTCTTGATAGCTAAGATAAAGAAGTTTCCATCATTGGAAGATTCTTCAATTGATATTCAAAGATTAAGATGATGAAGGATCTCTATTGTTGAAAATTATGAGGAGTGTTTCCCCTTAGGGGGAGAGGGAAAAAATGAAGAAGCTTCCAAAATCATTGTTTCAATTAGTATCAACTCTGACTGGTATTAAATGGCATTGCTCTGTTAATTTCATGAAGAACATGTAATTGGAGAAGGTATGTCATTTCTCAATCTCTCAACCTTGGTTACATATAACAAATATCATTCTATAAAGGGGGAGTAACTTAATTGATCAGTGACATAAGAAGAATGTAAGTGCCCCAAGGCCCCCTATCCTGCCGATTGCACCTGAATGTGTTTGATATGTTTGCTGATGAGAGTGCAGGAGTTTCAGGTTGATTATTACCAATCACATTTGATTTCATTAGCCTGAAATAAAAGTGTTAAACCCTTGATGGAAAAATAAATGAGTTCTCATCTCATGTGGTATCATGATCTATGCATAATGGACAACCATGTTGTCTAAATAAAATACACTTTCTTTCTACATCGAGCGTTTCTCAAGTAGACTTAGAGTGAAATGATTCATGAAACATTTCTTAAGAATAGATTCATACCCTCCCTACCATGCGCTTTGTATTTCTTGTCAATAAGGGGGAGAGAAAGTGAAATGAAAGTTTGAAAAAAAAAGTTGATTGAAGAGAAGATTCTCATTTTGACATTGATGAATTCATTTCAGAAGATATGTAAGGTATTGACAAAAAAATACAAAGGGGGATATTGTTGGGACCAATTTGAGTATAAGGTTGTATTTTTTGTCAATAGTTGAAAATGAAGATCAAAATGAGTGAGATCAAGAAGTACTCTAGTGAAATAGAGGAATGGAAATTTTGATGATTGGTGTACTACTCATAAGTTCAAAGAACATGTGTCAAAGGTGACACATTGTTTACAAAAATGAAGAATGGGGAGGTATAATCCATCTGAGAATGATTAAAGAAGAATGGGGATTTGATGATGACCATGAAATTCTTCATGATTGCATGAGAACCATGCAAGTGACTTCTTGAAGAAGAGAATCGTATGATTTGCATGATGTTGAGAATGACGGTTGAAGAAGATGATAGTCTGGGATTGGAATTTCGAGATAACCATTCACTCCACATTTTCTCAAAATATGATGATGCTAAAGCAGATCTATCGATGGATATATATCACGATAGGGGGGTTTGTGTTGAAATAAGAAGAGTTGCTGAAGGAGGAAAATCACAGAAAAGAAGTGTTTGTGAGGTGAATATGCTTGTTAACAAAGAAAACAATGAAAAAAAAATTTGATGACAGAGGAGATTTCATGGTGTAATGTCGAGTTGAAGGGATATAGTTAACGATCCATGTTTAATTCAAGAACATCGATAAAGGAACGAATGATCTGGAGGCGGTAAAAAAAGAGCACACACAAGGTGGTGTCATTTCCCAATGTCTGCCAAACATTTGGGCCTAAAAATTGAAAAATGGAGAAAAGTGTTTTTGGAAAAGATACTTGTGCACCGTGTACATGAAGGAGAGGGAACTTGCACGCCTATAGTTTTTCAATATCAGAATGTGGAAAAATGGAAAAGGGAAAAGGGTCGTGCAAGTATTGGTGTGGTCGCACAAGTGACCTGCGCTACAAGATGGGACTTGTGCACCGCTGCCTAGGAAGTTTGGAAACTTGTGTTCCTATTTTTTCTCATAATTATAACATGAATATATGGCAATGGAAAGAGGGTCACGCAGGTATTGTTTGGGTTACACATGTGAGTTGCGCGACAGAGCCTAGGGGAGATGAGCTGCGTGCCGGAACCTGCGTGCTGAGAGGATACTTGCGCTCCATCGCGCAGGGGGTCCAGATTTCCTATAAATAGAGAACCACCCATCCTCATTTTTAATGGAGTTCAACACTTTGAAAAATCAGAGCTCCCATCACGCAGGTGTGGTAGTCGCGTAAGTGGTGTGTGATCACACATGTGGACTTGCACATCATATTTTAGAAGCTGTGCACCAGTTGATGGATGTTCACCCAAGGAGGATTGGGAGAGAAAGTAAGTGAGTCACGCAAGTTTGAAGTTGAAGAAGGAAGTGTCTCATAGGTGGTTTATTGATACTTGCATGCCAGTTTTGACTTGCGCGCCGAGGCTTGTGTGCCATATTGGGACTTGTGCGCCGGTCTTGGAGAAGAGCACCAGGTGTTGTTAGAGCACGCCCATATTTTTGGAGCTGCACGAAAGCGGGAAGATTTCCTGATACCTTCGGTGCAATAGATGATGTATTAATTTTTGAAGACGGAAGAACAATGAACTATTAGGTTTTATGAAGAGAAGTGGTATAACACAAACATGACTGGTGTTTAACACCCTCATTGTGCTTTGCGAAGAGAAGAAGAACAGTTCCTGCAACTAAACTCAGATATGCATAGAAAGAGGGGAATATATCAATACAATCAGCTGTCGATATTGGGAATACACGGAAGAGAAGAAGAAGATTTAGTGCATTCAGTTATTTCACTAATGAAGAAGATTTAATACAAAAGAGCCTCAACTCAGTACTCTGCTGCAAGCATGGTCTCATGCTGAACAGGAGACAAAGACTTCAATGCAAATATATTGAAGAGACCTTCATGTCTATAAACTGAGTGTGACTTCACCAAGGGTAGTGAGCCAGGGGGAGTCAATTGGAGTGACCCGGGGGATGCTATGACCTATCCCTGAACCCTTTGTAAAGGCAGTGATCCTGGGATAGAGTGACTGTTCCAAAACTTTTGTAATCCACAACAAGTGAAGTTTAGTGGAATTAGGTACGACTGACAACCTGTCGGCATATGCTCCTTGGACGTAGCCCTTAGTGGTGAACCAAGTAAAAATTGTTGTTTCATATATGTTCATGTGAATGTTTAATTGCTGATCATATCCATCATATAGGTTTAACTAGTTCCTACCAACGTGGGAACATGATCCACAACTTTAGAAAGTAAAAATTTGACACCCTGATTCACCCCTCCCCTCTCAGGGTGTCCTAGGGTCCTACCACATGAACCATGAGATGTAAATGATATTAAATGATTATGTGTATGCAAAATATTCATTATTTATTACAAATGATGTCCTATCATGGATCATGTTCATTGATTCTTTTATCATTAATGTCTTATTATCTTATTATCATTATGAAATTACACCTGATTATTATATTTGATATATAGGGTATGGTTTTCAAATCTAATGATAATTTTCTCATACCATTATATTCATGTTATGCATACATATCTGCCTTGTTTAATATTTTTGAGGACCAAATCATACCAATTATGATGTTTCCTTTCCATAGTATAATAATAAAAGAATAATTTAGGATTTGTAAATGAAGGCTGAATGTTATAAATAATTTAGTTGGAGACGATGTGGATCACTTTAGGACTACAGTTTATGTTTCCACATTTCCATAGGCATTGAAATAATATGTTTTTCAATATTGTATTGTTATAATATAATAAATGATGTGAAGGAATGATTTATTTTTAATGAATGTTAATCTAGCATCACTATAGTTGGAATCTATTCATAGGTTTAGTTAACATTTAGAATCTTGGAAGAGAAATCATAATTGAGATTATAGAGCACATGTCTATGGATATATTGAAGGATGACATAAAGGGTAGGAAAATGTCATGGAAATTTGTTAGAGGATAAAATAAACTATTTCCGAAATATAAATATATATTTATATATCATTGGTGGGTGTGGATCTAACACATATATGTACCTATGGTTTAAATCTGTGAAAACCCTATATTGAGTTATACTCAATAAAGAATTGGTTCATGATAATGGGCCTTACTACACACCTAGTTTGAAACTCCTGGGGGCATGCTTTGTAATTTCAAAAACCCTTTATGAACCATCAGGAAGGAATTAAAATTATGATGATTATGAATGTCCTCAGATGAACCTAAAGAATCATATATTATAAAAGAAGGTTTCAAAATTTAGGAATATGATATGTGCGACTTCATGGTTATGTGGAAATCCACTGTGATTATTGTTTCTTACTATTTACATTTTAGTTTCATCCAAGGAAGAGAACCGTAAGTAAGCGCGTTAATGCTATGTGTGATGGGAAATGAAAATATTTTCTTCCTAATAATCTATATTTCCAAAGAGATGGAGTGTAAAAAATTATATCTATTCTAAAAAAACATTGTAACATCCCATTTATGTATATAATTATGTATTTTCATATCTATTTCTATTTATTAATTAGATAGTGTTTTAAGAGGCTTAAAATGAGAATAAATCTAATCTTAAGCATAAAATTCTCTAATATTTTTAAAAGATTGTTTTACCACCTTTTAATGGAAAACCATTTTTAGATCTATCTTTTGAAAATTTTATAAGATCTATTTTTCAAAATAAACTTATTCATTATAATTGGGACATTGAAATTTACTTTGGATAAATGTTTCGTATTTTTCTGATAATGTTCATTTTTTAATGAATAGTGAAAAATACTGCATTTTGCGTCAAAACTGCTTTTTCATCTAATATAAATATATTTTTATGTTATCTTTATAATTGGTTTTGAATTTTAATTAGAATATATTTTTACCATTTAATCCAATGGTGGTCATTATAATTTATTTCACTTTGGAATTGGGCACAAACAACTGCCATACTTTTTATAGATATTGTTTCAAAAAACCCGCTATTTGTTTTTGCAATGGGAATCAATTTTCAAATTAATTACTGTAACACTTGTGTTTGGAATATGGTAAAAATGATTCCATATTTGTAATCATAAGTTCCATTTTATGTAATTAAGAATCTTTGGTTTTTGGACATTAGGAATAGTAACAATGGTAATTATCTTTAATTATCGTGATTAATTAGTAATCCGGTAGTTAAGGGTAATAAAATAATATAATAATAATAACAAATGACCCCAAAATGTGTCCTAATTCTACTGGTTGTGTCATGTCCTACCATGGGATGCCTTGGCCAAATTTTGGGACCCCATGGAAGCACTTTTGGGTGATAGTGACACTTTATCATTTTATTTTTAAAGAAAAGAGAATATCACCACAGTATGTATCACCCAAGTAAAAAAAATTAATTTTGTCTACCTAAATGATCTCTTGGAATATAATTAGTAATTTTAAATATAAAACCATTTTCTACATCATGGTTTTTCTTATTATTTTTAGAAATTATGTAAATTAAATATTTTATGACACCATGATGATGCAGCGATTACCTCATTAATGAATAATTTAAAATAAAATGAAAATATAATGTAAACTGTTAGACATACACTTGTCAAAAACTTATTTTATGAGTATATTTCGAACCCTTATCACCTTATCCTCGAAATATATCAATGTGGGACCTTTAAAATCCGAAACACATTTTAATATTAAGTAATATTTCTTGACTTTCCAAGAGTGACCATCCCCCCTCTTATAAAAGGCCCCCACCTATACCTCCTTACCCACACCTCTCAAGCAATTGGTTCGGCCAATATGTACTCATTGTATCTCTCCACATCCCTCTCTTCATCCTAGGAGGCTTACTGTAGGCAGGAAGATCTTCAAGAAACCCTTTTGGTTCAAACCAAGAGGAGTTACCTGATTTAAAGGTAATGTCTTCCCTTGTGTTCTTTTGTTTTATTTTGCTTCTCCAAACCCCTAAACCCTTTTTAGTCATCTATTTTGTAAAAAAAATCGTATCTTCAATATAATGGGATGTTTTTATTAGAAGGATTCGAGCTACACTTACACGCACCTCTGTCTAATGGTTAAAGAACATACTGTTTAAGTGGATGACGAGTTTCTGCCTCACAAAACAATGATTGTTCAATATTCTTTTAAAACCATTCATGGTGGCCATTAAGATGTAAATCTATTTATATATGATATATATTATGTTTATGTTTTCCTTATGCATCTGTATTTTTTGTTTATGGAATACCTTTACAGTTTCCATTATGGGTAAACGTGATATCTTCATTTTAGGAAGTGCGGACTACCGCCCCCTCAAACTGATTTGATTCGTTAATGCCATATGTGGGATGTATAAAAGATGGATTTAATGATATTATATATGATATTATACTGGAATTATAATATATCTTTTTATCATTATGATTTAATTCAATTAAATATGAAATATAAATAAAAGTAGCGTTCATGCGTACATACGACTTATCGTTTCCATGAATGGTGCATTTCATTTATTACCTATAAATGTTATGTAATATTATAAATTCATGTATATACTGGATATATATATGATATATATGATATATAAATCGTGAATATAATTCTAGATATAATGGATATTTAACCAAATGAACAACTTGTAATTATAAGGAGTTTATTTTTGGCTCAAGTACCAAAGATCGAAAAAACGACCGTTTTAACTTAAATAATTACATAGTGTTCATAACATGGTAATAAGTGATATAAAATGAATAATGAACTTGAAAAATGTTCTTAAGAAAGTATAAATTTACTCATGTTTATTATTCAGGAGATTAAAGAATGATCGAGTCAAGTCGGACATGAGGTAAGGGACTTCATCTCAATATCCTTTCATTGAGGAATATTTTGTTTCACACACCACTTTCTTTTATATGGTGTATAAACCCCTTTGAATTTTACAATTATTCCAAATGAATCCTTTTTATAAAGATCATTTTACTAAACTATAAAAGTGAATGTTTTTGTCATACGTATGCGGCGACAACGACTTCTCCGCCGCCGTGACAATTATTTGAGTTTCGGCTTTCTCTACAAGCCATAATTTTTTTTAAATGAAAAATAAATATCATGTTTTACTTTTCTTTTATTTTGGTATTTAAAATAGTTTTGATAATTTTATTATTATATCAATGTGTTATTGATATCTTGTGATTGAAATGTGGAAATGTTATGTTTCCTTTATGCATTTTTTATGTGATACGATTATGTTATGGTTCTTGGTCATTCTTTATGAAGACAAGTGGTTTCATGATAAACTTGTAAGGGTTTGTGTCCTCAGAACCAATTGTTTAGTACTTTGATTACATAAATGTTCACTTATAATATATTGTTCATTGTTCTGCATTACTATAATATATTAATGTCCTGGAATATTTGTTGCATTAATAAGGTCATAGCAGATCCCCGCTATGATGAGATTCTTGAAATTCTATAAAAATATTCTTAAATAATGTTCTGCATTTGGATGACATACTATGATAGGACACATATTATAAATAACATCATGTGTGCGTACTCGTAAGAAGATGAGACTCTCTCTCATGGAGTTCGCACTTGGTAATCTCCAAGATGGGAGATTATGAGAATAGACCCGCTAGTAGTAATTTCGCATATCTTGGTGTCATAGGATATTTCTATCTGCGAGTGTGTGTAAGGGTCCTTAGACTGAAAGATTATCATTAACTCATGTCATGACTCGCACACTTAGATTTACTGACGAAAACCGTCACGCAGAAAGTTGGCAGCAAGTAGGGTACGTTGGGTGCTTCACGAGCGACATGTTGTTAATGGATAAGTCGAGGAAGGATTTGTACCTTCCATTTATTGAATTTGACATCTTGGCCCTTTGATTGAAATAGAACTTTCACCTTAAATTCCATGGCCATGGTGTAAACGACGAGTTTATTTCAGGTAGTCAAAGAATGACAGATCAAGCATATAGGTTTATGACACTGCCATGAAACCTGATTGATGAGATATCGAGACAAAGGGATTAAATTACATAGTAAGTGTTCGTATGAGGTGATACGTCAATGCGGAGTCAACTTCTTTCTCTTGGGTTCCTTGACCCGTCGCTAGACAGTAATCTTGGACTTTAGGCAAACCCGCCTAATGCCAACGAGAAAGAGGCCTAGAGGGTCACACACTAAGTGTATCCAAGTATCTCAAGTTGAATAAAGATCATTCCCGTACTTGGTTTAATAATTATTCAAGGAAGCCTAAGTTGTTATAAATTATAGAGGAAAAATAAAATAAAACAGGTACATGCCATGTATTATTAAATGTACACACCGTGTAGTTTTATTTTGGAAAGGAAATTAATAAATGAAAACAAGATATACACGCCGTGTACATTTAATGTACACGCCGTGTAGTTTTCAATGAAAAACAAGTACACTCCATGTATTTATTATTACACGCCGTGTTGTTTTTCCAGTCGGGATTTTTAGGATATAATATTGTTTAAAGTGATATTTATTATAATAAGCGTGGGTGCATGTCAAGGAATTATTTATTCGACACGGGGGTTTTAAATAAAGAGTCAATGAAATAAATAAAACACGTAACGCGTTTAATTATTATCATAACTCTATAACCCCACACACGTGATTATAAATATCCTCACAACCCCAACTCTTTTCCGACACACAAGAGAATCGTTGTGCACAACATCTCTAGAGAATTCTTTCACGACCGAAAGAACCTCTTCCTCCAAGAACGCTCTCAAGACCGAGAGAGATCCTCTTCCATCGGATCAAGATGATCTAAGGTGGACAACGCAAGCAAAGGCTTCTCCACGCTTGCACCCGGAGAATACTTCGGCGACGTCCAGAGATACGAGTTACACATGTGGATCACCACTAGAGGGAATCTACACATGGCTTCTGCGATGCAACGACAGATCACATCGAAAATGTGATCGAGAACATCAACGAAGAAAGAACACTCAAAAGGTATTTCTTTATAATTAATTAAATTAACTATAATCAACCTGTAACTATCCTTGTTTGTGGTTCTGGAAAAAACCCTCTTCATTGTCTTTTTCTGTGATTCGATCCGTGGAGACTGGCGTTTATCATCGTATTGATCCCAGATTGACCATTGCTAATGACAAAAAGCCAAGTGGGCACACCCACCCACGTGCTTCCGTAGCACCCAGAACCTTCAAATGGTATCAGAGCGAGGTTACAACGTTGATTATAGTTATTTAAAGTTCATTGATAATTTATGCATTCATATTTGATTCAATTCGAAATAAATCTTTCTGTAAATCTGAATTAATGAGATCTATTCTTACTCCTTCATTTCTCGATTCATATAACAAAAACGACCTTTTAATTTTAATATTGATTAAAATAAAAATGAGGAACTCATCCAGAGGAGCTGTTCTTTCTGTCTGTACAACACGGGATTACACAGCGTCTAATTAAAACTACACACCGTGTACTTAGGTTCAACAAACCGGCACTAGTCTTCCAAACCACACCGTGTGAATTGATTATGCCTAAGTTTTAGTCACGCCGTTTTGACCAGAATAGAACGACACGTGGAAACCGGAATACACGGCGTGTATGTTGGAACAACATGCCGTGTAGTCCGTTCTGACCCAGGTGAAACCATGTACAAAGATAAGCCACGTACCACGTACACGGGATCGCCAAGCCGGTTACCACGTAACAAGGAAGTACATGGCGTGTATGATTCATCTACACGCCATGTACTCTAAAATTTCCAAAGTACAGAAAACATGCCAAAGCCCAGGTGTGTACTTTGGATATAGGGTGAAAAGAAAAATACACGCCATGTAATTATAAACTACACGCCGTGTACTTTCCATCAATGGAATTTCACCAGGTTTCCTCTAATGTACAAAGACCCGTACAAGGAATATGGATGAGAAGAATCTCAAGGAAATTCATAAAGGAATTTAAGATAAAGAATTGATTAGTTATAAGATCACAATTAATTGAATTCGAGCACGTCTAATCTTAAATAAAAGTATGATTAAAAGAATTTGAATTCCAAATATGAGTAAATGTCGTTGCATACTATGGATGGTCATGAGCTAGACTAAAGACACTTTGTATGTGTATGGTTTCATTTAAATTTATTTAATTTAAATTTGTTGGCCTATGAGCCTTCTTCCAATAAAATGTAGGGCCTGCCTGGCCATGGTTTCATTAATGTAAACCCATGTAATGGAGGATCTCCCAAGCTAGAGGAGATGGTTCAAATCCTGAAGCCGAGGCGATACTGACACAAGAAGATACAAAGGTGGACAGGTGGGAGCTGCAAAACACGAACCATCAGGTTCAAGGTGTTTTCCCTAGGTCAGGGTTATCTTATCAAAACCGCTAGATAAGCTAACCAAATAGAAGCTCATGATCATGCCATCTTATTTTATTTCTGTCTGATTTCATGGTTTCTTTATTATGTATGTGTTGTCGCTATCACATAATTAATAAAATGAACATGCATGCAAAGATGGAATAAAATAAAAACCGGACAATGCGTAATCATTATCGGAACATGGGTAATCATTTAAGAAAGCATCACTTAATATTAAAAAGCATGTGATAATTCCAAGATACGCATAAAGAATAAAATCCCTCAAAAACCATATTAATTCATACCAAGACTTCCGTTACTTGATTAATGGAAAGACTCAATAAAACTATGTGTTTGACAAACCCTTGTTGGGACACTTACTTTTATAAAGGAATCCCTTATGAAAGGTTTTAGGTTGACTTAACCATATTACATCAAGAGAAGTAGCCCTTTCTAGAATTGATGTGATATTGGAGGCAAGAGTTGAGAAAATCAAAGTCAGGATTTCAGGATTGGGGAGTCCACTCAACAGATCAAGGAACCGTAAGTTCATATTAGGCAAAGACCTGTCTACCTAACAAAAACTTCAAAATAGCTTGACCAACCCTTTTTGGGGTTATGCGAAGGGAAATATGGATCCTTTCCACTATAATGTCAAAGTAACTGGACATTCCGAGTTGAAGGGTGAGGGCCTTTGGGACTTGATAAAATAGTGGGAGAATTAATAAAATTTATTATTTCTCATAAAAATGTAATCAAGAAAGTACTAATAAATATGCTCTTTTAAATTGTTGAATCAATATGACAAACTCATCAACCACATTTTCTCTGCGATCAATACTGGATAATGAAAATATCCTCACCGAAAGTAACTTTCAGGAATAGTTTAGGCACCTTTGGGTTATCCTATTCCATGAATGAAAGTTTTACATGCTGGAGTCCTCACTTCCTGATTCCCCTGCCCTAGGGGCGAGTGATGAAGATTTCTTGGTCTGTGATCAACATTTGAATGACGCTCTCGACGTTCAATGTATGATGTTGTCATCTATATCTAGTGAGCTCATGAAGTCTCATGAAGACATGGATGCCTACAGCATGCTTGAGCAGCTCCGTGGTCTATACAAGGAGAGAGAAAGACGGGAAAGGTTTGAGATCTCCAAGGCTCTATTTCAGAGCAAGATTGGAGAGGGTTCCCCAGTTGGGCCTCATGCAGTCAAGCTCATGGGATACATTGAGCGCTTGGAGGTTCTAGGGTTTAAACTCACTGAAGAACTGGGTACCGATCTCATTATCGCATCACATCCCCAGAGCTTCTCAAACATTGTTGTTAATTTCAACATGAACAATATTGAGAAGTCTCTATCTGATCTTCTTATCCTTATTCACCAAGTGGACAATGACATGAAGCGTGAAAATCCTTCTATCCTTATGGTGAATAAAAGGAAAGGGAAGGCAAAGAGATTTAACCCCAAATCTTATTCAAGGCCTTCCAAGAAAAGGAAGATCAAAGGGGAGGCAAAGGAATAGTTTGCTGTTTGTTTCGCATGTGGCAAGAAGGGCCACTGGAATAAAAACTGCACCCCGCCAAGGAAGAAAGGGGAAGCATCAGGTGCGTTTGTTATCGAATGCAATCTATCTGTTTCTACTAATTGGGTATTAGATAATGCTTGTGGTGCTCACATCTGTATCCAAATACAGGAACCAAGTAGATTCTGGAAGATTGATCGAGGGGAGGTAGATCTACGAGCAGCCAACGGAGCCAGACTCGCTGTTGTAGCTGTCGGAGACTACCACCTCACATTTCCTACTGGTATGGTCTTGGTTTTGAATGATTGTTATTATGTGCCTTCTGTTACTAAAAACATTATTTTAGTATCCAGATTAGATACTAATGGATTCATATTCACGTTTGGAAATGAATGTTGCTACTTTAATAAAGATAACATTTGTTTTGGTAGGGCACATTTATATAACGGCCTTTATGTGTTAGACTACACAAACGAAGTAATGGAAATCGATAACAAATTTAATTCACATGACTCATACGACACCCAAATTTGGCATCACTGGCTAGGTCATGTCAATGAGAAACTTTTGAAAAAATTACGTCAAGATAGGTATTTATATTCTTTCGAACTAAAACCACTTGGTGTATGCAAAATGACCAAAGCCCCATTTAGTGGGAATGGTGAAAGAGCTAAAGAGATTCTATAATTAGTTCACACAGATGTGTTTGGACCATTTCTAGTGGAAGAAAGGGGTTGGTTCTCATACTTGATAACTTTTACTGATGATTTTAGTAGATAAGGATATATCTATTTAATGAGGTATAAGTCAGATTCTTTTGATCGGTTCAAAGAATACAAGAATGAAGTTGAGAACCAGCTTGGTAAGAATATTAAGAAACTCCGCTCAGACAGAGGAGGAGAATATCTTAATCAAGACTTCATTGATTTCTTACGGGAGTTTGTGATTCTATCTCAACTCACTCCTCCTTACACACCACAGTGGAATGGTGTAAGTGAAAGGAGTAACCACACCCTGTTGGACATGGTGAGATCAATGATGTGTCCTGCGAGTCTTCCATTATCCTTTTGGGGATATGCATTACAAACAGCAGCGCACATACTAAACCAAGTACCTACTAAATCGATAAATGGTATTCCATACGAATTATGGAGTGGACGCAAATCCATGTTATCGAATTTATATGTGTGGGGTTGTGAAATATTTTTTAAGGCCTCATCAGGTAACAAACTTACACCCTGAGGCACAAAGTGTATCTTTATAGGATATCCCAAGGAAAAAAGGGGATATTACCTATACAACCCCTCAGACAAAAAGGTTACAGTGGCAAGACATGCCATATTCCATGAGAGGGAGCAAATATCCAAAAGAGATAGTGGGAGTGAGATAGACTTCGATGAAGTCGAGGCTCAAGATACACATGAGTTGGTATAAGAACGGATTCCACAAAGCCCCATGGAAGAAAAATTTGTTCCAGAGACACAAGAACTGCGTAGGAGCACGAGAGAGGTGAGAGAACAAAAACGATATGGTTTTCTTGTCACCGAGGATGGTGACTCATTATTGGTTGACAATGATGATCCTCTTACCTATAATGAAGCAGTTGAAGGCACATACGTTGCCAAGTGGAAAGAATCCATGAATTCTGAAATGGATTCCATGTACCAAAACCAAGTCTGGATTTTGGAAGATCCTCTAGTTAATGTAAAGCCTATTGGTAATAAATGGGTATTCCAGAAGAAACTGGACATGGAGGGGAAAATCAGCACCTACAAGGAATGACTGGTTGCAAAAGGTTATAGATAACGTCAAGGAATTGACTATGATGAAACCTTTTCACTGGTTTCAATGTTGAAGTCTATCAGAATCCTATTAGACATTACTTCTTACCATGACTATGAAATTTGGAAAATGGATGTCAAAACAGCTTTCCTTAATGACAACCTCCAGGAATATGTCTACATGACACAACCTGAAGGGATTGTGACTCCAAAGGATTCCAACAAGGTATGCAAGTTGCAGAAATCAATTTATGGATTAAAGAAAGCATCAAGGTCATGGAACATTCGTTTTGATGAAGCTGTTACAGAATTTGTCTTTGTTAAGAATGAATGTGAGCCTTGTATCTACAAAAGGATTAGTGGAACTACAGTCATTTTCCTAATAGTATATGTTGATGACATATTGCTAATTGGAAACGAAGTACCTGTCTTATAGTCAGTTAATGCATAGTTGCATAAATGCTTCTCCATGAAAGACTTGGGTGAGGCGACATATATTTTTGGGATCAAGATCCATCGTGATAGATCCAAGAGAATCCTGGGCCTGAGTCAAAGTACATACATTGACAAGATACTAAAGAGATTCTGTATGGAACAGTCCAAGAGAGGATTGTTGCCAGTGTCACATGGAATTCATCTTTCCAAGAAAATGTGTCCTCTGACACATGAGGAAAGAAAGAGGATGGAAAGGATCCCTTACGCATCCGCGATTAGGTCAGTCATGTATGCTAGGCTTTGTAAGAGGCTAGATGTTGCTTACGCATTAAGTGCGGTAGGCAGATATGAAACTGATCCAGGAGACCGCCATTGGATGGCAGTCAAGACTATCCTTAAGTATTTGAGGCGTACTAAGGATATGTTCCTGGTTTATAGAGGAGATGTGGAACTAGTCATCAGAGGACATGTAGATGCTAGTTTGCAGACTAATCAAGATGACATGAAGTCACAGACTGGATACATCTTCAGTTTGAATGGAGGTGGAGTGAGCTGGAAGAGCTCAAAACAATGTGTGGGGGCAGATTCTACAGCAGAGTCCGAGTATATCGCAGCTTCTGAGGCAGCTAAAGGAGTATGGATGCGAACATTCGTCCAATATCTAGATGTAGTACTGAGGAGTAATGATCGTATCACACTTGATTTTGATAATACAACAGCGGTGACACTTGCAATAAAGCCAAGGTCACATCAACGGACAAAGAACATACTTCAGAAATATCATCTCTTTGGGGATTTTTCTCAGAGAGGTGAAGTTGCAGTGAGCAGTATTTCCATGGAAGACAACGTGGCATACCCATGACTAAAGCCTTGATTCAGCGGAAACATGATCATCAAGTGAGTTCTAGCGGACTAAAAGTCGTAGGCATTTGGATGTAGTACATGTGGGAGTTTGTAAGGTTTGGTGTCCTCAGAACCAATTGTTTTGTACTTTGATTACATAAATGATCACTTATTATATACTGCTCATTGTTCTACATGACTATAATATATTAATGTCCTGGAATATTTGTTGCATTAATCAGGTCATAGAAGATCCCCTCTATGATGAAAACCTTGAAATGCTATAACAATATTCTTAAATAAAGTTATGCGGTTGGATGACATACTATGATAGGACACATAGTATACAGACCATCATGTGTGAGTACTCGTAAGAAGACGCGACTCTCTCTCATGGAGTTCGAACTTGGTCATCTCCAAGACGGGAGATTATCAGAACAGACCTGGCAGTAGTAATTCCTCATGTCTTGGTATCATCAGATATTTCTATCTGCGAGCATGTGTAATGGTCCTTAGACTGAAATATTATCATTAACACATGTCATGACTCGCACACTTAGATTTACTGACGAAAACCGTCTCGCAGAGAGTTGGCGGTAATTAGGGTACGTTGGGTGTGTCACGAGTGACATGTTGTTAATCGATAAGTCGAGGAAGGATTTTTCCATTCCATTTATTGAAGTGGATATCTTGTCCCTTTGATTAAAATAGAACTGTAACCTTAAATTCCATGGCCATAGTGTAAACGACGAGTTTATTTCAGGTAGTCAAAGAACGATAGATCAAGCATATAGGTTTATGACACTTCCATGAAACCTTCTTGATAAGAAATCGAGACAAAGGGATTAAATTACACAGTAAGTGTTCGTATGAGGTGATACATCAATGCGGCATCAACTTCTTTCTCTTGGGTGCCTTGACCCGTTGCTAGACAGTAATCTTGGACTTTAGGCAAGCCCGCCTAATACCAACGAGAAAGAGGACTAGAGGGTCACACACTAAGTGTATTCAAGTATCTAAAGTTGAATAAATATTATTCCCGTACGTGGTTTAATAATTATTCAAGGAAGCCTAAGTTGTTTTAAATGATGGGGGAAAAATAATATAACACAAGTACACGCCGTGTATTATTAAATGTACACGCCGTGTAGTTTTATTTTGGAAAGGAAATGAATAAATGAAAACAATATATACACGCCGTGTACATTTAATGTACACAACATGTAGTTTTCAATGAAAAACAAGTACATTCCGTGTATTTATTATTACACGCCGTGTAGTTTTTCCAGTCGTGATTTTGAGGATATAATATTGTTTTTAGTGATATTTATTATAATCAGTGTGGGCGCATGTCAAGGAATTATGTATTCTACAATGGGGTTTTAAATAAAGAGTCAATGAAATAAATAAAATGCGTAACATGTTTATTTATTGTCATAACTCTATAACCCCACACACCCGATTATAAATATCCTCACAACCCAAACTCTTTTCCGACACACAGGAAAATCGTTGTGCACAACATCTATGGAGAATTATTTCACGACCGAAAGAACCTCTTCCTCCAAGAACACTCTCAAGACCGAGAGAGATCCTCTTCCATCAGATCAAGACTTTCTAAGGTGGACAATTCAAGTAAAGGCTTCTCCGCGCTAGCACCCAGAGAATGCTTTGGCGACGTCCAGAGATATGAGGTACACGTGTGGATCAACGCTAGAGGGAGTCTACACTTGGCTTCTACGATGCAACGACGGATCACATCGACAACGTGATCGAGAACATCAACGAATAAAGAACACTCAAAAGGTATTTCTTTATAATTAATTAAATTAACTATAATCAACATGTAACGATCCTTGTTTGTGGTTCCATGACAAACCATCTTCTTTGTCTTTTTTTTGTGATTTGATCCATGGAGACTAGTGTTTAACATCGTATTGATCCTGGATTGATCATTGCTAATGACAAAAATCCAAGTGGGCACATCCACCCACGCGCTTCCACTGCGCCTGGAACCTTCGAAACTAAGGGTAGGTGATCCCGATATAGCTCCCCAATTCATTGGTTAATGTGAAGGGTTAAAAGCTATGGTTTTTCTGAAGAGATTTAGGGAATATACTATGATGGGTATTCCAAACGTAACCATGATGTTTACTCCCTATGAAAGAATGTTATGAATGCCTCAATTTACCTTTAAGTCTTATGATTTTATGATTTATTCATGATTTGGTGAGGTATGTTAATGTGATTATGATTTATGAGTAAAGTATGATTTCATTAATTCTTATGTATAATGAACTAATGTTTTTATTTCGTACTTGTATATCCCTTATTGAGCTTTTTATACTCATCCCATGTTTTTGAAATGTTTTTCACATGTCAAGGGAAAATTACATGATGTATTGATAGTGTCGGGAAGTGTAATGAAAGAATCTATGTTTTATTTTAAATATGTATCCTTTGATGGGAAAAAATAATATTTTCTTTTATGTAACCGCCTTGTTTAAATGTGGAATGTAATGCATGATTTATGATATAACTATCTAGAAATCTAAACCTGAAAAGATCTTCAATGTTTATTCTTAAAATAACTCATTATTACATAATTTTTAAGGTTGGGGCCTTATAGTTGGTACCAAAGGTCTATTTAGATAACATTAGGAGATAGAATTATATTAATTGATTAAACAAAAATATTTTTTTATGGTAAAATAGAAATGATATAGCATTTGATGATTACCATGTTTCTTTATCTATGATATGTTTGTTCAAAATGGTTTTCTGCAGAGGAAATAGGGAAGTACTGCTATGAAGGCATACAGAAGGAAATTAACTTCTTAATCAGCATCCTGAGATGGTCAGAAATGGAACTAAACAGTTTGCTGCAGTAATGGCACAGTTTACTGAAGCGATAAATGGTGGTGGTATGCATGCATGAGATCAGCCAGATCAACCACAGAGGAACATGTCAGTGGTGGAACATTTCATGAGGCAACGTCCCCCATCATTTGGCGGATCATATGACCCTGTCCTAGCTGAAGGGTGGATTAATGCACTGGATAATATTTTTGATGTCATGGGGTGTTCAGACAATCAAAAGGTCAGTCTTGCAATTTACCATTTAGAGGGTGAAGCAGATCGGTGGTGGTCGATGGTTAAAAATATCAGGGATGCTGATGAGATTGATTTCCTTGACTGGGATGAATTCAAAGGTATGTTTCTTGAGAAGTATTTTCCTAAGTCTGTTCGACTTAGGATAGGAAAAAAATTCTTGGAATTGAGGCAAGATGACGACTCATTGGCTTCTTATGAAAAAAGGTTCACTCGATTCGAAACGTATGCTCCAAATTTTATCCGAGACCTTGATAGTAAAATCAATCATTTTTACTCAGGGTTAAATCCAAAATATAAAATGGCTTTATATTCTCGTGAGTTCAAGAGTTATGAAAATCTTGTTCGATGTACTGAGAAGGTGGAAATGGAGTTTGCTGATGTTCAAGTGTTCTATAAAAACCAACAGAAGAAGAGACCGAGGTGGCAGGAGAAAGGGAAGAATTCTTCAAAAAAGTCTGATGGTAAGAAAACTAAGTTTCCAGTTTGTGATAAATGTTGTAAAAGGCATTCTAGGGAATGTTTTCTGAATTCTGTAAAGTGCTACTGATGTGGTAAGATGGGACATAAGGCTCGTGATTGCACTGAATGAGATCAGGGTGATGGTAAGACCAAATTTGATTTATAGTTTGTGAAATGATTCATGTGCAATGAGATGGGTCATTATTCAAATGAGTGTTCGAAAAAGAGCTCGAGTGATTGGAAGTAGTCAATCTACAGGCAAAAAGGAGTGGTGAAATACTTTGCAACATCTTCAGCAGATGTTGGGCCATCAAATGAAGTGGTATCATGTACTTTGTTTGTTTTCTCAGATTATGCCAATGTGTTGTTTGATTCGGGGTATACACATTCTTTCATCTCTGAACACTATTCTAGAAAATTGGGAATTCCATCTCAAGAAATGACTCCTGAACATAGGGTAAAAACACCTGGGGGAAATGTTGAGGCAAAAAGAATTTATAATAATATCCCTATCCTTATATGTTGAAATAACCTACTATCAAACATTATTGTTTTACCTCTAGTAGAGTTTTATGTTATCCTGGGTATGGATTGGCTCTCTGTTTACCATGCTAAAATTGATTGTAGAGCTAAAGAAGATTCTTTTCAGAAAGAATTTCAGTTTGTGCACAAGAATGAACCCTTAATTTTGATAACATATCAAGAGGCTGATAAACTTGTAAAATATGGAAATGAATGTTATCTTGCACATATTGTTGAAAACAAAGGAACCGTTCAGATTAATGATGTGCCAGTGGGGAGTATCTTAATGTTTTACCTGATGAGTTGCATGGAATAATACCAGATCACGAAGTTGAATATACAGTTGACTTAGTTCCTGAGGCTATGCCAATTTCAAAACCCTCTTATCGATTGGCTCAAATTGAACTTTTAGAGTTAAAGGAGTAATTCCATGATTTATTAGAGAAATGTTTCATTCAACCTAGAACATCACCATGGTGTGCTCATGTCTTATTTGTTAAAAAGAAAGATGGTTCAATGAGACTTTTCAATGATTATAGAGCCTTGAATAACATCACTGTTAAGAACAAATATCATTTTCCTCATAATAATGATTTGTTTGATCAGCTTCAGGGAGCTCATTATTTTTCAACGATTGACATGAGATCAGGGTACCATTAGTTGAAGGTAAAGGAAGTAGATATTCCGAAGACCGCATTTCGTACAAGATATGGCTATTATAAATTTGAAGCAATGCCTTTTGGGATAAACAATGATCCTGTTGTATTTGTGGACCTTATGAATATAAATTTCCATGAGTTCTTTGTGAGTTTTTGGTTATTTTCATTGATGGTATTTTCATGTTTTCTAAAAGTAATGAGGATAATGAAAGTCATTTAAGGGTTATTTTACAAACCTTAAATGAAAAGAAATTGTATGGGAAATTTTGACAGTTTGTGTTTTGGTTGCAACAAATTTCTTTCCTTGGTCACATTGTTTCTAAAGATGGAATAACTGTAGATCCTTCCAAAACAAAGCTTGTTGAAGAATGGAGAAGTCCATCAAATGTAACTGAGATTCGTAGCTTCCTTGGTTTGGCAGGCTATTACCGAAGATTTGTTAAAAAAAATTCCCGATTATCTAGTCCAATGAATAAGCTAACTCGGAAGGGTGTTAAGTTTATCTGGACAAAATAATGTGATGATTGTTTTCAGGAATTGAAAATAAGATTGGTGAATTCTCCAGTTTTAGCACTACCTTTGAGGAATGGTGAGTTTGTTATATACAATGATTCTTTATTGAAAGGACTTGGTTGCATCCTAATGCAGAATGATCAGGTAATTGATTATGCTTCACGTCATTTGAGAACTCATTAGGTAAATTACCTGACACATGATTTGGAATTAGCTGCTGTTGTTTTTGATTTAAAAATTTGGAGGCATCATTTGTATGGTGTAAAGTATGAAATATATACTGATCACAAATCTTTAAAGTATATATATTCACTAAGAATGAATTGAACATGAGACAGAGGATATGGATAGAATTAATCAAGGATTATGATTGTACAATTCATTACCATCTAGGAAAAGAAAATAAAGTGGCTGATGCTTTGAGTCGAAAAAGTAATTCTTCATTAACCATGTTACATTTGGAACGTGATACTTTGGTAAATGATTTGATGAACTCTAGCATAGAAGATGTTGGTGCAGGATGTTCTACTGTTTTGTCATAGGTATCAGTGAAATCTTCTATATCAGACAGGATTAAGAAAGCACAGAAGCAAGATAGTGAGTTGCAGATAAAGTTAGAGCTGGTTCAGAAGGGTACGTTTACTAAATTCAACATTTATAATGACTGTGTTTTGAGATTTGGGAAGAGACTGTGTGTGCCGTGTGATTCACAGTTGAAGAGAGAGTTGGTATGTGAAGCTCGTAGTTCCCCGTTTTCAGTTCACCATGGAAGTAATAATATGTATATAGATCTTCGGGAGTACTACTCGTGGGAGGGAATGAAAAGAGATATAGCCGATTTTACTATGATGTGTATGAATTGTCAGTAGGTTAAAGCAGAGCGGCAGTTACTGAAGGGGATTCTTCAGCCTTTACCAGTACCAGAGTGGAAATGAGAGAATGTATCCATGTATTTCATTGTGGGATTGCCAAAGACACCTTGAGGTAATAATGCAATCTGGGTTATTGTTTATCGATTGACTAAATCATCTCATTTCCTTACTATATGAGATACTTTTTTCCTAGATCAACATTCTCATTTGTTTCTTAAAGTGATAGTTAGGTTACATGTAGTTCCCCTCTCCATTATATCGGATTGTGATCCCAGGTTTACTTCTATCTTTTGGAAAGGCCTTCAGAAGTCATTGGGTACTGAATTAAATTTTAGTACAACTTTTCATCCTCAATCAGATGGGTAGTCGGAACGAACAATTCAGAATTTGGAGGATATGCTATGTGCTTGTTCGATGGATTATCAGGGATGTTGGGACCAACATCTTTATTTGATTGAGTTTTCTTATAATAAAAATTTTGATTCTAGTATACAGATGGAACCATTTGATGCATTATATGGGAAGCGGTGTTGAACACCAGCTTTTTGGAATGAAGTGGGTGAAAGGAAGTTAATGGGACCAGAATTGGTAGAAGATTTGGCAGAAAAAGTTCAGCTGATACAGAGAAATATGAGAATAGCTCAGAGCCGGCAGTAACGTTATACGGACAACAGGAGGAAGGATCTCTCTTTTGAGGTAGGTGATCATGTCTTCCTCAATGTTTTACCATGGAAAAGTGTGATGCGATTTGGTAAGAAAGTATATATGATTCTGAGGTTCATTTGACTATAGGAAATTATGGAGAGAGTTGGACCAGTTTCATACCGAGTGGTTTTACCTCCGAGTTTATCTCAGGTACATAATGTTTTTCATGTTTCAATGTTAATGAAGTACATGCTAGATCCATCTCATGTTTTGAGTCCAGAGGTATTTCAGTTGGAAGAGAATCTATCTTATGAGGAACAACCTATCTAGATTCTTGACCATAGGGAGCAAGTGTTACGGAATAAGGTGACTCATCAAGTAAAGGTTTGGTGGAAAAACCACATAATTGAAGAGGCAACATGGGAATCTAAAAATGCAATGAGAGATAAATACCCCCACTTATTTGATAAGTAAATAAATTGCGGGGATACAATTTTATAAAGGGGGGAAGGATGTAACATCCCATGTAAGTAAAGAATTATGTATTTTCTTATCTATGTCTATTTATGAATTACATAGTTTTTTAAGAGGCTGAAAATGATAATAAATCCAATCTTAAACATAGAATTCTCTAATATTTTTAAAAGATTGTTTTACCGCCTTTTGATGGTGAACTAATTTGAAATCTATTTTTTGACAATTTAATAAGCAATATTTTTCAAAATAAACTTATTCATTATAATTGGGTCATTGAAATTTACTTTGGATAAAGTTTTTGAATTTTTTTGACAATGTTTATTTTTTAATGAATAGTCAAAAATACTGCATTTTGCTTCAAAACTTCCTTTTAATATAATTTAATTATATGGTTATATTATCTTTATAATTAGATTCAAAGTTTAATTAGAATATATTTTTACCATTTAATCCAATGGTGGTCATTATAATTTATTTTACTTTGGAATCTGGCATAAACAAGTGCTAAACTTTTCATAGATATTGTTTCAAAAAAAACCCACTATTTGTTTTGACAACGGGAATCATTTTTTAAATTAATTACTATAAATTTTGTGTTTTAATTTGTTAAAATGGATTCCATATTTGGAATCAGAAGGTCCAAATTATGTAATTAAGACTCTTTTGATTTTGGACATTATGGATAGTAACAACGTTAATTATCTTTAATTATCGTGATTAGTTAGTAATCAGGTAGTTAAGGGTAATAAATAATATCATAATAATACCAAATGACCCAAACATGTGTCCTAATGCAACTGGTTGTGTCATGTCCGACCATGGTATTCCTTGTGCTTAACTTTGGGACCCCATGGAATCACTTTTGTGTGATAGTGACACTTTATCATTTAATTTTTAAAGAAAGGAGAATATCACCAAAGTATGTATCACCAAAGTAAAAAAAATTTAATTTTGTCTACATAAATGATCTCTTGGACTATAAATAGTCATTGTAAATCTAAAAAATTTTCATAAATCATAGTTCATTTTATAATTTTTAGACATTAAATAGATCAAATATATTTTGACACCATGATGATGCAGCGATTACCTCATTAATGAACGATTTAAAATAAAATGAAAAGAAAGTGTAAAATCTATGACTGAAACATGTCAAAAACATATTGTATGAGTATATTTCCAACCCCGATCACCTGATCCACGAAATATATCAATGTGGGCCCTTTAATATCCGAAAATAAGTTTAATATAAAGTAATATTTCTTGACATTCCCAGAGTTCCCCTCATCCCTCTTATAAAAGGCACCCACCTCTACCTCCTTACCCACACCTCTCAAGCCATTAGATCGGCCAAGATCTGCTCATTTTATCTCTCCACCTCCATCTCATCAACATAGAAGTCTTACCTTAGGCGGAAATGTCTTCAATAAACCCTTTTGGTTCAGACCAAGAAGAGTTACCCGATTTAAAGGTAATGTCTTCAATTGTGTTCCTTTGTTTTATTTTTCTTTGCAACCCCCTAAACTCTTTTTATTCCATTATTTTGTAACAAAAATAGTTTCTTCAATATACTAGTATTTTCTTATGAGAACGATTTGATCTACACTTACACACACCTCCATCTAATGGTTAAAGAACATAATGTTTCTGGGGATGGCGAATTTCTACCTCACGAAACAATGATTGTTCAATCTTATTTTAAGACCATTAATGGTGGCCATTAAGATGTCACTCTATTTATATATGATATATATTATGTTTATGTTTTCCTTATTCTTCGGTATTTTTCATTTATGGAATACCTTTGTGGTTTCCAATATGGGTAAACACGATATCTTCATTTTAGGAAGTGCGGACTACCGCCCACTCAAAGTGATTTGATTCGTTAATGCCATATATGGGACGTATAAATGATGGATATAATGAAATTATATATTATATTATACTGGAATTATAATATACCTTTATATCATTATGATGTCATTCCATTAAATATGAACTAGAAATGAATGTAGCGTTCATGCGTATGTACGACTTACCGTCTCCATGAACGGTGCATTTCATTTCTTACCTCTAAATGTTATGTAATATTATAAATTCATGTATATAGTAGATATATATGATATATATGATATATAAATCATGAATATAATTCTTTATATAATGGATATTTTACAACATGAACAACTTGTAATTATAAGGAGTTTATTTTTGGCTTAAGTACCAAAGATCGACAAAACGACCGTTTTAACTTAAATAATTACATAGTGTTCATAACATGGTAATAAGTGATATAAAAGGAATAATTAACTTGAAAAAGGTTCTTAAGAATGTTGAAATTAACTCATGTTTATTATTCAGGAGATTAAAGAAAGATCGAGTCAAGTCCGACATGAGGTAAGGGACTTCGTCTCAATCTCCTTTCATTGAGGCATATTTTGTTTTATACACAACTTTCTTTTATACTGAGTATTAACCACTTTTAATATTATATTTATTCAAATGGAACATTTTTTATACAAAGCGTTTTACTAAACAACAAAAGGGAATGTTTTTGCCGTACGTATGTGGCGACAACGACTTCTCCGCCGCCGTGACCATTATTTGAGTTTCGGATTCCTCTACAAGCCATAATTATTTTGAAATGAAAAATAAATACCTTGTTTTACATTTATTTTATTTTGATATTGAAAATAGTTGTGATAATTTTTTTATTATATCAATGTTTTATTGATATCTTGCGATCGAAATGTGGAAATTTTATGTTTCCTTTATGCATGTTTTATGTGATAAGATTATGTTGTGGTTATTGGGCACTGTTTATGAAGACGGGTGGTTCCATGATGAACTAAGGGACGGTGAGCCCGATATAGCTCTCCAATGCATTGGGTAACATTAAGGGGTTAAATGATAATGTTTCTCCGAAGAGATTTAAGGAATATACTGTGATGAGTTTTCCAAACGTAACCATGAGGGTTACTCCCTACGTAAGAATGTTATGAATGCCTCAAGTTACCTTTATGTCTTATGATTTCTATGATTTATTCATTATTTGATGAGGTGTGTTAATGTGATTATGTTTTATGAGTAAAGTATGATTTCATTAATTATTCTGTATACATGGAATAATGTTTTCATTTCGTACTTTGATATCCCTTTCTGAGCTTTTTATGCTCATCCCATGTTTTTGAAATGTTTTTCACAGGTCAAGGGAAAAGTACATGATGTGTTGATAGTGTCGAGGAAGTGTCACGAATGAATGTATGTTTTCATTTTAAATATTTCTCCTTTTATGGGAAAAAAGAATACTATCTTTTATATGACCGCCTTGTTTAAATGTGGAATGTAATGCATGATTTATGATCTAACTCTCTAAAACTCTAAACTTGAAAAGATCCTCAATGTGTATTCCTAAAATAACTCAAGAATAAGTAATTTTTAAGACTGGGGCCTTATAAACATTCTCAATATTTGAATCATGTTGGACTTCCAAATGAGAAAATAAGATAATAACATTCTACTTAGTATTTCATGAGGAAAAAGAAACATTTTTTCAGTGTGTCTTTTGATCCACTAGTAGATAAATCAAGGATTAGAACCAATATAGAGCTATTTTCTATTTTAAAGTGTTCAGAAGATGAAAAAATCATTTCGTCTATCTATGATTAAGATAATCAAGCAGAAGAATGGTGTAATATTATCATGAATACTAGATAAAAAAGATGAAAATGGTTCCTTGGATTCTGAGGAGTTCCAAAACATTTTTTCACTAAGTAAAATCCTTGGGTCCTTAATATGAATATAGAGAAGCAATTCCAAGAGTAAATGAAAAGGTATGATGAATATACTGGTACATGGGAGTCTTATTTTAAAATACATACAAGGTACACTTATGGTATTATCATTAAACCAGAAATTAATGTTGATAGATTCATTAGGGGCTTAAAACTAAGGATTTTATTTATGGCATACAAAAGATACTTTAATATATCTGAGGGTATTATATGTTTTTCTATAATGGTGGAGATGTAGTTAAGAGTTACATATCAATCTCATGGTTTGGGAAAGTAAAGGAAGAGGGAGTTCATAGGGAAATCTAAAAACCATGGAGAGATGAAGTGATTATTTTCATTATTAAAAATGTGTTATATTAAGCATGATATAAATGAAAAAAAGTGATTACAAAATGCTTTATGTGTGGAATGGACGGTCATCCAAAATATGATTTCCAATGTGGTGATAAGTAATTAACAAAAAATGTGAATAGATAGAAAGTAGTATAGAATGTACCGACCCCACTTCAATGATTCAAGTGTAAGAATAGTGGGAATTATGGTAACTAATGCCAAAAAATGAGGGATAATGATTCTTATTGATACCAGAAACTATAAAATCCATGGGTAGAGTGGAAATATCATTTTTATGAGGTATATGATAACAATGTGGGGAAGGTTATAATTATAATAAACCCTATAAATGATAATGTATTGTTTGATTCAGGATCTACCCATTCATTCAAATATAAATAATTTGAAAAGGTTATAATGATTCAACACAAATGATTACATGTAGAATTAATAGTGGGAACCCATAATGGAATATTGATAACATCAAATGTCTATGATTCTAGTCTAGTTAATATTATTGTGAATGAATTTCCTGTAAATCGTTCCATTCATCCACATTTGGTTTCTGATGACATCTTAGTCATCAATTATATTTCTCAATTTAAATACCACATAAATTATCATGGAATGGAATTCATGATTGATATTCAATTCGACCTATTATTATCTATAAATATAATGATATGTATGATATTTTCATAGAGATCGCATCCAATGTATTAGTCCTAATTCTCATTCTGATTTGGTGTTAATCATAATTTGATGGGGAGAAACTCATCATTGATGATATTCCTATTGTTCAAGAAATTATTGATGTCAATAAAAACAAAATCCTATTTTTCCACTAAAATGGGAATATAATTCCTCAACAAAACTTATACATTGATAAAAAATTATTTGAAAATCCCCATATAGAATTTTCACAAATTTGATTAAAAAATATAAGAAGAAATTCTTGGAAAACCTTGACAATGGATTAATTATTAAAACTCTTCCACCATGGGGTGACCATGTTATCTTTTTTAAAATTAATTATGTATTTATGATAATAAACATTGTTGAATGGGTGTTTAATGAGATCTCGATAAAGAACAATAATTTTATTCCCGTTATTGATGAATTTGTTTGATATGATCCACGGTGTTCAATACTTTTCTATGATTAAAAATCATTATGCATATAATCAATTGAGGGTTAAAAATGAGGATATACCCATGAAAACATTCCATACAAGGTAAAGACAATGTGAATATATAGTGATACTAGTGGTCTTACAAATTTCTCTTCTATGTTAGTTGATTTATTGAATATGGTATTTAGAGATTACCTTGATTAGTATTGGTAGTATTTATAAATGATATGATTATCTATTCAAAGATAATGTAATTGAATGAATATCACATTACAATTATACTCAATACCCGACAATATGATAACAATATGATAAAAATTAAAAAGTATGAATTTTCATAGGAAAAGATTTCCTTTTTTGGGTCATATAAACTCATGATATTGTATATATGTAGATAAATTAAACATAGAGTATTTTGAATGTTATCCCAGACCAATTTTGGTTATTGAGATCCATAGCTTTCATTCAATAGATGTATATTAATGATGGTTTTTGAAAATTGTCTTATAAATATCTACTGCTCTAAATATGCTAAAATGGAAGGGTAAATGTTATTCTAGATAGATTAATGTGAGTAAAATTCCAAGGAACTAAAGATATGTATAGTTATAAAACCATTCCTTACATTTCCATTGAGTGGTGAATTGTATTTAATTTATAGTGTGCATGTAGGAAGATATTGGAATCCATTTTCATGAAAAATTGCAGGTTTTACATTAAACCACACAATAAGTATATATTTATTAGTAAAATTTCCCAAATCCGGATTTGGAGTTAGACGTGGTAATTTTAGAATTAAATATATGGAGTAATTACCTTTAAATAAAGCCGATAAATGTATATAAATAAAAACAATATGAATTATATATTCACACATACGTAGTAGAACATGCACTAAATAAGTTGGTTAGAGATGATTAATGTCAATGATTTCATAATAGATTCCCAACATGGTAATGAGAATAAGGTGGATGATTCTTTGAGTCCAAAATATAAATATAGATTATCTACAGTGAGTTTGAAAGAAGATCCAATATTTCTATATATTCAATGTAATGATATAAATATTTTCCTGTAAGGGGAAAATCATATCTTACTAAATTAAATGTTTAACCATCAATCCAAGAGGAATTTTAGGAAGTTTATATGGATGATGTAATGTTTAAAAACATGGTTATTATTGTTCCAATTTTTTTCTTTACTTTTACATATTGATAGGATTTATGAAAATTTTATTTTTCATTATACACTAGATTTGAATATTTTTATTTCATTGGAAGCTCAATTTCATCATAGTCTAATAATCTTAGAATTTTGAGGATGTATAAGAATTTGAAATAATACATCATCTATGATGTATTGAAGAAATATATGAAAAATAATAATATTAGTTCATGGAATTCCATTATTTTAAATATGAATGATAAAAGTACAAGGGGATGTTTCATATTTTACCCATACTAGAATGGAAATGGGTGAAAATAACCATCGATTTTTTGACTTGACTCCACAAAATTTCAAAATTTAACAACTCACTATTGGTTGTATTCGACTGGATTAAAATTCTTTCATATATCATTAATTTGATGGAAGAATTCTCCCTAGATCAGTTTTTGAGAAAATAAATAAAGGAATTGGTAAAGATGCATGGTGTTCCAAATTCCACTATATCTGATCAAGAACTATGGTTTACCTAATTTTCTAATAAAAACATTCAGCAACCTCTTAATATAATTCAGGATTTATGAAATACATGTCATCCTAACACAGATGGAAATTCTATATTAGAAATTAAAAACCAATATAATATGTTGATATATTTATCTTGTAAACTAAAAGGTTGTTGAGATCAACACCTTCATGTAGATGAGTTTTCATACAATAATATATTTCACAAAAACATTCAGATGAATCCTTTGGAAAACATATTATGAAGTAAATATAAAGATCTAATGTTTTGTAATGATGTTGGGGAATGAAATAAATTGTGACATGAAATAAATGAATAAATGGTCATGAAGGATATAACCATTTACATAGATATCAATGAAACTCAGAGCAAGAATAAAATTTTTTCTCTTAACCACATGCCTGATTTATAATTTAAAGTTGGTGATAATGTGTTTGTTATAATTTCTACATTGATTATTTCTATGATATTTAGATAGAAAGGGAAACTAATCACTAGTTATATTAGTCCCTTTTAATTTCATAATAGTATGTGGATGGTAGCCTATCACTTTGATCTTCCACCAAACCTCTCTCAAGCCCATGATTTGTTAAAAATTTCTATCTTGAGTAATTACATACCTGACCTTTCACATTTACGAAACTCATAGCTCATATTTTTGGAGAAGGTTTTTTCATATATTGAAAATTTTATGGAGATTTTGGATTATATAGATACTGTTTTACGAAAGAATACCACCGACATAGTAATTATTTTATGGTGAAACCATCAATTTTAATAATATACATGGGAACATGTGGATATAATGACTAATATGTATCCTTAATTTTGGTATGATCGTGATGAATTTCAATGTCAAAATTCTTAATATTAGGGATATAATGAGACACACTTAATTTTTATGAACATTAATTTCCAAATCGTTTATGTTTATTTCATGGATTGTTTTTCACGCTACCATAAGTTATGATTTCATTATAGACATGACCAATTTAATAATTATCTACACTCTACAATGTCGTATCTTGCATTACACATGACACTAATTTTTGTCTAAAAAAATGTTATACTATCAATATATATATTATTAAACACGACTGTTATAACTTTGAAATTATCAATAGTAATGCGAATAGAAATAAATAAATTTATAATATTATTTATAGTGGGTATATATAAAGGAAACATATCGATAATAAAATATGTATTTTTTAGTAAATTAATTATGTGTATTGAAAATACTATTTTCCCAAAAAAAAATATTTTTTCAATATATGAAAAAAGATATGTTTCAAAATTTTTGTAATTTAATTTTAAAAAAATTTCATTTCTTAATTCGTAATTTAAAAATTAGTATATGATGAATTTTGCGATTTTTTCAAAAATATTTTCTGCGTCGATCAAAACTTATAATACTGAAATTAAATTGAAAAATTATATTCTATAATTTATATATAAATATTTAAATAGTTTTTCAAATGTATTTTAATGTATAATTATTTCAATTATAAATCCATTAATCCAATGTAGGTTATTTTAGTAAATTTGACAATCAAATTGGATATAGAAAAATTTCCAATGATTGCAAAAATTCACTTCAAAACCCAATTTATTCATCATGTTCAAGGGATTAATTGAAAACTAATTACTACTAATTATGTGGATTTCATTTTAAAAAATGTATAATTTTTTTATTAAGATTAATTTATAATTTATGATAATGAAACAATAATTTCCAACCCAAATGGTAATTGAAAACAATTAAAATTTATCATGGACCTTAAGAGAATGAAGCATGAATATAATATGGGCCTAAACATAATCAAAAGGAGGAGAAACATAAAAAGTTTCCAAAAATCCCTTTGATGGAAATATTTATACTTTACCCATTCATGGATCGAATTTGGGGCATTATTGAGGATATTTTTTTAAAAAAACATCAGTACACCTAACTTCCTTTAAAAATTGTCATGTATGGCCTCTCACATACATATAAAAGTCCATCCAGTATTACCCACATTTCATGAAATAAAAACAAATTGGTTATTAAAAAAAAATATTAAATTCAGCACCAGACTTTCATACTCTAAACCTATAAGCCTTAATTTTTTCAAAAATCCAAAAAATGGAAGTCCTTTGGTGAAAATCAAATAGAGATGCCAGAAGAAGAGGGGACGCTCATCATCAAAAATATATATTTTATTTCTTCCTCAAACCAATTAAATAATTTTTATATCTATATTATATAATAACATCATTATCATCAATAGAAAATGATTTCTTTATTTTATGTTCTTTACCTACAACCACATAAAAATCCATTAAATGGGTTGTGACCAAATCATTTGTATGTATAGTAGACTACCACCTCGTGATCTGATGCCTTTGGTTTTTCCATTACCCCATTTCAATGATGTCTATAATGATATATATAATTTATATATGATATTAATGATACTGATGATTTTATTATTATTATAGAAATTTTATATTCCATGTACCTTCATGATTTCAATTTTTGGTAATAGGATTGCACTAATAGCGTGTACAATGGACTACTGTCTTGCGAAGCGATGTGATTCATTCATGGGATACATATAATGTATCAAGGATGAGTTCAATAAACATATGTTATATATATTATTAACTAATTATCCATTAATGATAATATATATTATACTTTTAATTCTTTTAATCCAATTGGAAAATGGAAGGAACATTCATGCATTCGTATGGCTTACGGTCTCTATAAATGGAGTATTTCATTTCCAATTTATTTTATTGATATATTATAAATAATAAAAATATACTTAATATATATGGTATTTATATTTTTTTATCACTATGGACATTATGAAATAATTATTAAATTAATATTACCATAAATGTAACAGATCAAATCATATATATCAAATGAAGTAGTTATTTACTAAAACATAACTTTAATAATTAATTGTTAATAAATGGGTAATGAATATTATTAAGAAAATTATATATGATATGATATAAATAAATATGGTTATGTTATATATTTAAAAAAATTATATTTATTATATTGTAGTATTGAATGATTACAACACATTTCAAGACTAATGTTAAGGGTTTTGCATCTCACTTATATTTTTTTGTGCGACATAAGGCTTGTTCACCACCAATTTCATGTTTGGGGGGTTTATAATTGCCATGAATATATTTATTGATTATTATAAATATAATTATTTGGATTTTAATATCCATTTGAGTATCTTTATTTCATGGGGGTTTAGTGTTAAAACTTTACCAATGTTGTAAGGGGATTCTTTTTCTCAATTTTCATTCATTGAGACGTATGTGTTGTAATGATACAATATTATTTCATGAGGTTCATATATAGAATAATTTAGGTTTTTTTAATAAAAACATTCTAATCATCATGATATTTTATATTTCATTTTCTTTTACTCATTGATGGGTTTTATCAATCAATGATACCAATGTGGTTAGTGGTATTGCGGCAATATCATAATTTATTTTTGAATTTTTATGATTAAAAATACAATATTGAAATATCATGATCTAAATCTCAGTTTTTTCTTATGAATTTCTTATCCTACTATAATTCCTTATTTCTTTATATAATTCTATAGTTTCTCCTCTCTCTAATAATTAAGGGTATTAATGAAATGTTTATAATAAAATCCATATTTATTTCTTTTTTGGTCAGAAATCATTTTTATTTCAAAACCATTATTTCTAAAGATATTTTCAAATTTAGTTTAAAACATTCTAAAATTTTGGATCAAATATATTTTAACCAATATTTATTTCATAAAATGTTTTAGAAAGAATCTTCTAGTTATTTTTGGATGAAGAAATTTTTCTATAGTATTTTGTGTGAAAAAGGAATGTTCATTTGACATGTATAACATGTATAGATTTATCATCTATATTGAACTTTATTTCCTAAAATCATACATTAAAATTTTAGATATTTTAAATTTTTATAAAACAATTTATCTTAAATTTAGTAAAATCATTTTATTTAAATTGGGTTTTGATGGTAATAGTTTATAATTTTTAATGTTTAAAATTATAGATTCAGAGTGGAAATGCTATTTTCTATAAGAAATGTTGTAAATGATATTTAAAAAGTATTATCCTTTTAATATGAAATCTTTTGTTGTAACTAGTTTCTTAATGTGGATATAATCCAATGGTAGAATTCATATTCATTCTCTAAATGTTTTATGTTTTTATTTCCTGATGTTTATGAATCCTATTTCTTTTCCCCGAGTTATATGATTATGAAGTCCATTTCCCTTTAAAATGTTATATATTCACTAAACCATCTTTATTTCCATTGCAATTATTTGATGTAATGACAATGAAACACATTACATTTATATATAGAAAGATATTATTAACTGTTTATGATAACCATTTCATTTAATGGGACATGATATGATGAATTTTTATTGTTTTTTTGGAACACATAAATATGGTATTCATTAAATTATGGTTTGGAAATATATCTCAATATAATAAATTTGGTAAATAATTAAATAACTCATGAGATAGACATGGATGGAACAAATAAGGAACTTAGTCAAATAATACATGGTTGGAACAAATAGTGAACTTGATACAATAATACATGTCCAGAATGTGTAGTGATCTTGATACAGTAATGGGCATTTTCCACTATGATGGTCTTGAATGTGATCCTTGAAAAATATGGAAATAATTTTATATGATTATGTGTGTTCCATAAATTCATGTCTCATTAATATATTATGATATCCTGGTTAATTTATTCTAAATCCCTTATTAATAATTTTCTATTAACTTCCAATCACTATCCATGACACACGATTATGATATTTTATTTGAATGGTTTTGTTTTTAGATGCTATTATCATATTATAATAACCTCATATTCATGTTAATATTAATTATACCTCTGGTTTACCCATATTGATAATATGTCATAACAATTTACTATTTTCCCTTCCTAAAGATATTAAGAAATGTTTTATATGAGATTTTTATAAGAAGAGATATTGATCTGATGAATTTAGTGGGAATGATGTAGCTCACTTATGGACCATTATTTATGAGTCGATGTTTCCAATGGAAGTAAACTAATACAGTATTTTGGATTTTTTGGCAATGTAAAAAATATTAAAATAAATTAATTATTAAAACAATTAATAGGGTCTCAATACCATATTAGGTTCAGAAATAAAATCTAATAATTATTTTGGTACAAACCTAATGAGGATACATGAAAAAGATGTAACACTCTCCAATGTGTATTTTCATTTAATCTCATTCTACTCCGCTTTCAATTATTATTATTATAACTTAATGATATAGGAATCTTTTTTAGTGAAGATAACTAATTATTTTATATTATGTTAATTACCTAAAACAATGTCAACTTCCATTAAATGGGTTATTAAATCATCATTCTTCTTTATGGTGATTTACAGCTTCTTGAACTATTGTATTTTGTTCCACTATTACCACATTTCACGGTAGGGTATAATGATGGATATAATGTATATAAATTACAATTAGAACACTCTTATACCTATGGAGTCATTAAAACCTATATTTTTTTTTCATTCCATTCTATATGAGCTATGATAATTTCTCTAATGTGTATGGAAGACTACCTCCCCTGCAAAGCGATGTGACTTCTCTTTCACTATTTCTATACATGGAAGTAAATAAGGATAAAGTTAATGATTATATGTTTTATACATAAAATAGTTATTTCATTCATAAAATATTTTTTATTGTATAATGAAAATATATATTCTCATATCATTACATTTCACTCATATAAAGAAGATAACCTCATTTATTTACATGTGGACAACCACCTTCACAAAGCGATTTGACTCTCTCTTTTAATCACAACACCACATGGATAATATTTATAAGTTATTAAAAGAAGAAATATTATATTTAATATATTATTATCATTATATAATGATATGATATCAAATAATTCTTTTCTAAAATTATTGTTTATAGATGGAATAGTTAGTCTTTTATTTGTAAAACATACTATCTTGGTGATTGTAACAAACATAATTTCTCAAAAATATATGTCTAGATCAGTATTAAAAATAAATTTAATGTATTATTATGATTATTATTTAATTATTATTAATTCTAATATTATGTATCCATGATCAAATTATGTGGACCAAAAATAACAAATCAAAACATTTACACCGAACGAAGAGGTTATTACCCAAAACTAGTCATTATCATGTAATTGTTAATAAAGTTATTATAAAAGCTCACAAATAAAACATATATTGTATCAGATAAATTTTTTTATTTCTTTTATAGCTTTATAATTAAAATATATTTATCATATAGGTGTTCTGAACATGCATAATGGAATTTGATGCATTTGGTAATAGATTTTTATCTCACTTTGTACTTCTTTAAGATACATGAAATATTCATCACATATATCTTATATGTGGTGTATATAATGACAATAAAAGTATTTTATGGTTCCTATCCTAAAAAAAATTCATATAAAAATATATTTTTGTATCTTTATCTCATTGGATTTATAGTTCAAACATTACTAGAGTAGTATGATATTTTTGTCGTAATTTTACTTCATTAAGATATATGTTACTTAATGCTCATATATAATATTATGAGGTGTATTTAAATAAAATTTGATATTTAATATAATTAAATTATTTACCCAAATGATATTTTATATTTAATTTTTTTATTCCATTATGGGTCTTACATTTCAATGTTACCAATGTGGTAATAGTTTTATGTTACAGTGTCATCGCTTATTAGGATTGTTTATAATTTTGATTAAAATATAGAAATATTATGAACAATATCTGAAAAAAAAACATTAATTTTCTTCTTCTCTTGTTTCATCATTAGAATATTTTATTTCTTATAAATATTATATCTTTATGTTCTTAAGAGTGGGAAAACATTTTTACAAAATATTATTATTTTGGTAAAAATATATAATTCTTCCAAAAATAGGATTCGTAAAAATGTTTTAAAAAATGTTTCTATAATTTTTAAATATTCATAAAACAATGGTTTAAAAATTTTTGATTTAGAAAAACAAAACAAATATTCATTGAGTTTTAAAAAACAATGACCATTTTTAATTTGATGAAAATTAGAAATGATTTTTTTTAAATGATACAAATTGAATGAGACTTCTAATCACCATGACCATTTTTTTCATTTAATATTACATTATAATTTCTCAAGTTTATTTTCAAATAAGTTTATATTAAAAAAAGTTTATGTTTCAGAAATAGTTTCCTCAAAGATGAAATGATATTTTCAAGAATAAATGTTTTAAATATTTTTCAGGCATCATTGATATTTTGTAATGTTTTTTATTCAATGAACATAATTGTAAAAATGTTTTATGTTCTAATTTTTTTTTCATCAAATTTGAAATGATACTTTTATAAATAATTTTTAATGGATTTTTAAATAATCATTTTTTATTTTTCAAAATTATTTTAAAATTAAAAGTTTTTATATTTTTTAATGTGTTTTTATAAAACATAGAAGGAATTTTGTTTGGAAATGCTTTAATTTAAGTGTGAAGTTTATTTATATGATTGATTAATTACTTTCAATGAAGATGATATTTTATATGTTTTAAAATTTTAAAAAGTTGTTTCTTTCAAAGTGGAATGGTTATTTTTCTAAAAAAATAATTGATTTTTATTATTCCTTTATATGTTATCATATTAATTTTCTGAGAAATGGATTTATGAATTGATTTATTTTTGAAAAATTTATTCTCTAGAAACAATTATCTCTATTGAAAAAATTTCAAAGTGATTTATATTGAATAATAATATCCACTCTAATATGACATACATTTATGTAAAATATTAGTTAATAGGGATATGAACCAATGATACCATTTATATAATTAAAATGAATATATTTTGATGACATGATGTTTACAATAATGGTTTGACATAAATATATAATTCCATGGCTCAAATATTATGATACTCATTTATTTTCCTTGTGATATTCTTTTATGAAATGATGAAGTCATTATGAAACATATCCATTTTCCATGTTACAATATGATGAAATTTATATGATACGATTTTTATTTAATGTTTTATCATACAATGAATGTTTTACGAAATTGTGGCAGACATATATATGATTTCCACTTTGAGATTGTGTTTACATTATAACTATGGATTTTTTTAACCTTATAATCTTGTATGATGGTTACATTAAATAAAATGAGGAGTGTGTAATATATCAAAATACAATGCATTTGGTAATGATTCACACCTCAAAATATTGATATGACTAGAACAGGGAAGGAACTTTGTTCAATAAGGGAATTTGTGGACTATCATGGTATTAGGATTATTCCATGACTACAATGATGGTTTAGGGATTTTACCCATTCATTATGAAGAAAGGGATTCCATTGGTGATGGGTGTGTGTCAAGACCATGAGGTTTTTCCACACTGGGATTTCTCTAAAAGATATAAATTATATTCTCCAGATTAAATTTTCGAAATTTCATTTGTGGACATCTTTTCATGTGTATATGTTTATACGAGGGCTTGATTTGTTGTTCTTAAATTATTGTGTGAAAATATTTAAATTTACAATTGTTTTAAATGTAATAATATGATATGTATTCCAAAAATATTCATCATAAAAATGTTATTCTATCTTGTATCATGTCATTTTATTTCCCTTAGCATTCATTTATTTTTAACTAACAATCCTTATGGCATGACTCATGATCATTATCAGTGAAATAAATAGTGTTGTTTTAAAATAAAACTATCTTGTTCTCAATCCATCATAATCATTTTATTTTATTATATCTTTATTTTTTATACTTATTGAGAATATTGTCTCATCCTTTATTATGTTTTCTTTCGATAGTTATGGAAGAAGGGTTTTATGTTTGAATATAAAAGGGGGAAGAACATTGTTGGATAAATTTATGATCTCCCACAAATTAAGAATTCCACATTAAATTTTTCCAATGGAACTAATCAATTATGGTACATAGGTCAATATTTGTGTAATGAAAAAAAAATTCATAAAAAATGATGTTATATCCATCTATGAAAATCATGTGTCATTGTACTCCTCATATTGAATAGCATTTAGTTCACTATTAGGATATTGGGTGACTGTTTTTCCACTTTATACATTATGATATTCATTCTAGTTATCTATTTTTATCTCAATAGATGGCCCATGAGGGTATTTAATTTAGTTTGTTTAGTTGTATTTATATATATTTTTGTTTTTACTCAGTAGTTTTTTCAATAGAGATATTTCTCTATTTATGGTTTATATATGAACATGCATCCTATATTTTGAGATATTACAACATAGTTCTAGTAACCAAACCATAAACGATTAGAGGATATATATGGGTGGAAATAGAAGGTTACTATAGACTAATTAAGGGATCTATTCGGTCGACTCGTGTTATAATGGTATCAAATTTAGATTTTTCCATAATTATGGTAAAATGAATTAATATACATTTAGAGAATATATGGATTTAAGGGAATGATGCTATATATTTCTTGAGATCAATTAATATAGAAATGAAATAAGTATAGTGATAGATATTTAAATATCCTTATACCAAAACCTTGATATCTTTTTAGTTAACACAGAATCCAAGGCATCGAATATGGGGTACTAGTAAGTCATTACATGCATCATATTTGTTTTAGTAACACTCATTCAAATTATTAATCAACCAAATAATTTAGATTTTATCCAAACCATATGAGTTCATCCTATTGATTTTTTGGGGCCACCTGATGATACCTTGGTTGTACATATTGGAAGAGCCACGATGATTCAATTCTTATAGTTGTTCCTATTTCAACTAGTTATTTGTAAAGAATTTAAATTTTCTATGACTCGATTGGGAGGTTTTATCCTCCTAAAAAAGAATATATTTATCACATATTTGACATAGTGAATATACTAATTTATTTTTAGTATTAGTTAACACTCAATTAGAAGATACTAAAAGTAGAAAATTTTGCTTTTATGTGTTCAAGGAGAGGCCTCAATAGTTAATGAGCCTAGTCTTATACTTGTATAATAGAAAAATAATTTATTTTAGGAGTCACATTCCCATATTCTTAAAACCTTATATTTGGATGTTGGATCATATATTATGGTTCCTATATGGCCCTATGAGTCATTAGTGATTAATGTACATCATTAACACCTATATGACTACTCTACAATTGTTAGTGTTTGACCACTATTCAGGAATGATGCTCTCATTACAGGATTGTGAACATTTCATTTGGTATTATTAATATGTTCATTTATTTATCGAGGCTACAGATATGAGTAGTGTGTATTATAAGACTGATTTTAGGTGGAATTTATATAGCTTAGTTATTTTGGGAATAGATTAGATGAATATATTTACATGTTTTTTTATGATATATTTCAATTCAACCTATGAAAGAAACATTGTAATGTGATTTGAAATATTGAGAAAAAATTGGAATTGATATACAAAAGATATTTGGGGAGGTTATATAATCATACAAAGGAAATCAGAGTAGTTTCATGTATTCAATTACTCCTTTCATTTTGGGAATCTAGTAATCATATTAATATAGACCCTGATGTTTGTTCGAGATCACCCGTTGTTAGAATTTTGGGACTAAAAGGTTTATTTAACCTCTTTAATG
This sequence comes from Viscum album, assembly GCA_963277665.1. Classification (NCBI taxonomy): domain Eukaryota; kingdom Viridiplantae; phylum Streptophyta; class Magnoliopsida; order Santalales; family Viscaceae; genus Viscum; species Viscum album. The sequence goes on from OY728127.1 coordinate 817,026,812, forward strand.
ATTAAAATATTTGAATTAGATCTTTCATTGTATATATTTGTCATGATCAATCCTATGAAGACCCTAAATATTTCACCCATGTCGACCCATGAAGTCCACAGAGCACAATCTCGATCACCTTATTGTAAATACATGAACCAATGGAATCAATAGAGTAAAAATGGGAACAATATTTCAAAATACAAATAAACATATATAATTGAATAAAAAAATTTATCAAAAATTAAATAAAAAATAGAATAACTAAATATAACAAAAAAAGAAAACAACCGAATCTGATGTACATTAGATATCAAAAAGATCTCGAATGCCTCAATCCAATCCCAAAACCTAAAAGCACCCACATATAATGATTGAAATATGGAAGATGAAATTGAAATTGAAAAATGGAATGTAGTATATGTGTGATTATTAAAACTAAAAAGATATTTCCAAACAATATATTTTAGTTTAATTTCTTTTAAATAATAAATTCATCAAATTTATGTTTGAAATACAGCATATATAAATTGGGTTTTTGATGATTCCTTTTTGAAAAAAAATTGACAACCATTTCCCTTTTCATTTAAAATCATGTTCTTTTCAAATATGGATTCCATTCATTTAAATGGGAAGGCTGGTATGGAGATGGAGTGATTTTTAATTATCAATGTAGAGAAAAAAATGTAAAAAATGTTAAAAATATTTCCATAAAACATTTTAAAACAAATTACAACATTTTACCAATGCAATACTTTATAAAAACTAAGAAGAAGAATCATCTTCCTGATAAGGGTAGTTATAGAAAAAATGAAAGATACTAAACCAAAAAAGGATCATATATTAACATCCATTGATAAATTATTTCCAAGGGTTATATTGGAGTAGTTATATGCTAAATGGATAATATAGAACATCATAAAACAAGATTCATTCATTAGGCATGCATCACCGGATGGAATCAACTAGACCAAATTCTTTGTTATTCCCCGCTTCGCCTATCCTAGTGGAATAATCCCAAATTAGAGAAAAGTCCAAACTAAAGGAAACTAGAAAGAGCATAAATAAAGTGGGGAATAAAAAATTATCAGATAATCCGCCATCTATTATTGATTCTATTGTCATGTCTATAGTGGTTGTGAGCCATGAAATACCAATAAAAAGATCCACACACACACACACACACACATATATATATATATATCAAATTCATCACCAAAATGACACAATGATGCACCACCCACCGAATCTTTTTATGGAATATACCCTTTCCTTCAATTATTAAATATATAAGGGAAGTCCCATGAATAGGACCCCTTAATCCCATTAGCATCAAACTAGGAAAGATGTACACCCCAATATATGTTTTCCATGAAGAACCATTATTTTAATAGTGCCAAACGGGCCTTATAAAACCACTGAGTGACAAGCCATTTCATATGAACACAAAACCATTTATTAATCCATTTTTTAAAATTTATGTACAAATAAATTTCATTATAGAAATGCCAGAAAGGAATGAAATCAATATTTCATCAATTTAATGGGGAAATGAAAAAGAAAACCAACATCCAGCATACTAAAACATCACCAAGGGTAATATTTTAAGGATTATGACCCCTGGAAATATAATATAATGAGATATACTCTTCTTTGATAGATACCAAGTGAAAAAAATGAGCAAATGTTTTTAATTTTGAATTTTGTATTTTATAGTGTCCAAAATCATTATTTGGAATGTAATAATGAACTCCCCTCACTTTTCATTTATAAATCAACCGAATCTCCCATATCTCCTCATATAATAACTATGGATCACATCCTTAATCTGCCCTAAAATTCTAATAGTCCTCTATAACCTCCCCAATTATTTTAATATATACCTATATATTTTTTACAATAACCCTCTTAATGTAAGGATCTGTCCATTATTCATTTCAATTCATGAAAATTATTATTTTTCACCTTTTGAGTCACAATTATTTATGTTTTCATGAATTTATGAATACCACTCAACTATAGAATCTATTTCATAATAATAATATGTAATTTATCCTCTAACATTATAGCAATTACCTATGCTCTTACAATGTCAAAATTTCATAAGTGTTTTCATTATCTTCATTTCCATTAAAATATATTAATTTTAATTACACTTTTTATTAAAAATTGGTTATTCCATTATGGATTTAAAAATATCCATAAACTACCTTATTTATTTCCTATAAATTATTGAAAATTTACCCCTCTCATTATTTCATATAACTAACCTGTTACAATTTCAATATTTATTAAGTGATCATATCCGTTCCCAGTTTATTCTAGATCCTAATTAATGTAGTCCACTTTTTAATCAAATTAATATTCAAGGGATATTTTTTTAGACATCGCTATTACTTAAATTATGATTTCAATGTGATTATTGATACTTTTAATTATCATTATCCCATTTTATGGATCATTATATTCCCCCTATTATGCTTCCAAAATTATTGGATGATTTCCATGTCGAAAATTTGTTGGTTTTATACACTTACAAATTTTCACTCAAGGATAATAAACTATATATAAAAATAGATTATGTACTCGGTAATTCCGGGTATGTGACAAATTATCCTTGTTCGTGGGATAAAATGTTCCAAAATATGTTCTAATTTTTTATAATATTTGTTGGGAACTTACACATATATCGGAGTCGATCATGATGTGTGTGCCACAAAAAATTTGTGCTCCAATGAATTGGTTAATGTTTTAGTTTCATGAAAAATAATTCATGGGATCGTGTAGAGAACTTAATTCATCACATGAAATTTCCACAATGTTATGATGTCTTGGAATTTATCCTTGGATTATTTGTATGATGTGAAGTATAATATTGTTGTGATATTTATCAAGTTTACTTTAGGTTATCATGATATATCATTCCTCTTTGTTCATGTAAATGAATATGGACAAATTTTTTTCCCACTAAAATTCATATTTTCTATCATGTATTACTTTTTTAATGTTATTACTCCTTATTCCATTACATGTATGAATATCTTACACTTTATTCTTTTTTTTCTAGGTTATCGCATTCCGTATTAGCAATGAATGAATATAATGATCTCATTAGAGATGAAATCAATAATTCATATGTATTTCATTTTTATATTGATATGTAATATAAATAATTACCCAATGTCACTAAACATCATTTTAATTAGGGATATATTATGTGTATTTATTCATCTCAGTCTCAAATTAATGTGTAAAAAGGACAAGGTTTATCATTATTTTTAACAAAGGAACGATTATTTAATTTTAGGATAATGAATAGATAATTTTGGTAAACTCCTTATGGATAAAACTAATAATAAAAAACAACACATCAGTTTTGGTTAATTCTAGAGTATGTGGCCTTAAGGAAAATATATCAATGTCTTACTTCTACAATTTGATATGGTTAAAAACAAAGGAACATAGGTATAATAATCTTAAAAATGGTGATTGAGATGAAACAATCATCACATAGTAAATAATATATCCTTCATGCAGACCTTTTTTGAGCCTCCTATGGTATATGATTTTGTAAATTTTTTAGGCCAAATACGGAATGTAATGATAATCTATTTAGGGGGGAATAGATAAGATTGAATTTTTTATTAAAATAAATTGATTAATTAGGGAAATAAATAAATTTAATTAGAATATGAAATAATGAATTGAACAACAAGATTCTTATACTGGTGAGGTCCAAAATAAACACAGTTTAGTCTTATTCCATTCTACATGATGAGAGATATAAGTGAACTATAATTTTTTTTTTGCAGAGTAATAACAATTTTTTTATTATTATAATCTTGTAGTGATATCCACTAACCTCTCAATAATTTGAGAATTCAAAACTCAATTAAGAATTAATATTAAACTATGTGATTCACAACCAATATCATCCAAAAATGTAAATCTTTTTGTCAAAATCTTGGGAAGAGAAGAAGAAAGCACTTTGAAAGTAAAATCATAAACATAAACAATTGTGTTTATCTAAAGTGTGGGAGAGTGTTATTGACTCATAAAATAAGAAACATTAGATATAAGAATAATAAAAATAGAGGTATTGGTTTTTTAGAGGTGGATCTTCTAATCATTTAAATTAAGTAGATTTGAAAAAGAGATGTAATTTGGAACATGATAGATCATAAAAGTATTGAAAGAAGGTATCAAAAAATACATTACAAATTATATAGCAGGTTAGAATTTCACATCATTTTCATTCTGGATGAAAATAATTATATTGATGAAGAAGTTCAGTATATCCCTTGATGTGTCATAGAAACTATATAAAGGATCTGTAAAATATAACTAGAAAATCAATGGATAATGAAATTCAAATTAAAATTTCATTTAATTATTTACGAGAGAATATTATCCTTGAAAATAATATTAATAAAAAAACTAGAATTCAAAAAATAAATACAATTGAAACCAATTCTAATAACACATTAAATGACAATAATAACTCATATAAATCTTATAAGAACCATAATACTATACCAAAATACTAAATACATTTTAATTTCCCGAAATATATAATTTTACAAAATAATTGTACCTCATTAAACACCATTATACGTGTTTTAATAAATTAAACATCATTAAATATCTAATTATAAATGAATCAATAAGTAAAATTAACAATATGTAAATAAAAACATAAATAACCCAAAAGATTTTTATTGGTCGGATGAATCTTAAATAAATCATTCACTATTCAAAAAATGACTCATAGTTGGTAAATGCCTCACCATTGGAAATATTCTCACTATTGGAAAATATATCACCACTAGTAAATGTGTCACCATTGAAAAAAATAATTGGGTAACTGTTAATAAAATAATTGATTCACTATTGGAAAAAATTTAACTGAGTCGCTATTAGTTATAAATAGAACTCATCATTTAGTGAATATGAGTAACTCTTCATACATTAACCCACCATTAATTCATATATAGGTCAATATGTGTTTGAAAATAAGTCAATGCTATAAAAATATGAGACAATGTTTGAGTGAAATTTTCATCACCAATGATACACTAAAAATGAGACACTATTGCATGTAGTGGAATATAAATGATCCCAAGGTAGTTTTCTTATAAATGATCCATTGTTTCCTTTTTTTGAATTGAGACTACATTGGATTATTTATAGAATCTTTATTATTATAATGAAAAATGGTCCAATATTTCAATGATATGATCTATCAAAACATTGAAAAAGTGGGGATGTGCATGCGTTGGAATCATTCCTATGTAAAACAATATCCTCTATTGCAATGGGAACTCATCCAATATTGAAAATTATAAAGAATATTTTATATTATAGACTAGGTTTATGAAACATTCATAGATAGAAGTAGATTATTAAGATAAAAAATAATAGAACATTATTATAAAAAATAAGAAGAATTACGACCTTCCATAGGGGAAAGTCGATGGTGCAGGATGTTGATGAATATTCATTAATTAGTTTTTTCCAAACATAGACACTAAAACATCTATGATTTTTAATCCACATAACAATTAAATTATAATATTATTAATAAAAATCTACTGATGTAAATTTTTTGATCTACATAATGAATCAACAATTACTGAACTATTATATGTATAGAACAAAAAATACATTAAAAATAGTTAAAACATATTTGGAATACTGGAAAAAAATTCACCATTGAAGCCAATTTTTAAGGTATGGAAATGATTTTTTAGTTTCATGTTTATTATTTAAATTCAAGAAACCCTTTTATATTTAAATCTGAACTAAATCTGAGTGATTCATATTAGAAATTAATTATGTGTCAAAGAATCGAGAATGATTTCTTATTCTAGAATATTATGAATTTTAGAACATTGGAATGATTCTCACAAAATTATTGCATCACATAAAAAATAAAATGAGATAATCATTTATCAAAACGAAATTTAGATGAAGGGGTTGGATTTCTAATGGAAAATATTGAAAATAACCTAATCATTATAATACATGTTTTAAATTTATAATGAAAAAAATATTAAAAAGCAGTTTAAAATAAAAATAATAACTAAAATGAAAAGAATGTATTTTGTTCAGACTAAAATGAGATAATTTTAGAGATAAAATTAATACATATTAAGTTCAATTAATGATAGATAAATGTTTTAACATTCATATAATTCTATAATTATAATCTTCTTTTCAATATAATATAATATATAATTAAAATATGAAGAGGTTATAAAAATATATATTTTTACAATAAAATGAATAAAATGAATAAATAGGTATATTGATGTTTAAAAACAAAAAATAACATGTAATTAAAAAAACCAACATACATGCATGGACAATAAAAAACAATCTCTCCATTTTAATTTTATACAAATAAAAAAAAATTAAAATAATTATAACCCCATTTTTTATGTAAGAATAAAAAACAAAACTCCAACTAAATAAATAAAATAATTTAATAATTTAATATATAATAAAAAAGATCAATTTTATTTAAAAAAAATCGATCAAATTATAATAGATTTGTAAAAATATATTCAATTTGATTTTAATTAAGGATAAATTATAACCCAATATTACCTTTATTCAAATGATCTCTAATAAAATGAAATATAAAATCATTATGATTTGGCCTAGAATGATGTAAGGGATAATTATAAAATAATTAGGATTTAATTGTTATAATAAATAGGATAATTATCATGATAAATATTAAAATCACATATATTTTTCATAATCCAAAAGCTTTGATCACGACTATTACCATCATAGATATAATAGGCATCCAAAACTAATAGAGAAACATAGAGTTTTCACATATAATTGGAAGAAATGAATATTTTTCAATAAAAATGAGTCATACATGATCTTCCTTTTCTTTTAATTTTACATCCAATAATATCAATTACAGAAGAAGATATAAAATCAATATAGATTTATTTTTTACAAAAAAAACTATTTTCAATAGTTACTGTAACATATCAAATTATTATTTCGATGAATTTAATATGAATCTGTTTTGGATAGTCATGAAATACAACACACACAAAAATACTAATACTAATATTAAGTCTCGATGTAGTTTAATAGGGAAACTTCCTACCATGACTCTACAGTCATAAATATCATCAAAGTTACAAAATGCATCAATATAGAATTTATAATTAGTACCTATAGTGGTTTTTATGGACTTACAGGAATCAAGACCAAATTATTTAACTAACTCTTCAGTATACATAGATTAGCTAAGGAAAATTCCATATTTTATTTGAGAAATTTTAATTTCATGAAATCACTCTAATTTTCCAATTAAACTCATTTCATACTTAGATGAAATCTATGTAGATAAATCTATATGATGATTTCCACTAAATGATCAAAAAATATTACATCAACACAAATTTCCCAAATTAAAATATAACTATAATTTATTTTCATAAATTCTGTTGGTTCATCATTTCCTTTCATGAAACTATTAATTAATAAAATAAATAATTCCTTTCATAATATGATTGAGGTGCTTCTTTGAGACCATACAAATAATCAATTAATTTAAAAACGTGGTAAGTGAATTTTTTTTTTAAAACAATAGGCTTTAGAATAATTAATATCTTAAGTTATAAAACAATTTATGAAACAACCTTTTACATCCATTGGATATAATTTGAATACATGAAAATTAAAAAAAAAATATTAAATTATTTAATATCATATAATATGGTAAGAGGTATAAATGAATAATAAAAATTATTTACAACCATCTTGAGAAAATCCTTGAGAAATATGTTTGGATTTTTCCTTTAATATTTATCAATACTCATCCATCTTGTGTCTAAATATACATTATTCATTATTAGCATCTTATCTAAAAGAAAATTATACAAATTACAAATATTTATTTCTAATGAACTGATTAATAGCATATTCTATATAAATAATCCAATTAGAATAATTTATTTAATAATTAATTTTTAGGAACAAAACTAGAAATAGAAATAGAATTATCATGAATATTTATTACAAAATTTCTATTTTATTACTTTAGAATGAAAATTTCCAAAAAAAATCACCAAGATTATATTTATGAATATTCCATTTTTAGGTATCTCATTGAAAAGGAGTATTCTCTCCCATAATTGATTTAACCATATGCTGAGGATTTTCTTCCCCAAAATTGAAATCTCCAAACTCATCATCAGAAACATTATAATCCTATTTAAATTTATAATTATTTTCATTGAACATTAAAAGAAAAGATTAATCAATATCAATAATTCATTTATTATATAATTTATAAGAATAAATATAATTCATATATTGATGGTGAGAGCAGCAAAATCGTTGAAAGCGGCGAGAGCGACGAAACATTCTCTTCAACCTAGAAATGGAGTTTTCGCACGCTCCTAGAGTCTTACTTTATTCTCACCAAGAGTTCCTTCAATCGTGATTGGGAGTTTTCTTTCAAGGATGACCGACTCTTATCTAAGGGTATTGGTTCTTCATCGAGTCCTATAGATTTTTCTGGGACGAGAAATAAAGGTGTTTCTTTTGCTGAAGTACTTTACGGTTATTTTGATCTGAGAAATAGAGGTACCTCTCATTCCTGTAACATTACCAGACTTGAGAATGGTGGTTTTTTTTGTAGTTTTAGATCTGGAGGCTTTGCAACAATGCATTGAACTTTGTATGAATTCAATTATTGGCCGCGTTATTTATTCCAATGGTGATAAAACCTGGTTTTATATTGATCTTAAAAAAATAATTTCTCATTGCTGGGGTTTTAGTAACTAGATATTGATTCCTATTGGGAAGGGTTTTTTCATCTCATCTTCCAATAAGGGGATGATTTTAATAGGGCTTGGGATTTTGGAAATCTTCATCTCAATCCTGGTGCTTTGAGATAATCTGAATAGGATGTTTATTTTAATCCCTTTAACCTTAAATAAACTAATTCCTAGATCTGGATCAAACTTCATGGGTTTAGTTGGATGTAATCTCATCCTAAGATCCTTAATGACCTAGCCTCATGTGTTGGCACTCCTATTACAATGGATCAGAAAACTTTGTAGGGGATCTTGGTTATTTTTCTAGAATTCTGGTTGATGTTAACCTAGAAATTAAAAGACCGGATAATGTCAATTTTATTTCTAATAGTAATAAGAATGATGTTAAAGTATAATATGAACATGTTACTTATTTTTGTGTGGTTTGAATGATTTTTGGTCATTCTGTGGTGAACTGTAGGGCGCTTTAAATGAAATTTAATGAGGTTCCCAAAGAGAAGGATTAGAAGGAGGATAATCGGAATAAAAATTATAAGAAGATATTTGTGGAAAAGGAGGGTCCCTAAAAGGATATACCTTGTTCCTATAGAGTTATAGTTACATCAAATAAATATTGGGCAGATATGTCTGAAGATGTTGAACAAGGTAGGATTCCTGATCAGCCTAGTCCTCTTGCTAAGATTGGTCAGGAAATGGATAAATATGGTGGATTCACATGCATAGAGGATCACATTTTGGATCAGAATATATCATCTGGGATTTATGACCTGGTTATGTTTTCAGAATTGGTGGATAATATTTGGGAGCTTGTGGTTTCATTTCAGGATAGTGCGAATTCTCATATTTCCCATGTATTTATTGATCATGTTATTTCACCCGTCACTTCCCCAGTTCAGGTGGATAGAGATCCTGCTCCTCCTATTGTAGATTCTTCTATAAAAGGAGTGGAACCTATTTCTTTCCAGATAGATTCTTCTCCTTCTAAAGAGGTGATTGGGCCCCCTTTTTCTTCTGGTGGTACTGCTGCACTTATTGAGGATATTGAGGTTTCTGTTGGTAATTTGACAGTGAAGGATATGGGTGTTCCTGTTTCATCCAATGCTCTAGTTGACATCCTTAATGAAAATGTTAAAAATGGAAAAGGAACCCTCAGCAATCTGGATATAAGTGATCTTTTACAAGGGGTATCTAGTACTAAGAGTAAGGCTGGAAGGCCACCTAAGTATGGAAAACGAGTAAATGTGGGGGTCAAAAAAGAAGGAAATCATCTCAGTCATAGATTTAAATGAAGCTTGTTTTTTGGAATTATCAGGGTTTGGCCAATCATGATACCATGAAGTCCCTTAGGCCCTTCATTCTAAAACATAAGCCCCTTCATATTGTTTTTTCTGAACCCAAAAGATTTTTTTCTCCTAATATTTTAAATTTTTAAAACCATTGTTTTCATTTTGTGGAATCCAATTGATCCTCATAGGATATTAAACGGTTATGGTTTTTGGCTCATTGTTCTTTATCTAATATTTCCCTAATTGCTAATATTGATCAGCATGTCACATGCTCCTTTCTTCAAGGGATCCAACATTTCTGCCCTTTTATTTATGCCCATTACTGTTATGAGGGCCGTAGTAATTTATGGATTGATATTGGGTCTATCATCTCTTTGATCTCTAGTCTGTGGTCTATTCTTGGTGATTTTAATGCCATCATGATTTCTGATGAGAATATTGGAGCCATAACTAATGTCATCTATTCTAGAGATTTCAAAGCCTTTATTGATAATAATGGGTTTATTGATGTTAATATTGTTGGGGATAAGTATACTTGGTAAAATAAAGTTTTGGATTTATTTTTTTCTAGTAAAATTTATAGGGCTTTTATCAATAAAGATTGTCTTGATATATGGGGTTCTATTTCTTGTATTAGTCTTTCCAGAATCAACTCTGATCATCATCCAATTTTTGTTGACCTTATGATTAAGGATCCCAAACTTCCTTTTCATTTTAGATTTAATAAGGCCTGGGTTAATCATCCTGAATGTAGAACTTTTATTGAAAAAAAATTAAATTATTGGAATGGTAGGGCGATTGATTTTTCTTGCATTATCTAGCTAAACCTCCCTAAATGAAATTTGAAATTATGGAGTAAATATCATTTCAGATCCATTGATTCTGAAATTTCCTCTCTTGAGGAATCTCTTCAACAAATGCAGGTGCATAATTCCTCAAATGACTTATCTAATGATGTTTTGGGTGAGACTCAGCTGGTTTCCAAGATTAATAATTTGTTTAATCTCAAAGATGCTTTGCAAAGGGACAATTTTAATCCTAATTGGTTGAGATATGGGTATAGAAATTCTAAAATTTTCAATTCTTTGCAGAGAATTAGGAATGTCTCAAGTCCTCTCTCTTTGGTTAGAAATGGGAATAATGCGTTAGACAATAGAAGGGATCTTTCTGAGCATGTTGTTACTTATTTTAAGGACCTATTTACTGGTCATGTCCCTCTTGATGATCTAGTGGAGAGTATATTTCTAACTCTTGTTAATCAAGATGATAATTCCAATCTTATGTCCATCCCTTTGGACTTTGAAATCAAAGAAGCGACCTTTAGTCTAATGTATGACAGCTCATCGGGTACATATGGTTATTTGGATTTTATCATTCAAACATATTGGGACATCATTCATGATGATGTTTGCAGGTTCGTTACTTGTTTTTTTAATGGTGGCTCTCTTACTCAGGGCTTGAATGCTCAATTCCTTGCCCTCATTCCAAAGATAGAGAATGCTAATGACATTCATTTTTTTCATAACAGTTGCAATGATCAATAAAATTTTAAAAATTATTTGCAAAATCATGGCTACAAGGTCATCCTCTATTTCCAGTAATATTGTTTATCTTAATCAGTTTGGCTTTATTAAGGGTAGGTCTATTCAAGATTGTCTTATTACTGCTCCAGAATGTGAAATCCTTCTTAAGAAATCCACAAGGGATGGTAATATTTCTCTCATGTTGGACGTCAGGAAAGATTTTGATACTATAAATTGTAATTTCATTTATATTGTTCTTTGTTTTTTTGGTTTGGATGATGTTTTCATTAATTGGGTTAAAATCATTTTGAGTCATCTTGTATCTCTGTCCTTGTTAATGGCAACCCTGAGGGCTTCTTTTCCTGTTCTAGAGGTGTTAGACTAGGTGACCCACTCTTGGCCATTATTTTTTCCATTTCGGAAGATTATCTTAGTAGATTACTTTCTATTATGGCTGGCAATGGAAAACTGCGGTCTATTAGTGCTGGTGGGTTTTTTTCTCCCACTCACTTGTTGTATGATGATGATATTATTCTTTCCACTAAATGGGATAAGAAAAATATTAAAAATATTACGCGTGCCCTTTTTCATTAGGAAAAATTCTCAGGGAAAGAGATTTGTTGTAATAATTCCTTTGTTTATTTTGGTATGAATTTTCCTATTTCTAGGAAGACTGGATTTATCTGGGATTTTGGTATTCATGAAGGTGTTTTTCCCTTTAGATATTTGGGTGTTACTATGTTTTGTGGGTGGCCTAAAGCTAGTTATTTTTTAGATATTATATGTAACATTAGATGACATCTTGCTACATGGAAGGGTAAGTCCCATTCTTTGGTAGGTCGGGTTTTCTTGGTTAGGGCTGTGATCATTTCTAAGTCTGTTTATTCTTTCATGGTCTATAAGTGGCCGATCTCTCTTATCAAGAGCAATAATGTTTCTATTAAAAATATTATATGGAGCGGTAATATTTCTAAGAGAAAATTAGTTACGGTCTCTTTGAATAATTTTTGTAAACCCTATGATGCTAGGGGTCTTGGTATTGAAAATATTGAGGTGTTTAATGATTCTTTACAAGATTCGTTCATTTGGAGGCTTGTCAATAGTATTTCGGAATCTCTGGACATTCTCCGTAATAAATTCAGGGATACGCTTAGGAATGGAGTTATTAATTATCTAGATTCTACTTTTTGGCCAACATTTAAATCCATTTTTTCTGCCATTGACTCTCATGCCAGATGGCTTGTTTCAATGAACTCATCTTTATCCTTTTGGAATGGAAATTGGACTGGATGTCTTTTAGCTGATTCCTTGATGAATGGTAGTTTTAATGTTGATCTGGATTCTACAATTAATGATAAACATGATAATATGTGGTGTCTCCCTAATCATATTGTTAATATTATCAATAGATATTGTTTATCTAACAGAGAAGATTTTTGGGCATGGTGACGTGCTATAAATTACCTACTGACTTCTAAATTTTTTTATAGTCATTCTCTATCCTGCAGTATAGGGTGTAAATGGATGAGGGATCATCATATGATCCTTATTAGGACCTCTCAGACAACTTTTTCCTGGAGACTGGCTCATGGGAAGCTTCCTACTGATTTTTTCCTTCAGAAATGTGGCATCTCTCTCTGTTCTTCATGTGTGTTTTGTCATCAACATAGGGAAGATATTGATCATTTTTTTATTGGTTGTGTCAATGCCTCTTTAATGTAAAAGGCTGTTTTTGATATTTTTGAAATCCCTATGCCTAATATGTCTTCAATTCATCATTTCATTCAAGGCTGTAATTCTATTTTCTCTCCCCCCAATTGATGGATCTTTTTACAGTCGATGCTTCTGAACTCCTTCATTTTATTTGGTTTTCTCGGAATAAGATGATTCGCGATAGATTTACCTTCTTGGTAAGTGGGGTTTTATCACCTATTCTTGGTGCTATGCCTAATGTTGATATTCCAAGGAAGCATTTTTGCTTCATCTTGGTTCATGATTTTTCTGTTCTTAACCAGATTGGTGTTAAGGGTAATTTCAAGCCTCTACATGGTACTTTATAAGTTCTCTGGAAGGAACCAAATTTTGGTTAGATAAAATTAGATTCAGATGGTGCTTCTATGGGTAATCCAGGGCGTTCTAGTTGTGGTGCTATTTTCAGGAATCATAAAGGGGACATCCTTGGTTGGTTCCATGGTTCTTGTGGCTTTGCATCTTCACTTGAGACTGAAATGCATGGCATTATCGTTGCTGTCGATCAAGCTGTGAAGCATGGTTAGGATAATTTATGGATTGAGAGTGATTCTTTTGTTGTTATTTCGGCCACATGGATGGGTATTTATCACTTGTCTTGGAAGCTTACTAATCGTTGGATTAATTGTTTGGAGACTTTATTTTCTTTGAATAATATTATGACTCACATTTATAGGGAAGCCAATTCTGTTGCTGATGGGCTGGCTAATAAAGCAGTTAATGGAGTTGATTTTTTTTGGGATGATCAAGTTCTTGATGATCTCCTTCCTTTTCTTAAAAAGTACTATGAAAAGTCTCCCATTTTTAAACTTTTTTAAGCTATATCATATCCATGTTTGTTGCTGTTTTTTAAATAATTTTGGAACCCTGTGTGCTGCCTTTCTATTTGGGGTCTGTTTGCTTTAGTTGTATTCTTTTCTTCATCTTTGGAGAGTCTTGTTTCTTTTTCTACAGGTTGGAAGTAGAACCGGTTGTGCTGCATTTAGTTGCAGTGGTCTACCCAAATTCTGGTGAGCCAACAGTGATACCCTTGGGGGTGAAGGTGTTATTTTAGGCCTGGGCCGCTGGAGGTTCTTCTGTCATGGAGAAATCTGACAAGATCCGGACACCGCATTTATTTTTTCCACTAGAAATATTTTATCCAACCTAAACAATGGGGATGAGGAGATAATACCAGAATCAGTTAGATCCTCAACTGCGGAAATGGAGGCCGGAGTGGAAGGGGATGAGCGTCACTATGTTCATTCTCGGTGGTCAGTTTTTGTTTATTTTTCTTTCATCCCAGATCCCACCCTATTTTAATGGACTAGTATTTTTAATTGGACCAAATAATTCAATATTTCATTATTCTTCAGTTATATAAGTAGAAATATTCATGGTGGTTTTGATGGATTCCTTCTGTTATGTATCTTTTAGAAAAAAACAAAAAAAATTATTTACTTACCATCAAGTTGGGTAGATATACATAATGTCTATAAATTTCTAAAATTTTTATCAATTTTAAATGACACTGTCTAAGTCCCATAAGACAATTAAAATCATCAGTTTCAATATTAGGACACTTTAAATTGTGACTTGATATATAAAATAAAAAAATGATAAATATTATCTTTTCTATTAGCATAAAATAAAATTTTTTACATTTATAAAATATAAATATATATTATTATCAAATATATCATACATGACATAATTTTATAACCGTTAAATAATTTTTTTATTTTCATTGAAATCATCAAAATATAAAAAAATTTAAATTAAAAAAACATAAGAACTGTGTACTTTACCAAAATCATTAACCCCACCTATATAATTATATGCAAATGTTATGGATCCTCAATCATATATGGTGTAAGGGAAAAAATTCAATAGGTAACCAATCATGTGGTGAGAAAAACCAATTTTCAGGTACTATGGGTCATTATTGAGACATCCAATTCATTTTTCCGACACAAATCTATTATTTTATATTTTTATGTACCCATGTTATTTTTTTTAAACTAGGTTAGAAATAAAATTATTATGTACCCATGATGATTTAAGACCATAATTGTAAGGAACATTAGAAAATAATTTTTTTAAATATATTTATTGGTAAAACCAAGAGATTGAGAAAATATAATTTAACATTCATTATCATAATAACCTTTCAAATAATTGTTTAATCATGTAACAAGTGAAACATTTATTGGAGTAATTTTATAAAATTTCATATCGTGTAATATATGAATTTAAAATTGTAACCATGAATATTTTTATCTTTATTTAGTCTCATTAATGATATGATCATATCATTTTTTCCTTTCCTTGGCTAAATGTTAATTGCATCTAATTTGATCTCACCACATTCTTTTTAGGTCTATCAATTTCTATATGAACATACACTAAATCTAAATAGATCATACCATAAGAACATAATGTAGAATTTAATATTTCTTCATTGAGGTAATCGTTATCCTTATTGTGTTTCATATTTTATTTTATAAACCTTATATTATTTTAAAATTGATTATAAAATCCAGTAACCCTTGAAACATCATTTTTTAGTTTTTTATTTTCATCATATATCTCAACAAAACAATAACCATCCCTATAAAAATAATATCTATAATTATAGTTATTACTTACTTCATTTGAATTTATCACCATTAAGAACTAGTTTACTATCTCAGGTTAAAATCAAGATTCATCACATGAGTCTCATACTTCGGTGAAACTCCATCGAACATGAAAGTTTTTTTCAATTCAATTTTATATATTTTACCATTAACTTCTTACTTTTTCATAAGAGGTTCGGGTTTGATGTGTCCCTTCTTTTCTACATTCATAACACGTTTCATCTAGTCCATTTTTGTTACCCTTATTTTCAATTTTACTAATCCTTCTATATTTTAATGCATAATTTTTAAACTCTTTCTTTTACTTTTGTAAATTATAAATACCTCGTATAATATGTTCATTCTCTCCATTATCGCATTACTATGCCTCTGATTTATAAGATACATAAATAAAATTTATATTATATTTCAATGAAATTTCTTTCTTCTTTGTAGTCACTTCTACTATAATATACTTCAACCCATGTTCAAATTGTATAAGAGACACAATGAGTTCATCCAATGTTTATTTTTTAAAATTCATAATTTAGTTAATGGAAACCTTCTTTTCATGCCACATCTCTCGTAGAGCTCTCAATAAACCTTCTACTAGTACGAGGATCTCCAAATACTATCCAAGTGAATTCTCTCAATTCCCAAAGACTTAAAATTGGTGGAACATGTGATTTTTTATTTAATCTACAACTAGATTGAATTCATGGTATATATCATGAAGAATAATGAGAATAAAACAAATTAGTGAGTAGCTTTTAGAATCTAACAAATTTCATGAGCTGTCTTACAAGAAGACACATAGATAAAAACTCCTCTATTAATATCATAATATAAATTGTGAAAATGTTTTAAATTTAAAAAAATTATAGTCTCATAGTCTCATTTAATTGTTTCTGAGAAAACATATAGAAGAGTGTATGATTTTCCCATATTAAAAAAGTTTTAAATTCCCATCTATTTCATGTATTCCTCTCTTTGGGTTCTCCATTAACTATTATTGTTCCCAACAATGTTTCCTAGCTTATGAGGAATCTGAGAATCATTTGGGTTCAATCATTCTATATTAGTGATCATTCCCTTATAATATGATGTATAGGAATATTTTAGTATAAATAAAATAAAATAATAATCTAAAGAGGGATATTATAATTAGAAAATGATAAACCATTAATAGAAATTATTTGTATCAAGAAATAGAATGTTAAATCATAGTAATTAATAAGAATAATATTATATGACACATATTAATATGTTTGATATTGTAATGATATATGGTCTAGAGGGGGTTATTAGAAAATACAAAACAATTTATTCCAAAAGATGATTATTTATGTTTATTTTTAGTGATATTTAATAGTTGAAATAATGAAACAAACATAGAAATTTTTATACCAGGCATGCCCAAATATAGCCTAGTCAATTTTTTATACCTCTCTACTAAATGATAGATATATGAGCACTATAATAATTTTTAGGGAGAATTATAACCCCATTATTGGACCATTTTCGAGGAGAGGTATAAACAGAACAATGAAATTTAATGGGGTGTGAAAACATAATTATATTTTTTCATTAGAAACTAAGAGTCACATCCCAAACATTGTGACCAAATAATCTAGGTGTCACCACCTAAGGATGAGGAACCAAAAAATTATATAAAATCCTTAATATAAAAAATGGTGTTCATTGAAGGTTGGAAGTAGTGTTATATAATCAAGATGCCAAATGAAATTGATATATGATGAATAAAAAAAGGTACTAGTTTTTGAGTAATGGATTAGATCGTCTCCTCAAGGTAGTAGAAGTTTGAGAAGATGAAATTTGAAACATAATAGATTGTCCAATTAATGAAATAGGTATCACATACGATATTTAAAATTTGAAAAAATGGAATCATCGTAGATTTATGTTTAAAAATAGAAACATAGTATGTATGAATATGTTTAGTGCATCCCCTAAATTTTTCTAGCACAATTTTATTGGATCTGTAATGTATAACTAATAAAACAAATATTTGCGTAATGAAATTCAAAATCATATGTAATTGAATTATTCAACGTAGGGAGAACTATACTCCAGAATAATTCTAACACATATTTTTTATTAGAAAATATAATGAAAAATTTATATTTATTAGAATAACCCACTAATGTTAATAATAATTCATAGAATGCCCATAAATTTTGTAATATTAATTAATCCAAATAATAATTTCATTTTAATCTAATGCATCATGTAACTTAATAAAATTAATTATACTTATTTAATACTGATAAATGTATTTTAATAAATTCCACATCATTTAACAATAATATATAAGATTATAAGATTAAAAAATTTAATAAAATATAAGAACATTGTTATTCTGAAAGAATCCTTGTAATGTCGCGAATATTTAAAAAATGTCCAGCCATTTCAAAAATGTCTATCCGTTTTTTAAATTCATCACCATTGAAAAAAATTCCTTTATTGGAAAATTTTTCACCATTTATAAGGGTCACATCATTGTAAAATGTCTCACCATTGGTTAAAAAAATTGATTCAGAATTAAATATATTAATAATTTAATCACAATTGGAAAAAAAATTTACGTGACATTATTTTTAAACATGATCAACTATTGAGAGAATATGATCTGGAATTAGAGAAGAAATAATTCACCATTAGTCTAGAAAATAAAACATTGTTAATTATGAAATATGTTACCAATGGTTGTAGAAAATTTCACAGTTATAATAAATATGTGTCACCATTGATGTGACAAATGAGTCACCATTGGAAGTTGAAAATGAGTCACTATTTGAATCATTGTTGTATAAATGTGCCATGATTGGTTTTTTAAATGATATGTTAATTCATTTTTTAGAAATGATCCACCATTAGAAACATTAGAAATGAGAAACCATTTAATTATTCAAAAATGAGAAAATTTTATAAAGATAATGGATCGACCATTGAAAACTAATGAGCCAGCCAATGCTGATATTGGTAGAGGTTAACCTCTATTGGAAACAAGAATCCAATGAAACAAGCCTCTCTTGCAAAGAGATATTATCCACTATTGAGTATAATTAAAATATAGTTTCTTATATAGAATGAGTTTCTCGTAAATACCATAGAAGGTATTACATGCATTTCAGAATAAATAAGATTCTATGCCTGAAGAGTAATATGTTTGAGGAGCTTCCGTGGTGGATAGAGGCTAGTGGAGGAAGATGATTAATAATAATTCATCATTTTATATTATAATTTTGACACAGAAACAACAATGAATTTTTAATAATTAAAAGTAAATGAAATATAATTTTTCCATTAGGAATTAATTGATTAAAATATTGGGTTCTTTCAATGTAATGAATATTAATTTAATCCCCAAAAATTTAGAAGAAGAAAACATCAAAAAATTTACAAAATGATTTTAAAACCAGTAAAATAATTACATCTATTCGACCTATTTTTAAGGTATGTAAACAAAATTATATTTATTTCATGTAGTTTAACGAAATCAAGGTAAAATTTATACATTTATAATAAAAATATATATGTGATTCTAAGTAGAAATTAATTTGAAATCAAACTCCTGGATTCCACTTCTAAGACTAGGTAACCTATAGGCACACAACCATTTAAAGAGATTTATTACCTCATTCCCTTTTTATCAGTTCAACTTTATGTTAAATAATTATTTAAACATTAATTATCTCTTAGAAATTCAAAATTAAATTTCATTAGCATCATACCCAGAGACCAACAAACCTTTAAAATTGTTACCACAATATTTCGTTCTAGAAAAATCCAACCCCATTGGTTAATATCATTTGTTCAATTATTTATTTACATCATTAGTTTCTCATATTCCCTAGCATCCTATAAAAACATTCTATGCTACTAAACACAAGGGGGATCAGCACGGTGAGAAGATAACTACTAGTCGATTCTTTGCCGCCTATAGCAAGAGTGTATACCCATCCTCCTTTGATAAGCAAGACATGGAAAGCACGTGGAAGACCCCATGTTTCTTCACCCCTTTCTAAAGAAGTGTAAGAAAGACTAGTTGCCTTGGGTAGGGGGTAAAGTAAACCAGATAAACAATAAAAGAAATATCAAGCATCCAAACATTCACATACAACCCGTTACATTGTGACTAGTGTCCTCTCTGACACCCACATGCATAAACCGATGCATCTCACCACTCTAGGTGTCATCTATTGCCACATCCAATAGGCCTCCCTGCCCAAACATATCACAACATCCATCCAGGATCACATCATAATACAAGCATCAGGAAAAGAGACATCATATCAAATTGGGATCTTCTCCCTTATACAAGAAAAAAGGGTAACTCAAAACCCTATAAGGAATATCTTTTATCAAACAATCAGTTCTTTAATCCATCTTGGATAAACCAATTTTTAATTCTTAGGTTCCAAATATGGGAAACCTAAATAATAATCTATCACAAATAATTAAACATGATTATGCACAAATTTGATTAACATCAAATTACAACAACACGAGTCAAATTCATTCACATGCCTCTTTATCTTTATCCAAGAAATTATCAATTAATTCCGGCTTTACATTCTTTACCAATTTCCATTACGAACAAGAATAGATATCTCTCTATCTTGAAAAACAAGATGCAATAAGATGTGATATATATTAACTTATATATCTACTTCCAAAATTTATTATGTCAATTTCATTGTGATCTAGTTGGATAAAACATGAAAAATGTACAGTTGCACATAAAAGAAAAAAAGAAAAGAATACCCTACCTCACATAGTTCTTGTAATTTTTATACAAGAATGATCCACACCATGAATCATGATCGCCTCCCCCTGTGTCTACTGTATCCCCCTGAGCATGCTGTTGTACGATCGCACCAACTGAAACCCAATAAATCTCCATTAGAAGTATGGAGATCGCATAGCATAATAGGTAATGGACAAAAATAATGAGAAGAACCCAAACGAACTATAATAAAACACCCTTATATCGATGAAGAATTGACACTTGGTGGTCCCACCAAAATAGGGGGTGCATATGCAGTAGTAAGAAACATTCAGGGAAAACGATCTGAGGATATAGGTTCGATCACACAGATCCAATGGGAAGAAGGAAAAGTTCAAGTGTCTCACACAAGGGGATGAGAAGGGATATCAAGGTAGGAAGATATGTCATTCCTGTTGAAGATTTAATGAATAAGGGGTTTAAGATATGATGGATTTTCCATTAAATGCAGATCGCATTAAACTACACTGTTTGATCAAGTAAAAAAATTCCTGAGCCTTATAAGAAATTAATATTGGAGTTATGGCCTTTGAATCTGCCATATTTTTTTAAAAAGTAATTAAATGAATTTTACGTCAACGGAAAAGTTAAAGGGGAAAAATTGCATGAAGCTAGACACACTGTTCAAAAACTAAAAATTTGGAAAATGAAAAACAATGTTCATTAACCTCACCATTGGAACCTCACCATTCGAGAAACACTGTTCGTGAACCCAAAATTTGGAAAAGTAAACAGGTCACCATTGGAAGCTAACCACTATAGAAACATTGTTCCTGAACCTCACTTTTGGAACCACACCGTTCTAGAAACACTATTCACGAACCCAAAATTTTTCAAAGGAATGATGTCACCATTGGAACCTCACCATTCTGGAAACACTGTTCATAAACCTCACCATTGGAACCTCACAATTTGAACTGTTCATAGAAGGTGACCAGTGACACTGTTCACATAAGGTCATTGATGTCACTATTCACAATTGTCTACTATAGGAACTGTTCATCGATGGAACTGTTCAGAGAAATGGAAAATAGGAAAAGTGTTGGGGAAAAGTCTCCTGGATCTACCGAAACACCTCATACACCAGATTTTCTCATGGGAATAGACCATAGAGGTTTGGGCCATTACATTTGATACCTCTCAAAATATTATCGTCGCAAAGAATTCAAAACCCACCTTAAGTGAAAAAGAAATGGGTCTGAACAACCACCCGTTGAAACACCTCTCCAAAGAGAGGAACCCTCAAGAAGCAACAAATGTAATCCATATTATAAACATGAAAGTTATATATCCACAAAGGCTACATCAATACATGAGAAGAGTTAAACATCAATCAAATTTGGGTACAGAGAACGTATCTCGGACTCACGTTCCTAGGTACTCTTCTGCATGCCACCATGTCTCCCAAATATATGAACCAAGGGGATAGAACGCCCATACAAAACATTCTCTTTGTTGTCATGAATATCCATACGTGTCTCCCCAGTGGTTGCGTCATCATCTACATTGATCTCTCCCCAATCAATTATTTCAGTATCATCAGGAAGTTATTGACATAGCTGTGATACATTGAAAACATCATATATTTGACTCATATTCGGGGGAAGTGCTACTATATATGCCCGAGATCCAGCATGAGCTAACACCTCGAAAGGACCAACCAACCGGGGAGAAAGCATACTCTCACAAACAAACCATCACTTCCCATGACAGGGAGTATCCTTCAAAAACACATGATCCCCAAAATCAAACTATAAGGTTATCCTCTTTTGATTCGCATATGATTTCTGATGACCTCACGCTGTCTTCATCCTCTCACTAATCACCAAAACAATCTCTATTGTGTTATACACTAGTTGTGGTCCGAGAATTGCTGATACTCTCACCCCAGTCCAGCGCAATGGATAATAAAATGGTCGACCATACAAGTTTTCAAATGGCACCATACTGATGGTGGAGTGAAAAATATTATTGTAAGTGAACTACACCAAGGGTAAGTTCCTCATCCACGAACCACCAAAAACAAGAAGACAAGAGCATAACATGTCTTAAAGGGTTTGGGTGGTTCACTCTATCTGACCATCTGTT
The DNA here is from genome assembly GCA_963277665.1 of Viscum album. Lineage (NCBI taxonomy): Eukaryota > Viridiplantae > Streptophyta > Magnoliopsida > Santalales > Viscaceae > Viscum > Viscum album. The sequence goes on from OY728127.1 coordinate 817,049,657, forward strand.
TGAGGATGATAATTAGTGTTAAGGCATACCTGAGATCCGAATACATGCTGGAGACATATCCCCACCCAATAAGTAAAGAGAGGAACTTGATCAGAAATGATCATCCTTGGGACCCCATGATGTGTCTCCAACACCTCTAGATGTTGCCTCAAAAAAACATCCACTCAGCTCGACTCCTTGATTTCTATAAATTGGGATGATTTTTTCAACCGATCCACTACCACCCAAATTGCATCATGTCCTCTTAAAGCTTGAGGTAAGCTAGTAAAAAAGTCCATTGAGGTGTCCTATGACATCCAATGAGTAACATCAATCAGTTGGAGTAGAATACTTGGAACATACGGTCCGACCTTCACCTTCTGGAAGACCAAACATCGAGACACAAACTCTGCAACATTATCCATTAGTCCAGGCCATCAAAAATGGCTTCTCAAGGATCGATACATATTTTTCACTCCAGGATGAACCGATAAAGGAGAACTATGGAACTCTCAGAGAACCATATCACTCATTATCAAAGGAACGAATATCATTCCATGATACAACACTCGGTGTTGTTCATCCTCAGACCAACCATTAGTGGCCTCGCCAAAGACAACTCGGTCCCTCCAAACCTCCACCTATAGATCCCCTAACTTGAACTCTTCCACCTGATACACTAGAGATGACTGCTTCATCATATAAAAAAGAAAACCGCTTCTCCCATCTTCACCCTTATCAATATGTAATGCTGGCAGTTCTTCGATTACACTCCATGAGTCACCAGATTCATGCACTACATCACTGCGTGACTTCTGACTAAGCACATCAGAAACAACATTCCCCTTTCCAGGTTTATAAAATATTTCAAAGTTGTATTCCTATAATAACTCCATCCACCGACATTGTCGCAAGTTCAAGTCACACTGAATGAAAACATACCTCATGCTCTTATGATCGGTGATAACCACAAAGTGCTCACCAATGAGGTAATGTCTCTAAAACATCAGTGCAATCACCAAGGTTGCACACTCAAGATCATTGGTTGCATAGATACATTCATGGGGATGAAACTGTTGAGACCCATATGAAACAAATGATATTTGCTGCATCAGAACATCTCCCAACCCCAGATGCGAAGCATCACAGAAAACATCAAACTGAACTCCCTCAACTGGAAGACAAAGTACTATAGCACTTACTAACTTCTCCGTCAGATACTCAAAATCTTCTTGCCACTAATAAATCCATATGAACGTCTGATCATTCCTCTTCAAAGCTGTTAGAAGCGTTGAAACTCGAGAGAAATCGGCTACAAACCTCATGTTGTATCCAGCAAGAACATGGAAACTTCACACCTCTAACACTATCTTGGGGGCTGCACAAGACAAAACTGCTTCTATCATCAATGGATGCAAAACTACTCCATTGTGGGACACAACATGCCCAAGTAAACAGACTTTACGAGCCCAAAACACACATTTTGATAACTTACCAAATATCTGGTGTTGACAGGAACTCCCAAAACTGCATGTAGATGTTCTGCATACTCCTCCTCAGACGTGGAGTACACAAGGATGTCATCAATGAAAACCACTATTAACTTTTCTAGCAACTCATGGAACACAAGGTTCATTAATCCTATGAGCACAGTTGGAGCAATTGTCACACCAAAAATCATTACAACAAACTCAGAATTCCCATGATTTCAACGAAATGTAGTCTTTGGGATATCCTCATCCTTCACACACATTTGATGATATCCTGACCGCAAGTTGATCTTTTAGAACCTACTTTCCCCATTCAATTGATTGAATAAATCATAAAAACGTGGAAGAGGATAGAGATTCTTCAGTGTCAGTTTGTTTAAGTGATGATAACTGACAGACAACCTCAAATTACATTCAACCTTCTTCACAAACAAAACTGGTGCACCCCACAGTGAAACACTCGACCGAACAAAACCCCACTGTAACAGACCATCATGTTGTATATGAAACTCTCATAACTCCTAAGGGGTCATCCTATATGAATACATAGTGATAGGAGATTCCCATAGTTGTATCTTGATCCCAAACTCAATTAATAATCGAGTGGGTAATGTTACAACCTATTTTGGAAAGACATCAGGATACTGTTATACGAACCTAGGAAATTCCAACTACTGAACCTCTAATGAACTCAGAATCAACTCAACCATCTTGGATGATAAGGATAGAACATGCCTATGACCCATATGAGGGTCTCACATGCCAACATACACCAATGACTATCTATCCTCATCAAAGTGAATGACATGCTTCCTGAAGCAATCCATGATTTCCAACACCTAACACAACCAATCCATGCTGAAGAAGAAATAATATGGCTGTATTCGTAAACATAGTTAATCTCCTTACCAGCGGTGCTGCCCCAACACTAGCTCACAATATCTACATACATAAAACAAGTCAGATCGACGTCAACTAGCGTAGTCAATGCCAATGGAACTGGAAGCCTCTATACCTCATGTCCCAAAGCATGGAAAATGTTTGGTGATATAAAGGTGTCTGTCCCTCCTGAATCAAACCTGGCATACACCAAGGTAGAGAACAAACAAAGGGAACCATGAACAATGTCTGGCTCGCCCAGAACTAGAAACACTAAAGCGTGAAGCTATCCACAACCACCTCCATGCCCTCTCTGACCTTAATTACTACCACCACCATTGTTGCGCTATGCTCTATGAGGATGGGGAGTGTCAAGAGGTTGTCCTATTCCTTCCCCACCCACCATCTACTGATCTAAAGCTAGTGTAACTTGATTCTACTACCTCGGCTGCCACTACATTAACATAGGAACCTGGAATAGAGCACCTGGTGCACAGAAACTTATTTGAATAGGAGGGAACTCTTTCTTCTGATGACCTCAAACACCACAAGAAAAAAAGTTCTTGAACACTTGGCATTGGGATGAGAGTTGCTACCCCCAGAGAAATGAGATGTTGAGGGTTGTGACCTACCCCCAGCCGAACAGAAACTCTTCTTCCCTTAAAACTGAGAACCTCGCACCACAGCTCTGCTTCATGAGAATGCAGTAAGACTCCCCTCTAGTGGTGATCCAATTATAGACAATGTACTCTTGATAACCTATGACCTTTCCAGCACCTCAAGCTATGTTTACATCATAAATGGTGTGACTTTTTTCTAGATCTATGGAGGAAAAGACTCCTCAAAATGCCTCTCCCTGATCTCATAATCTAGTAACATATCCGATGCATATCGTAGAATGATACTAAAATAGATTCCAAAATCTCTCCTACTGGATCTCCCATGTTTAAGGGTAAAAAGCTCTTGGAGACTAGATGCCATTGTGGTCAAAGAATGAAACACGACTCTAAACATGTCTTGGAACTCCTCCCATGAGATCGCTGACTCCTAATGATCCATGAGGAACAAGAACCATCACTGCCTCACTGCTCCACTCTATATTTTCACAACCAAAGAAACCCAGTTCTCCTTTCGAGCACAAATCAAATTGATGCATATCTCGACCCCCTCCAACCAGTCTTCCAAGACTACATCTGAAATAGAACCCTCTTACCTCTGCATACTCTGGTTCTGAAACTCTTGGAGTATCCCCCTCTATATTTTGTCGTTTTCAACCTCTACAATGTGACAATATGCTGGCACAACCTATTAGACATCTTCAATGCGATTCTGACAAGGACATAGACATGGAGCCATACCTACAAAATAACAAACACTTAGAGGTCCGAAACCTGGAATATGGAAGACTCGACATTAGTTAATCTTTTGTTTTCTTTTATTCATTTTAGGATATCCTATCCCAAGGTCTACCCATTTAGGAACAAAAATAATTTAGAATGATCAATGGTCCTTTCCATGGTATATACCATGCAACTAGTATCACCTCATTTAGTACCCATTGCAATCCTAATGGTATGTACATCTGGTCATAGGGGGCCCTAAATTCCTATGTATCATCTGGTCTCCAGCGTTTACATCACATGATTAACATGAATGCCACTATTTACCTACCAACTCATGCATCCTCACCTATTATTAACTCTATACTTCATCCTATCCCTCAACCAGACCTCCGACACCACTCTGTCATGACCCCCTCCCCAAAAAGTGTACCCCTCCTGGGCCTGTAATGTGATAAGGGAGATAATGACCCCTGAGTACCGCATTCATTAGGCCCTAGGTTTGCGACTAGCACCGAGGGTTTAGTAAACACACAGATTTGGGGAATTACACTCTAAGAGAACACATGTGGATGAGATAGATAACACAGACACCAACCAACTCCAAGTAAGACTGCAATATAAAATAAATCCCAAGTACACATATATAATGTCATGAAAAACTACTTCAACTGATGGGGTAGAACTGCAAGTACCCAAAAGAAATTAAAAACAACAGAAACCATAATGCCCAAACAGCTACTGCAACCCAAATCTAGTAGAAACCAACATGATCCCCAACTTTCTCTAAGTGACTTGAAAGAAAAAGTTTATATAAAAATAGTGACAGAATACAATATTCTTGTTAGGATCATCCCCGAAGCCTCTCCTATAAAAGTAAATAAACCATGATAAGGAATAGTGAACAATAATTGAAACTAACTCATCACTTGAATATGTATACTATGTTCCCAGCCACACCACAGATAATCTCACCAAGTAATGCATACAATAGTATATAATATAATAATGAATATCAAGGGTACCATGCTACTAATTCCCCTTTGGTTTTCCACTTTTCCCCAACGTCGCACATCCTAAGCCTCTCTCTCCAAAAAAGGCTAGCCTGCAGACACCTAGGTGAAGCACCAAAACATGCACCAAATGAAACCACACCCCCAGGTCCACACATGATGTAACCAAGTTGTTTTTGTGAGACACCACTTTGCGCATAAAATGTATCATACATCATTTATTAATCCTCAAGCCATAATATCCCATACACAGAGTAAGAATCCTCAAGCTGTCTCAACCTTTACACGTTATGCCTATAGTTGTCCATAGAAAACTATATCCAAAATATATCTTTGTGAATAACCATGAACCATTACAGCCCTATACACACATATATGGGAAAAAACCGCTATGCCTACCAACACAAGTAACTACCAAGAGAATACAGAAGGGGAAAAGGGGGTAGTCAGTCATCCATCCTCCCGCCAGAATGTTGGGGAAAACACCCCCTTGGCACAGAATCCCCATGGTGTAAGTTGCCTAACTGGTGGGGTGGAATGTCTTATAGAAACACAAAAATTTCAGAATATACTATAGCTCAAAAACACACTCTGTGCATAACCTAGTCGTAGACTCAATTGCAGCTAACATATCTCAAACTCACGACTACCACATCTAAGAATAGGTAACCTATAAGCACACAACAATTTAAATAGATTAATACCTCATTGTTTTTTATTAGTTCCACATTATGTTAATTAATTATTTAAACAATAATTATTCCTTAAAAATTCTACATTAAATATCATTAGCATCATACCGAAAGTCCACAATCCCTTTAAAATTGTATCCTCAACATTTTGTTCCAGCAAGATCCAACCCCATCTGTTAACATCATGTATTCAATTATTTACTTATAACAATACATTCCCATTTCCCCAGGCAATCTAGAAAATCATTACATGCTACTAAAAACAAGGATTCTCAACATGGTGAGTAGATAACTACCTGTTAAGTCTTTGTTGCCTATAACAAGAGCATAGACCCATCCTCCCATGAAAATCTAGACATGGAAAGCACATGGCATACCCCACGCGTCTTCACCCCTTTTGGAAGAAGGGTAAGAAAGAAAATCTACCTTGAGAGGTGGGAAAATTAATGAAGATAAAAAATCAACAAAACATCAAGCACTAAAACTTTCACATCAAACCCGTTTCATTGTCCCTAGTGTCCTCTTCGAAACCCACATGCATAAACTGATTAATCTCACCACACTAGGTTTCATCATCTTCCACAGCTAGTAGGCCTCCCGGCCCCCACATATCACAAAAGCCATCCATGATCACTTCACAACCCAAGAATAAAGAAGAAAAACATCATATCAAATTGGGCTCTTAGACAATAAACAAGAAAAACGGGTAACACAGAACCCTACTAGGAATTATCTTTTATCAAACAACCAGTTCATTAATCCATCATGGATAAACCAATTTATTATTCATAGGTTACAAATATGGGAAACCTAATAAGTAATCTATAACAAATAATTAAACATTCTTGCTTCACCAATTTGATTAACTTCAAATTACAACAACATGAGTAAGATTCATTCACATAACTCTTAATCTTTAGCCAAGAGATTATCAATTAATTTTGGATTTACATTTTTTACCAATTTCCATCATGAACAAGAATATATATCACACTATCTAGAAAAATAAAAAGCAATACCATGCGATTGAAATTAACTTATTTATCTCGTTCAAATATTTATTAAGTCAATTCCATTAGGATACAATGGGATAAATATGCTAAACGTATAGTTTCACATAAAAGAAAATAAAATCAAATAATCCCATACCTTAATCAATTATTATCATTATTTAAACAAGAACTATCCACACAACGATTCACGATTGCCTCCTCCTATGTCAACGGTATCCACACAAGGATGTTGCGGTATGACTGGACCAACCGGAACCCAAGATAACTCCAATAGAATTATGGAGACCACACACCATAACCTGGAAAGGAGAAACATAAAGATATGAACCCAAAATAATGATAATAAAATACCCTTATATCGATGAAGGATCGACACATGGTGGTTGCACCAAAATAGGGGGTGTACATGTAGAATTAAGAAACATCAAGGGGAAATGATCTGAGGATTTAGGTTTGATCACACTGCTCCTATGGAAGAAGGAAAAGATCAAGACTCTCCCATTAGGTAATGAGAAGGTAGATAATGGGAGGAAGATATCTCATCACTTTAGATGATTTAACGGAGCTGCTGTTTAAGATACGATGGATTTTCCATTAAAAGAGGACCGCATTAAACCACGCGGTTTGAACAAGTAAAAACATCAAGAGCCATAGGAGAAATTAATATAGGGGTTATGGCCTTTTAATCAGCCTTAGAGTCCTTAAAATAGGGCTTTAAATTCATTTTAGGTCAAAGGAAACGTCAATGGGGTGAAAATGTATGAAGCTTGAAACACTGTACACAAACTCCAAATTTGGAAAAGGAAAACACTATTCATGAACTTCACAGTCATGACCCATCCCCTGGGGCCCACTCCGTGACTACCCAAAGCCTGCCTTCCGTAGGCCAGGGGCTGATGACTAGCACCAAAAGCGAAAATCCCTAAAAGTGGGAAGGCATTGCTTTTGTAAAGTTTAAACACACACAATAGAGTATGAGATGGAAGTAAGACGCAAAAAAACTGTATACAAATGAGTGTTGAAAGGTAAAAGTGGACGGAAATACAAGCCCAGCAGGAAAGTACAAGTACTACTAATGAAAAAGTAATTCACCTACTGGGTCCTCCTCTAGGTATTCCTACCTCAAAGGAAGGTACAAATAGCCTCCTCAGCACTCCATGTCTGTAAATCTTATCCATGTACCGGCTCACCGTAAGGTCCACCTCCTTGTACCATCCAGTCCTGCTACTCTGATATTCAGTCGGCGATGTCTGACGTCTGCAACCAACACAATGAGGTGCGGGCATAGCCAGTTCAGGGTGAGTATAACTATACTTAGTAGGGACCCTGAGACCCTTAAGGTCTCTAAAAATCAAACAAGGATAAACCCAAAATTAAGAAATCAATGGATAGACATTACTTAGGTATATAACCATACATATACCTTAGTTATCTAGTAACCCATATCAATAATGAAGAAAACATAGATTTCAATGACTTAGCTCACACAGGTATACAAATTATGTAGAGAGATAGAGATGATCAGATAGAGACACTGAATCATCAGAGCTACCAGACCAACATATGATCCAGGACCAGCTGTTCTGTCGGACCAAAAAATGATCCATGAATAGAAGTTAGAACTTTTAGACCAACACATGAGCCAGGAATAGTCTTCCGAGCTATCAGACCAAATCATGATCCAGGTCCAGCTGTTCTGTCAGACCAACTCATGAACCAGGAATGAAAGTTAGTACTTTCGGGCCAACACATGATCCAGGAACAGTCGTCAGAGCTATCGGACCAAAACATGATCTAGGTCCATCTACTCTTAAGGACCAACACATGATCTAGTAAAATAAGTAATAACTATCAGAGCAACACATGATCCACAAAAATTCATCACAACTTTCGGACCAACACATGATCTAGGAATAGTCAATCGTGCATAGCGAACGACAAGGTTTCCACAAATTAAGCTTGATTATGGGAGGGTCCGCAATTCAAGACATGTTTCAATAAATCAAATACGAAGAATTACTACTTATAAGAATCTCAATGGTGAACCTTTCCATAGGGGTCTCAACACAACAGACGGTGTGTCGATCAGATGCCCGGTCTGTGAGTTATTAACTTTTTAGTCATGGGGTCCAGGTTGGATTCGTGTACGATCCAACCAGGCTGTATCTCAAATATACCCCAATCTCCAGTGTGTTAATATCAAAGGGACCGTCGCGTTCCATGAATGCCAGCGCTACTAATAGTTCTTCAAATGAATGTTCGGTGCCAAAGATATGGCCGAAAGAATGTAAAGGGGTTAGAAATGGGCTCGAGTCCGGTCCGACCCGGTCGGACCGTCTCATGCCAAACCAGTCTGGGCTGACCCGGTCTAGTTTGGCCTAGTCAGACCCGTTGGGTATGAGCTGGCCTATTGGGTGGGTCATCCCGCTTGGTTTTTCCCAGTCCACTGCTTCCGGCCCAACAGACTACGATGGCTATTCGGCCCGGTGGTCGCCGCATAGGCGGCTCGGCCAGAAGGCTAGGTGCCGGTTTGGCCAGCGCCACGAGGGGCACACCTCTGGTGACTCGACCTAGAATTATGAGCTGGTTCGGCCAATGATGAAACAAAGGATGCCACAGGCTAGCTCGGGTGGCCAACGTGGCTCGGCCGGTTCGGCCAGAAGCCTGGGTGAGGGCATCGCGCGGGCAGGCCAGCGGGGTGTCGGGCAGCGCACGAGCATGCCGCAGGGTGCCGTCATGTCGTGGGCAGGCATGCGGGGTGTGTGGGAAGGTCGCGTGGCATGCGGGAAGCATGCGGAGAGGCCTTCGGGGCATCGGGCATCGAGCGGGCCGGCCGCCAGGCACTATCACGACGCGGGAAAGCTGCAGGGCGCTGGCAGGTCCTAGGCAGCACGCGGGCAGGCCGGTGGGAGGCAGGGGCAGAAAGAGAGCATGTCGGTAGGTCGAGGGCAGCACGTGGGCTAGCGGCGGCCTGGCAGGCCGTTTCAGCGTGGCTCGAGCCATCGGTGTTTTTCCTAGAACACCGGTGAGCCGCGGGGGAAGTGCAGTTCGCAGAATCCATGTATGGTGTGTCCATTGTCCTTGCCTCCTCCATTTCCTCATTTCCACTTCAGAGATCACCACAAGGAATAAAACTGACGTTGAGTGTCGGGACATGTTAGGTTGGCCTGCACCCTCCGCATTTAGGGAGGAATCATTTGGCTCATCAAGAACAGTAGATGATCAATAACCCGTCCTCAAAAATAACTTTTTATCCGATGAGGATGAAAATAAAAGGGTATAATAATATCAGGAAATAAACCCACTACCTTGCTTGTATTTGGTTGACGTTGGCGCAAATAGGCGGAAGTCGTTCGTTAACATAATCGTGGAAGAAGAGGTAGAGAATTGTCATTCTTCGCGTCCGCCAAGAACGTAGAAACCCTATTTGTGTTGTCTCGTTGATGATGCTCCACATCGGTAGGTGTCCGAGGAAGAAGTCGAAGAAGGTCAGCGTTCTTCGTTGTTCGTTGGAGATGGCGTAATCCTCCAAGTGTTGGGCATTGCATCACATTGCCAGTGTTTTGTCTCTTAGTGAAGCCGTCCCAAAACCTCCCCCATGCTTTCTTTAAATAAGAGAGGGAGGGAGGTAGATAACGATCGTTGGAATTTATGATGGTTCATTTATTACAACCATCCTAAATTCCTATGATGTGGTTAATTAAAATTAAAAGGAGCAAGCCAATTAAGTTACACTGGCACAATTTAAGAGGTGTGTTGGATTTAAATAATGGGAGGATTCCAAGAGGCTCCCCACTCATTAATGATGGGAGTTGAGAGGTTTTCCTCTCCTCCCATTAATAGGGGAGTTAAGCCCAGTGTGGTCCCCACCTCATTTATCCTCACAAGGGAGGTTGAGTTCAGGTGGGCCCCACCAACATAACCTCTCATGGTGGGTTAAGGTGCGGTGGCCCCACCTCCAACTCCCTTGAGGATATTTTAACCACCCAACCTCCACATGGCGGCTAAAAATAGAATATTGTGTTAGCTCACTTTATTTTATTAATTTTTATTATAAAAACCCAAAATCTAACTTTTACTCTCGACCAACTATCGTTGAGCTGAAAGTATCCGTAAGCGAATACTGGTGCTATGAGTTCAATGGTGCCCTCAGATTTTAATTCCGAGCACCGGTTCAAAAGTTACAAAATTCCGCTTGCACATTTACTAAACTTACACGAAATTTTTTTTTGAAAATTATTACCAATCACCCTCGACTCATGCCAGTTGGGGTTAAGCTCTGTCAAGGTGAAACACTCCCAAAAAAATCCAACGGTACATTCATAATTTTAATCTGAGTTACCGTTTAGATGATATTAATTTTACAATAAAATAATTGTTACTTAATTAAATTATTTGCGGCCAAAAACTAACTTTATCTGGTGCCCCGTGCTATCCAAAGTTAGTATCTACTTAAAGAAAACATACACTCATGAGTTCAATAGAATTCTTGGATATTTAATCCGAGTTACCATTTTTGAGTTATAAGCATTTGAAAAATAAAATAATTTATTTAATTATATTATTTACGATTATGCCATTTTTTGATTTCCTCATAGGAGGCCCGCACCGACTAATCTTAAGTCGCGCCATGGGTAATCCCGCCATCCGGATCACAACGGTGCCCTATGATTTCATATCTGAGTTAAATTTTATGAGATATTCCACTTTTTCAAGAAAACTGCTTACGCGCGTTAACTTATGCATAACAAAAACATCGAAAAATAATTCTGGGCACTCCGGGCCTCAGAATCACACGCAGACAGATTTCCCAGACCTGTAAAATTCCAATTTAATTAGAAAAAATTACATGGAAATTACATGTCAATAAATTCTCCCCACCTCAGGGCTCTACGTCCCCTTAAGCCACAACTCACAACTATGGGAACAAGTGGGAGTACATGTCACGCATCTCAGACTCTCGCTCCCCATGTTCTCTCTGGGAGGTTCCCATGCTACCAGCGAATGCCCACCAGAGGTATCAACCATCCACGATGGACCCGCTCATGTCGATCCACAATCTCTAGTGGATCCTCCCTAAAGTTTTCCCCATCATCAATGTCCAGCTCTCCATGGATGATGATGTGGGAAGGGTCGTGCACATATTTCCTCACCTGGGATATGTGGAAGTCATCGTGCACCCAATGCGACTGATGTAGAATAGCTAAGTGCTATGCCACCTTGCCAAATCTTTTGAGGAGCTAGAAAGGTCCTATAAAACTCAGAGATAACTTTCCATCTCAACCAAATATCCATAGACCTCATCAAGGTGAGACCCATAGAAAGATATGGTATCCATCCTGAAACTCTAGAGGTATCTATCTCCTATCAGCATATGACTTCATTCGGCTCTATACAATCTTCATCAGCTCCTAGATGAACTACACCTTCTCCATGGTAGATCCTACCATCTCTGGTAAGTAGGAAGTGGGCCGACATGGTGAGTAAGCCGACAATCACCTAAATAGATTCATGTACCCTGGACGTATGTGGAAGAACCATCAAGATGTACATGGATATCTCATCCCTCTTCCACTTTGGGACCTCTAAAGGTTGTACCAAGCCTGTTGGTACCTGATACTCTGCCTTCACTTGTTGACAAGTGAGGCATAGAGAGAAAAACTCCACTACTACCTTTTTCATACCTGGCCACCAGTGTTGTAGTCGATGGTTCTGGTACATCTTCGCCACTTCTGGATGTACTTATAGAGGGGACGTGTGATACTCCCTCAACACTTCATCCTAAAGTGACACTGGCCCCATAGGAAGTCCTCTGAAGAGGATGACGTGCTCCCCACCTTCAGAAAATCCATCATGTTCCTTTCTTGTGGATATCTGAGTACGTCGTGTCTCGCAGCAACGTCCCCATGCTATACCTCCCTGACTCGCTGAAGAAGTGGGGGAGTGACTGTAAGAGACTGAAGGAAGGCTTCTCCATCTCTATCCACAAAGGATATCTATAAAGTAGCTAGCTTGTCTGTCGCCTCTCCTAGAAACTGTATACTAGATCTCTAACTGAGTGAATCTACTACAACATTCCCCTTCCCAGGTGTATAGACTATCTTGAAGTCATAGACCATGAGGAACTCAAGCCAACGTCGTTGTCTCAGGTTCAGTTCCTTCTAAGAAAAGATATACCTATGACTCTTGTGGTAAGAGTATATAGTAAAATTTTCTCCCATAATATAGTTCTGCCACATCTTCAAGGCGAAGACCACTATTGCTAACTCCATCTCATGGGTATCATAGTACTTCTCATGTTGTCTCAACTGCTGAGAACCATATGCGATAAATGATCACTCCTGCATCGGGACACATCCAAGTCCGGTCCCTGATGCGTCTCAATAAACTACGTTCCCTAAGCCTTCCTATGTATGCGTCAATATTAGGGCACTGTTCAGCCTTGGCCTCATCTCCTGAAAGCTCTGCTGAAAAATCTATGACCACACGAAGGGTATCCACTTCTTCGCCAAAGTTGATAGCCGTGCTGAAACTCTGGAGAAGTCTAGCACAAAGGTATGTCTGTCCGACTCATTAGTGATCGAATGCACCCTCTTATGCATGATTCCATCTTGTGCTGCATGGGTTTTCCTTTTCACTGACTAAGGAAAACCCCATCCCAACATTTTAGATAAACAAAAAACTTTTTTCCTAATACAGTAAATCTGAGTGTGAACAAAGGATGTCAAGTCCAAACCGAAACAAACATCTTAAGGCCTCGACGCTTCCACCATGAGGTTCCAACCGAAACTCTCACCTCAAGGGTTAGATCACACCATCGGCAAAAGTGTGATTATAGAGTCTCCAACAAAAGGTATCTCCAGATGTGAGGGTCAAGTCAATGGTTTAACTGGAAACTCTAGGTCTTGGAAAATATTTGAGGAAGGAAGGAATGATTGGTATTTAAGTCTATTTTTACAGCAGCTAGTAGTAGAAACAAATCATACCTTGAATCATTCTCAGAGCCTTTGGGTCACACTCCTTGACCGCATGCAGATACTCTCATCCCTTGTCCTCTAGAACACTGAGTGTGATGGGTTCCACAGAAGGGGGTGGTTATACCATGTTTAAAATCATACCACTTCATTCAAATCTTCTAACTCTCCATCCATGTCTTCTTCCCTGCAGATTCATTTGTCCTTAACACTTCCTCTTCCTAAAACATTTTTACATGCTCATGTATATGTCACTGGTGCCGGTTTTATACTTTCCCACTGCTAACATTCAATGTCCGTATCCGCTCAGCCAAATAACATTCAACCAAAAAGGTTATCTCTAGTATCCTAACATAATTAGGAATTCATAGAGGAATTGTGCTGGCTTGGATGTCCTTTAAACACACCTCACTCCGAAGTTCGTTCCCTGAATTACTAATCATAACATATTCATTGAGTACCAGGAAAGATTGGTATGCCTCGATGAATACTCATCTACTGACACGTCATCCTACCAAAGCTGTAGAAGTTATTGGGAACTCTCAGCCACCTCCTCAAACCCGTCCTCAGCCGCATGTGATTCGTGCTCGCCTTGGAACCAGAGGGGTATCTGATGCAGAAACATGTGTAAGGCACTAATCCTAAAACTGTCGCCTAATGATACCTTCGGTTGCAACTGCTGCCCAACATTCAGTGATATAGCTGACACCCTACTAGGAGGTACTATCTCGTGTAATGGTCCATGTACTGTGGCCTCGTCACTATACAGACCATCCTCATGGTCACTCAATGAAAAATTCAAGACGCTATGATCACCATCTTCTCTACTATTGTCTCAAGAAGGATAAATACAATAGCAGTCGCCTCCAGCCAGCCCTCAGCTATGTGGGAATCTATCTCTCCTTGAAACCTAAGAGCCCTCTACAGCTGGAACTCTTATGATCACGCTCTGTAGGCATGCATCGTACACCAGTGCAGCTGGTGGTATCTACTTCCCTATGGGTGGTGTTGCTGCTAGTACACCACCTGAGGGTGCAAACATAGTAAGAGGGCCCTACACCGGAGCCTAGTCTCTCGGTGGGCCATCATCATGTACTGTCTCAGGAACCCTAGCTGGCTTTCTATGCAGTGGAATACTGATAAGGAACAGGTGTGACATTGTCAATAAGTTATACCCAGTGAGATGACTCAAAGACATCACAAAGAAGACTCTTGAAAACACACTCACAATCAGTGTTTTCTTGAACTGAGTTAAAAATCCGAAGTCAGGGTCCTGGTGTACGGATATGTCAGCCGCCACACCAACACTGGACTCCCTAGACTGAAAACCATAGTCAATACTCATAAAACTATTTCTTCACATAAAATAAAGATCAGAGTCCTAAGTTATGCGGTAGAACCGACTCCTCTGATACCAATTTGTCATGAACCGTCTCCCGGGGCCCATGTCGTGACTACCCCAAGCCCGACTTACATTGGCCAGGGGCTGGCGACTTGCATAAAATGAGAAAATCTCTAAAATAGGGAAGGTAATGCCTTTGTAATATGTAAACACAAACAATAGAGTACAAGATCGATGTAAAACACAATGAAATACTGCATACAAAGGAGTGATAAAAAGTAAAAGGGGCTAGAAATACAAGCCCAACAGGAAAGTACAAGTACAACTGAAAAAAAGGTAAAGCAGCTATTGTGCCATCATTTGGGGATTCCTACCTGAAGGGTAGGTATAGATATCCTCCTCACCACTCCACGTCCATCAGTATCCTTCGTCTACTGACTAGTCCTAAGTTCCACCTCCGGGTACCGTCCATTCCTGCTACTCTGATCCTCAATCAGCGATGTCCATTGTCTGCAACCAACACAATGAGGTGCGAGCATATCCTATTCATGGCTGAGTATAATGATACTCAGTAAGGACCATGATACCATCAAGGTCTCAAAAAATCCAACAATGATAAACCAAAAAGTAAGAAATCAACGGATAACCATTACTTAGGTATATTCCCATGCATATACCTATGTTATCAAGTAACCAATCCCAATAATGGAGAAGACATGGATATCACTAACTCAGATTACAATGGTATAAAACATATGTGGAGAGATAGATATGATGAGATATATCCACTGAATCGTCAGAGCTGTCGGACCAACACATGATCCAGGACCAGCTATTCTGTCGGACCAACACATGATCCAGGAACAGAAGTCATAATTGTCAGACCAACACATGATCTAGGAATAGTCGTCAAAGCTATCGAACCAACACATGTTCCAGGTCCAACTATTCTATCGGACCAACACTTGATCCAGGAACATAAGTTAGAATCGTCTGACCAACACATGATCTAGGAACAGTCGTTAGAGCTATCAGACCAACACATGATCCAGGTCCATCTATTCTGTCAGACCAACACATGATCCAGTTTCACTAGTTAGAACTGTAGTACCAACACATGATCAAGGAACAATCATCAGAACTGTCATACCAACACATGATTCGGGAATAGTCAATAGTCCACAACCAGCCATTGGGTTTCCACAAAGTACACTTGATTCTGGTAGGGTACGCTCCACTAGCCAAGTGCCGATAAAAAAACTACCATGAAGCCCCACGTAGAAGTATTTAAATGGTATGCCTCTTCATAATGGTATCATGGAAATAGATGGTGCATCGATCTGACGCCCGATATATGAGTTATTAGCCATTTAGTCCCAGGGTCCTCGTTGTATTTGTGTACGATCCAACCTGAATGTATCTCAAATATACCCTGAAATCTAGTGGGGTAATATGAAAGGGAATTTCGCGTTCCAACAATTCTAGAGCCTCAGACGGTTCGTCAAATGGAAGTATGGTGCCAAAGCTACGGAGAAAATAATGTACATGGGTCTTTAGTGCGCCCGGTTTCGGTCCGACCCGATCAGACCAACTCGGCCCAAAACATTCTGGGTTAACCCGGTCAGACCCGCTAGGTCAGACTCGGTCCATTGGGCGGGATGGTCGCTAGGTTCGGCCTGGTCTGCTGGGCCAGGCCCAGAGACCTGCGGGGGCAATTCGGCCTGGTGGTCGCCACGTAGGCGGCTCGACCCAGAGGCTGGGGGCTGGTTCAGCTAGCGCTGCGAGGGGCGCGGCTCGAGTGACTTGGCCAAGAAGGCGGATCCAGTTCGGCTAGCGACGCCATGAAGGATGATGAAAAGGACGTCGTCGGCTAGCTCGGGTGGCCGGTGCGGCTCTACCGGTTTAGCCAGAAGCCGGGGCGTGGGCAGGCTGGTGGGGCACCAGGAAGCACACCGGCCGGCCGCAGGGCATTGATAGGGTGCGGGCAGGCCGGCTGGGTGCGCGTGTCGGCCACGGGGCACATGAGTAGCACGTGGGGAGGCCAGCGGGGTACCGGGCAGTGCGCGAGTAGCTTGTAGGGCGCCGACAGGGCACGCGGAGGCATCGAAGCACCGGTAGGGTGTGGGAAGCATGCAGGCAGGCTGGCAGGGGGTGGGCGTAGTGCACGAGCATGCCAGCGGGGCTTGGGAAACGCGTGGGTTGGCGGTGTTCACTAAGGGACACCAGTGAGCCGCCGGGGCGGCGCGGTTCACGGAGGCTGCGGGTAGCGCGACCTTTGTCGTTGAAGCCTTCGTCACCTCTTTTCCACATCGAAGATCACCACAAGGAGGAAAACCGACAGAGGGTGTTGGGCCATGGTGTCAGGCGATAGTGTCGGGCCATGATAGGTTGGCCCACACCCTCCGCTTTTAGGGTGTTATCATTTGGTAAATCAAAAAAAGTAGATGATCAATAACACGTCCTCATCAAACCCTTTTTATCTAATGTGGAAGATAAGAAAAATGTATAATAATATCAAGAAATAATCGACCTACCTTGCTCGTAGTTGTTTGACATTGGCGCAAAAAGGCGGACGTCATTCGTTGACGGAGTCGCAGAAGAAGACATAGAGGATCATTATTCATCGCGTCCACTAAGCACTTCGAAATCCGAGTTGCGTTAGCTCATTGATGACGCTCCACATCGGTAGGTGTCCAAGGAAGAAGTCGATGAAGGTCGTAGTTCTTCATTTTTCGTTGGAGAAGGCGTAATCATCTATTGTTTGGCTGTCACATCACTTTTCCAGCACTTTGTTTCTTGGTGAAGCCGTCCCAAAACCTCCCCGAAGCTTCCTATAAATAGGAGAGGGATGGAGGTAGGTAACGATCGTTGGAATTTGTGATGGTTAATTTATTAGGAACCTTCCTAAATTCCAACGACGCGGTTACATAAAATTAAAAGGAGCAAGAATATTAAGTTACACTAGCGCAATTTAAGAGGTGCGTTGGCTTTAATTAATGGGAGGATTCCAAAAGGCTCCCCCTCATTAATGAGGGGAGTTGATAGGTTTCCTCTCCTCCCATTAATAGGGGAGTTAATCCACGTGTGGTCCAAACCTCATTTATCCTCACAAGGGTGGTTGAGCTCAGGTTGGCCCCACCACCATAACCTCTCATTGGAGGTTATGGTGCGGTGTCCACACCTCCAACTCCCTTGATGATGTTTTAACGTCCCAACCTCCACATGGCGGCTAAAAATAAAATTATGTGTTAGCTCACTATATTTAATCGATATTTTTTTTATAAAAACCCAAAATATAACTTTTACTCTTGACCAATTATCGATGAGGTGAATGTCTCCTTAAGCGAATACCGACATTGTGAGTTCAATGGTCCCCTCGGATTTCAATTCTGAGCATCGGTTCAAAAGTTATAAAACTCCGCTCGCACGTTTACAAAACGTACCAAAAAAAGTTTGAAAAATTATTTTCAGTCAACCTTGACTAGTGCCGGTTGAGGTAAGGCTCTGCCTAGGTGAAACACGCCCCAACGAACCCAACAGTACTCTCAGATTTTTAATTCGAGTTACCGTTTAGAAGTTATGAAATTTAAAATAAAATAATTGTCACATAATTATTTTATTTGGGTCAAAAAAATATCTCTCTCTGGTGGACCGTGTCGGCCAATGTTAGTATCTCCATAAAGAAATAATACACTCACGAGTTTAGCGGTTGTCTCATATTTTTAATCTGAGTTACTGTTTGTGAGTTATAAGCATTTGAAAAATATAACAATTTATTTAATTATTTTATTTATGATTATTCCATTTCTTGGTTTCCTCATAGGAGGCCCACACCGACAAATCTTAAGTCACACCAAGGGTAAACACGACATCCTAAGCACAATAGTGCCCTCAAATTTCTAATCTGAGTTATCGTTTAAGAGATATTCCACTTTTTTAGGAAAACTGCTTACGCATGACAAATTATGTTTAACAAATACATCGATGGATCATTCAGGGAACTCCGGGCTTCGGAATCGCGCGCTGTCAAATTTTGCGGACCCGTAAATTTTCTAATTAATTAAAAAAATTGCATGGAAATTCCAGGTATTTACACTCACCGTTGGAAACAAACCATTTTTGGAAACACTGTTCAGAAAACCCAAAATTTGGGAAAGGAAAGGGGTCCCCATTGGATCCTCACTGTTCTAGGAACACTGTCTGTGGACCCAGAATTTGGCAAAGGAAAGAGGCCACCATTGAATCCTCACCATTCTGGAAACATTGTCCATGAACCTCACCATTGGAACCTCACTGTTAGAACTATTCATAGAAGGTGACCGATGACTATGTTTATATAAGGTCACCGATGTCACTGCTCACAACTATTTTCCATTGGAACTGTTCATGGATGGAACTGTTCACAGAAATCGAAAATTGGAAAATATTTGGGGATAAGTTACATTGACCTCATGAAACCCCACACACACCTGATTTTCGAAATGGAATGGACCAGAGTGTTCAAAGAAATTACATGGGGGTTGGTGGAGGATAGAAATTATAATATGATGAGATAGGTGTTTTAGATCTATATATTGATCAATTTTTTGTTTTTGTAAGGATTATTAATATAAAATATTCCTGTGAGCAAGGAAAATAATAATGGAGTATGATGTTGAGAGGATGTTTTTTTACATAATGTATTATGGAATTACTCATTTATTTTACTTATAATGAATAATACCATATTTTATAGTATTTCAATATTAACCATTATATTTTTTTATTAATATAAATTAAAAACAATTACAACATACCAAATGTCAATGTGATGAATCCAAATATGAAATCATTTTTTTTCAAAGTAAATTTCTATTGTAGGTAATATTAATATTTAATTCTATTATAAAAATAATTTCACTATTGAATAAAGTAAAACTGAATATACAAAAATGTAAACATGTACATACATTGTGTTATATTTATTGAGCAATTATTTCATAGTTCTATGAAACATTTATTTAGTTAATTAATTTATAACAAACTTTATTGATACAATTAATTCATCATTTACCTTAATTTTTATTTTTTTTCTTTTTAATGGCCAGGTAAGTATTATATTAGTCATATAATCATAAACATCATTTAAATAACTATTTCCCATCCTAATTCATTACAAAAAAATCTTATAAATGTAATATATATTATATATATAAATTAAAAAATTTGTCTATAATAATTTTTTATCTATGTAATGTGTTTTCATGTTTGTGATAGTTCAAGGAGAACATTGTGTAACAAAATTACAACTTTTATATTTTCTATATATGTATGATTAATTTTCTATAATATCATTATCAAATTATTATTTTTTATTTTAACTTCATACATAAAGTTATAAATTAAAATTCATTAATGAATTTATGTATTTTTTTTAATAATATGATAAAATTTAATGATATTTTATGTGATGATATATATTTAGTAAAATTATGAGTCTTAAATCCACCCAATATTAAATTATTCCAACATTAAAAATTTTTAAACATCAATTTATGAATAAATGTATTTAATTATTCATAAAAAATATTTTAAAAAGAGAATTCTATATCCTAAAACTTGTGATTCATTTAAATTTCATTCCCCATACACATTGTTTTATTCGAAAAAAATTGATTATATGTATCAATAATCAAGTTATCCATCTCATTATTTTGTAATGAATACTCGACCATGATTTTCCATTGGGGATTATATTTTTTGGGTTTGGATTATAATTACTTAATAGTGATACATATAATATGTCATGCACTTGGTCGATATTAGGTAATATTTCCAAAAGATATGAAACAAATAAAATTCATTCCAAAACCTAAAAATTTCAATGAAGTATGGAAATAGAGTAACATTATTAATAAATAATATAACACCCTCCCCAAGAGGAACATTTATAAAGTCCTATTATCTTTAATGATATTTCATGACTTCTCTATGATAATCAATATAATTTTTATTTATTAATTTTTCTACATTGATATGATTATAGAGAGATAATAATTTTTTAATTATCACTATAATGTGTTCTATTACAAATATTTCCATTCTTATCATGATCAGAACATGTGTTCATATGAAATCATTCCTATTATATTTCATCATATTGTTCCATTTGAGTGTGAAAATGACAAAAATTGTTCTGTAAAAAATAATACATAGTTGGATAATGGTCCCAAGTTCCTTGTAATTTGAGTTATCAGAACAATAATGTATCCTATAATGTATGGATTTCCCTTTTGAAATACTAATTAATCTGTGGATGAAGGATTATTCATAAATTTAAAAAATGATTTAGAGGCTTTTAAGGACACCTCCATAATTTTGATGTGGAATCTGAGTTGTGATTAGATAATATTGATTGAGATACACCATGAATCCTTATGAAATAATTAATATAATGATTTGTAATATACCAAATTGGTATATAATATCTTAATTATTGAAAATGTATATACATTGAAAATTGATCCATAATCACCCATATTCATCATTCCATATAGATATAATTGGAATCCATGTCACAGAATAAATTATGATATCATCCAATTTCCACATTCAAATGAGGATTAGTTTCCTGAAACCATTTTGATGTTGTCTTTAAACCATTAACTGTTTCAATATAAATAATTTTATCACATAGTTAATAATTTATTACATTAAATTATCTCACTAAAAATGATCTCTAAAATCCACTTTCTTGGTGATTCCAATTATTATATAAAAATATAAATATAAATATTTATCTTGTAATTATATATTCTAATAAAGTAGTGATGGTACACATAACATCTTCCCCAATATGAAAATTCCATATTATTTTTTAATTCCATTATTTTATAATATTTTATGGTTTTACCCTTCCTATTAATACCATTCCCATATAATCGTGACATATTTATATTCTTCTTTAATGATGTTAGAGAAATTATAGAAAAAATGAATGATTTTCCCACTACATAATAATTCTCATTCCCAATATTAAAATATGTTAGTATAGCATATTTATAAATCCTAATCATGTGTATAAAACCATTATTCATCCTAATTAATACAGTTGCACATTTTTTATCTTATAAATCTTGTAATATACAATATAGTCATAGTCCATCATCAGATTGAAAAATCACTATTCACTCATATTAAGATCCTTTATGTTGAATTTATATTTTTGTCTCAAATGATTTTTATTTATATCACAACATTATATATAATTATAGTGAATATATATCTTAAAATGAGGGATTGTTTCCACCATATAAAGTTCACATGTTTTTAATTTCTTCCATCGGTTTTTAATTAGCATGATTCATAACGAATAGCCTAATCCTTTTATAAAAGGAAACAGCCTATTTCATTATCTAAGATGTAAATAAATAAAAAAATGACTTTTATAATATTTTTTTAGTAGTATAGATGCAATTATTAATACCATATTTTGATCCTAAAAAAATAAAATTCCATTCATTATGAAAATTTGTAACCATTATTTGTCAATATGGTTGATGGGTGAGGTAAATATGGAATGTTTTAAAAATATCATTATTAGTAAAATGTTAAGGATTCCCAAAATATGTTGTAAATATTATCATTAAGTAAACCTAACATAATAATTATAAGATATTAATTTGTGTTGAGAAATGTGTTAAGAGTGGGGTTAGTGATACCATTGTAAGTGGATAGAAAAATATCAATACTACATAAATATCTAATTTGAAAAAATTCAAGAATCCAGAATATTTAATGTTAGGATTTTTGATATGATATTCATATGGAGTAGATAAATGTGTTTTATATGTATATAAATAAATAATATATATTAAAATTAATTTCTTACTTGTTTGCTAAGTGGGGAAATTAATGAAATTCTAGTAGAATTAATGAGGAACCATAAATAGAGAACTAAGATCATAAAATATTATGTTTAGAAATGTGATGTATTTAGATGTTGTTTTGAATTTTTGTTATGATTTTTACAAGTACATTTGAATATATGAATAAAAATTTAATAATTTTTGAGTGGTTTTTGGAATACATATATTGGATAATATTTTCTATGTATAACATTGTATGGATGACTTAGAATAAAATAGTTGTAAATGTATAATCATCATAAGAGTGAAACTCAGCATAATTTTGAGAACATGGAAAATAAATGGACATCAAATGGATAACTAATACTTTTTGGGATTATATAATGATTATTTAATGATGTATTCAGACTTTATAAGGATCATTTTCTGATTTTAAGGATGATGTTACCACATCATAAGAATAGTTTTGGTCATTGTAATGATGTTTTCATAAATCATAATGATAAAATATAAATTTCAAATATGTCAATAATGATGAATTATATACTTCATAAGGATATGTGTTCAATTAATAAGGATTATTTTGAAATTTATATTATTGACAATCAAACATGTAATGGATCATTGTATAGTGAAAATTAAATAACATGAGAAATAAAATGAAATTTTTTAATAGAAAATATAAATCATCTGATAAATAAAGTGTTATTAATTAATTTAAAAATTATAATTTATCAGATGAATTATATTTCATACTTTTATCAATGAAATATTCCTCCAAACTATGGGAGTAATTTTTAAGACAAAATGTTTTTGTAAAGGATTAAGAAGGTTTTATGATGTGAATAATTTTCCCACACTATAAAGACATATTTGTGTGGAAGGGATTTATAGAATTGGATTTATATATTAAAATAGTATACTAATATTAATTCCATAAAAAATAGGTAATTATATTGATCAAAAAAATCATGTGGAATTTAAATGATATTTTTATCTAGAAAATTACATAAACTTTTGAATGTGGAGATCACCAACCATCATGAATTAATATGTTTCCATATTCAAAATTTTAATATAAAATAATAATAAAAATTGGAGGGTAAAAAAATCCATTTATATTCATTAATATAGTGAAAAATATAAAAAACTTGAATTTTGATTATGTTAAATTCTTTCAATGTTTCAAAATAGGGATTTGATTATATCTAGTGAATCATATGGATCTAAGAATGAAAAGATGATTGGAATAACTATTGTGGGGTTGAAGTCATGTAATATATAATGGCAGGAGGAGAAACAATATTATGGTATTATACTCCATCAAGAAGGTTGATATAGTTGATTTACTACTAGCGGGTTTATTAGAGGGGTTCTTTCTAATGATATCTATGACTTTAGAAATTTGATTCCCTATAAAATAAAAAAAATTATATTATTTAAAATGATGGTTACACATTCTTAAACATCCTAGATATTTATGTTTTGTATTTTTAGAAAAATGAAAAATATTAAAAAAATATTGAAACATTTATACAGTGTTAATTTTTCACATAAAAATTGTTTTAAAATTTACAACCATGTTTTATTCATGTCATTTTTCTTCATTTAAGATAAGTCACAATAGTAGAAATTTGTTCCATTATATATTTAAAAAAATACTGAAATACTACTATTTTTTAAAATTCTAAAATAATTGAAAACTATTATTATTTGATAATAAAATAAAGTATTCTATTTAATTCAGTGAAAATAATGAAAACCCTTGAAAATGGACAAATTTTTGACAAAAAAATCAACCCATAAATTAAAATTTTAAAATTTAAATATAATTCATTACTTAAATTATAAATATTAGAAAAAAATATTATGAATTCTAAAACCACGATGTTATATTAATTTATATGGGTATTTACAAAAATATTATTTTAAAAATATGTTATTCACAATTAAAAGTTCATGAATACTTTTACCTCAACAAATAAAACTATTTACATTAATACACTTTTTAATGAATAATATAAGTTACACAGTAAATCATAATCATAATCTATTATGAAATATTTTTAAACTCTATTATAATACCCTTATCCAAGATATGACTATGGATGTAATGAAAATTGTTATCTCATTAATTTTTCACATTTGATGTTTAATTATTTGCGTAATTAACTGGAGAGTTTTATCAGGCTCATATATGTACAAGACCCATATAGGATCACCTATCAAAATATAAAATGATAAATTACTATATCAGATAAAAATTTTTGGTTCCATTATTTTATTATAAAAATATCAAATACACAATTGAAGGTTTTTGAAAAAAAAATTTCCATCATCATATAATTATAAGGAGAATTATCCCTTTTCATTGAAAACACCAAAAAATTTAAAATAATATAAAGAGTGTCATAGGATATACATTGAAATAAATATAAACATGTAGATTAATTTGTATAATTAATAATAAATTTTATGGTGGTAAGATATGTTAATGTTGTATATGATTAAGACAATCTTTTTACACATTTTTAGAATGATAAAAATAACTCACATTGAAAATATTAAAGAAAAACCTTTTTAAAACACTCTAATGAAGGTAAAATATATTATAAATATGAATTATAAACATTTATAGACTAAATAAAATATTATTGATTCAATTAGTGGATCCTAAAAATAGAGTAATAAGTGTTTAATGGAGAAGTTTATAAAAGATTGTGAAAAATAATGTCCCTTGCCTTATATCTTATCTACCATCACAAAATCCCCAAGTCAAAAATAATTCCGATATAAAAGTTAATTAACTTAATAAGAACCTTTTTCATCTTAATTTGATAATTATTATTTCATTTATTTAATTTATTACCATGAATAATTTAGTTATGTTAATAGTCATGTTCATGTTGGACATTGTTGGATTATTCAGTTTATAGCTTCAAAACAACATTGACTTATTGATTGTGGTCAACTAACTCATAGTTAAATTATGAAAATAACAATATATATGATATTAATATCAAAATTATAAGTTAAACACACTTCAAAATGAAACCATTCATGGTTTTCATTAAAAAGTAACCACATAATTTCATTCAGATGATTGTTTTTATGTTAGGTATGGCGTTTTTATTTTTCTACTTGGTGGAATAAATTAAAGTAGATATTAATTTAATATTATATATTTATATATTTTTATAAATTTTATATTTATTCGTTATTATTATACTTTGTACAATCCATGAATGTTAGTTAACAAAATACCATGGATTTGTGAAGTTAGTTGTCTTTGCCTATGAATGAGCGATGTTATCATTTTTCATTGGATTGAACCATTAGAAGGTAAGTAATATACATTATTAAATGAAAAATAAATATTAAATAAATTTATTTTATATATTCATCTTATACCTTATATAAATTATTCATTTTATTTTGGGATTAAATATGAAACACTTCACTTTGTCAAGATTTTAGTACACAGATATTCAGATGCATTATTTTTATTTTTAAAGGGATGATTGTGTTGATGAAAAAGGTTTGTGAAATCAACATAATAAAAATTATTTACATGTATGATACTAAATTTTTTAAATCATATAGGTTAGATAATATTTAAATTATATATAATAAGTATTCACCAACAAAAAACCTACATCAGAGTTATACCTCTACTTGGAAAATATATTTTTGTTTTACACATTATCCCATACCGGTTTGGTCTTTTCGATTGAAAAGGACCTCTAGAAGGTGAAGAAGTTTGTTGGGAATTTTTTTTAGTTCCCATTAAGTCAAATGTATCAATATTATTAAATATTATAGGATAGTAGTTTCCCTTTATATGTTTGGGGAGTGGAACTCTTTTAATTATTCAAATTATTAAAATATTATAAAGCATAATTTGTTGTCATGTGAGATATAAAAAATTAAATTTATAAGAAAATTTGATAATTAATATTGTAAAATAATTTAATAATAACTTAGATAAAATTTATTAACCATTTCACTTATTTTTAATATCAATTAAAAAAATTTACCATTTTTGTCATGGTAAAAAATTTGTGTAAAGGATACTATTCATAAGGGAAAAGTTGAAAATGACATCGTTAGTAAATTTAAAAAAACAATTTTCAAAATATGAAAAGAATTTTTCCTGATTCAGTATTTATATGTTTGGAATTAAATTTTAAATAATTGTGAAAAATTCATTGAAAAACAATTTTTATAAATAAATGTGTTTTGGAGGAAAAAAAGTTAAATACCAAAATTAAATGTAATATTATTTCATATAAAATTATGTACATTGATTTTAATCATATTTTAACTTATATAATAAAAAATAAAAAAATATTTGGTAATTTATATAATTTTAATTAAATAATAAAATTATATTTTTTTCAAAAAAAATATTTTTAACCATACACTCAGAGCTCCATATTCTAAAAAAATAAAACATTTATCAATACTATTTATTTCATATACTAAATAAAAAATTTAAATCCATTTAAGAAAATTATATTCCATAAATTTATAGATTTAGACATTATATAAAATCTTATAATTCTTTGAAAACAGTTTTTTAGAATGAGAAATTTAATTTTTGACTAAAAAAGTAGTTAAAATAAATATTTTAAAAATAAATTGATAAATATAACAATTAATATTAATAAGACATGAAATATATTTACTATAAACATTTCCCATGATTTCTCATTTTCCTTCCTTTAATAAATTTCCTAGTTAAATGTTTATTCATTAATTACAAAGTTGAGTGTGTCTTCCACATACCTTTTCATAATTATCATATAGTTATAAATATCATGGGACTCATGCCTAATATAACCACCCAATGATTTATAACTTTTTAAGTAAAATAACTATTTGATGAAAACTATAAACATTATTTACATTATTTTAATTATTATCTTTCCAAAATACCACCTTAATGTTGAAAACATGAGATGATGAGAAAACAAATTTCATTAGAAACAAAATACAAAAAAAAACACATGCCTATATGAAACATTGTGGTAATGATAATAAATGTGAAACAGAAACAAATTTTCCCATATTTTAATTTTGAAAAATATATATAGACATAATTTTCCTTTCTTCCATATCTTCATAAAATGTTTCCATGAAGATTCATTTAACTAAACATTATCTTATATCACAAATGATTGATCTCTCTTATGGAAATATGTATTACTATTACTTTTTCTCTAATATTTCCACATAAGATATTGTATATTTTTTACCATCTGAAATTTATCCTAAATGAATTTTGGTACCAAAAACATCCATTCACTAATTTCCTCCAAACATGCGAGATATCGACAACACTTTCCTTATAATTCCTCAAAATAAAACATATATTCAATACAATTAAAACTCTTATATTTGTAAAATTATTTCATTTAATGTTACCAATAAAAAATCCATGATAATATAATGTGGAATCCTTAATCATTTCTTGAAAATTAATAAATTTTTATTTCAATTGTACATTTTTTTGGGTTTAAAATAGTATTGAAATTTGATTTAGTACCAATAATTTTTTATGCCATTTTCATAAAATGGAGGTAAATATGTGATCATGATCAGATACAATACTAGGAGGGTATCTATGAAATTTTTACATCTATTTAGGATAATGAACAAAAATATGATCCAATGAAATAGAATCTAGAATATGAATAAAATTGCACGATTTAGTCAAACTATCAACAATAACCCAATCACATTGTTACTTTATAATTCCAACAAAAATCCTAGGCATATTATTACATTTCCATTAAGGAATATAATGGGATTATAAATCCAATTTTATAGTTCACACTTAAGATTAAAATATTGAATAATTATATGTTTCATGGAAAAATAAAAAATTTATTATTCCATTCAATAACACTCATAATATACATGTAGGCGTCACATTATATTTCTGTTTCCATAGTGAATAGAAAATATTGATCTTTGATGTTCACACAATAACTTCATATTAATTTGGGAATCACATGAAACACATATCCTCATTATCTATATGCTAACATATACCATTTCAATGTTAAATTCTGGAAAACATCCATACATAAAAACTCATCCATTTCATGCAGACCATGATCTTCTATATGATAATTCATTATTTTTTCACAATAATATCGCCACACTAAAAATTGTACAAAATGATATGGGAATTTTTCATGTAAAATTTCTCCACCAATAGTCAAAAAATCATTAATTCAATATGAAGTTCCAATCTTAACATGATTAATGAGACATTATCTTTTCAATACAAGGAATTTTTGACATTGTTTTATTTACATGGATGATTGTGAATCATGAGAGAATAATATGTTACCATATATAATGATTTTTTCTACATCATGTTCAACTCTTTTTGAGTAAATAAATACTTAAACATTAATAGATAAAATACATTTCTTATATAACACTATATATAATATTCCTCTAATTTTTTTGATAAACAACAACAAATTATAATTCAAGACATAGTGTAGAGATATTTTACTTTGGGATTTTTATTATAATTGTTGAATATTTTGTTACTCAACCATCATTCATCAATTCGAATCCGAGTCCCGTAAAAGAGGCATTACAATAGATAAAACGGTAAAAAAAATTATTTGTGAGGATAAAACTTGAAAATTAACCATTCTAACTTTTTTTTCAAGAAAAGAAGCACAATATCCATTTTCAAGTTAAATGAAACTTAATTTCGTGTTAACATAGTTTGTGTGATAGATGACCATGTAAAATAGTCTATAATTTGAGGATAGTGACTCTATAATCTATAAAAAATAGAATCTCAGTGGCATTTTTTAGGTCATGGAAATTATTCCACCATATCAGTAAAGTATGGTTAATAGTTATTTCATTATTAGAAACATTATTCACCCTAAATGTTTTCTTTTCTAATAAAAAAAATATTTATTAAATTATTTATAATCCATATTTTCTTTGAAATTATAAAAAATAATACCAAGGTGTTTTCCAAGACCCTCAATATTAATAAATTAAATATGAATTTCATCAATTCAAACCTCATTATATTTATTAAAATAGTCATAGGAAAATTTATTTATAGGATCCATATATATTTATGTGATTTATTCTACATGAAATCCATTTCCAAAAACACATAATTGTCATACCTATAATGAAATTAAATCACCTGAATGTTCACATGATTCCACCCATATGGTGATGCATACACCTGAGGCAAAATTTAAAAAAATATGAAAAATCATATACTTGGCCAAAAAGTTCATTGATGTCAGTAATAAAATAAATTTTCTAAATCTAAATGTCACTGAGTTCATTAATATCTATTAAATTTATCCTTCAACCATCTTTTTGATAAAAAAAAGTACTTCTCCCAAATCATATGTTCTTGTGTATGTGAATCCCTTATTGAGGAACTCTTACAAGTAATTTTAATTTCAAATGTTTTACATGAGCCATTTAATAAGGGGATTGTTAAAATTACTTATAATATAGAAATATATCAATAGTAAATTTACCCTCTCGTTTAGAAATAATAGTAGGAAAAAAATTCTAAAATATGTCCATATATTAATTTATTACTTCTATATCACTTATTTTAATAGTCCTATTGTTAACAAAAATATGGCCATTTAGTATTTACTCTAATTATTAATAACATTATCAGTATTATTAAATGTTATGAAAGATATGAGTTCTTTATTTTTTTAAACAAATACTCATATGGGAAATTAACTTCATTAAGTCTGCAATATATAGAATGATAAAAAAAATTCAATTCATACACAGAATAAAATCTCATTCTTTAATGGGAATGACTTCATGGATTCAAGGAAAAAATTTTCCTTATCTTACAACGAGAATATGTTTATAAATTAATTTTTATTTAATAATTTTCCAAGGTTTTTACCGAAATTAATGATTTAATTTCATGATATTGTATATATATTTTACTTAGAAATTATTGAAATATAATAAAATGGGTAGATATCTAATGTAATAGAAAATTGATATCATATTAATACAAAAGTAATGTATCTTTCATGACATCATTTAATGGTCTGGAATCTTCCATAGTAAGAGAAAACTAAATTTCCATTCTATTATGTCTCCAGTATTATGGATTCTCACACTATTAAATAATATTTGAACATGTGTTAGAATAATATTCCAACATAATAAATTCATGACATATAACTTTTGATCGATTATATATTTTCCCATTTAATTCTAATTGGAACAGGTTTCATTATAGTGTGGAACGAAATGGCTGAGCATTCAATATAATTAACACATCCCTAATCCTTTCAGAAATTCATTAAAAATTATTTCAAAAAAATTATCTTTTTAGATTGTATTATAGATTTATTTTTTTAACTTATCTCTATGACATTCAACAAATAATTCTTATAACATTTATTGTCATGATGTACATTTTTTCTCGAAAACATTATGTCAAAATTATCATCAAAATTGAAAATCTCATCCCAACGTTTTAATTTCTTAGTTCCAAACAATATTTATAAATATTTTTTCGCATAAGTGATAATTATAAATATTACTCTCATGGTTTGAACCAAATTTCATTGAATACCTATCCAGTCTAGGAATGTTTTCTTTATAATCAACCAATGAGTCTTCTAACATTTTTTTCAACCCCAAATTTTTTTATTCCATTATAATTCAGTGAACATTTGGAAAATAATTCTTTAGAAAAATATCATTCAATATCATAACATACATAGTATTAATTGAATAATTTAATTTAATATTCAGTATAACATGTCATCATCAACCAACATCACCTTAAAATGACAACTAGAAAATAATTATCATTTATTAATCTTTAAATATATTAACATCAAATATTTTCTCTAATGAATTTATATTTATTTTACTATTCAATTTCTTTCATGGAATAAGAAAATTCATATGGGGTTGTTCCATGAAATAATACACTATAGAAATTTTTCATTTTAGATAATCTAATTTATCCCATTCAGGTATGAAATAAATAATCATCTAAAATAAATGAGTTATCCTGTAAATAAATAAATTAGTTCCATCAATTCATTTATAATGATATGTAATTTTATATTCCTATTTATTCCCTTTTACTTAAGTTGTTTTGTTTCCTCTTTAAAATGTGCTAAAAAATACCTTTATTACATGAAGCGACATAGAAATTCATAAAATATATATACTGATAATAAAAAAATATTATCCTTGAATTTTCATTTAAAATTACAAAAACCTATAAATAAATTTGAGCCTTTCTCTGATACAAACTATAATTTCTCATAATATAATAAACACATAATTATAAGTCCTATATCTAGGTTTGAAAATTGTTAATTTTTTTGGAACATTTTGTTTTAGGGTATTAGAGAAATAAATGAAATATTACAAATCAATGTATAATCTTCAACAAATTTTTTATTTTTCCATCAAAAACAGGTTCTTAAATTATATAGATTTTTAAATGAAGTCAATATTCTTATTTTAGGATTTCTCAAAAAAATAAAAAAATATTGAACTTGTAATTGATATATACATACATAGACCAAGTGATATATATTTAAAAATTTGGTATGAGAATAAAAATATTCAGAATGTTATATATGAAAAGTAAAAGAAATTGCATTAAATGATCTGAATACCCATAAAAATATTATTCAATTTCACAATGGTGCATTTTCCATAAAAAATATAAAAAATTTATCATTTTAAAAGAAACCTAAAATGAATTAACTTTTTCGTGAACCCATTATTGATCTCTGGAAATACATGATGTCAATATGAGGCACATGGTAACTCATGGAAACATATCTTTGAAATGAAGAACTTTCACCTTTAAAAGTTCATTTACATTAAATAAAGAATGAAATTAAATAATTTATATTAGTGCACATTAGGAAAATATAATATTGACATTCTATAGAATGATATTCATATACGATGGTCAATAATGCTTTACATATGTGAAATTAATAAATGCTTGTTAATTATATATGTTTAAATAACCTACATATCTCAAAGATATAATCATTAATAATTGAATTGGAGAGCTACATAAGTCTCAAATAGTATCATGCGATATATAAAGCACACACATAACCATATATAATTCTCAAGTCCCCTATCATAATTTTTTTTATTTAACAATTTCATCATAAAACCCGTTAAAAAATCCATTTTATTCCATAAGTAAATCACCATTTATGTTCGTATAATCAAAAATAGAATTATACGTTGTCATTTTAAACTCTTAAAAATGAAAAATAATACCATGGTAATGAATTATATTTACTTGAAAAAACTATTGGAACTAGTATAGGAAAATTTATAATTAATTATGGATATGATGGTGGGAAACTTTGGTCAATCCTTATACAATAAAAAAGCATTCAAATTAATTTATGTTAAAATTAAAAAAATAAACAATTTTGAAAATAAAGAAATTTTAATTTTAATATTAGTAAATAAAGTAAAATATAGTAAAAAATAAAATATATCTGCTTTTATGTAAAATTAATGTATATCTTGAAACATTTAAAATCACAAATACATATTGGAATAAGTGTTATGATGAAAAAAAAGAAAAAATATTTTTTGAATGAATGTATCTTAACATATATATCATCTAGCTTCGAAAATTTTCTATATCATGAATTTTATAATAATAATATTATTTCAAATTAATAAAAAAATTCATTAATTTAAATCTATAATCAGTATTCCCTTTATTTCATTTATTTCCATGTTTTATTTTGTTACAAAAATTGTTATGTTTATATTGTAAGTTTTAGTTTCGTTTAGTAGATAACCTCAAAATAATATATATATATATATATATATATATTTAAATTTAATGGGTTCATTGATTTTTTAGATCCATTAGATCCTTAATATTAGAAATAATATAATTTGATATTCATAAATTAAATAATATTTAAAAAGGCGTTGTAGGGCAATCATGAAAAAAAATCACATAGTTTCATTGATACTGTAGTCCATGCATATGGATTAAAAAAATCCCATTTTATTGAAGGAATAAATTAAATAAGAAGATAATATTTATGTATTATGTAATATATATTTTTAAAAAAATTAAAAAATTATTCAATATTTATTTCCTTATGAATACCAATGCAAGGTGTTAATGAAAATATAACATCACTATATGAGGGTGGCAGTCCACACATACACATAGGTGAAATTAAAATTTCCAATGTATGGATGGTTAAGAAGTTATGTAATATTCTAGTATTCAAGATACATAATTATTTCATAAATATCAAAAATATTCATTTTATCCATTATTATAACCACTAGTATAATCTGGTGATGAGAAATAAAACAAATCCCTTCATGGAGGTTATGTTCGACACTTAAGCACAAGCGATATATTCAATTCCACATGAATTATATTATTTGTTATTATTACAAGACAATGACCTCTATAAATTAGGTAGGGATATTCAGATGGTATGTGGGTAGGATTATTCAATGACAAAATTTTATTTGGTTGTGAGTAAGGAGGATAGTGGGTGCCCTTTTATTACTATGGGTTGTGAACTCTAGTAATTATTTAATGTTTTAAAATTATATAATGTCTTATTCCTGGGTGATTATAAATTAAATAATTAAAATTAGAATCTAAGGTGATAATAGTAAAATAATATCATCTAAAATTAATTATGATATGACATTATAACTATATCACATTGTTTTACCGGAATTAACCGGTTTTAGGAATTTTACTATGTGGAAGACATTTTTTCCTTGTGACGATTCATAAATACCAATATAAAATTTAAATAACTAATAAATTTGAAAATTGTTATTCAAAATATAAAATTGGATTTTTAATATCCAATCTATAGTATTTGGGAAAATTACATTTAATATATGTGAGCAAAACACAACAATGAATGGGTTTTAGAGAAATATGTGTACCTTAAGAATAAAAATGAACTTACAGCAAAATAGAATATTATTGTGATTCCTATAAAATTAATTGGATTTTTTTTCAAATTTATATTATGATTCATTAAATTAAAATCCAAAATTTTATATGTTTTTTTATTTATATTAATTAATGAAACGAAATGAAAAATTTAATGAAATTAACACCTTTCACTATTAACTAAAAAAATTTACATTTTTATAATAGTCCAAAAAACCTCATAAAATAAATTTTATGCAATGTATTGGGACATGATTCAAATTTCAATAATTAAAAATTACAAACATTTTATTTTTAATTATTTAATATAACATTATAATTCATGAAGAAAATGGGATGAAAAAAATTTCATTTTAAACAAATAATTATTTACAATACATATTGTGAATATAATTGGACAACATATATTCAGGATTATAACTAATACCTAATATATATATATATTTATATATATTACATGGGTTTTCAGGAAAAAATACTTTCATTTTTCACCCTTTGTGATGAATAAAAACACTACGATACAATATAAGGATATTTTGGGGTAATGACGGAACACAGAATGGGATGTTGTATAATAATTGTGTATAGATTTTTAAAAAGTTATTAAAAATTTGGAAAATTTATTTTCCCCTTTTCATTTAATTTGTGTTAATATTAAAGGAGGACTAAGAGAGATAATAATATATGATATAAATTAACCAATCATCGAGATTAATTTAAAATATTAGAAAATAGTAAAATATGGGAATGTCTAGTTCCCTCCCAATGATATAGTAGAACATCGTTACTTAATGTGGTCTCAAATCTTACCATATTTAGTCTGGTTGGATGTAAATTTTTATCAAAGTTATTTTTAATACCTGTATATTAATTTTAGATCTGTAGTATGTTTAGTAGAGACTCAAATAATATATATATATATATACCTTCCCAATTGGTGAAAAAATTAATGTCTCTTCCAAAATCTTATTGAAGAAGAATAAAAATGACGCTAAGAAATATAGATTGATAGAATATATAATAATTATATACCACTAAATTAAGATGATCAATGTTTTAATTTTTTTATCAATTAAATTTAATGAATGTTATCCTTTTGAACAATTATATTAATTTTTTAGATAGTGTAAGGATGATCAGTACAATAAGGCAAACTAAAACCTACACTATGAAATCATTATTTACATTGGTGATGTTACCTCTAACATGTGCACTTATCTACTAGGTTTTCTTGAGGTACAATTGATTAAAATTAATATAAAAAATTTGATCCTAATGATATGAATATTTCACTGGATATGAAATTCAACATAATAAATCATCTCATTAGACATTTTGAATCAAATGAATAATATGTCATTTATTTCAATATATAATTATATA
This sequence comes from Viscum album, assembly GCA_963277665.1. NCBI lineage: Eukaryota > Viridiplantae > Streptophyta > Magnoliopsida > Santalales > Viscaceae > Viscum > Viscum album. Next base: position 817,085,604 of record OY728127.1, read on the forward strand.
TAGTTTTCAAATAGTTAATTTTTTTTCAGACTAATAAATTGGTAATTATGTTTGTTGTTGAAGATAAGGACCAATAGTGAGAAGACTATCAAAAATATTTAATAGATTATAATGATTCCCAATTTGATATCAAAGTCAAAATAATCAAGGAATAAGATTGTTTCATTCATGAAATGGAAAATATTAATAATATTCCTATTATGAAGATAATGAAAATATTCAATGAAATTAATAGATAAATATATTTTTACCTCAACATAAAATTTATTCAATGTTATATATATTTTAGAAATCCAAAAGATAGAATAAAATAACATATCAATTTCTCGAAAAGAAATATGACACCAAAGAGACATATATAGAAATAATTGTACAATAATGGAAAAATATTTTTGAAATGAAGAGATGGAAATCATCTCCAATATAATAAATGTATTTATCCTATAGAAAATAATCCCATCACTATATTTATTATATTTTTACTAATGTTGGTTTATTTTCTAGTTAATATTAAATTTCAAAATCTATAAAAATATACTTGGTAATAAATTATTTCAAATCTGACCCAATATCATCTATTTATGTATTCATGTCAAAGAATATAATCTACATGACAATACCTCATAGGTATAACATTGATACTAAAAAACACTCTAGAATATAAAAAATAACTTTTAACCATGATTTATCTTTGAGAATGATATGGGGATTTATTATCCATTAATGTTGTTTTTTTAGGATTGGGAATTAGTAATTTTAGTTTTTACATTATATATAGTCACATAAATAATAAAAAAAATCTAATATTTAGGGTGAATAGTACTATATGATGAAAATACCTATTGTAAAGGCGTAGAATTCAAAAAATAGGACATGTCTACCATGAAAGAATGGATTTAAATAATTAAATGATTTATATTAACAATACAACAGAAATGAATATAATTTTGGGGAATTTTGGCACATAAAATCCATCAAAATACATGGGATTATGAGAATATAAGACTAAAATTAAAAAAAATAAAATTGAATTTAAGACTTCATTGAATATAAAACATGACAAATGTTTAAGGAAAAGTAATCCAAAAAAATTAAAAATAATTATACCGTTTTGAAACCCAATTAAATTTTTTTTATGATGGGATAAACTAAAACACCATGGACCACCCAAAATATAGATTACCAACTAAAATCAAAGGGGGTATTTTAAAATCAAATAGAAAAAATCAATGTAATATATGGATATGAATATTGGTTTAGTGGTTGAAATACGAAATGATGAGTTATTTAGTTTTCATTAAAAATATAACATAAATGTTGTTATGAATTTATATGGGAAGAAAACTGTGGTTGTGAAGTTTAATTTTTTTACCTAATAGATTTTTTCTACTAATAGGTAATTCCAACACAAATGATGAAATAACCATAGTGTCAAAATTATAAAGGGAAAATTGTTACTTCATAAGGATAAAAACACAATAATTACGAGAAGTTATAGAAAAATGATGAAATAATGTTTATTGAAAATAATATATGTAGAATGATAAAATAAATTTACTTATTGGAAATAATTCTATGATTATCGTACCATATTAAGAATAATCAATGAAAATTATAAATCCAAAACAATGTGATGAAATTGAATATAAAACCTATATGAATAATAACGTTTGATAAAACAACAAAATGAAATAATTCATGTTTCTCCTAGAAGATAAAAATGTAAAAATAAGGGGAGTATAGGAATGAAATGTTATCACATAATATAATTTATAAATAGTTTAATATCATGTTTGATAAAAAAATCTCTCAATTTCCATTATCAATAAAGAGAAATAACCCCCCTTATTATTTTATGTATTTTTTTACTTTTAATACAACTAATGTAATGTAAAGAAATTTTTTAATGGGCAGGTAAATAATTTATATAATCAAATAATATATAATATAAGTTGTCCTCAATTTTGTACACTTGATAAATATCATCCCCGATGAAGATATGATAAAATCCCATTTTGGGTACATACCATTTTTTGGAGGCTATCCAAAATAAAATAAAAAATTTTATAATCTAGAAAACATCCAAAAAAATTATTACTAAGCATTTAAAATAAAATATTTAATAATTTAATTATTAATAATCAATATGATTAATAATGGGGGTGTCATTGTTGATGTGAATTATAAAATAAAAGGGGATATACACATATTCACTTTAAATTTATAATTCAATTTTAAAATATGGGTGTTGGTTATTTTTTTCATATATCTATGTTTATATACCATATACAAAGAAATACGAAGTGGTATGACATGAATTATAGTTTAATGGACAAATATTTTGTCTTAGGGGTTTACAAATTGTTTATTCATCTAGTTTTTCCTTGTTGATTTTGATTTTTTCAACACTTATCTCAATGTAAAAAAATATGTGGTTTCATCTTTCTATCATATATTGTTGGGTATTTTTTTTTAAATTTTAGGGGAAATGAGATGATAATTCGATAACGTTAAAAATATTAATTAAATTTCAAAATTATGTATAAATAAATTTTTCATTGAAGAACATATATATCCCATGAGGTATAATGTTATAAATAAAAATTAAAAAAAGGGATATTGGAGAGTCCATGTAAATAGTGTACATGTTTTCAATTACTATGGATTTCATTATTATAGAAAATTATTAATATTTCTGTGGAAATAATTGAATATGTGAGAGAAATATTTCCATTATTAATTTAAAATATTGATATTTCCACTTCGTGAAGATCTCATTTAGTCAGATTAAAGAATCAAGTAATTTTAATGTGATGATTGATATTTTTAAAATTATTGAGACCAAAAAAAATTGGTTAAGTATGAAAAGAAAAATATAAGAAAGTTATAAATTAACGAATATGTAGCTGGTAAAATTTGGAAATTTAATAAAAAATATTTTATGAAAATATATATAATGCATAGAACTAAAATTTTAAAAATTTGTGTATTATATAAATGAAAATATTTGTATGTTGTTTTCATTTTTCTAAATACATTTCGAATTCTTGCCAATGATATAATTATTTTCATTGGTTACATGAGTTAGTATTTTTAGTAATGATTTTATATAATATTCTATTCCCTATTTTATAATGATGACAATGGTGGAGAAAATTGACACTATATAGACATTTTATGGATGGATATAGTAAATTTTATGATAAAATAGTAAAGACATAGAATTTGTAATCATATCAATAGAAAAATATATTTTAATGATACATACATTCATTGTAACGATATACTCTAACATTATAAGGTTTATTGTATTATCATAAGGGTGAATTTCCCAATTCATAATGATAAATGAGAACATCGCCAGGATGTTTACAGGCATCATAAGGAAAAATATCTGATGATAGCCACAGTTTGTAAGGATGAATTGACTAAATTATAACGTTATATTCTGAGTTTGTAGGTATATTGACATACATTATAACAAAGATATGTATACTTCATAAAGACAATTCAACAATTAAAAATAGGTACTATATAATCCTATATTTAGAATGTCAAAGAGTGGAATTAAGTCAGGTTATGATGAAAGAAGTTTTCATTGATTTAACCATTATAATTTTTTAGTTTCATTTTGATTGAAGCTAGAATCTATGAAATACACCATTTCACCATGAGAATAATGATAATTTTATGATGTTTTGTAAACAATGAATATTATTTCACTGAGAAAAGGATGTTTCTATGCCTCAAAGAATAATCAGACCTGATGATATTTAATGTATTTTTTTTAAAAATTCATATTACAGAAATAAGCATAACCCTCTATATAAATTAAATAGAAATTTTATCATATTTATCAAGTGGTAAAATAATTGTAATTTAAATCGAATATGTTCCACTACTTTTAAATGTTATTATCAGCTTCAATTGATAGTTTAAGTGTATCTATCATCAAATAATAGATAAAATATTAGTTTGAAAATTCTATGAATATAAAAGAGAAGGATATAAATAATAAAAGATATAATTTGATATTTTACTAGATTCTTTTTTTAATTATTAATTTATTTTTATTAAATCAAGGAGATTACTTTTTCCTAGAGGATACAATACATATAAGATGGATAGGAATACTAACTCCACTTTTTTTATGTTGAGGTTGAGAAATTTACAAATGTAGAATTAAAAAATGATGATATCTTATTTACTTCTACATCATATAGTTAAATGATCAATAATTAAATAATACATGTTCATTGTAAGGATTCAATAAATGAATTTGGGGTTTTTACAATCCAGAAGGAGGTGATACCAATTTCAAAGAATGATTTCTTTGAGATATAGTTTCATAATTATTTGGATTAATGATAGCATAAATAGTTTTATAATTTATAATCAAATTGTGATGCAAGGAATTATGAGAACATAATTTTATAGTATCAAATATATGACTTTTATTACTATCCTATTACTTTAAAGAGTTTATTTTCAATGAAGGGGTCTAACCTTATAAAATTTTTCTATATCCGATTTCTTTTATTTCAAAAAATATCTTTAATTGGGTGATAGAAATAATAATATAGGACGAAGATTTATCTTTATCTCAATGGTTGATTGAAAATATAAAAATATTATAAAATAAGGGTATAATGTTTTCACCACCACACTGTGTTTTATCATAAAACCTAGTAACGTCACCAGATATGTTAAGGTAGCTACACAAATTAATAATATTTTTAGGAAATTGATATTATATTACCACATTCATCATTAAATATATAAAAAAATACTTGGATATATAATCACACGAATATAAAACATAATGGGTGAAAATTTAAATGTTTATGAATTTCCCATATAAAAACTTCTCTTTGTGAGTCTCTAAACAAATCCATAAGTGGTCTATAATAACTTTATATGATATAGTGTACATAAATATATCCTTAATAATTACTATGGAAAATTTTCCTAGATAACACCTGAATAAGTTTTTTTTATCACACCCATAATCCCATAGACTCATGTGTTAATCTAAAAGAAATCATTTTGAACTCATCATGCCAATAACATCTATAAAAATTAATTGATTAAATATCATGTTTATTAAAATTTAATGATTGTTAAAGGGAATAATGGTTAATCATTGAGATGAATTTATATCCCTGATGTTAATTCAATTTCTCTTCAACATGTCGATATGGACTTCTTCTTATTAGTAATGGAATTTATTTCTATATAATCAATACACCTTCACATAGAGCCATCTATATAAATTATAAAGAGGACATGTTCTCCCACATCATTAAACCCCATGGAATACAAATTCTTTATCATAAAACATTTTTAGATAATTCCTTTATTCCAATAATACCACTAGATCCATTGTTTTGGGTTTTATGAATATAGGAATCACATCAAGCATGAAATCAATAGAGAATAACACTTCACGATCATGTGTATATGAAGCTACATAAATAGGGATGAAATCTCCACAATCTTAAAAAACTAATACATAATCTATTATTAGGAAAACATTATACTTTTTTTGATTTTATTTGATAATATTATTCATCAAGAATTCCACTATGATGGGATACTAATATCGGTTACATATAATACTCAGACAATGATGTCTATTTTTTAAATAATTTAATTCAATCATAACATCAAAAATCAAAACCAATATCCCCATAAAATTTATCTTTTATAATACTTTTAGTGAAAAGGCATCCAATGAATTAATCCAAAAAAAGAAAAAATTATATAATAAATTGGTTAGAAACATGAAATCCACCATTCACGTAAATAGAGGAAACCAAAAATATATATTTTTCAAATATCATTTTGATGGATATTTTTATAACTAAATAATCTCTAATGAATCAAGAGATTATAAAATTTTATTTTCATTTTTTCAATATATAATATACTATATTGTAACATCCTAGATAAATGAAGAATAATAGATTTTTATATTTATTAGTATTTTTGAATTAAATATTATTTTTAGCTTAAAATGGTTGCTATGTTCCATAGCATACCTGATACGCAACAATGGGTTTCTTTGAAATCTTACGTTGCACACTAATAATATAATATTATTATTTTAAACTGTATTTAACTCCTTGCCGTTGTATTGGCAGGAATGAACAAAACTAACTACAATATGATTATACATGTTTGATAAATATATTTACATTTATCAAATAAAATTTATAGGCTTAAAAAGTGAATGAATCTAATTTTAAGCATAATTTTCATTATAATGCCGATTTATTGCCTTTTAATGGAGAACCCTCATTAAATATAGTTTTGGTTACTTTAATACATTCTAATTTACCAAATAAAATCCTTTTTTAGAAAGGGGACATCAAATTTTACTTTGGGTAAATTTTTGGTATTTTTCTGATGAAGTTCATTTTTTAATGAATAGTGAAAAATATTGTATTTTAATTCAGAAGTGCTATTTAATATAATTTATTTATATGGTTAGATTATATTTTTAATTGGTTTTAAAGAGGAATTAAAATATATTTTTACTATTTAATCCAATTTTGGTCATTGGATTTAATTTCACTTTGAAATTAGACATAAACAAGTATCAATCTTTTGATAGTTATTGTTTCTTAAAACACGCTATTTGTTTTAACAGCGGGAATTAATTTTTAAATTAATTAATGAAACTTCTATGTTTTTAATTTGGAAAAATAGTCATCCTTTTTGAATTCCAAATATCAAATATAGCTTAGGATGAATTTTTGGTATTTTTCTGAAAAACAACAATTTTTGATGAATAGTGACACCACTTAGTGGTAGTTAAAAAAACTGACTTTTTCATTTATATGGAATTTTACCACTTCTGTGTATTGAATTTAAAAAATAAGACATAAATGGTTGTTATCAATAAGAAAAATGTGGTTCAATAAGATGAAAATAATTTTTGGTGAATAGTAACTTTTGACTTTTATTTATCGTAGTTAATGGTAAATAGGGAAATTCAAGGTTAAAAGAATATTATAATCATTAAAAATCACCTTAACACTTGTCCAAATATTATTGGTTGAGTCATTTAAGACCATTAGCATATTTGGGTATATTTTGGGACCCCTTTATTCCACTTGGGTGTGATAATGACAATTTAGAATAATTAACTTAAAGAAAAGGCAAAAATGACAAAAGAAAATATCTTTTAGTAAATTAATTTTTAGAAGGGGTTATATAAAATATCTATTCGACTATAAATATTCATTGGAAATCTAATAAGATTTACTAAATCATGGTATTTGTTTTATAATTTTTAGACATCAAATAAATTAAATTATGAATGACACAATAATGATGCAGTATTTACCTCATTAATAGATGATTTAATTAAATAAGATTATAATGATTAAAATATTATCCAAAACATGCCCAATTCTTATTGGATAATTTTATTTCGGTTATGAGTCATCTTATATTCGACCATAATGATTTTTGGTCCATTAGAAACCGAATATCATTTTATTATAAAATAATATTTTCACTCTTTCTTAAAGAGCCCCTCCTCTCACTTATAAAAGGAGACCACTTCTATGCAATTCCTCACACCTCTAAAGACATTTGGGTCGTCCAAACTCTTCCCAATTAAGCTCCCTACATCTCTATCCTCATCCTAGAAGCCTTACTTTAGGCCGAAGGCACTTAAGAAGTCCTTTTGGTTTAAACCAAAGAAAGTTGCCTAAATTAAAGGTAACAGTTTCTCTTAAATTGTTTTCTTTTATTTTTCTTCTCAACCCCTAAAATCTTTTTATTTCTTTTCTTTTGTAACAAAACCAGTATCTCTAATATACTAGGATATTGTTATTATATGTATTCTAACTACACTTACACACACCTCCATTTAATGGATGAAGAACATAATGTTTCTGTGGATGGAAAACTAACGCCTCACGAAACAATGATTGTTCAATTACATATTACCGCCTCTCATGGTAGCCATTATGATGGCACTGTATTTATATATGATATATATTATGTTTATGATTTCTTTGTTCTTCTGTACTTCCCAATTATATCAAACCGTTATGGTTTCCATGGTGGGTAAATACGATAATCTCATTTGAGAAAGTGCAGACTACCACCCCTTCAAAGTGATGTGACTCGTTAATGCCCTATGTGGGATGTATAAAGGATAGAGTTAATCATATTGTATATAATATTATACTGGAATTATAATATACCTATGTATCATTATGTTTTAATTCCATTAAAATAAGAAATAGAAATAAAAGTAGCGTTCATGCGTACGTATGGCTTACCGTCTCCATGAACGGTGCATTTCATTTCGTACCTCCAAATGTTATGTACTATTATAAATACATGTACATGATGGATATATATGATATATATTATACCCAAACCATGAATATCATTCTGGATATAATGAACCGTTTACCATGTGAACAACATGTAATTATAGGAAGTCCATTTTTGACTCAAGTACCAAATATCGACAAAATGAACGTTATTAACTTAAATGATTAAATAATGATTATAACATGGTAATAAGTGATACAAAAGGAATAATAAACTTAAAAAAGGTTCTTAAGAAAGTAGAAATTATCTTTAGTTTATTATTCAAGAGATTAAAGAATGAACAGGTCAAGTCGGACCCCAGGTAAGGGACGTCATCTCAATCTCCTTTCATTGGTGCATATTTCGTTTTATACACAACATTCTTTTATACGGTGTATAAACCCCTTTGACTTTTACTTTTATACAAAATTAATATTTTCCTACGAAGCGTTTTACAAAACGACAAATTGGAATGTTTCTTTTAACGTACGCGGTGAAAACATCCTTTTCTGCCGCCATGAGTATTATTTGGTCATTGGCTTCCTCAAAAAGCCGTAATTTTTTTTAAATGAAATAAATACCATATACTCTTTTATGTATTTTGGTATTGAAAATGGTTTTTATAATGGATTTTTTATGTCAATATATTTAACTTATATATTGTGATGGGAATGTGGAAATGTTTTCTTTCCATTATGTTTGTCTTATGTCTTATGATTTTATAATGGTACATAGACATTTGACGGGTGGCTACATGATAAACCATATAACGGGTGGTGCCGTGAATACCAGGATGGGTGGTTACATTATAACCTCCAATGCATTGGGTATGGAAGTCGGTCGTATGTCTATTCTATTAAGTGATATGTGTGGAAGTCGACCGTATGGTTATTCCATTTAAGTATATTTATGCCCCAAGTTACCTATATATGTTATGTGATGTTTATATGGGTTTTATGGTAATATTTTGGTGACAAAAGGGTATGTATTTATCTTTTATTCAGTCAAGAGTTTTTACTACTTCATAAAGGTGAAAAGTGATACTTTGATAAAGTATACATGGTTTACTTGTTGTTTTGAAAAACTAACAGTTTTCATTCTTTGTGTTTCCCTTACTGAGATTTTTATGATCACCCCAAGGTTTCTTTGAAATGTTTTTCACAGGACTTAATGTGGAATAGGGTCAAGGATGGGATCAAGGAAAAGTCATGCTATCTAAAACATGGAACTAGACATGTTTCTTTTTAGGATTTTTTATTTTATGGAAACTTAGTAGAAGTTTCTACTTTGTAATATAGTGAGATGTAATAGTTATGTTCAAATTCTCTAAAACTCTAAACCTGAAAAGATCCTCAATGTGAATTATTCATTTAATTCAATTTTAGGTAAGGTTTAAGGATGTGCCTTATAGTAGGTATTATAGGTCGGTTTAGACAACTTTAGGAGTTAGAAAATTGTTAAATTATAAATTATTTTATGGTATGATTGAAATGATATAGCATTTACAGTTTACCATGTTGCTTCACCTAAGGTATTTCAGTGTTAAGAATGGTTTTTCATAGAGGAAACAGAGAATATTTTTTGGGAAGGCATACTGAAGGAAATGACCTTCCAAATCAGTATCTTGAGATGGTCAGAGTCAGAACAAAATAGTTTGTTGCAGTGATGGCTCAGTTGACTCAGGTGAAAAATGTTGGTTGTGTTTATTGATGATATTTTGGTGTTTTCTAAAAGTAAAGAGGAGAATGAAAGTCATTTAAGGATTATCATTCAAACATTAAAAGAAAAGAAACAATATGGAAAATTCAGCATGTGTGAGTTTTGGTTACAACAAATTTTTTTCCTTGGTCACATTGTTTCAAAAAATGGCATAACTGTTGATCCTGCAAAAACAAATGTTGTGGAGGAATGGCCAAGACCCACAAATGTAACTGAGATTCGTAGCTTCCTGGGTTTGACAAGAAATTACCGAAGGTTTGTTGAAAATTTTTCACGGTTATCTAGACCAATGACTAAGATAACTCAGAAGGGTGTTATGTTTATCTGATAAAAAATGTGATGATTGCTTTCAGGAGTTGAAAAGAAGATTGGTGAATGATCTAGTTTTGGAAATTCCTTGTTGGAATGGTGAGTTTTCTATCTACAGTGATGCTTCATTGAAAGGACTTGGTTGCGTCCTAATGAAAAATGATCAGGTAATTGCATATGCTTCACGTCAGATGAAAACTCATGAGGTAAATTATCCTACACATGATTTGGAATTAGCTGCTATTGGTTTTTCTCTAAAAATTTGGATGCATCATTTGTATGGAGTAAAGTGTGAAATATATACTGATCACAAAAGTTTAAAGTACATATTAAATCAAAAATAATTGAACATGAGACAGAGGAGATGGCTGGAATTAATCAAGGATTATGATCATACAATTCATTACCATCCGGGAAAAGCAAATAAAGTGGCTGATGCTTTGAGCCGAAAAAGTAATGCTTCATTAACCATGATACGTTTGATTGAGATCCTTTGGTTTTTTATTTGATGAAATTTGGTCTGGAAGTTGTTTTTGTAGGAATTCCTTCTGTTTTATTTCAGGTATCATTGAAATCTTCTCTATCAGACAGAATCAATACATCACAGAAGCAAGATAGTGAGTTGCGGAAAAAGGTAGAGCTGGTTCATAAGTGTAAGATTCCTGAGTTCAACATTGATAATGATTGTGTTTTTAGATTTAGAAAGGGATTGTGTGTGAGTTGTGATTCACAGTTTAAGAGACAGTTGTTATGTGAAGCTCATAGTTATCTGTTTTCAGTTCATCCTGGAAGTACTAAGAAGTACAGAGATCTGCGGGAGTATTACTGGTGGGTTGGAATGAAAAGAGTTATTGCTGATTTTACTATGAAGTGTTTGAATTGTCAACAGGTTAAAGTAGAGGGGAAGTTACCAAAAGGGATGCTGCAGCCTTTACCAGTACCAGAGTGGAAATGGGAGAATATATCCATGGAATTCGTTGTGGGATTTCCGAAGACACCTCGAGGTAATAATGAAATCTGGGTTATTGTTGATCACTTGACTAAATATGATCATTTCCTTACTATTTGATATACTTTTTCCCTAGATCATCTTTCCTGTTTGTATCTTAAACAGATAGTCAAGTTGCATGTAGTTCCCCTCTCCATTGTATCTAATCGTGATCCTAGGTTTACTTCTAAATTTTGGAAAGGCCTTCAGAAGTCATTGGGTACTGAATTAAATTTTAGTACAGCTTTTCATCCGCAATCAGATGGGTAGTCAGAACGAACAATTCAGACATTGGAGGATATTCTACGTGCTTGTTCGATGGATTATCAAGGAAGTGGGGACTAACATCTTTCTTTGGTTGAGTTTTTTTATAATAACAGTTTTCATTCCAGTATAAAAATGACACCATTTGAGGCATTATATGGGAAGCGGTGTCGAACTCCAGCTTTTTGGGATGAAGTGGGTGAAAGGAAGTTCATGGGACCAGAATTGGTAGAAGAGATGGCAGAAAAAGTTCAGTTGATTCAGAAACACATGAGAACAGCTCAGAGCAGGCAGAATAGTTATACGGATAACCGGAGGAAGGATTTTTCCTTCGAGGTAGGTGATCATGTTTTTCTCAAAGTTTCACCATGGAAAAGTGTGATGCGATATGGTATGAAATGAAAGATGAGTACAAGGTTCATTGCACCATATGAAATTCTGGAGAAAGTTGGATCGGTTGCATACCGAGTGGCTTTACCTCCAAGTTTATCTCAGGTGCACAATGTTTTTCATGTTTCAATATTGAGAAAGTATATGCCAGATCCATCTCATGTTTTGAGCCCAGAGGTAGTTCAGTTGGAAGAGAATCTCTCTTATGAAGAACAACCAGTCCAGATTTTTGACCGAAGAGAGAAAGTGTTGCAAAATAAGGTAATTCATCAGGTAAATGTTTTGTGGAAAAACCATATGGTTGAAGAGGCAACATGGGAATCTGAAAATGATATGAGGTATAAATACCCCCACTTATTTTGATAAGTGAATAAAATTGCAAGGACACAATTTCCAAAAAGGGGGAAGGATGTAACATCCCTGATAAATGAAGAATAAAAGATTTTTATAATTATTAATGTTTGTGAATTAAATATTAATTTTAACTTAAAATGGTTTCTATGTTCGATAGCGTACCAGATACGCAACAACGTGTTTCTTTGGAATCTTACGTTGCACTCTAATAATATAATATTATTATTTTAAACGGTATTTAACTCCTAGCCGTTGTATTGGAGGGAATGAACAAAACTAACTAAAATATGATTATACATGTTTGTTAAATATATTTACATTTATCAAATAAAAGGTAGAGTCTTAAAAAGTGAATGAATCTAATTTTAAGCATAGTTTTCATTAAAATGCCGATTTATCGACTTTTAATGGGGAACCCTCATTAAATATAGTTTTTGTTACTTTAATAAATTCTAATTGACCAAATTAAATCCTTCTTTAGAATGGGGACATCAAATTTTACTTTGGGTAAATTTTTTGTATTTTTCTGATAAAGTTCATTTTTTTAATGAATAGTGAAAAATATTTTATTTTAATTCAAAAGTTATTTTTAATCTAATTTATTTATATGGTTAGATTATCTTTTTAATTGGTTTTAAAGTGGAATTAAAATATATTTTTACTATTTAATCCTATGTTGGTCATTGTATTTAATTTCACTTTAAAATTAGACATAAACAAGTATCAATCTTTTGAAAGTTATTATTTCTTAAAAACACACAATTTGTTTTAACAACATAAATTAATTTTTAAATAAATTAATGCCACTTATATGTTTTGAATTGGTAAAAATAGACATCATTTTTGAATTCGGAATATGAAATATAGCCTAGGCTAAAGTTTTGGTATTATTCTGAAAAACTTCAATTTTTTGATGAATAGTGACACCACTTAGTGGTAGTTAAAAAAAACTGAATTTTTCATTTAAATGGAATTTTACCACTTCTATGAATTGAATTTAAAAAATCCGACATACATGGTTGTTATCGAGTAGAAAAATGTGGTTCAATAAGATGAAAATAATGATTGCGGAATAGTAACTTTTGACTTTTATTTACCACATCTAAACGTAAATAGGGTAATTCAAGGTAAAATAATATTATAATCATTCAAAATTTCCTTAACACTTGTCCAAATATTATTGGTAGAGTCATTTCCGACAATTAGCATATTTCGGTTGATTTTGGGACCCCTTTAAGCCACTTGGGTGTGATAATGACAATTTAGAATAATTAACTTAAAGAAAAGACAAAAATGACAAAAGAAAATATATTTTAGTAAATTAATTTTTAGAAGGGGTTATATAAATTTTATGTTCGACTATGAATATTCATTGGAATACTAAAACTATTTCCTATATCATGGTATTTTTTTATAATTTTTAGACATCAAATAAATTAAATTATTTATGACACAATAATGATGCAGTATTTACCTCATTAATAGATGATTTAATCAAATAAGATTATAAAATATTATACAAAACAGGTCCAATTCTGATTGGATGACTTTATTTTGGTTTTGAGTCATCTTAGCTTCGACCATAATGATTTTTGGACCATTAGAAACTTAATATCATTATATTATAAAATAATATTTTCACTCTTTCCTAAAGAGCCCCTCCTCTCCCTTCTAAAAAGAGTCCACTTCTATGCAATTCCTCAAACCTCTCAAGCCATTTGGATCGTCCAAAATCTGACCAATTACGCCCCCTACATCCCTATCCTCCTCCTAGAAGACTTACTTTAGGCAGAAGGCACTTAAATATGTCCTTTTGGTTTAAACCAAAGGAAGTTGCCTAAATTAAAGGTAACAATTTCTCTTAAATTGTTTTCTTTTATTTTGCTTCTCCATCCCCTAAACTCTTTTTATTTCTTTTCTTTTGTAACAACACCAGTATCCTCAATATACTAGGATGTTTTTATTACAAGTATTCTAACTACACTTACACACACATCTATCTAATGGATGAAGAACATAATGTTTCTATGGATGGAAAACTAACGCCTCACGAAACGATGATTGTTCAATTACATCTTACCGCCTCTCATGGTGGCCATTATGATGTAAATGTATTTATATATGATATATATTATGTTTATGATTTCATTATTCTTCTTTACTTCCCAATTATATTAAACCATTATGGTTTCCATGGTGGTTAAATACGATAATCTCATTTGAGGAAGTGCGGACTACCGCCCCCTCAAAGTGATGTGACTCATTAATGCCCTATGTGGGATGTATGAAGGAAAGAGTTAATGATATTTTATATGATATTATACTGGAATTATAATATACTTATGTATAATTATGTTTTAATTCCATTAAAATAAGAAATAGAAATGAAAGTAGCGTTCATGAATACGTACGGCTTACCGTCTCCATGAACAGTGCATTTCATTTCCTACCTCCAAATGTTATGTACTATTATAAATACATGGACATGATGGATATATAGGATATATATGTTACCCAGATCATGAATATCATTCTGGATATAATTAACCTTTTACCATGTGAACAACATGTAATTAAAAGAAGTCCATTTTTGACTCAAGTACCAAATGTCGACAAAATGAACGTTATTAACTTAAATGATTACATAATGATTATAACATGGTAATAAGTGAAATAAAAGGAATAATAAACATAAAAAAGTTTTTTAAGAATGTAGAAATTAACTTTAGTTTATTATTCAGGATATTAAATAAGAAACGGGTCAAGTCGGACCCGAGGTAAGGGACTTCGTCTCAATCTCCTTCCATTGAGGCATATTTTGTTTTATACACAACTTTCATTTATACGGTGTATAAAACCCTTTTACTTTTACTTTTATAAAAAAGGAATATTTTTCTAGGAAGCATTTTAAAAAATGAAAAATAGGAATGTTTCTTTTAACGTATGTGGTGACAACGACCTTTTCTGCCGCCGCGAGTATTATTTGGTCTTTGGCTTCCTCAACAAGCCGTAATTTTTTTTAAAATGAAATAAATACCATATAATATTTTATGTATTTTTGTATTGAAAATGGTTTTTATAATGGATTTGTTATGTCAATATATTTAAATGATAAATTTTTTTTGGAATGCGGAAATGTTTTCTTTCCATTATGTTTGTTTTATGTCTTTTGATTTTATAATGGTACTTGGACATTTGACGGGTGGTTATGTGATAAACCATAGGACGAGTGGTGTCGTGAATACTAGTATGGGTGGTTACGTTATAACCTCTAATGCATTGGGTATGGAAGTCAGCCATATGTATATTCCATTAAGTGATATGTGTGGAAGTTGACCGTATGGTTATTCCATTTAAGTATGTTTATGTCCCAAGTTACCTATATATGTTATGTAATCTTTATATGGCTTTTATGGTAATATTTTGGTTAAAAAAGGGTAAGTATTGATATTTTATTCAGTGAAGAGTTTTTACTACTTCATAAAGGTGAGAAGTGTTACTTTGATAAAGTATACATGTTTTACTTGTTGTTTTGAAAAACTAACAGTTTTCATTCTTTGTGTTTCCCTTACTAAGCTTTTTATGCTCACCCCAAGTTTTTTTTTGAAATTGTTTTCACAGGACTTAATGTGGAATAGGGTCAAGGGTGGGATCAAAGGAATGTCATGCTATCTAAAACATGGAACTAGACATGTTTCTTTTTAAGTGTTTTTATTTTATGGAAACTTAGTAGAAGTTTCTACATTGTAATCTTGGGAGATGTAATAGTTAGGTCCTAATTCTCTAAAACTCTAAACCTGAAAAGATCCTCAATGTGAATTATTCATTTAATTCAATATTAGGTAAGGTTTAAGGCTGGGGCCTTATAGTTGGTTTCATAGGTCGGTTTGACAACTTTAGGAGTTAGAAAATTGTTAAATTATAAATTATTTTATGGTATCATTGAAATGATATAGCATTTATAGATTACCATGTTTCTTAACCTAATGTATTTCAGTGTTAAGAATGGCTTTTCGTAGAGGAAACAGAGAAGATTTTTTGGGAAGGCATACTGAGGGAAATGACCTTCCAAATCAGTATCCTGAGATGGTCAGAATCAGAACTAAAAAGTTTGTTGCAGTGATGGCTCAGTTGACTCAGGTGAAAAATGTTGGTTGTGTTTATTGATGATATTTTATTGTTTTCTAAAAGTAAATAGGAGCATGAAAGTAATTTAAGGATTATCTTGCAAACCTTAAAAGAAAAAAACTGTATGGAAAATTCAGCATGTGTGAGTGTTGGTTAAAACAAATTTCTTTCCACAGTCACATTTTTTCAAAAAATGGCATAACTTTTGATCCTAAAAAAACAAATGTTGTGGAAGAATGACCAAGACCCACAAATGTAACTAAGATTCGTAGCTTCCTTGGTTTGGAAGGCTATTACTGAATGTTTGTAGAAAATTTTTCACGGTTATCTAGTCCAATGACTAAGCTAACTCAGAAGGGTGTTAAGTTTATCTGGACAAAAGAATGTGATGATTGTTTTCAGGAGTTGAAAAGAAGATTGGTGAATGCTCCCGTTTTTGCACTTCCATCTAGGAATGATGAGTTTTTTATCTACAGTGATGCTTCATTGAAAGGACATTGTTGCGTCCTAATGAAAAATGATTAGGTAATTGCATATGCTTCACATCAGTTGAAAAATCATGAGGTAAATTACCCTACACATGATTTGGAATTAGCTACTGTTGTTTTTTCTCTAAAAACATGGAGGCATCATTTTTATGGAGTAAAGTGTGAAATATATACTGATCACAAAAGATTAATGTATATATTCACTTAGAAAGAATTGAACATGAGATAGAGGAGATGGCTGGAATTAATCAAGGATTATGATTGTACAATTCATTACCATCCGGGAAAAGAAAATAAAGTGGATGATGCTTTGAGTCGAAAAAGTAATGCTTAATTAACCATGCTACATTTGGAACGAGATCCTTTGGCTTTTGATTTGATTAACATTGGCATGGAAGTTGTTTTTGCAGGAAGTCATTCTGTTTTGTTTTAGGTATCAGTGAAATCTTCTCTATCAGATAGAATCAAGCAAGCATAGAATGAAGACAGTGAGTTGCGGAAAAAGGTAGAGTTGGCTCAGAAGGGTTAGTTGCATGAATTTATCATTGATAATGATTGTGTTTTGAGATTTGGGAAGGGATTGTGTCTGTCTTGTGATTCACAGTTGAAGAGAGAGTTGTTATGTGAAGGTCATAGTTCTCCGTTTTCAGTTTATCCTGGCTGTACTAAGATGTACATAGATCTATGAGAGTATTACTGGTGGGATGGAATGAAAAGAGGTATTGCTGATTTTATTGTGAAGTGTTTGACTTTTCAGCAGGTTAAAGCATAACAGCAATTACCAAAAGGGATGTTGCAGCCTTTACCAGTACCGGAGTGGAAATGGGAGAATATATCCATGGACTTCGTTGTGGGATTGCCGAAGACACCTCAAGATAATAATGAAATCTGGGTTATTGTTGATCGCTTGAATAAATCTTCTCATTTCCTTCATATTCGAGATACTTTTTCCCTAGATCAAAATTCCCATTTATATCTTAAAGAGATAGTCAGGTTTCATGGAGTTCCCCTCTCCATTGTATCAGATCGTGATCCCAGGTTTACTTCTAGATTTTGGGAAGGCCTTCAGAATTTATTGGGTACTGAATCAAATTTTAGTACATCATTCCATCCGCAATCAGATGGGATGTTAGAACGAACAATTAAGACATTGGAGGATATGCTACATGATTTTTTGATGGCTTATCAGGGAATTTGGGACCAACATCTTTCTTTGGATGACTTTTCTTATGATAACAGTTTGCATTCTAGTATACAGATGGCACCATTTGAGGCATTATATGGGAAGCAGTGTCGAACTCCAGCTTTTTGGGATGAAGTGGGTGAAAGGAAGTTGATGGGACCATAATTGGTAGAAGAGACGGCAGAAAAATTTCAGTTGATTCAGAAACACATGAGAATAGCTCAGGGCAGGGAGAAGAGTTATGCGGATAACCGGAGGAAGGATTTATCTTTCGAGGTAGGTGATCATGTTTTTCTCAATGTTTCGCCATGGAAAAGTGTGATGCAATTTGGTAAGAAAGGAAAGCTGAGTCCAAGGTTCATTGGACCATATGAAATTCTGGAGAAAGTTGGATCAGTTGCATACCGAGTGGATTTACCTCCAAGTTTATCTCAGGTTCACAATGTTTTTCATGTTTTGATGTTGAGAAAGTATATTCCTGATCCATCTCATGTTTTGAGCCCAGAGGTAGTTTAGTTGGAAGAGAATCTCTCTTATGAAGAAAAACCGGTCCAGATTCTTGACCAAAGAGAGAAAGTGTTGTGAAATATGGTAATTCACTAGGTAAAGGTTTTGTGGAAAAACCATATGGTTGAAGAGGAAACATGTGAATCTGAAAATACTATGAGGGATAAATACCCCCCACTTATTTTGATAGGTGAATAAAATTGCGAGGACGCAATTTAAAAAACGGGGGAAGGATGTGACAACCCTAATAAATGAAGAATAAGAGATTTTTTATTTATTAATATTTTTTAATTAAATATTAATTTTATCTTAAAAGGGTTGCTATATTCGATAGCGTACCCGATACGAAACAACGTGTTTCTTTGAAATCTTACGTTGCACACTAACAATATAATATTATTATTTTAAACAGTATTTTACTCTTAGGCGTTGTATTGGAGGGAATGAACAAAACTAATTAAAATATGATTATACGTGTTTGATAAATATATTTTAAATAATAAAATAAATGTTAG
The DNA here is from genome assembly GCA_963277665.1 of Viscum album. Taxonomy (NCBI): domain Eukaryota; kingdom Viridiplantae; phylum Streptophyta; class Magnoliopsida; order Santalales; family Viscaceae; genus Viscum; species Viscum album. The sequence continues at coordinate 817,104,786 of OY728127.1, forward strand.
AGGCTTAAAAAGTGAATGAATCTAATTTTAAGAAAAATTTTCATTAAAATTCCGATTTATCGCCTTTTAATGGAAAACACTAATTAAATATATTTTTGGTTAATTTAATACACTCCAATTGACCAAATAAATCATTCATTAGAATGGGGGCATGAAATTTTACTTTGGGTAAATTTTTGGAATTTTTCTGATAAAGTTCATTTTTTAATGAATAGTGAAAAATATTGTATTTTAATTCTATTGTGCTTTTTAATCTAATTTATTTATATGGTTAGATTATAATTTTAATTGGTTTTAAAGTGGAATTAAAATACATTTTTACTATTTAATCCAATGTTGGTCATTGGATTTAATTTCACTTTGAAATTAGACATAAACAAGTATCAATCTTTTGATAGTTATCGTTTCTTAAAAACACACTATTTCTTTTAACAACAGGAATTAATTTTTAAATTAATTAATGACACTTGTATGTTTAGAATTTGGAAAAATAGACATCATTTTTGAATTTGGAATATCAAATATATCTTCGGCATAATTTTTGGTATTTTTTTGAAAAACATCAATTTTTGATGATTAGTGACACCACTTAGTGGTAGTTAAAAAAACTGACATTTTCATTTAAATGGAATTTTACCACTTCTGTGAATTTAATTTAAAAAATCTGACATACATGGTTGTTATCAAATAGTTAAATGTGGTTCAATAAGATGAAAATAATTTTTGGTGAATAGTATCTTTTGACTTTTATTTACCATGGTTAAATATAAATAGGGTAATTCAAGGCTAAAAGAATATTCTAATCATTCAAAATTACCTTAAAACTTGTAAAAAATTTATTGGTTGAGTCATATACGACTATTATCATCTTTGGGTCGATTTTGGGACCCCTTTATTCCACTTGGGTGTGATAATGAAAATTTAGAATAATTATTTTAAAGAAAAGACAAAAATGACAACAGAAAATATATTTTCGTAAATTAATTTTTATAAGTGGTTATATAAATTAGATGTTCGAATATAAATATTCATTGGAAATCTAATAATATTTCATACATCATGGTATTTTTTTATAATTTTCAGACATAAAATAAATTAAATTATTTATGACACAATAATGATGCAGTATTTACCACATTAATAGATGATTTAATTAAATAAGATTATAATGACTAAAAAATTATCCAAAACATATCCAATTCTGATTGGATGATTTTATTTCCGTTATGAGTTATCTTATCTTCGACCATAATGATTTGTGAACCCTTAGAAAGCGAATATCATTATATTATAAAATAATATTTTCACTCTTTCCTAAAGTGCCTCTCCTCTCCCTTATAAAAAGAGACCACTTATATGCAATTCCTCGCACCTCTCAAGAAATTTGGCTCGTCCAAACTCTTCCCAATTTATCTCCCTACATCCCTCTCCTCCTCCTAGAATCCTTACTTTAGGCAGAAGGCACTTAAGAAGTCCTTTTGGTTTAAACCAAAGGAAGTTGCCTAAATTAAAGGTAGCTGTTTCTCTTAAATTGTTTTCTTTTATTTTTCTTCTCCAACCCCTAAAATCTTTTTATTTTTTTTCTTTTATAACAACAAAATTATCCTCAATATACTAGGATGTTGTTATTATAAGGATTCGAACTACACTTACACACACCTCTATGTAATGGATGAAAAACATAATGTTTCTGTGGATGGTAAACTAACGCCTCACGAAACGATGATTGTTCAATTACATATTATCACCTCTAATGGTGGCCATTATGATGGAACTATATTTATATATGATATATATTATGTTTATGATTTCTTTATGATTCTGTACTTCCCAATTATATCAAACCTTTATGGTTTCCATGGTGGGTAAATACGATAATCTAATTTGAGGAAGTACGGACTACCGCCCCTAAAAGTAATGTGACTTGTTAATGCCCTATGTGGGATGTATAAAGGATATATTTAATGATATTTTATATGATATTATACTGGAATTATAATATACCTATGTCTCATTATGGTTTAATTCCTTTAAAATAAGAAATAGAAATGAAAGTAGCGTTAATGCGTACGTACGGCTTACCGTCTCCATGAATGGTGCATTTCATTTCGTACCTCCAAATGTTATGTACTATTATAAATACATGTAAATGATGAATATATATGATATATATGATACCCAAATCATGAATATCATTCTGGATATAATGATCCTTTTACCACGTGAACAACATGTAATTATAAGAAGTCCATTTTTGACTCAAGTACCAAATGTCGACAAAATGAACGTTATTAACTTAAATGATTACATAATGATTATAACATGGTAATAAGTGATATAAAAGGAATAATAAACTCAAAAAATGTTCTTAAGCATGTAGAAATTAACTTTAGTTTATTATTCAGGAGATTAAATAAGGAACGGGTCAAGTCGGACATGAGGTAAGGGACTTTGTCTCAATCTCCTTTAACTGAGGCATAATTCATTTTATACACAACTTTCTTTTATAAGGTGTATAAAATCCTTTTAAATTTACTTTTATAAAAAAGGAATCTTTTTCTATGAAGCATTTTACAAAACGACAAATAGGAATGTTTCTTTTAACGTACGTGGTTACAACGACCTTTTCCACCGCCATGAGTATTATTTGGTCTTTGGATTCCTCAACATGCCGTAATTTTTTTTAAAATGAAATGAATAACATACACTCTTTTATGTATTTTGGAATTGAAAATGGTTTTTATAGTGGATTTGTTATGTCAATATATTTAAGTGATATATTGTGATCTGAATGTGGAAATGTTTTCATTCCATTAAGTTTGTTTTATGTCTTATGATTTTATAATGATACTTGGACATTTGATGGGTGGTTACGTGATAAACTATATGACGGGTGGTGCCATGAATACCAGGATGGGTGGTTACATTATAACCTCCAATGCATTGGTTATGGAATTTGGCCGTATGGCTATTCCATTAAGTGATATGTGTGGAAGTCGACCGTATGGTTATTCCATTTAAGTATGTTTATGTCCCAAGTTACCTATATATGTTATGTGATCTTTATATGGGTTTTATGGTAATATTTTGGTTACAAAAGGGTATGTATTGATCTTTTATTCAGTGAATATTTTTTACTACTTCATAAAGGTGAAAAGTGTTACATTGATAATGTATACATGGTTTACTTGTTGTTTTGAAAAACTAACAGGTTTCATTCTTTGTGTTTCCCTTACTGATCTTTTTATGCTCACCCCAAGTTTTTTTTAAATGTTTTTCACAGGACTTAATATGGAATAGGGACAAGGATGGGATCAAGGGAAAGTCATACTATCTAAAACATGGAACTAGACAAGTTTCTTTTTAAGATTTTTTATTTTATGGAATCTTAGTAGAAGTTTCTACTTTGTAATCTTGTGAGATGTAATAGTTATGTCCTAATTCTATAAAAATCTAAACCTGAAAAGATCTTCAATGTGAATTATTCATTTAATTCAATATTACGTAAGGTTTAAGGCTGGGGCCTTATATATATAGTACTAGAACAATTTATATTGGTATGTAATTTAGAAAATTTTATTAGTGTTTCTATAATGACTTCATTGAGATCCTCAATAATTTCCATTGTAATTTAACATGACCAACATTTCTCCATTGGGATTAAATAAGGTCAATTCCATTACTATATTTTAATTGATTACAATAGTGACACATATTGTTACTGTTGAACCATTTTAGTTAGTGGTTTATCTCTCACCCTTTCTATAATGGGGTTAATATTCATTACATATATACTTATAAGAAACCCCCAATCACTTTTGGAAAACCCCAGAGTGTTTCATTACACAATTATTAATTGTTCAAAATTACACACATCCCTTCTTATTCGTTATAAAATTTAATTGATTTGACATCTAATTTTTATATATTTTTTTAGAAAAAAATAATGATGGAAAAAAATTTCTCAATCTTGATAGAAATTTTCCATATCTCTTCTTATTATTAACTAGTTAGGTTAAATAATACAATTAGATGGATTGTTTTTGTCACATTAATAACGTAGTCAATATTTATTCCTAGAATATATATGTAGTCTGCATCAAATATTTTAAACCTTATAATGTTATCTTCATACATTGAATCTTGTTATTCATCATTTCTTCAAAAATATATAAATTTATTTTCTATTTATAGTCTATACTCTGAAGAATAATTGTTTAAATAATGTATCCAAAAGTGAATTCCATTCAACTTAAATATTCTATTTTGTCTTATTATTTTATATAAATGGAAACCATTTGTCAACCTTTCCCATTAAAATATATATATTCCTTATAAACTTCACCCTTTAGAATGCCAATGTAAGGAAAATATTCTCTAAATACATTATATAATTCTCCTCCACAAATATATTTTTCATTCTATTAAAAGAATAAGAATTTTGCCTCAAAACATGATCCAATTTCATTACACCTTGATGAATGGAAATAGGTTATTGCATTTGGGAAAGGACATTCATCGTAACTTGATTCATATACCAATATCTAATGATAATGTTCTTATTTAAAACATTATTTTCATTGGTTTGATTTGTACAAAAACTCTTATATTGGTTTCATGTGTTGATATAGTTTTAGATCAATTCATTAGTCATCATTTTTAAATAAAGTTAAATACTTAAATAGATTGTGAATAAAATTATGAATTAGTAATCAAATTATAAAATTTCTATTAATTTATATTAAAAGAATATATATTGTTGAATATGTTCATAAAATATTTATTTTGTTTTAGAATAGTTAGTCATAGTGTTCCAATAACTACATATTTTACTCTAAATCAATGTCCTGAGGATTCCAATGGACATTCAATATTAATAATTGTAAAAACACAATCTCTAACTATAAAATTATTGAGATAATTTTATTACAATGTTACTAAAAAATATATTCAATTACATGGGACAAAAATTTTAGTTTTCATAGAATTATATATACATAGAATTTTAATTCATTATTTGGTATAAATAACTATAACACAATATATATAATAATTATTCCTCCTATACTTACCCATATATATATATATTATAGTATTATTAGTTATTTTATGGGAATATGGTAAACAATAGAAAGGTTGACCTCTAATGTATTGTAATGGGTGGGGTAGAATATATTCTATCATACCATCAATATGAAAAATATAATATAGTTGAAATAAATAAACTAATAGTTCTATATAACTCGTAACCAGAAAATCAAATATCTATTGATGAAATAATAGAGAAAATAACTAATCAATTGGAATATAGTAAATAAAATAATGGAGAGTAAATTAATAAGGTTGGATATCAAAGTTATACATTTGAGGGACTGCACAATGAATCATGAATAAATGAAAAAGAATAAACCAACTACCCAAGGTAGAATTTATAATAAAACCTACCAATGCATTGTGTGGATATAAGATTTTGGGATCCAACATTTACTTAATATTTTCAATAGATTCAAGGTCTGAAATAAATAATTGGATAAAAATTAATATTTGAAATATAACATAAGGAACATCTGGCATAATATAGCTATATAATAAAAAACTATACATATTTAAATAGTGGGAATTTGGATTTTCAAAAATTCCCCAGTAAACTAAATTGTATAACATTTATATTAAACACATTTTAATATAGTTTAACAAATATAAGTTTTTCAAACTCTATATAGTAATGGTTATATATTCTAATTAATAATACAGGAACAAAAGAAATAATGGAAAATAGAAATAATATATCTTCAATATAATGAAAATTTACATGGATGAAACATATAATCCAATAATGGAAAAAATGGAGTCATATAGGGTATAATTACATTATTGGACTGTGGAATTTCCTTTAGATTCAAAATAATCAGTAATTCATGAATTACTCATAAATATTGGAATTAATATAAGGTGTTTTTTAATACTTTTATGACAAGTCATAATAGTTCTTATTGTCAATTTAGATTCAATTAATGATAAGAAAATGTATTTACAAGAGAAACACATTTACAAAATAATAGATTAAGAAAACTGTATAATGATATTAATTGTGAAATAAATCATTTTTAATAATTAAAAAAGATTATAATATCATGTAGTTTTAAATATTTATGTATGTGAAGTGGGTTTCAAATCATATCATAGAAAATTGATTATAATTGAAAAATTAGGAGAATTTCAAACCCTAACATTAACATAACAATGGATTTGGAAAATGGAATAATGATTGGGATTGTTTAAACCATAATTTTTGAAATATAAATAGAATAATAAAAAATGGCATGAAAAATCTATAATTATTTCAAAAATTAATATTAAAATATCTCATAGAAAATTGATTTCAATAGGAACGTATAAAAGAAAATTAAACCCCTTACCCAAAGTCTTAAATCTCATAGATTCTCTTATAGTATCTGAATTAGATAATTAAATATGATAGATGAATAATCTATGAAATTATTAGTTCTTATATAATATAATATACACATTTATTATCACATTTCATTAATTTTTTAAACTTCTTTTTTCCATTAGTATTCTTTCAAGATTGGTTAATCAAAATTTCAAACACAACATATGTATAATTATAATAGTCAGTGTTGTTTGAAAGAATCATCCAAAATATATGGATGTATATTGATAAGGATTTTATTTATTGTTTTCATAATAAATATTTAAAAAAATAAAATATATTTCCAACATTATCATGGATTTTTGAGTATAGATTTTATAGTACAATAGTCTGTTTATTTAGTAAACTTTACTACACTTGATGAAATTAATTTTCCTTAAATAATTTTAGGATCATTTAAGCGTTATAGAATATTATTAAAATCATAATATCATTATGAAATTTATATTTAACAATTATATATTTTATTATAACTACCCATAATGGATGGAATATTTGTTCCACAAAAATCAGTATAGTAAGGTGTAACATACATTATTAATTTTTTTTTAAAGAAACATATATTATATTAAACTTATGGTTTTGATGTTCCTGTAAAATTATAGTAATACATTTTTAGTTTATTAATTTATTCCATAACTATACATGATTAAAATACATATAAAACTTTCCATAGTGGCATTTGTGGAAAATAAAGTTCATAAACGATGGAGGCATTGAACCAAAAATAATACGGACGATGTTTTCATTTTAGGACTATAAATAGAGTGATCATGCATATCCGAATATCATAATAACAATTTAGTATACTAATGATACTGAATCCATTATATCCCAACTGCTAATAATTGTTTTTAACAGTTATAATAAGTAGAATAATAAAAAGAGTTTTTTTTGTTTAATTTATATAATTCTATGGAATTCCTCTCTTAATATAGTACATGGTATTGAGGGTATTATAATTATAGAGTATAACCTCATAAAACTATATTGGATATTTTAATGAGATATTTTAGCAGAGTTTTTGTCATGTTTAGAGTATTAATGTGGGAATATAATTTGGGTGGTATTAATACGGATATGGGTGTTTTCGAATAAAATTTTAATGAGTTTATTATTTTCTCCCAAGACTATAATTAGTATTTAGTTTTATAACTATGTAATTTAATTTAGATATGGGAGTTTTGTATAATATTTTCATATATATGTTGTACATAATTAATATTTTAGTTAATTCAAAATTATAAAATATATATTTTATCAATTTTTTATATTAACCCCTTATATTTTAATATTAATGAAAATTAAAAATACTTCCTCGTTGTTAAATTTCATGGTACCAATTCAAAAGATGAATCCTTCTTTTTTAAAATAAATTTCAATTTTTATATAATAATATTTATTTCAAATATAAACTTGTTATTTATTCGGAAAAAATTAAATCATGATATACAAAAATGAAAAATTTTCCATTCATTTTTTAATTGATCAACTAATTATTTAATTTTATTTTACCATGTATACTAACTTTTCTAATTGATGATAACTATTATGTGGATGTTTCTTTCTTTATATACATAAATGTATGTTTTTATTTTTTTAATTGATCATGGTAATAATCAAAAGGAATAATTACATAAATAGATTAATGTTACACAAAATATGAATACATTAATTTATTTATTTTTGAAATACATAATTTAATATTCTGCTTATTAATTTTTCATTAAAAAAATTCCAATATTTTTGCAAAAAACATTTTTCATTTTTATAATGTTTTCACATTTGAGATATTTGAAGGGGAATAAAGTGAACCAGAATATGATATTATAGTTTATTATTAACATGTTTGTTTTATATTTTATTATTTTTATTCTTTATAATTTATATTTATAATTCATAATTAACTTCTTAAATTACCTTTTTGTGTGATTATTGTCATAATAAAATTGTAGTTTGGAGGAATTATAGTGATAAAATTAATATAAATGTGTTGTAATGAATTATATGTAGTAGAATATTTGGTTTAAAATTGAATCTATATTTTTCTTCTATAAAACCACATGATTTTATAGTATGTATATTTAAAATTTAATCAATTTGAAAGCTTACATTACATGGGACACCGAGAATAAACTGACGATTAAATATTAATATTTTATTTTTATTGTTATTTCCTACCTTTTATAATCACTACAATTAATGAGAATAACGAAATTACTAAAATATAGTTTTCAAATTTTTATAAACTTAATTTATTGATTAATATTTAAATAAAAATGAATATAAAATACAATTAAACCCAAAGAAGTGTAATTATAAAACCATTTTATACCCATAATGGAATTTTGTATTAATATGTAAAATTAATCACCATTAGTGAAAGATATTAATGAAATTTATTTCTCATGTATATAATCAATTTTTTAAAATTCATTCAATATTTTTGATTGTCCAAAGATAATAATAAATCAAATTTTAGGCATAAAGATCTATATTTTTCTAAAAGGAAATTTTATAATCTTTGTATTGAGCATCTGTTTTAAATCAAAAAATTTAGAATTCTATTAGTTTTATTTGAATATAAAATTTTAATTTTTGATATAGGATTATCAAAATTATAATTGGGTTAAAAAATTATATTTTTTGTCAAAGATTCCTTTTTTGATGAATGCAGAAATATATTGAATTATATTTAGAAACTACGATTTTGTATAGTTTATTAACATAGGTAAAATATTTTTCCAAAATTTTCCAATAAATAATTAGATAAATTTTAAATCCAAAAATCCAAATTAGTTTATTAGAACCAATTTGACTATGAAATTGACTACAAATTGATTATAAATATTTGTAAATTTCACATAAAAAGCATCCTTTTTAATGTATATGTGGGTTGAATAGTTATATATAATATTAATTATTCATTGAATTGAATTTGGTAAATTGGGTCCATATTTTTAGTAATAACATCAAAATTTATTTGCATTTAATTTCATTTTAAGGTTTAACAAAATATACCACTATAAATATATTATTTAGTGTATTATATGTAAAATACTATAAAGTGTTAAAGTGAAAGTGTAAAAGAATAAAACAGCTAAGAAATAAAAAAAATTATGGTAGTTTGTGATATTTATTGCCTATAACTAGTCTATAAATAAATAATTAACAATATAATTAGTTGAAATTAATGCCTCCTCAATGCGGTTAGATTTAATTATAAAATAATTAGTATTTTAGACACATAAACCCAACTATACCCAAGTATAAATGCCAACCATAACCACCCAATTTCAACTTTAAATCATTAAAAATACCCAAATATTTGAATATTTTATCCTCCTCACTCTCCGCATTAAATAGAGCTTCAGATCTCAAAAATATACCAATAAAAGGTCCCTATGGGTCTCCAAATAGGTGATATTCAAGAGTTTATTCTATCAAAACACCTCTCTTTGTTTATTCTCAACTCTATTATTTCCACACCTCCATCATTTGTTATGATAGAATAATCCCAGAATAATGTACATTGATGAAACTTGTGTTTCTAATGAAATATATCATATCAATTGCATTTATTAACTACTATTATTAAAATGAATGAAATTACTAACCTAATAATACATGTTATTTGCATGTATTAGTTAATTATTTTTCATTATTATCCATTACCAACATCATGTTTGGTCATAAAAATATTATTATTACTAACTAGTATTTATATAAGTATATTATATTGTATTTATTATTCAGGAACTAATATATACTAATAATTGAAAATAAATTAAATTTTCTTCATGATGTTCGTAAAAAAACACCTAGAAAACAATATTTTTACAATTGTCACTTTGTAAAATTAATAAACTTCATATATGAAATAATGTTAATAAATGCAACTATTTAGTTATCTTGATTTGAATTGAATAAAATTTAGTTTAAATTCGAAATTTTTATTTCAAATTGGCATGAAAATCCATAATAACATAAAAATGAACCAGTCAAGGAACCATGAAATGAACGCTACAAAAATAGTAAAAATAATGAAATATTCATTAATTAATGAGTGATAAGATTATATAAAGGATCATATATTTTTATAAAATTATATATTGTTTTGTATTGAATTGATAAAATTATTTAAAAAATGTTTTATTTGGTTATGTTATGCTATAAGGATGTGCATGGTAAGGGTGTTCTTACATCAGTTTCACTTCTGTGACATATATTGCTTATTCACCACATTGTTTTGTTTTATAATATATATAATTTTCCATTTATATTAAAATAACATATATTATTATTCCCGTGATATTATAAGTTCCATTTAATGTTATTCATCTATGGGTATTATAATTAAAATGTTTCAAAGTGGTATGGGAAACATAAGAATGATTAAGGATTATTTTCCACTAGAATTAGTCAATGATCTCATTTAAATTATTTTCCTCTTTTTAAACATCATTTGTTGAATATTGATATTCATTGAAGCCTATAATATATGATATTATATACCATATTATATAAAAAATTTATTTATTAGTTTTACTGGGGATTTATTACTTTGAAATGATTCACCATAATACAGTATATGGTGTGTGATTATTTTGATTAATAGGTAATGTTATTTAAATTTAAAATGATGGTTTCAAATAAAAAAGTATATTTTGAGTACATTTTTAAAACTTCATATGAGGAATGAATTTTACATAGTAATTAATGGGTGATGACCTATATACCCCCATGATGGATCATTAGTTCTAATGAGAAAAACAAAATTAGTTTTCTTCTGATTCATTACCCATTTATTTTTTGATTCCCAAGTTGAGGCCTCAACTATATGTTTCATATTTCTAGAATTATTAATTCCATCATTATTATATTACTTATTTATTTCTATGTGATAATTCAATTATTATAATATTCATGGTTAATTTTTATAGGTTAAGTGAATATTAATAAAAAATTATATCATCACCATTTATTCTGTCCATATTATGAACATGTTACTTAAATGTCATGTGTTACGTTTATATACATTTTCATAATAGTTATTTCTATTTATGATATTTTTAATGTAATAATACTATACTGATAATTAGGGATCAACCCTTTCATATGTTTTAATTTTCCCGAGGATGCAAGGATTATTATTATGATTGATATGAAGGGTTACTCTATGGGTGATAATGATGTTATAAAATAAAAAACATTTTTGTATTTCATTATTAAAATTAAATTATAATTTCAAACATATATATAATTTTTCAATATGACTATATTACTCTATCCATTTAGATGTAACTCCTTGTATCTATGACAATGTAAAAAAAGTAATTCAACTACATTGAGATACTAAGGATGGGTATGTAAGAAGTTATTTACCATATAGATAATTTATTTATAATTCATCCACTAGTTACTAGACTTACTATAGTGGATGAAATAAACCCTCCAATATGTTTAAGTTAGGAAATATTGAATATTTATCATCCTATATTCTTCTTATATTTTAAATTTATTAAATTTTTTATTATAATCACAAAAAATGAGATTGGACCTTTTATATCTTGCAGTCTATCCTGAAAAAAAATTCATATCAACATAAATTTTAATAAATGGATTCATTTTATATATCTAAAAAAATATTATAATATCTCTAAAAATAATGGTATAATGATGCCTATATGTGATTAATCCCGAAAGTAGAACCCACCCATTACAAGTCAATAAATAATATTGTGTATATTAGTTTATACCTATGTACATTTTAATATTATATATTAAATTAATTCAATTCTAGCCATATATCACTCATGACTCTGATGTTCTTTTTAAATCCTTTTTAGGTTATCATTATTTGTTATCTCATTCCCATCATATTATTTTTATATGAAAAACACTCTTTTTAAAATCATCAGAGTTGAAACTGAATGATATATTACCATAATAGAAATAAATATATACCCTTTTGTCACATATTATAGTGATATATATATATATATATATCATATTTTAAAACATCCATGTTACAAAAAATGCATGTCATATTCATTTAAGGAATAATTTTCAATAAGATATATTATATCATACCACTTCTTTCTTTACTATGTGATTTCATTCAATATTTTTATACCATTTGAAATTGATATTAATGAATAATAAATTTTTATAAAACATGGACGCGTTTGGTTAAATGTTAACATGTGAATATTTTCCACATAAGTACATTAATAATTTATACAACATATAAATAATCAAATTAATTTTGGCATTAAATTTATAATCATCAAACGGGGTAAAATATTCTCTTTGTGGGAATTAATAAAAATTTCTTTACATTTATGTATATAAATATAAGGATAATGGAGTACCTATGTGATCAATATATATTCTTTATGTCCAATAGGATGTGCATCAATTAATTTTCTGAATTCTCCATAATTAATTCCAATTCTCTTTATTATATAACGATATATGAGTACTATAATACAATGGTTGTACATAGGAATAATCATATGTGTTAATAAATTTTTCAACCCATAGATACTCCTTGGAGGAAGAAACCCATTGGTTTCTTTCCATTGATCTTTATCAAAATCATGTTTGGTTAATATATATTAATTCACACATTAGTATAAATTTTACGTGATCTCAATTTTTACTAAAAAAGTTATTTGGATTCATAAAATTTAGATCATGGTTCAGGGTTTCATAATGTCTTAAATGATTTTAATAATAATTATTCAATCCCAAGATACAAATCTTAGGTATTAGGAGAATTCATTAAATTATTATCATTAACATATATTTTCTTTTTTTAGAAGAGCACATGTCAGATTCATATGAATTGGGTGACCTAAAACAATGAATTTTCGTTATTAAATAAATATTATTAATAAGTCTTAATAAATTTCCAGAATGATACATCAATTAAATTTTTATTTCACAAGAATTTATATCAATGTAATGATTGATGCTGATGAATATGTTTTTAATCTAAAACAATTCTCTTATCAGATGAGTATTACATTTATAATTAATTTATAAGGACTAAAATTAAATTTCTCCCACTAAAATTGAATCCCTTGTATAATTAAATAATAAACATTAGTTACTCATAATATATTTTTCATTATAATTTCTATTGTAATGTCCCAGTTTTGAATGTCACCCAGAGGCACCCTGTACCCGGTTGGTCACATGGCCTCAATCTCATTTCCCCAAACGCCAGAAGCTGCCGACTAGCAGTGAGGGCCTTCAGTGTGATAGGGGGGAAACTATTCTTTCATTGGCAGAGTACACAGTAGAATAAAATAACATGAAATAGCGAAAGTGGTAACAACCAACAATATAAATCGTGGAAGACTAAGTCAAAAAACTGGAGCACTATGCATATATGAAATGATGCAAGATAAAACTCAAGGAAACAGCCAAAGAAGTCACAATTCTGAACACCACAGTACCAAACACGCGAAAAATAAAGTAAAAAGATCCTCAAAATCGCAAGCCAAAGCTTGGTCCCATGCTTTCTGGATCCAAGAAATCAAGTTCTAGAAGTCGAAGGGTGCTTTCCCTTGTCTATACCAGCAACAAAAGAGTCTGTTTGGGCCCAAAAGCATGGCCCAAATAGGGTGTGAGAGAAAATCCCAGTAGGAAACAACCCTAAGATTTGTGCCTAATAGCTAGTGAGTATATGGCAGGTAAAATCACACTAAGCAGTAAATAGCAACAACAAAGCAGTATGCAGTAAAACGTAGGTAGTAATACAGGATGATACATAGCAGCAATCAATCCACAACCAATCAATAGAAACAAATAGCTAAAATCCATAAACCCTCTGGGATGTACTCTTAGACATTACCTCTGGTCCTATCTAAGAAGTAACACAACCCTCTGGGCTGTGCACTCGGCATAAACCCTCTGGCTTGGTCATACGAATTTATGAGACTCTCTGGGGAATGTCACTCGGACAATTCCCCTCAAAGTCTAGGGTAGTCATGGACTCTCTTGAAGAAGATCACGCAGTCTAACCCTCTTAGCCCCAAGGTCTAGAGACTCTTTGAGGAGGATATCTCGGTCAATTCCTCTTATAGCCTCAGGTAAACCACATAATCTCTGAGGAAGCTCACTCGGTCAATTCCTCCTTTAGTCTGGGAAGGTTCTTAAATAAATTCAAACAAGGTAAGACTATCCAAAGAAGCTCACTCGGTCTACCCTCCTATAGTCTATAAAATCCAAGACTCTCTGGGAGCTCACTCGGTCCATCCCCTATGTAGTCTTTAATGTCTAAGACTCTTTGCGAAGTTCACTCGGTCTATCCCTTATAGTCTATAGAACCAGGTCCTCTCAGCCCCATGTCAGTCAGTGCATAATAATGCTATAAGGCCAAAGTACACCTATATAGATAATTGGCTAACCAAAGTTCACCTATAGAGCTACTTAGCTACACAGTCTACAAGGCAACAAGAATGTCATGAATTTCACTTCAACCTATAACAGAAAGGCATGAAAACAGGTGTAGCTGCCAAAGGAAAATAAGACCCAAAGTTCATAAACAAACAAAGCAAGGGAAAAAACATCAAATCAAAAAAAATCTTCCTCTAACGAGGTCAATTTAAAACAACACAAGCATACAAGCAAGTAAGGAATACATCGAGGGAAAAAAAGAAAACACGCAATTCCCCGGTCACGGGTATTGGTGGAATTTGCACATAAAACACTGAGACTTTGAACGGTAAGGCACAAACCACCTAACTCGAACCAAGGAGATCGATATACTTGAACCACGATGGTCAATTCTCCCTAAAACTTCGTAGATCTAAGAAAACATAGGAAACTTTCAACCTTAGATAACTTGATAATGAGGGAGAATTGGAAAACAAGGCTCAAGCAGAAGGAAGAACTCACCGTTGTGCTTCCAACGCAATCGACCGTGCTCGAATCCGAGATCAGACTGAGTGGTGGGAGCTCGGGGATGATTCGGCCGTACGGGTCACTCTCGGATGAACCAGACCTAAAATAAGGCAAATATGGCGAAGAGGCACGGCCCCAGTCCGTTTAGTGAAAAAAAAGAAAATTACATGGCGTGTATTTTTAAGGTACATGGAATGTAGTGGGTCTTTCCGTAATCTGCCAAAATCAGCATCCACGTCACCCCTACACACTGTGTGTGTAGCCCGGGCATGGCCAGCAGATGGCTTCAAGCCGGAGAAGATTACAATGCATGTACTCAAAAAGTACACGGCGTGTACTTCAAAATTATCCAGAACCTCTATTTTTCATAAAAACACCAGACAAAGGAAAAGCGTACCTCGAACAATGATCCGGGTTCTTACACATCAATTAAATTTTTATTTCATAATAATTGATATCTGTGTAATGATTGATGATGATGAATACAATTTTATTCTAAAACAATTCTCTTATCAGATGAGTATTGCATTTATAATTAATTTATAAGGAATAAAATTAAATTTTATCCCACTAAAATTGAATCCCTTGTATAATTAAATAATAAACATTAGTAACTCATAATATATTTTTCATCAAGTACATAGACTTCATTATAATTCCTATTTACACTTATCTATTTAAAAAATCATTCATATATGTGATATCAAATATAAAACATTCATACATGAGTAGACAAGTCAGTCTCCAAGTCAAATATATTGATCATCCTAACTACAATCCTCCAGTATTATAAATCATTAGATTTACCATTTAGGTTTTATAGTAATATAATTAGGGTACTTAATTATATAACTCATAGAAGCAATCATTTAATTGTACCTCACATAAGATAATCCATGGAAACTCATCTTTAGAATGAACATATCAATTTATATAATGGATTTATTGACTTGTATTTACATTGAAAATAATATAACAATTATTATGATAAATGGATTTTAAAATATTGATATCTTAGCTTAGGTATTACCTCTTTGTTTTCAAGATATTAATGATTTATTTTTATTATACAATACCTTTTGAAAAATTGATAAGATCAAAAAATATTAATGTATAACACTTTAAGTAACACATGAATTTAATTACATACCCTATTAATTAAAATATTATAATATTAAATTGTATCCTAAGATATATAATTTGCACTATACATGAAACACATTAATTTAAATACTTAAAATTATATCAAACAAAATTCCTCTCAAGATAAATTTTTGTGTAATTGGTTAAGAACCCCTAATATTTTAGATTGATCAGAAACTATAATACTAGTGAGAAGTCTGACCTAAATTTCTTGTATCCACAGAAAAATATTCTCTAAATAAAAAAATTACACTATCATACTCAAATTTAATATTTTTAAATCACAATGATGCTCTAAAATAAGGCATATATGAAACAAAAAACCATTTTCATGATTTAATGTAAAAAGTATTTTAATGTACCAATATTTTAACACATTATAAATATGTATACTAATTATATAAATTATTTAGATGTGCTAAAATAATGAAAATATCGTTTCTAAATATAATAATATATAATTTTGAATAATTTATTTAAGTAATATCCCATATAAATGAACATTTTAAAAAAATTTACATTAGTTATAGGAAAAAGAAAAATAAATCAATTATCAACAAATTATAAAAAAAAGTTGCATATATATTTTAAAACATAAATATGGATGTATAATTGAAATTTTTTACAATATTCACTCTTTCATGTTACAAATTTTCATGATATATAATATTAACACCTTCAAATTCTTAATATGTGGAATTTATGAAATTTTTAATAATCATATAAAAATTTCCTATTTTAAATAAACAAATTATATATTGTAATATCTTTTATTATTAAAATATTATATCTTAATATGTTCCATTCTCATTATTATTTTTGAGTATATCATGAACAATTAAAATTCTATTATATTATCTTTATTTATGATTATTTTAAAGAAAATTAAATATTACATATAAATTCAATTTCAGTATGTTATCAGAACCCCTAAAGAAGTTTAAATATGGAACAAAACTATAACGACCCAAAGTTTCATTAATGGAAATCCCTCTTCATCTAATTAAATGTGTATTTATGTTTATATAAAATGTAAACTTCATTGGTTTTATGTTATGAATTTTGACCGTTGCTAATATAGACGTTGAACAGTGATCACATGATTAGTATAAAGATAGGGCTTTAACACATCCAATTTTACTTAGACAAAAGAAGCGATGGCCTCGTCCAGTAGAATTTCTCCTTCCGAATCCCATTTGTCAGAGCTCGGAAAAGAGGTGTCATTTTTGGGCTTCTCCCTTGACCAAGCCCAAGATGAGCTTCATCTTGTCAAGCTCAAACCTGACCGTTTATGGGAAAAGTTGAAGTTGATTGAAATTACCACTCGAGCGATGCTATCCGAGCCACCCCAAGAGTCTGTCACCATCGCACACCTTACCCTTATGTCTTATGCAGCTATTTTAAGGGGTTATGTAACAAATAAGTAGTACAATGATCATGTACATTATTTTTTTTGTATATAATAATGAATATAATTTCTAGTCATTTTTGATACATTGTAAATAGTTTTTAAAGTACAAATAGTGTTTTTAGTTATTATTTAACTAAGAATTATATTTTATTAAATTAAATTAATTTTTAATTAAATAATATTTTAATAAAATATTATTATTATTATTAAATAAATTTTTATTAAATATAATTGATCTTATAATTTTATGAATGCAATTATAATTTTTATTAAGGTTTGAAAGCCATTTCTGTCCAAACCTGTGAATTTTCGATAAATGTCGGTTTTTATTTTAAAAGTGAAAATCAACATATTTAGAAAATTATTCAGATAAAATAAATGTTATTTTTAGAATCAGGATGTTGAAATTATCCAACGGTGAATTTTTCATAATTTTCTGAGACAGTCAAATTTTTGAGTAAAAATTAAATACCGTTTAAATATATAATGTGTTTTATGACATCATAATGACCCAATAGTGATTTAATAAAATACAATAATCTTTATTTTCGGCCAATATACGTTTTACCATTAAAATAATGTGATTTTGGGTTTGTTTAACTTACTTTTCAAAGCATTAATGGAACCCTCAAGACTTATTCAACACCTTGCCTTTTTAAATTAATTTCCATGGGAGTGTGACTCACCTCCACATAAGCAACCCTAATATTTTATGAAGTTCTGAATTTGGCCATATAAAATATTGTTTTCCTCTTCCCTTTTCCAAAAACCATGGGCAAAAACCATGGGATGGTTTGTGGTTTGGATTAATTTAACATAAGGGGTCCCAAACCTAAATAATAACGAATTCCGTCACCTTTCCTATATAAACCCACCCAAGCTCCCACTTCCTCCTCCCTCAAAGCCTTTGGAGTTCGTCCAACCTCTTCCCTACTCTTTCTAGAATCCTCCCAAGGGGCCCAAGCTCCCAAGAAGCCTCTCACAGGCCTCTCTATTGCCTTTGGAAGCACACCTCCATGTAAGGGTTTTTTTCTTCCTTTCTCACTTTTGTCAATTTTATTTATGTTGTATTGCCCATTTAATATAAATTATGAATGTTGGGGTATGGTTTTTCACCTCACCCATACTTCCCTCTTATTGTTTGAATGACAGGAGAACCCTTTCTCTCTCATTAAATTCCTCCCATGTACACCCATTACTATGCTGAAATTCCGAAAGGAACTACTCTCACCTCTTTTAAATTCAAGCAATACTTTGGTATTATGAATCTAAATTCACTTACAGATGTTGGGACATGTATCTAAATGACATCCTTACTGTCCATTACATGTAAATACGACGAGTAGCCCCTTTCTCTCTCATCAACCATTTTTATGAATTCTTATGTCACGCCGTTACGCTGCCGAAATCGCACCGATTTTCTAAGAAAAATCAATTGTGTAGTGAATACCATGTCCATTTCTCCATCAAGGGTATTCACCTTTGTGCACATTTACTTATTGATTATGAAGTTTCATGTATTAATTCCACATTCCTTTATCGTGGAATAAATGAATATGTTTTATGAATCCATGTTTTATGATCCATGTGGCATACTTATGCATGAAATGAAATGTTTAAGAAGGGTGTGCCATTATAGCGCTCCAATGCATTGGGAAAAGTATAGTATCATGACACGTCATGTGAAATGAGTGCTGACTCATGATAATTCAAGTGAAACTAGGGTTTACTCATTCTTTATGTGCAATGAGGATTTACTCATGCTCCATGTGCAATGAGACTTGGCTCAAGCTAATTCCATGTTAAGTGTTGTTGCCACATTTCAATGTTATGATTATCATGCTTTATCATGCCTTTATGTTCATGTTTCTTTTATGCTCTATTGATATGACCATTGTCTAACATGTATTTTACTCCTCATGTTATTCCATGTGTACTCCCTTGCTGGGCTTTATAGCTCATCCATTTCTTATGCATGTCCTCAGGTTATCCCATGCAATGCTAAGTACGAAGGAATGTAGTGGTCATGTAAAGGAAGTTTTCAATAAAAATGTTTTATTTCATGTTATAAGTTTTTATGTAATGATCCTAAGCCCCAAAGACACTAAAACTCTTGATCTTCTTTGTTGTATCAAGTTAATTTTTATGTAATAAATCATGTTTAAGTTGTAATAAAAAGATGGGTTGTCATAGTTGGTATCAGAGGATAGGTTTAGTTATTTTTGGGATTAGGAAACCCTAGTAAATCCTTAGATACAAGAATAAGTATAATAAATACATCCCTAAGTTTTGGTAAGTTCTGAGTAAGTGGTTTATCAAAAAAATACATCCCGGTCTAGATACGAGTAGGTAGAGGCGGCTCTGGCACAGATGTATCCTAGGGGTAAAACCCAAAAACACCGCTTTGAGCTAGACTCGGACGGGAACTGGTGCACGACAATGGGCGTTGCTGCACTCTTGGTTACGACACTCCTGGGGGATATGTTTTGATAAATTCAAAAGCTTTGTATAAACCCTTATTAAGGGAATTAAAAAAATGACCTTACAAATATATGTTAGAAAGTAGATCATGAAAATCCTAGATTGAAGCCTATAGACTTACGAGTTAAGGAAATAAAAGATTATTTACAATTCATCAAATTTTGTCTTTTGATTACCCTTTATGTGTTACCCCTAACTTTCCTTTTATTCCAGCCAATGGCCGATAATAGGAGGACTCGGGCTAACAACCATTGTGAAGATCAGTGTGATGGCTGTACTAATGAGATTCCCAATCCAATGGGAGTGGGAATCGTGAAATTTATCATGTTTCTCTCTCACCTAAATCAAGTTTTGAATAGAAACACGAGTCATGAGGAACGTTCAACCCCCCCTAAGAAAGAACAAGTCGCTATCGAGTGCTTCATGAGACATAGGCCGCCAACTTTTATTGGATCATATGATCCCACGATCGCTGAACAATGGATTAACTCCATTGAAAAGATATTATCCATCCTCCAATGTTCTGAACAAGAGAAGGTTATCCTGGCAGCTTATCTTATGGAGGGTGAAGCTGATCAATGGTGGACGTTGATCAAAAATACGAAGCCTGAGGAGGAGATCGAGGCGTTGGAATGGACGGATTTCTGAAAGATGTTTTTTGATAAATATTTTCCGTGAACCCTCCGGCTTAAGATGGAAAGGAACTTCCTTTCCCTCAAGAAAAAAGATGAAGAATCTGTTGGAGCGTACGAGACAAACTTCACAAGAATTTCACGATACGCTTCCGGCTTTGTCGTTACCACAGAATGCATGGCCGACCGTTTCTTTGGTGGGATGAAGCCAAGCTTGCGGAAAGCATTAGCGGTCCGTGACTTCGACAGCTATGAGGAAATTGTCCGATGTGCCCTCAAGGTCGAAATGGAGATCGTGGAATCACAGGGGTATCATGGGGACGAGAAGTGTATGGTGGACTTCAATGCTGCTGGTCTGATGGATAAATCCAATGGTGCTAAGAAGATCCAGCACCCCACTTGCCAAAAGTGCGAAAAGAAGCACCCTAGAAATTTCCTTAAGGGGATGACCAAATGCATCAGGTGTGGAAGACAAGGGAACATAGCTGTTAACTGTCGGCAAGAAGGACCCACGGCTGTGACAGAGGAGAGGAATGCTCCGTTCGAACCTCAACGCGTTGTTCAATGCTACAAATGAAAAGAACCTGGTCATTTTGCAAATGAGTTCCCTAATCCAAGGGTTATCGGAGGCAACCAATAACCTCCAAGATAGCAAGGAAGAGCTTTTTCCATCACTTCTGCCGAAGTGAACCCCAAAAACGAAGTAGTGATAGGTACGCTTGTTATTCATTCAAGAATAGTGAACATAGTTTTTGATTCAGGTTCTATGCATTCTCTTATATCTCGAATGTTTATTAGAAAAATCTCAGCACCCCCACAAATCATGGAAGTAAAGATGTCGGTGTGTACGACAAATGGGGAAATCATCGCATCCCATGAATATAAGTCCTCCCCTATTATAATCTGTGTATTAAATTTCCCGGAGAAACTCTCCATACTCCCTATGGTGTAATTTGATGCAATTCTTGGCATGGATTGGCTTTCCTTATATAGAGCCAATATAAATTGTCTGGAGAGGGAGATCACACTCCATATGGAGAATCGACCCTCGATTCTTTACAAGTGTCAGGAGGAAGATGAATCTCTTTTAGCTCCATCATCTCAAGCATGGATATTACTACCTAATGAGCACGCGTATCTGGCTCAGATGATTGAGACCAAGGAAGAAATCATCCTTGAAGAAAGCCTATTGTGAGGGAATTCACTGAAGTGTTTCCTGAGGAACAACCTGGTATTCCTCCTAGAAGAGATGTTGACTTCTCAATTGAACTTATACCTGGGGTGCTACCAATATCCAAGACTCCATATAAAATGCCTTTTGTTGAGCTTGAAGAGCTAATGAAAAAACTACAGGATAATCTGGATAAAGGGATTATACACCCAAGTGCTTCACTATGGGGTGCACCAGTCCTCTTCGTCAAGAAGAAGGATGGGTCAATGCGGATCTGCATCGATTATCGTGAACTTAAAAAATCATGATAATGAAAAATTATCCTCTGCTAATAATCGATGACTTGTTTGATCTGCTGCGTAGGGAACAATACTTCTCCAAGGTGGATTTGCGGTCGGGATATTATCAAGTAAGGGTGAAGAAGGAAGATGACCCCAAGACTGCTTTTCGCACAAGGTATGGGCACTATGAATTCATAGTAATGCCTTTAGGACTCACCAATGCTCCAGAAATATTCGTAGACTTGATTAATAGAGTATTTAAATATTACCTTGACAAATATTTGGTAGTCTTTATAGATGATATTATAATATAATCCAAAACCAAGGAGGATCATGAGAAGCATTTAAAAACTGTACTAGAGACTTTGCGCAAGGAGAAGCTCTATGAAATGTATAGCAAGTGTGATTTCTGGTTGAAGGAAGTCTCATTCTTGGTCCATATCATCAAAAGCAGTGGGATATCTATGGACCCCTCCAAAATAGATGTAATTGAGGGATGGCCGAGGCCAACATCGGTAACGGATATCCATAGCTTCTTGGGGTTAGCTGTATATTATCGATGATTTGTGAGAAATTTCTCACGATTTTTCAACCCTCTTACCAAGCTAACATGAAAGGGAGTAAAGTTTGTTTGGAGTGATGAATGCGAAGAAAGGTTCAAGGAGTTGAAAAGGAGGCTTATCACTGCACTCGTGCTCACTTTACCCATAAGTGGGGAGCTTTTTGTGGTATTCAATGATGCTTCGAAGAAGGGATTAGGATGTGTGCTGATGCAGAATGATAAAGTGATATCCTATGGCTCAAGGCAGTTGAAAATCCATGAGAGAAACTATCCAATGCATGTTATGGAGTTGAAGACTGTGATCTTTGCCTTGAAAATCCGGCGGCATTATCTCTATGGAGAGAAATGTGAGAAATATACTAACTACAAGAGTCTTAAATATATATTCACACAGAATGAGCTTAATATGTGCCAGAGAAGATGGATAGAGCTCATTAAGGATTATGATTGTTCAATAAATTACCACCCCGGGAAAGAAAACAAGGTGGCAGATGCCCTAAGTGGAAAGGACCCAGCAATTCTATCAATGATGATAATTGAGAAGGATCCAATCTTCTTTGACTAGATGAAGATGGACATGGGAATCATAAAGAAGGGAACATCATCAATCCTTTCACAAATCATTGCTCAACCATATCTTTTGGAAAGGTTAGAGGATGCTCAAATGGATGATGTGGGAATTCAGGAAAAAGTGGAAGCTATCAAAATAAGGAAATACTCAGAGTTTAATGTTAATGAAGAAGGAATTGTGCGGTTTGGGAAAAGACTATGTGTTCCATCAAGTCCGAAGCTGAAGAAGGAACTTTTGGATGATTCACATAGTTAAAATTTCTCTATTCACCCAGGGCACACAAAGATGTATTGTGATCTCCGATAAAACGTTTTGTGGGATAATACGAGGAATGAGATTGCTGAATATACATCAAAGTGCCTGGTGTGTCAGCAAGTGAAGGAAGAGAGGCAGAAGTCTAAGGGGATGATGCAACAGCTGCCCATACCAGAATGGAAATGGGAGAACATCACCATGGACTTTGTCACTGGACTTCCAAGGACATCCAAAGGCAACAATGCAATCTGGGTTGTTGTGGATCGTCTTACAAAGACTGCACACTTCATTGCCATTCGGGACGATTTCTCATTGGATCAACTGGAAAGGATATATATCATGTAAGTAGAAAGGTTGCATGGAGTACCACTATCTATTGTGTCTGACCAAGATCCAAGATTCACCTCTATGTTTTGGAAGAGTCTTCAACATGCTCTAAATACTGAACTGAACTTCCGTACGGCCTATCATCCTCAAACTGATGGCCAATCCGAGCGGACTATCAAAACACTTGAGGATATGTTGAGAGCCTGCTCAATGGAATTTAAAGGAGTATGTGATCAACATCGTCTTCTTGTTGAGTTCTCCTATAATAACAGTTTCCACTCGAGCATCCAAATTGCACCATATGAAGCCCTGCATGGGAAAAGGTGCAGAACACCGGCATGTTGGGATGAGGTTGGTGAACGTAAGCTGCTTGGACCAGAAATGGTCGAGGAAATGGTGGAGAAGGAAAAAACCATTCAGCAACATATCAAGGCAGCTCAGAGTCGACAGAAGAGTTATGTAGATAACCGTCGATGAGACCTTGAGTTTAAAGTTGGAGACATGGTTTTTGTAGGCATATCTCCATGGAAGAAGGTCATCAGGTTTGGAAATAAAGGAAAGTTAATTCCAAGGTACATTGGCCCCTTCGAGATTCTTGATCATGTCGGGGTTGTGGCCTATCGACTAGTACTTCCACCTACTATGGCCAAAGTACATGTTATCTTTCATGTATCCCACTTAAGGAAGTACATACGGGACCCTTCACATGTACTCTCTTCTGAGGTGGTACAATTGGAAGATGATCTTCCTTATGAGGAGAAACCAGTTAATATCTTATATCGTAGAGAAAAAGTTCTATAAAATAAGACAATGCCCCTTGTCAAGGTGTTGTGGAGAAACCACATGTTTGAAGAAGCGTCTAGGGAATCAGAGGATAAGATGAAGCCGAGTTACCCACATTGGTTTTAGTGTGGGAAAAGGAAAATTTCGAGGGATAAATTTCTTAAGGGGGGAATATTGTAATGACCCAAAGTTTCATTAATGTAAATCCATCATGATCTAATTAAATGTCTCTTTATGTTTATATAAAATGTCAACTTCATTGGTTTTCTGTTAAGAATTTTGACCATTGCTAATATAGCTTTTGAACAGTGATCACATGATTAGTATAAATATAGGGCTTTAACACATCCAATTTTACTTAGACAAAAGAAGTGATGGTCTCATCTAGTAGAATTGCTCCGTACGAATCCCATTTTTCAGAGCCCGGAAAAGAGGTGGCATCTTTAGGCTTCAACCTTGACCGAGCCCAATCTGAGCTTCATCTTGTCAAGATCGAACGTGACTGTCTACAGGAAAAGTGGAAGTTGATTGAAATTACCACTCGAGCGATGCTATCCGAGCCATCCCAAGAGTCTGTCACCATCGCACACCTTAACCTTATGTCATATGCAGTTGTTTTAAGGGGTTATGTAACAAATAAATAGTACTATGTTCATGTACATTATTTTTTTTGTATATAATAACGAATATAATTTCTAGTCATTTTTGATACATTGTAAATATTTTTTAAAGTAAAATAGTGTTTTTAGTTTTTTTTAACTAAGAATTCTATTTTAATAAATTAAGGGATTTTTGAATTAAATAATATTTTAATAAAAAATTATTATTATTATTAAATTAATTTTTATTAAATATAAATCATCTTATAATTTTATGAATGTAATTATAATTTTTATTAAGGTTTGAAAACCATTTCTGTTCAAACCTGTGAATTTTTTATAAATGTCGGTTTTTATTTTAAAAGTGAAAATTAACATATATATAAATTGTTTTAGATAAAATAAATGTTATTTTTGGAATCAGGATGTCAAAATTATCCAACGGTGAATTTTTCATAATTTTCTGCGCCAGCAAAATTTTTGAGTAAAAATTAAATACCGTTTAAATATATAATGTGTTTTATGACATCATAATGACCCAATAGTGATGTAATAAAATACTATAATCTTTATGTTCGGACAATATATGTTTTAAATTTTATATAATGTGATTTTGGTTTTGTTTAACTTACTTTTCAAAGCATTAATGGACCCCTCAATACTTATTCAACACCTTGTCTTTTTAAATTAATTTCCATGGGGGTGTGACTCACCTCCACATAATAAACCCTAATATTTTAAGAATTTCGGAATTTGGCCCTATAAAATACTTTTTTACTCTTTCATTTTCCAAAAACCATGGGATAAAACCATGAGATTGTTTGTGGTTTGGATTAATTTAATATAAGGGTTCCCAAACCTAAATAATAAAGAATTCCCTCACCTTTCCTATATAAACCCACCCAATATCCCACTCACTCCT
Source organism: Viscum album (assembly GCA_963277665.1). Taxonomy (NCBI): domain Eukaryota; kingdom Viridiplantae; phylum Streptophyta; class Magnoliopsida; order Santalales; family Viscaceae; genus Viscum; species Viscum album. The sequence continues at coordinate 817,131,294 of OY728127.1, forward strand.
CCCTCAAAGCCTTTGGAGTTCGTAAAAACTCGGCCCTACTCTCTCTATAATCCCCCCAAGGTGCCCAAATCTCTCAAGATGCCTCTCACAAGCCTCTCTCTAGCCTTTGAAAGCACACCTCCAAGTAGGGGTTTTTTTCTTCCTTTCTCACTTTTGTCAATTTTATTTAAGTTGCATTGCCCATTTAATTTCAATTATGAATGTTGGGTATGGTCTCTCACCTCCCCCATACTACCCTATTATTGTTTGAATGATGGGAGACCCCTTTCTCTCTCATTAAATGCCTCCAATGTACACCCGTTACTATGCCTACATTCCAAAAGGAACATCTCTCACCTCTTTTACATTCATGCAATACTTTGGTATTATGAATCTAAATTCCATTACAATTGTTGGGACATGTATATAAATTACCTCCTTACTTTCCATTACATGTAAATATGATTAGTAACCTCTTTCTCTCTCATCAACCATTTTTATGAATTCTTATGTCACACCGTTACGCTGCCGAAATTGCAGCGATTTTCTAAGAAAAAGCCGTTGTGTAGTGAATACCATGCCCATTTCTCCATCAAGGGTATTCACCTTTATGCACATTTGCTTAATGATTATGAAGTTTCATGTATGAATTACACATTACTTTATTGTGGAATAAATGATTATGTTTTATGAATCCATGTTTTATGATCCATGTGGCACACTTATGCATGAAATGAAATGTTTAAGAAGGGTGCACCCTTATAGAGCTCCAATGCATTGGGTAAAGTATAGTATCATGATACGTCATGTGCAATGAGTGATGAATCATGCTAATTCAAGTGCAACGAGGTTTTACTCGTGCTTTATGTTCAATGAGATTTACTCATGCTCCATTTGCAATGAGCCTTGGCTCATGCTAATTCTATGTTAACTATTGTTGCCACATTTCAATGTTATGATTATCATGATTTATCATGCCTTTATGTTCATGTTTCTTTTATGCTCTATTGATATGACCATTTTCTAACATGTATTTTACTCCTCATGTTATTCCATGTGTACTCCCTTTATGGGGTTTATAGCTCACCCTTTTCTTATGCATGTCCTCAGGTAATCCCATGCAATGCTAAGTACGAAGGAATGTAGTGGTCATGTAAAGGATGTTTTCAATAAAGATGTTGTATTTCATGTTTTATGTTTTAATGTAATGATCCTAATCCCCAAGGACACTAAACCTCTCGATCTTCATTGTTGTATCAAGTGATGTTTTATGTAATAAATCATGTTTACGTTGTAATAAAAATGTGGGTTGTCATAAAGAACCACCTTGGATTTTGATCAGTCCAAAAGAAGATGAATTTGAAAATCATTTCATGTATTTTTATAATAATAAAATTATACATTTTTTAAAAAAAAAAATATGAACTACAAGGATCAATTACAATATTTCCCCCACAAAAAAATTTATATAAAGGGAAACCACAAGTATATTTTTTGAATGATATTGTGTATAAAAATCAATTATAATTCACCCTTCTAAAACCTGTTAATAGACTCCCAATGACTCATCATGGGACTCTTAAAAATTCTTAATTTAATCTTAACATCTACTATTATATTTATAAATCAAAATGTAAAATTAATAAATTTATTATGGGTTATTAATCATGAAAATTTTCTTTTGTTTTTATCAAGCCATTGTATGATTTTATAAAAAATTTAAAACTATAATAATTTCATTATAAAATCAAAATATGGTTTATAAAAAATTATAATCCTTCATAATTGTTGACTAAAATCACCATGGTTTTGGAAAATATTATTTTACTAGTTTCTCAAATGATTTAATAAAAAATTAAAAGGAGGTATATGTGTCTCTGATAAAACTATTTAATTTTTAGGGGAAACAAAAAATAATCCAAAATAATTTATTCCACAAAAAGTTTTTATTAATTTAGATATTATAAAATAAATGAAAAAGTGTAAATATTATCTATTAATCCATAAAATTAAAGATTTTTCACATGTAATTATTAAGAATAACTATGAGATGACCAATAGACTACTTCTTATAGTTTATCCAATGGTTATGTGTATCATATAAATTTTTAAGAATTATATAATATATTATCACCCTCATCCTATAATTTTAATGGTCATATATTCTATTCCAAAAATTGGTAACCACTACAAAGGATTATTATATAATATAAGGATTCATCCTTCTACATATCGACTCTATGATCCGATTAATACCATAGAAATATAAAACTAATATGTGATGATGGCCCATATTATTATAAGAGAAACATAAAATCATTGTGTCCTATAATGTGACTTTATACTACACACAGAAGGGAACTGATAACACATGAAATTAGAAATTCATATACTCGTTTTTAATTTGAATTCCTTTAAAATAGAAAAAAACTACATTATTATCCATTCTATACAATATCTTGTCTGGCACTCTCTTGGAAAGGCATTATCATTGTAACACCCAAAAATTATAGTAACTTTTAATTAGGTAATTTTTTTTGATATCATGTCTTTGAAACATAAACTTAGGTAATTCAGAGACATAATTTTAGTATAAAATTAGTAATTAACGTAATATATAAATAATATAAATATAATTCCCTTTAAAAGATAAATATTTAATCTGAGTTAATTGTCAATAAAATATATTTACATTATATTTTTTAAATTCCATGAAAGAAAATTAATCAAATGTTTGTTTTTAATATAAATAAAAAAATAATTCAATATATCAAAATTATATTAGTTTGTTATATTTGATTTTTGTAAAATAGTTAGTCTTTTGGGGATTAATAATAGAATTAAAAAAATTATAATATGATCACTTTTATATGAATTTATTTTTTTGATACTCTCTGTATATATATATTATGTAAAATAAATCATTTAAAATATTTTTTTAGATTCATAATTTCAATGAATCTCTTTTTAAAAAATAATGTAATATTTGATGAAAAATATTTTCATCAAATTCATTAATTAAATTTAATAATCAGATAATGAAAATTAGTATTTATATAAATATCATATAAATAATCTTTCGAAAATAAAAATCTTTTAAATACAATTAGAATTATTATCATTGATAACATTTTTTGAATTTCAAACCTTATGATAAATAATACAGTCTTCCTAAAAATAAGTTTTAATGCATTAAAATCATTGAAGTTATGATTAATTTTCCTACAAATATATGTTTACACGATAAATTATTATTATTTTAGATATAATAAATTTAAAAATATTTAATGTGACAAAAATATTAGTTAGTTATCATAATTATATTAATAGGACTAATGAAATCTATCACAACATTGGTGAGAAAACAATTTTGAAATTAATTTATTATTAATATCATTGAGTTTATATTAAACTATTTAAATTGAAATTTTTTAAATAATAAATATAATATTTGGTTCCAAATATTCAATAATAATATTAACTCTCAACTAATTTGTCATCAATAATAAATTATATTTAGAATCAATAATGATCAAAAATTATTTTTCTACGCAAATATATTTTCTAAAAAATATTATTTTTAATTCAAATGATAATTTTATAAATTTAAATTAATTATTCAAATTAATAGTGGATAAAATTACTTCAATATAATATTTATTTTTTATGGCCTTTATTGTATATTAAATAACTCATAGAATCATTTAATGACAACCCATTTACATAGTTTTTATTGAATAATTCAAAATGTAAAAACATAATGGTAAAAGCCTAATAAATGTTTAGAACATGTATAAAATAACATGGTTGATTGGTTCTTCACCCCAATAAATCAAAATCTCAATTATTTTAGTTTTTTGTGTCATTGACCATGTAATAATGTTATGTTATTTTTCAAAAATGGTGTAAAGGTCTAAAATATATCAATATCTTATCTAATAAAAGGATTGCACATCCACTAGACAATGTTACACATCACCAAATAAATGCTCCTTGAGACTCTGATATTTTCCTCCCTTAAAATCACATTCAATATTTATAAATATCCTAGTCAAATGAGGTTATCATTATCCCTTCCAATCTAATTAATATTCCAATGAAATGGCATATATGAAACATAACTTCTATCTCCTTAGATATTTATTTTCTTTATATTAGTTTTATAGATATCATTTCACCATAATTGTTTTATGAATTCAATATAATGATTAAACTAATATATTTTTATATCAACTTTACAACCAATATTTTGACATTTTCATCCACATAGAAATATACCAGAATATCAATCGTGCATGTGTATGGACTAACACCTCGATGATGGATTGATTTTTCATTTTCTAATAGTTTTTTATTATTTAACAATATAAATTTATATATTGTTCACCATGATAAATATTCTCAAATAATATAATTAAAATTCTTTTATAATTAAATTATTTAAAATTAAATACCTCATTAACTATACTCACCCATCGAGTCAAATCATGGTCATGTTTTGGTCTAATTAACCAACAACCTGAATGAGGTTTTAAAATCCAAAAATATGTGATTATGATAGTTCAATTAGGATTGTGTTATAGTTTAATCATAAAATGCACATAATGTTTTGGTTTTCTAAAACATAAAACATTTATATGATTTATTATTAATCAATCATCTCTGGTCATTGAAACCACTAAAATAAAATATTAGTAATTCTATTTGCTACTAAAAATACCAAAACACATATGGGATGTAATAATAACTTTTAAAAGCATTATAAGTTATATATTATATAATAGTAATTGATCTATCAAAAATAATATTTATATTCAGTGATGTCTTATGATAATAAAATTACTGAATATGCACAAAATATTTACTGTTATTAAAACCGAGTTGTCATAATACTCTATGAATAATTAATGTACTAATGATAATAAATAATAATGAGTATTTTAAATAGGTGATATTTACTAATATATTTCTATAAACATATATTATGTTTTTTATTCTTGTTATATATGATGCTAAAATTATTTCATGAAATCCAGAACATGATGAAAGGGTTTTGATCTCAATTTACTTTCTTTTAGAAATTTTAATGATATAAATGTTTTTTTATTTCTTTTATTTATAACACTTTTATAATAATTATTCTATGATTAGAAAATTATATATAATATTAAATACCCCATTTCATGGTAACGTTCTTATGGGATTTTGGTTTCTAAATGTTATAAGAATTTTTTATATCACATTCCTCTCTTTGAGACATGATTCGAATTATTAATTTAATTTCATATTTTTTTTATATACTATATATTTGATATATAATATAATTAATTATCTATAAATAATTTCATATAATTTTAAATTACCTGACCTCTATTTCAGTGGGACTTTTTAAGTGTTACTCAAGACAAAATAATTTTTCTTATCCAAAATTCTAATTCATTGATATATTAATAATGGTATGCACTATGATTTCTTTATATAGTTTGTTCACAATCCATAGAATTTTTTTCCTAAATATTTTTATTTTATGATATTTTCATACCAAATAATGGTCCCTTTTTAATGTGGATATTAATTCATTTTTTATTCCATTGAATGTTTTTTAGTAAATCAAATCCTCTTATTTTATTTATAATGATTTTTATTATAATTTTATTTAAATTGTTTAGTTCTCCCACTATAATATTTTATATCTTATATTTTATATTCCTCCATGGAAAATTTACATATCAAAAAAATGTTGATTATTTTAAAAAAAAATTAAATTAGGGCTATCATCAAAGAGAATTTGAAGATTTTAAATTCTCCCCTACAAAATCAAACATTTAGACCAATATTTCCTTCAGGAATATTTTTAAAATTTCAAGAATCCAATTTTGAATATTCTTTTAAAACTAAAAGTTTTCAAGGAGCATTCACTTCACCTTTTGAAAATGAAATTTAGAATGGAACTATGAATTTTTCTTTTATGTAACAGTAAAAAATGTTTTCTAAAAGCACTATTATGTTTTAAATTTCATGTAAATTTTTATTTTAAAAATTATTTACACTATAGAGGTATATATTTCACTATTTATAAAATATATATATGTATATAATATATAGGAATTAAATCATGATACCAAACAATCTAATTCATTATCCCTTCATTTGTTGCACTGTTTAAGTTTACATTTGTATGGATGTCCTTCATCTATATAAAAATCCTTCAAGGGTAACTTTGTTAAAAAAATTAAATGATCATGTGAAACCATCCAACTCATTCCCACAGATGTATTATGATGATTTTGTTTTTAATTATTGACATAGATGTATACCGAATTCTCTATATAGTTTCAATATCACAAATCACATATTTTTTATTAGATTATCTTCTCCTTTAATTTATGTTAATATATTAAATTTTTGGAATGGTATTATCATTTTTTTATTGTTATTGAGATATACATTATTACTAAAAATATTAATATTAAATGTTTGACCTTCGATGTTCATTCTCTAGATGTTTATGATCATGTTATCCATTTTATTGAATGGTGAATGTATTGGTAATGTTAATGATATATGAATTTTAACTATGTATGATTATGTATTTAATTTATATTTATATCATTTAATTAATCACCATGTTTTACTATATATGGGGTTACCTAGGGTATGGAATGAAAGGTCTTGATAATGGTTTTGTAAATGCATTGGACATAATTATTTGAAAATTGTGGTTAATAATTATATATCTCATCGATGCATTGAAGAGTCTCTTGACACACAAACAGTTTGTGTATTTAGGGCATTCCAAAAAAAAATTGATAAGATATCTTGAAAGTGGTTTTAATAGAAAATAAATGTCTTTTAATATGGATTTTATCTTAGGTTATTGATGTAATATCATATATATTCTATTATTATGAGATCTATATAATTGATATTTGTGTTCTCATTTATAATCATTAACATATCAAACTCAGTTTCTAATTTTTTTTGACATAATGTAGTTCACTTATTCCTTCCATAATGTTTCTTCCACATTTATAAAAAGGTTATTTATGTTTTATGTTTCCATTTTTGTGTATTTGAACTCACCACTACTTATGTTTTATTTACAAAGGCTTTGAAGAAATGTATTACACATGAGATGATTATTAGGATATTAAATGCGAACAAACATGTTAGAAACATTGAAAGAATCTTATATTAATTAATTTATTATATAATGGTTAAATTCCCCATGTGATAAAAAGTACATGGTTCTTACTAGATTATATTTTATCCTTATAAAATAATACCATAGAACTAAAAATATCCATTATTTTTATGACATTCAATGATCAATATTTATTTTATAAATATTAGATGGTTTTATCCATAATTTTATCTATGGTATCCAAGAATTTTTTTATATTATATGTTGATGGGAACCAAATACAAGAGAACAAGTGTGGGGTGTCACGGTTGGTATGGAAAGAATGGTCTAGGTAACATAGGAGGGTAATATATTAGATGTGGTCATTACAAGGGATTATAAAATAAGGTTTAGAAAATATTAAAATATATAGATAATATTTTTTGTTAAGATATGATTTTACATTATGGAAATAATTCACATTCTATTTAAATTATATGATAAAATAACATCGGTGGACATAATAGGAATATGTATAAGTGTATAATGATTTTTCTAATGTTTTAGTATTGTTATGAGTATTTTTTATTTAATTGAATTAAATTCCATTCATTATAATGGATTTTGGAAGAAACTGTGGATGGGATGCACCATGGTGTAATGAAATTTAAAATGACTACTTGACAATTGACATAGTCATTACTTAGATTCATGATTAGTGTGTATAGGATTGAATAGATGAGGAGATAATCTTGGTGGATATGATTTTGTTAATTTAGAAACATTTATAACCCATTATAATGGCCTTAATAATGGTGTTGTAAAATTTGGATAGAGAAGGTAAAAAAATAGTGACCATAGAAGTTCAAAGATTGAAAGATGTAGTTATAGATTGACTTTAAAATATCATATGTCAAAAAAAGGTTTTATAAGGGAAGATATATTGCGTAATATTTATTCATATACATACATTTGATATTATAAATAATTCATTTATGTTTTTTTAGAAATTGTATCAAGGAATTGAAGTGGGGAATCAAATATATATATATATATAAATATCACTATGTCTTATAACGAAATAAGTCTTCAAAATTAATTGTTTAAGAATTTTATTATATTTTTGTTATGATTGGAAATGTGAGATTCCAATTCTTTCCAAAGGGAGTGATATTGGATTTTTTTTTAAATTCTTAGAAATTTTCGTTATTGAGTGATGTTAATCAATGAAATTTTGGTATTTTCTTAAAGATTGGATGATTATGTGAATCATATAAGGATTATTTTTCTATATAATTACATTTAATATATGGAAACATATATTAAATAGTATCTATAAAATATATAATTACTTTTTTGAGAATTTAATATTATTAGGTATAACTATTTTTAATCAAATAATTGGAAATGGATATATTTTATGTTTAATGTCAAATTAATGATGTGTTAATAATGTGGGTTTTTATGTTATGGAAATAAATAGGATAATAATTGGTAACCATGGAATTTATAATATATTGATGATATTTTTGGGTAATCTCTTCACAATTTTTGTATAATGATATATACTTACAAGTGTGAGACCTTGATTACATCAATATGTTATCAATGCCATGCTTACCAATGAGTGTCACTATAAGATAATTTTCATAATTAACCCGAATGGATGAACCCAAATGTATCAAAGTTAATAAATTTTTTCATTTATCATGTGGAAACTTCCTTATTGAACAAAATATTCTGATAATTGATGTAGTGATAAATCATGAAATTATACCAAATTGACGACCAAGAATTATAATTTAAAATGTTAACATAAAAAGTCACAAACACACTGTGGAAGAATGAAATAGATTATCAGGGAAGATCAACATATTAATATGATGAATGAAGATACATTTCCTTACTAATACGTCAAAAATAGTTGAAGAATCATTCGAAAACTTTCATTAACTGGATAGTTATATGTTTTACGTGTGGAGTTGAAGAGAATAAAACTCATAATTATAATTGAAAGATAGAGTCTAAAAAAATCATTTTATAAATTTCATGGGTGTTTTCCAATATTTGACTAAATGTCCCAATCCCCGAGCCATTTTTGGGAATCATCACCCATAACCATAAAAACTATTTAAATCCAATGAAACTCCTACCAATGTAGTAGACAGTGAGTTCTAACACTTTATATTCTAGTTCCTTATTTCATGTATGTTTTCAACCACCAATGTATATTTATTTATAAATAAAAACTCATAGTCATATGATTTTCACATAATTTATTTTCATGCTTTTTGGGAAGAAATCCCTTTAAGATATAGATCAATATCAATGAGAAGTGTTCAATGTTACTATAGTAATATGTAATCAAATATTAAAAGGACCACATATTTTAATTTCAAATAGACAACTATCATTACACATCTTAAATATACAGATGATCATCATATTGTGTTCAGTTAATTATAGGATCCTTGTAGAAATCATTCCGATGTCATGAGTTAATTTGTGAGGACATAATTTATTTAAGGGGTTGGCGGAGAATAAAACAACGTGACATTATAGTTACATTTTAATAAGTCAATATTTTCAATAAATTTTCTTTCAGACAACAGCTAAACTAATCAAGACATAATATATGTGAATAACAATAGTAATTAACTATATGATGTATTTAATTAAAAACCACAAACTATAAGATTTAAATTGTTAATATGGAGAAATATTCAATAAAAGTTGTTTATTTATAATTATTAATTTTACACTAAATATATATTTTATGACTGTAAAATTTTAATTTCATAAAATAAACATCAATTTCAAATTCTATATATAAAAATTATATTTGGATTAATGTTTTTTTTTCATTTTTTTATAAAATAAAATTTTATGTGATTAATAAAAAATTACTAATTTTGATAATAAACCACCTATTATTTTTAGATAAGTTTTATGACAATTTTAAAAAATATATATATATATATATATATATATATTTTAAAAATATAATAATTTATTATAAAATTCGTTATCATGTATTAAGACCATAAATTTTATTTTAGAAAATATACAAATAATTTATGAAATAATTTTTTTGTTACTTTCTATCATTAAATTTATGAATGATTAAATTTTCATATGGATATATTTTTATTTTCATATAAATAATATTTTAATAGAAACAATATATTTTATTTCATTATATCAAACAACATTTCTAATAACTTCTTATACATAATAATTATTATTAAAAAGGATCCATTCTTAAAAATGGGTTTTAAACATTACATCTTATATTTATATGATTAATTTGCTTATACATAGAATGATAATTTAATAATTTTATTCTTAAATTTGATATATTAATTTCTGAATTATTTATTTTGTAAAAGTATTTTTTTGTGTAATATTTATATTATTAAAATTATTGTTAATTATAATGAAAATGGTGATAAATTTATTATAACATTATGTTAATATTTTAATGTATTCATAATCCCATATTTTGACTATCCTTTTTGGGGTTTTATATAAGGAAGAATCAGGTGAATAATTATTTTTTTTTGAATGTTTTGGGGTTTTCAAAGATTGTGAATGGTATTTACAATTTGTGCGCCTTCATAAGGGAAATTGTGCAAAAACCAAAATTAGTTGTTTACAAGGCTACAACACACATTGAAAATAGTGAGTCCACATAGTAGAAACCGTGAACCTGGGAGAAAAGGGGTTGACATTTAGGGCACATAATTTTCCTAACCATGCTTTCATACACATGAATTTTTTTACGAAATTTAATTATTTCGAAAACATTTTTTAAAATCATGAAACCTTATTCTTGGGAGTATAATGGATGTATAAAACCATATATAATCTTCTTCTTATTAAGAGGCTTCCATGGATCATATTTTCCCCCTCTACACCCCTCGATAGGCAAATTAAATGAAGATTAATGGAATTAGAACTCTTCCTAGTAAGTTCCTCTCCCCATTCTCTTCCTCATGTTATATCCTAATTTATCCATAGTGTTTCCAATATATTTTTGTTGTTTTAGTATTTAATCCATAGTATTTTAGATCAGGAATAGTAGTTTGATTCCCATAACCTCAATAATGACATTCTTCATTACTGATCCTTGATTAGGGATTTTAGTTTCATGATATAATGAGCATGATGTTTGTGGTTTCACTTATGATTTCCAATATGATTAAACATAAATTTATTGGTTGAAATTCCATTATTTTATTTCAATTTAATGTAATTATTTCGATTAACTTGATTTCAATTTTTTATTAACATACCTTATTGTAATTAATTGGGGATTTGAGTTTAATTGGGAATGAAATGGGGAAAACCACTAATTCCATTAAATTGAGGAGTGTTTGTAAAATTAATGGAAAATTATGAAATTTCAATTTTTGAATCTAGATTATTAATTTATTTTATGATATTGATTTCAAATATGTATTCTAGAAAAATGGAATAATTTTATATGATATAATCACATTGGTTTTTAATTTTTAAAGGGAATTTCATGTTGATGGGGTTTTTATTAGTGGTAATCACCCCATAATCCTACATAAAAACGGGGGTTGAAAACCAATTGGGCGCATGTAATGTAGTGGTACTATAGCAGCAGTGACATTGTTGCAATATCAGAAACTGTATTAGTGGACATAAACAATAACAGTGGCGTGCACTATGCATGTATTGTACCAGACATGTATTATAGTTTTACAATTTACAGAATGGTCCTTTGGCCAAAAAATTGGGCTAAAGGGGCATGTAATGGGCTACAAGACCACAGGGCCTTTGGGATATCTAACGGGTCTACCTCTACCGAGTTTAAAGAAGTATTTTCATTTGGTTAATAATAATAACGAGGATATAGACCCTTTAATACGTCGTTTCTTGATTAAATATTTAGGTATTAGTTTTTAAATGGAAACTTGCGTATTTTAAATTTATGAATGGGATAATACAGATTTTAAATTTTTTTAAAATTAATTTCCCATCACTAATTTTTATTAAACAACATGAAATCCAAGATAGTTAGTGAGTTATTTGGATAATACCCTTTTGAAACATGATAACTAAACCAGAACCTAGTTTAGAGAGTCAGATCCCTGATAGGATTGTGATGGGTCCTCAAGACCAGTGTCAGAGGGACATGTGTATAGACATTTTCTCATGATCACCTTTAATTTTTTGAGGGTCCTATAAACAATAAATATATTACCTTTTTGTAGATGACTATTTTGATCGTTTTTTAGGTGGAGTACATAATACTTTTTGTTGTAAACTATTTTATAAATGACTTCAATATTTACATAACTATTTTAGATATTTTTTTAATACATCTATTTACTCCATTTACATTTATTTAAATATAAATCATGTTTTTTAAATATATATTTGAAATTTCATGAATATATATTTAAAATTTCATGTTTTATTTGGGTAATTAAATATTTTAATATTATTATGGAATTCTTTATAAGACAATTGTAAGATTTTATCTCACATGATACATGTCCCTTTTGGTGTTTTTGTGTTATCTTCTTCCAATTTCAATCAAATGTAACGCCCTGCATAGAAATGTCTCTAGTTTTTGACACATTTTCTTGGAGAGATGTGTCTATTGAGAATTTATTCGTCCTCCTATTTTATTGTTCATTGGGGTTACACATATTCCTTTTTTTCCATGTTTTACTTATGGTGTGGATCTCCTTGTGGAGTTTCTATTGTATGAATACTAACTTATTTACCTGAATTCAGTTAAGTCTATGAAAAATTATTTTACACATACATATTGAATTATTCTAGGATCAAATCAATAACTTGTGGGGATCAGGAACAATCTTTGAGCAATGACAGGTCAACATCGGTTATTGGGTTACCATGGTGTCAGGGAATGTTGATGAATATATAGTATCAAAAAAAAGGTTCATCTTCTTTAAGTGAAAAAAATTTGATGTTTTGTAATTATATTAGCACATAGGTGGTAGATACAGATGAGTATCAGGACATATCTAACTGTAATGAGTATCCAGTCACCATTTAAGGATTTGGATTTTTGTATTGAATATTTGGTCATGTCTTTTCAATTGTTATGATTTAGATAGATTTAAAAATAAATCTTTTTTATCTATATGTTGGGATTACTTCTCTCTGGTTTCACTACATCACTGTAAATATAAAGTCTTCTATATTCTTTTTTTGATGTTGTGTAGAAACACACCTCTACTAATATGTGTGAATCAACTCCATGAATAATTTAATGATGTACCATAATTATCTAATCCTCTCATACTCCCAATTCTGGTTGACATGATTATTCGTATAACCCATGATCTGTGATAGGCACCACCAAAAATTCTTATTCCGGTTCTAGATCTGAAACCCCAATGTGATGATTTCCAAAATAATGATGAGGGGTACCACTTCCCTAAACCACAGGTGATCAATGGATCTAATTATCCTTAATATTTAGAATATTGGTTGGTCAGAATAGAGTTTTTGATTATGTTCATTGAGTCACATGATTAATGAATGAGGAAGTATGCCACCACCATGATGGTGGGACCAAAAATGAGATGGTGAAACAGAATAGTGATGAAAAATAAAGATGGGGGATTAAAGATGAAATACATTAATGTTATTTTCAAAAAATTGTTCTATCTTTAGGTTATGGTGTTCAAAATGAAAATTGTGTTATTTCAAACATGATTAGAATGATTGGATTGTAATGGAGTATGAAAAATATTTTTCATTTTAGTGAATTTTTCACCTAAGATAATATAGAATGAGAAGGTCATTACTATATGGTTAATGATTGGGCTTAAATCATCAATTCTATATCATGCTTCTTTTAGGTTCTTAATTCTAAACCTGATTTGTTTTATATAGCATTGGTGGTTGTAACGAGGCTTGCTGAAAAATAAAGGATGATAGGAGTTTCTTGCTCTCCAAATTGTGGTGGAAGTTCATTTAATAGAACAATCTAATCATGGTGATTCTTATATTATCTCTTGAAAGTACTTTTTTTTCTAAAACTCATGCAATTCAGGAAAGAAACCCATTGATTTTATACTTTTGTTGAAATCCTTGTAATTCAATACAGAGCTTCCATTGAGGAACAAAATATATTTGTATCATGTAGATGCTCTAGTATCTAGACAAATATCATTGATTTCCTTTCTACTATTTTTAGTTGTAAAAGATCATCAATGCATTCTGAAACTTTTTTGTAATCAGAATCTTCACAAAAGAGGGCTTCCAACTGTAGACATTTGGATAAATGATTATTCACAAAGGGGAAAAGTAACTAGAGAAAGCATATATGGGTCTAGTGATAATTAGAGGTACTATATCTAGAAATTCATAATTGTTGAAATATTCATTTATTACATGTATTTGTCATTTCATCATTTAAACCAATACTTTCAATCCTCTTAATGTTACAATGGAGATTTTATCTTTTGTGATGGATATTACTACCCCCTATAATGAAGAGAGAGAATGGTATCCATAGTAATTCTTATGCATTATCATTATCATATGTTTATCTTGATTGGGATTTACAAGTTCTTGAAATGAATACTCATGAGGTCATATTCAGGATGCATAGGCTAATTTCTAATATACCCAAAATTTATTTTTATTTTTACATTATTCCTTTATTAAACATAATGTGGTGTGTCGTATCATTATGGGAGAATGGGATTCAAGGTTGAGAAGATATTGACAATTTTATCAAGATATTGGGAATGACACATATATGATTACTTTTAAACAGAAGTATGAATCCTTGATAGGTCATCTCTCTCCAATTAGTTTTGAGTTTGAAATCGTGTCTACTTTTGACTTCCCTAGTTTACCCCCAGTAAGGTATGTTGTGTTTTCTGTGGATTTAGTACATGGTACCCAAATAGTGTCTATCACTTCTTACCCCATGGATCAAGCTAAAATGAAAGAAAAAAAGATTCTATTGTATTATCTTCTAGAAAATGGATTTATATTCCTGAGTGTTTCACCTTTTTCAGCAGTAGTTCTCTTTTCTATAAGGTCTCATTGATCACTTCTCTTTGGTGTTGATTATATAAAACTAAATAGATTAATAGAAAAATAGTATCCATTTCCTCTAATTAATGATTTTTTTGACTAGTTTAAATGGTTAATGTGGTTCCCATATGTTGTTCATTGATCTAGGTTGAATCCATTCTAGATAAAATAATATCGAGTTCATAAAGTATTCTTTTAGAGTTTGTATAACAATTTTGAGTACCTTTTATTTTCTTCTGGTCTAACCGATGGTCCTTTGGTATTAATGTATTTAATGAACAAGATTTTACACATGGGTATTGATACATAATAGTTTGTATTTATGGATGAAAACCTTTTTTACTCTATGTCTATGTAAGATAATTTGCATCATATAATAGAAGATCTATATTTTTTTAGAATTCTTCAACATTATTATAGGATTTTGAAATGTTATTTCTATATTAGGGATGATTGTGAGGAAAACGATTCATCAGAACATGGTCATTCAGTTGATCGTGAAAATGTAATGGATGTTCTAAAATGGGAACAAAACAAAATGATTTTCAGAGATAAATTTTATTGGGATTAGATCGGTATTATGTCTCGTTCAATAAGAACATCTCAAAGTTATCTTTTACAATGACTTCTCTAACCCATAATGGAGTATTATTTGATAAGGATGAGAAATGAAAAAATTATTTTGTTGATCTGTAACAAATTTTGAGTAATGCACATGTGTTCACTCATCTAGTGGTCTGGTAGGTCTATGTGGTCTTATATAATACATTAGGTTAATTTTCTGGATGTGTTCTTATGCATGGTTATAATGATTTTTCTTATCACTCCCATCATCATAGGCCACATAAGAATAATTTTCCATACCATGAAATTGAACATATAGATATGAAGAACATGCTTAAATTTTTTTGGCATTACATTTTTGGATAAATATTTTCCATTTATCCAGACCTCCAGTTCTTGAGATGTATATTCTCCCAAAAAATATTTAAATCGTTTCCGGGGGATATTTTTTGAATACCTACAATATATAAAAATATAAATCACTTTTAACCTATGTGAATGGAATTTCAGCTCTAATGAATTGGGTTAGAGAATTATGATCTTGGAAGTGATGGAATCATTTGAATCATGGATCAGGATGGATATATTCGAAAATTTATATGTTGGGGTCCATGAATTAGGGATTGAGGATTATATATCAAGTGTTCTAGTGAAATATGTTCTTCTTGAAATTATTCTTCAATAATAGTATCATGATGAGTAGTTTTTCAACTTCTTAGAATCTCATTATGATGTTGATATTTTTCCGTTCTAGTAAATATTCAACAAGGGAATTCTATGCTATCGAAATAATTGGGTTTTGCAGTTCGCATTAAGTAAAGATGTGGTTGGGGATTTCCAAAATTCTGAATGGGATGCACACATAAGAACAAGAAACATTTTCTTTGACATTCAAAAATAATTCTATGGGATTGGTATTATATTTCAATTATCTATATTATTGCTACATGTCATAGAACAACTTTGTTGTTCCTTGGTAAACATCCCATTGGGAATTATGGAAATTCTCCACCACTACATTCCTTATCGCTAATGACACTACCAAATAATTCAGTTGTCATAGAATTAACTAAGTGGGGAATGAATAGTTTGGCATGGTCTCCCCACAATAAATATCTTCTATATGCAACAGAACATCACATCAATAAGTAGTTCCTAATGATTCATGTCGTGAAGAGTAGATTTAAAATGAACTCTAACAAAAAAAACCCCAATCCCTATTTCCCGGACTCCAATGTGCAACTATGAAAAGTGATCCATTTGGTACAACTCTTTTAATGATTCATTTGATGCATGTATTATAATTTTCATTCTAAAACCATTCACGAAGACATTACATTTACCCAGGTTATAGGTGATGTAAATGTAAAAAGATTATAGCTATTCAACCCAACACATTTGGAGGATATTTAAATCGTTTTGGAAGAAGATATAGCTCATGAGTGTTTTGAATACATGGAAATACATTATTTGAAAGGGTAATTCCACCATGATTAATTGTGTGCATCAGAGTTTCATTTTTATGTCCATGGGTTATATAACTCTTATCAGGTGTCCTAATATAACAAGATTCATATGAAAAGACGTGATCACATAAAATTTAGGTGCAACACAAAACAGAACCCCTCGTATCACTAAAGACCAAATAGCCATTCATGAACATTGGAAGTATTGATATAGTGTATGTTTCAACTCAATAAAACAATTATGAAATATCCAATCCAAATAATACATTACTCACTCTAGGTTAGAGGAGTCACCGAAGAATCCATCATTGAGAATTCTATAATTAATATGTGATAAAACCCAGCGAAACCATTGATGCATGAAATATTAAAATTTCCTCATGTTTATTCCCATTTCATAATATCCCTAGACATTTTAAGATAATCTATAATACAAATTTTTTACACCATATTTACCAAAAAAGTTAATTCTTGGATCTAGAAATCTCATTTTCAAATCCTTTCATTAAGTCAATGTTTTCTACAAAATTCTAAAACTACTCTAAAATGACACTAATGATCCTCCCCAAACATAGTGTAAACAATGAAGCCATCAAAAAAACACTAATATGAATTTATCAAGATACTCATATAAAATAATTTTAATTAAATACATAATGATATTTAGAGTATTTGTTATAAGAAATTGTGTTGTAGTGTACTCATAATTATCATACCTACTCTAAATGATGGATTTCTAAATGTCATATTCTTTTATCCTTCACTGGTGGGAAATATATATAAAATAAATATTTTAAAACCAAATATCCCCTTTCGATTGGTCCAAAAAATCATCAATCTTTGGAAAAATAATTTTTTTTTTTACCATGACACTATTCAGTATTCGGTAACAAACAAAAAGGAATTTTGAATTGTCTTGTTTTATAGAAAACAGTAATGGTGCCACTGAACGTGATACAATGCAGTGTAAAAAGCCTTTATCTGGAAGATTATCCAACTAATTCATCAATTATTTCATTTTAAATTCATATATGAAGTTATAAGGAATATAAAATGGTTGATTAATTTGTACTAAATTGATAGAATACTCTACCTCCCTTACAAGGGGAAAACCATAGAGTTCAAAATGAAACATATATGGAAACTAGATGAAAAATATATAGAGATCACCACTCAATGATTCCCAATTTAAATAAAAATAAAACATATATATCACAATACACAACTCTAGATTAGATGACCCAGAATACTAAACATTGGGTTCCCTTCTTCTTTAATTATATGACCAACCCCATCATGTGTATTAATTGTGGCTAAATAATGATAAAAATCATTATGGGATTTATAAGAAATGATCCAATAAACCCTGAATATGTGTTCAAGATGTTTGTTGTCAATAACTAGAAAATCCCAAACAATATCGACATATGATAAATTGAAATCTTAAGGGAGACTATGGAGACCATGATCTCTATTCATTCCTAAATGTGTTTTAATATCCATCACATAAGAAAAAAACTCTATATAAATATTAAAAAGACTCAAAATTTGGTTTGGAATAAAAATATGAGATGCAAAAATATGAAAACAACAATTAGTAATAATGAAGGTATATTTATGGAAACTCTCATAATCAATAGACTCATATATACTTCCTCTGGAGACTCTTCCCCTATCTAATGAATCATTTTTCCAGAAGAATGAGGCTAGAACCCCTTTTTTCAACAAGAATCATATTTCATCACGATTTTTGAAAGAACCGATGAACCCTTTCCACTATGAGAAGTATAAATGTCATGGATGAACATCTAGAAGTTACCAGAATTCCCATGTTTTTTGCTTCTACCATAGGTGATTTAGTGAAAACTGGCATAGAATTGCAAAGTTTTCCTTATAGGTAGAAAATTAAAGGGTGACTTCCATAAACTAAAATATGTTTTTAAAAAACATATAATGTTTTTAGAACTATAAAATCATCATTAATCATTTTCTATTATAGGAACTTCTATCGACCGTGGGATAAAAAGAATATCCTATAAACCAAGATGTTCCATCAATGTTAATTTAGACTATCAGGTCTCTATCTAGAACATGAGTATAATATGGAAAAATAATTAATAAAACATAAGAGATAATTTCATATTAATTTCCCATATCAATCATTCATTTATTAATCTTCACATTAGATAATATACTAAGTGTCTGCCTCAATAGCACAAAAAACTATTTTCATACACTATTTTTGTACTTTTATCCGGATCACATTTGAAAACAAAATTTCATTGGACAATAACTCTATATATAGATATAAATAGTCTATGAAAGGAAATTTGATGTATTTCCAATTTAATAACATTTCATTATTTTTTATCACCATTGCCTCCCATCGTCTCACGGTTAGTCCCACTAGTTTGAATGGGTAATACATCACCATTATTTCATTAGGTGTCTCCAACAACTCATATGAATTATTTATTATGATCAATCATTAATTAATTTCATGATAATCAATGGATATTTGAACGTCGAGGGTTTCAGTTCAAGTAACATCTAAGAATGATTCTGGAAAACATCATGATAAGGTTCCATAGCAATAGCCTAAATGAGAACTGGCGGTGGTTAATATCCTAGAGCCTGTTCTTCACCCACATTAAATGAAATTTTCACTATATTTTTTTGTGGAGTATAATATACCATATGGATTTATTATATCAATCATTTACAAAAATTAAAATTATTAAAATCACTATTTATAATCTGTCCATGAATTTAATTTTGATTCTAATATTACTAAAGATGTAATGGTTTTGTATTGAAAACATTATTTTAGTGGTTTGAAACACTTTCTCTTAATTTTCCTATCTAGAAAGTTTTCACGGAATTCCATGGTTATAAATTAATCAGGAATTAATGTTTAATATGGGAGAAATGAAAAATTGTTAGCCCATTACTACATTGTTGCATCACCACACTATTTAATTAAATAAATTAAATGGGATGACCCATTTTGGCGTCATAGTTTCAATACGTCATTGTGAAATGTTTAAAAATCAATATAATATTAATTTTTCAGTTTATTTTATTCATCAATTTGATGTCCAAAATCAACATTACTATCAACCAACATCATTTGATGTTTGTATCTGCATAATGAAATGCTACATTAAGAAATCAATTATGGTATCATATTTCCAATTATAGAGACCATTCATGAGTTATTACGATTTAAAAATAAAAAAAAATTTATTTAATTATTTTATTTGTAGTTAGGTGTTTTCGGTTTTCCCACTAGTGATCCTTTTTTACTAATTGTATGTCACTCCTAAGGTCAACATTCCATCCTGAACGCAATGGTGCACTCGAATTACTAATCTGTGTAATCATTTGAAATTTATTACATTTTTTCTGGAAAACCACTCACATGTATTATTAATAACATTACATTTTTTGTTGGGCTATTCCCAGAACATCTGGCCTTGAAACCCCATGCCATATCAGTTCTTGGTCACATAACTTTTCAAAAAATTTCAAAATATATAAAACTATGAAAATACTACTCATTACATTACACTTATAACGAGGATTCCAACACCGAATATCATACCAATGGATTCCCAAATAGATGAGGGTATAAGCACGAACCAGAGGCCCCTGCCCCCATAATCCCTTTAAGATATTCTTATTCTACCATAGGGAACACACTAAATGAATTGGCTTCCCATAGAGGGTCATATCCTCCCGATCCTTGATCACCACAATGAAAATGCAAAGAGAGCATCCCAATTTGGAAATATCATCTATGGGATTCCATGGAGGCAAGCTATCACATACATGCAGAGGCATCCGAATATCTCATCTGAAATTTTCTACCAAAAAACTGTGATGTTGTCAACTTGGTGAGTTGGACAATGATCACCCATATTATATCACATCACCTATATGTATGTTTAAATACATTCACTATGTACGCCTATATCCTTTCCCACTCCCTTCATAGAACCCCAGGATAGAAAATTAAAACCCCTTCTAAGCATCGGGGATTGAAACTGGTAGTTGACAAACCACGAAATAGATTCAAACAAGTGATCAACTTTACTATCAAACAGGTTAGACCAGCTTCAACCTGTTCATTAATCCCTGGTGTCCACCTTGACACCCATATGAATATACAAATGCATCTCAACACTCTATGCATCCACCTATAATATTGTGCATCCAATGAATGGAATGATGTGGTCCCCACCTTTTGAATATTCATCATGGGATTTCCCTATGGAAAATTTATCACATAATGTCACAAAATTTGCATCATTGATTCATGCCACCCTGACTCACTATAATATTGAAGGGATAACAACCCCCAAATAGAGGTAACATGTTTCTTCTATATCTCCAATGGTTAATTGTAATGATGCCATCAACTCTATTGCCTCATTTAGAAACTACGAACTAGATATCCTTCTGATAGAATATACTATAATGTTTACCTAAATAGAAGTATAGACTCTCTCCAAGTCATAGTCCTAGAGGAACTCAATCCAATTCCGCTATATAATTTCCATAATCATGTAAGAGATGATATAATTTAAGATCTTTTGGATTGAGTTGACAATAAAAAACATGATATTCAAGTAGTGTTTCCACATCTTTAATGTGAATACTACATATTCCAACTCCAGATCATGGGTCGTGTAGATTTTCTGAAGTGGTATCAACTGGAAAGAACCATTGGAAATCACTTCCTATGTATCCATTAGAAAACAACCATTTCTGGTCCCAGATGCATCATAGAACACTAATTACTCAACTACATCCTCTAAGAAACTCAATATCAGGGTGCCCATTAAACTCTATCTTAACTACTGGAAATCATACGTACACCTTTTTACCCATGTGAATGGCTATCTTTGTCAACTAATAAATTTGTTCATCAACCCATTGTTAGTTTATTCTTTTTCTCCATTGTCACATGGATAATGTTCTTGTAATCCACACATAACCTCAAATATTGGTTCTTAGAAACCCTTTCCTCTCCAAGTACTCCACTTTCACACTTAGCTCACAATGATCTGAAAATTCCTTATGAAATGATAATGCTAATACCAGTTCCATATAAGGGTGTATAACAATGATGAAGTTAATCTCTCTATGGTGATTTAATTATGTAACATCATTAGTAAATATGACCACATAATCTTCCACTATTGCAGTAAACATGAAACTCCATAACATTTACTACTCTAAGGTTAAGGATAGCTAACTCCTAAGTGATAGAGTACACCACCTATGAATTATTCTATCATGTGCTTCTTGGGTTTATTTTTTCTTCAAATAAAGAACACCTTTTTCCATCTCTATGGACACACCAAACCTTTTTCTACCTAAAATAGTCAATCTGGGCATGTATTTTTTTATAACCAATCCATACCAAGAATGTGGTCGTAAGGTCATGATGATGCCACCAGAAGGTTCCAACCAAAACTCTCTCCTCAAGGGTTAGTACACACTATCAAAAAATGGTCATTATCGATTCCCCTCCCATAGATATCTTAAAGTGTATGTGTCAAGTCAATGGCTCAATCAGAAACACAAGGTCTCGAATAATATTCACGACAATGAGAGAAGGATTTGAACATCTGTATATTAATAAGAAAGCTATGGTTTGACACCGATCGTTCCTCAAATCATTCATGGAGCCCTTCAATCATATGCCTCAAACTCTTGCAGTTGGACCCTCCTTTGTCTTCCACCTCTATTAGACATGTGGAGACCAGATGTGGGTAGTGATGGTAACATGTATAAATGTATACCACCACTTTATTATCTCTCACACTAATGTAATAAATGTTTAACACGTCTGTATTTTTCATTTCGGCTCTATATAACCGATGTGCAGAGCTGTACAAATTTATTTTTCACAGAGATTATTTTATTATCGTCCTGATAAATCGATGAGAATCAATTTTTTATGTCGGTTATTTTATAACTGATGTAATAAAAATTGAGATTAGCTTTATTACCTCGGTTATTTTATAACTGGTGTGATACATCGAATCTCAGTGCTTTATCACGTCTGTTATAAAATAACAGACCTCTGAAAGCTAATCTCAGAAATTTATCACGTTTGTTATCAAAAGAACCTATGTGATAAAGCACAATTTATCACAACGGTTATAAAATAACAAATGTGAAAAATTGTTTTCTACATCGGTTATTAAATAACCAATGTTAAAAACATTAAAAAAATTAGTCTACCCCATAGGTTATTAGATAACAGACATGATAAATCTTTTAATTGATTTTTTCACCTCATATTTATTTATTCTATTTTCATCGATCGGGTGACCTGCGACTCGTCGGTCGCGTGTGGAATACCTAGAATTGAATTTTCAATGTCGTGCTCTCCAGCCTCGTTTTTTCAACATCATTCTTCATGTTATTATCATCATATCAATCACGTCGACTCGCAATACTCAAGTAAGCCTCACATGACTCAGTTTTAGTTTTTTTCCACGATGCTCTAAACTAATTTTTTTGAGATGTTATATTCCTTTGTTCTTGCTATCATGGTAAGTTTTATAGTGTTCGTTTATACCATGCAAAATTATTTTCCGGTAAAATAAACCTATGGAAGTGATGTCATGCATTTTTACGATTTTTGTGTGTTCTATCATGTGTGTGAGCATGTGCGGGGGGTTAACAAGGGGGTGGGGGTTGTGCAAGTGAGTCGGGCTGTCCAGGGGTTGGGGGGATATCCAGGGGGTGGGGGTTTCTAGGGGGTGTCAGTGGGAGTGGGGTTGGTGTCCGGGGGGTGTGTGGGATGCCCAAAGGGGTGGGGGTGTTCAAGGAGTTGGGGGCGGTGTCTAGGGGGTGAGGAGGCTATCCATGGGATAGGGGTGTCTAGGGGTGTGGGGAGGTGGTGCCTCGGTGGTGAGTCAGTTGTCCAAGGGGTAGGGGTGTCCAGGGGTGTGGAGTGTGTCCATGGGGGTGGGGGGCTATCTAGAGGGATGTGGTTATCTAGGGGGTGGGGTGGTCTAGAGAGCTGGGGGTATTCAAGGGGGTTGTGGTGGTGTCCAGGGGGGTGAGTGGGATGTCCAGGGGGTGGGGGTGTTGTCTGGGGGGGATTTCCAATGTGGTAGGGGTGTCCAGGGGGTGGGGGTGTCTAGGGTGGTGAGTGGGTTGTCCAGGGGGTATGTTTTTGGGGTGGTGTCTAGGGGTGACGGGGCTTTCAAATGGGGTAGGTGTGTCCATGGGGTGGGGGTGGGGTGTCGAGGGGTGAGGGGGATGTCCAGGGTTGGTGGTGTTATGGGTGTGTCCAAGTGGGTAGGCAGTGGGTGGTGATGTCTAGGGGAAGTGGGGGGTGTCAATGGGGTGTGGGTGGTGTCTAGGTGGGTGAGTGGGATATCCAAGAGTGTAGGGGGTATCTAGGGGGTGGGGGGTACCAAGGGGTTGGGGTGTCTAGAAGGGGTTTAGGTGTTGTTTAGGTGGTGGGGGTGTCCAGGGGGTGCATCCTAACTGAGCGTAGAGCGGAGTTCTTTAAAACAGTATTTTTTTTACCATTCGCATAGTCAAATTTTTACACCAAAACGCCTCTTTCTCCACCAATAAGTAACATAAAACCCTATGAGTATCCTTCTCCTCTTCTCCATGCCTCTCACCTCCTTCCAATTGTGATTCCAATTGGTTTTACAATTTTGGGGGTTTTTTACGTGTAATATCATCATTCTCCCTATTCATCCTTCAGCTTTTTCTTCTTAGTTGTTCTTGTTCATTGGTTCCATTGGTCTAGCGTTCTTGTATCATTATTTCAAAATTTTGGGTTTTTTCTTTTTAAGGTGTTTCATGGTAATCGTTGCTCATTTTGACTTTCTTGATGACATTTTGAGTGGTAATCATTGAAGGCGTCTTGGATTGAGGTAGGTTTCCCTATGTATTGGCCTTTAAACATAAGAATCATTGATTTCATATTGTTTATACCTTGATTTGATGCATGTTAAAAATATATATATTTTAAATGATTTCTTGAATTAAATCAAGTTTCATTACCATTGAATTAAATTTTTTGGATTTATTTCACATAGCCATGCACCACAAGTGTTTGATTAAAATCTTGGTTGGCCATTACAAGCAGTTTATGATTTCCAAATGACGTTTTGCCTTTTCAATTGTGTTTCAAATATTCTATGGATTCCGAAATGGTGTGTTTGGATACTTTTGAAAACGTTTTTCTTTTAAATGAATGGGTGTGTCCAGGTTGGCACTTTCTGAAAGTGGGTTTTCTTTGGAAAACTCTCCTAGAATGTGTCTCTATCCTTATCATTATTAAAAGGAATGTGAATGTCCTTGGTATGGATTTTCTATTGTGCGTTGATGGCCCCAAGGAAAGGGTACTTCCTTGGAGTGGTGTTCTGGGGTGATTCTTGTTGGTGTGTGGCTTATGTGTGTCTTCTGCTTATTCATTATATATGGTTGATTTTTTGATAATCCTTGGAACACCCCCATTTTGTATATAACATGGTAAACTAGAATTGGATGTGGATTATTCGAGAATAATTGTTGTACTAGTTTAAGATTATTCTATGGCTATTAAACACTTAGTATAAACACACTCTACTTTGGGTATGGTTCCCCTCATGCATTAGGGGTGTTTGATTGCATCAGGAACATCAAAATAATTGAGTATGTTACAATATGTTCTAGATTTTACTCTAATCTCAAATGTATTACCATGTTCTATGACACCTTTTTATTCATGGATGATAATCTAGGGTCCGCATCTGGTATGGTTACATGAATACTGCATACCCATTTCCCTCATTATGTCATTTTTGATTATGATCAATAATTGTGGTGTGTCTCTGGGGAAAAATTGAATTCTTGGTTTTAAATTTACTCATGAGGAATATTTTCAAAAAAAATATGTTTATTTTACTATATTTAAAACTATAAACAAATAAATCTTTTATTTAAATGAAACACATAGGTACTTCCCCTACCCCCTGGACACCCCGTACCCCTTGGACACCCTGGGTAGCCCCTACCCCCATGGAATGTCCTTACCCACTTGGACAGCCCCCACCACCCCCTGGACAACACCTACCCCCTTGGACACCCCATTGGTATACATATATCCCAAAAGTTTCATTGAAACCATTGAAATATTTTAACTTCAGGTAGTCTATACCGACAGTTCTTGTAGAATTATTGGTAGAGGGCTATTGTAATGACTATCATGAAAATACTGTGTGAAATCATTGGGGTATTCTATCCCAATAGTTTTAGGGTATCCCAATGGTTTCAAATCATTGGGATATGATCAATTTTCAGTAGTGAATGTATCCCTATTTTAATATTTACACTTCATATTTATTTTATATAGAAGGGTGAATTTGGTATCCAGTTTCATCAGGATATATTCTTTGTGTACCTTAAGAAGGAAGGATCCAAGATGAATTTAAAACTGTTATATCTAACTATATTTCCTTTTTAAAATCATTTTCATGAATATTTTTTTCAAATACGAATATATTTGTTTTATATTTGAAAATTTTTTGCTTTCAAATTATGTTATTTTTCATTTAAATATATATTTTCCTTATCTTAACAAGATATATAATTTTGATATTATTAATATGTAATGTTTAGTCAAAGATGGGTTATGACACATCGAATGAGTATGTAATATGAGGAAGGTGTTGATGCAATTTTGGAATTTTCTAAATGAAATGTTCCGAGCAGGGACATTTTTTTCTCTATATGCCTGAAATGATTGAATATGAAGAAGTTTAAAAGTAGAGAGATCAATGATCATATGATTTTTGGTTCTAATCTGAGTTATAGCCCTTGTATATTTCATGTTGAAACTACACAAAATGTAAGATCTACTGATGAAGATGATATGAAGATGGTATCTCTGATGGAATTAAAGAAATAATCTATGATATTGCAGTTGAACAAATTGATATATAACCTACAGTCACATGTCTATATGGTGATGCTGAAAACCCCCACTATCATAGTTGTATAGATATTATAGTTTTGTTGGCGGTGTTAATATTTATTAACCTGAAGAGAAAACATGGATGGGGTGAAAAAAAATTAAAGAGATACTACAACCGTTGAATGACATTCTTGCAAAAGAAAATGATCTTCATGATTCACATTATAAGCCCCAGAAAATATTATGTCTTATGGGGTTCGGATATAAGAAAATATATTCATGTTCGAATGACTATATGATATATATAGGATTGAATATTAATTTTTATTCATAGTGTCCTAAATTCGGGACATCACTGTATAAGTTGAAAGAAAATTCACATGCTGATCTAGAGATTACAATGATCCCTTCCAAGTTATTTTGTTATCTTCCTATAATTAATCATTTGAAACGTTAATTTACAATTTCACATGACGAAAAAAGGTTAAGATGAAATGCTCATGATCGAATATTTGATGAAAAAATATGCCATCCAGCTGATTGTCCACAATGAAAGAAAATTGATGGGCAATATCCTTCATTTGGAAATGAATTTATAAATCTTAGACTAGGGTTGTGCATATATTGAATGAATCTATAATAAACCCTCAATATCACGCATAGATCAAGGCATGTTTTATTGGTAATTTACAACATCTCTCCTGATGTTTTTATGAAGCAAAATTATCTCATGTTGAGTATAATGATATATAGTCTGAGGCAACCAAGAAATGATATTGATGTTTTCTTATCACCATTTATTGATGATTTGATAATTTTATGGGAGGGGTGGTACTAGGGGGGTATGAATCTTATAAAATAGAATATTTTCAACTACATTCAGTGCTTATGTTCACTATAAATGACTTCCCATCATATGGAAATTTGTTTAGAGATAGTGTTAAGGGGCATAAATCATATCAAATTTGCAAACAACAGACTTCATATTGTCAATTGCATCATGGGGGAAAAATAATGTATATGGGTTATTGAGTGATGTTGCCTATGCATCACTATTATATATGACTAAAAAATGAATTCAACGGATCACAATTATTTGATATTGCTTCAAAACCATTATTCTTTGATGAGTATTTTAAGAGGGTGGAAGACCTTGATGTGACACTTGGAAAGACACAAAAATCTGGAAATGATAGACATATTTTGAAGAAAAGGTAAATGTTTTTTGAGCTACCATATTGGATATATCATAGAGTGAAAAATAATATTGATTTCACGCACATGGAGATGAATATCTGTGAAAGTTTGATTGAAACAATTCTAGATATTAAATTAAAGACAAAATATGGGTTGAATGCAGGATTAGACTTACTATCAACGGGAATATGTTTGGAGTTATCTCCCACTCTAAATAGAAGATGAAAATTTCTTCCCTCGTCTTTTCATACATTACCCAAAAAGGAATTAATTAGAATTTTTCAGTTTCATCATGATATCAAGGTTCCTCAAGGTTATTCTTCAAATGAAAAAAACAATTGTCTCTTTGAAGGATTTGATGTTGATAAGTCTGAAATCTAATAATTTCCACTTCATGATGCAACAACTTCTACCAATTTCATTGCGTGTAATATTTACCATAAATGTCATAAAGACTATACTATTATTGTGTTATTTTTTCAATTATATTTTTAATAAGGTGATTGAAGTGAATTCTTTGAACATTTTGGAAAAGGATGCAATTTTTATACTTTGTCATTTGGAAATGTATTTTCTTAAATCTTTTTTTTTTGATATAATGGTGCATTTATTGATTCATCTGTTTTGAGAAATAAATATTTGTGGACTTGTATATCATTGTTGGATGTATCCTTTTGAATTGTACATGAAAATATTGATGGGGTATGTTAAGAATACATATTGACCTGAAGCCTCCATTATTGAAATGTTTATTTCTGAGGAGGTTTCAGAGTTTTGTACAAACTACTTGGCTGCAGTGGAGAACAGAGTTTTGAATCCATCTCACAATGAACGAGTTAAGAATGGGGGAAAAGAGATTCATGTCTTGAATTTCAAATAGTTGTCAGGTGAATAGATGAAGAAGTTAGAATTAATCATCTTGAATAACATAGCTGATGCTAAACTGTATATCACATGGAATTTTAATGAGTTGAAAAAAAGTCATCCAACGAAGAATGAAATGTGGATTTCAAATGAGCACAACAAACCATTTAGTCATGGTTTTAAAAGACCATGCTCAGTAGATTAGATGAATCAGATACATTATTATGGTTAGTCGGTGGTCTACGTTTAAATGTGATAACACAGTCAGGTTATGACATTAATGGAAATAAATTTCATATGAACGATCATGACAATATAAGTGCAGTTCGGAAGAGTGGTGTATTGGTGTTTTCAAGAGCAATAAATTTTTCGAGTTCTAAATACGAAAACACAATTTATGCATGAAATCCATATTATGATGTCATTGAATAAATATGGGAGGTTGATAACATTAAAATTAAAGTTCTTATTTTTAACTGAAAATGGTTTATTGGTAACAACAGTGTAAGACATGATGAATTTGGAACGACTATTGTTAATTTGATTATATTTGAAGAAACAAAATATTCATTTATAATGGAAATACATGAAAAATAGATATTCTATGTAATTGGTCAATTAGATATTCAGTGGTCTATAGTTTTACAAGGTAAAAAATAATATGATGGTGAGGATCCTCTTGGTGAAGATGCTGATTTATGTGATATCCATACTTCCATGGAATGATTATTAGAACCTAAGGATGAGCATGTTCAAGAAATGGTTTGTGCTCTAAGGAACGATCATGATGCAGGAATTTTGGAATACAATCCATTTGTACATTCTGAATATTACAGGTAACATATGTTTGTTTCTTTTTTAAATTTAGTGTTTTCATAATATGTTCAGAATTGTAATTTTTTATTTTTAAAAACTCATATTAAAAAAATAAGTAGATCTTTTTGATTATTTTATTTTTTTAGTTTACTTTATCATGTTTACGATTACATAAATTATATATCTATTATATTTGTTGAATCACAATTACTTTTCCATGTTTACCACATTTTCCATGTTTACCATGTCTACCATGTTTACCTTGTTTACCATTTTTACTATAGTTTACTATATTTTACCTTTACAAAACTGATATATTTATTGATTTTTGTGAATGAAAATTACACTTCAATGTTTACTATATTTTACCATGTTTACCATTTTTTAACAAGACAACAATATTAACCATTTTTAATATCATATAACTTAGTTAAATTATACATTTTCTATTTACATTAGTATTGTTGTATTTGAATTTTTATATTTGTGAACTGATTTTTGTTTTTTTATTTGAAGGATAATGACCGATCAAACAATTGATCAACCACACAATTATGGAGTTGAGCATATTTATAATACCTCTGGGGAAGGGCATTCACATGATCCTGTGGATGTTCACCAATCTTATTCATGTGCTACTATAATGACAAAGAAGAGTTCAAGAGTTGGTAAATGTGGGTGCAAATGTTTAACAAAATTATCACTTTCCCGTATGCAGGACCAGTGGATACTCATTGAGTTTGATGAGAATGATATGCCTAGAGGTCCAAATGCAAAATATTTTAAGTGTTTTGTATCAACTCAAGGTAAGATCAATGTAATCATTTAGTATGATTATTGGAGAATTATGGACATGCGATAATAACTCAGTAGTGGGAGATGATACTGTTAAGATCTTTTGATATTGATTGGAATATTCATTAAATGTTTCTATAATAATATGTTATACCTCTTCTTCATCAGATGACATATGATATTCCTGACACTGGATTAATTAGGAAGAAATGTTTATTCATGGATGCTATGAGATGGAGGGATTTAAAATCAACCCTCACATCTGATTTCATTTTTGTTCATAGGAGTCATGGAAATCAATGAAATATATATCTTTTCAAAGATGAAGAGACATGGGTTCAATTTATTGAGAGTAGAAAAAATATTCATTTTTGGTAAGGGAAACATAACATTTTATGATATTTCATATATAAATTATCTTGTTAATGTTTTTAATGATTTTATATTCTTAATTTATAGCAAAAAATGACATATCATCAGGAGATCCAATCCATAAATGTATACCCTCATAGTTTATCTCAGGGAGGGTATAGATTATTAGAAGAAAAAATGATGGCGGGAAAGTTACAAAAACTGACAGTTGAGTCTTCAATCTCTAGAGGGGTTTCCCCTACATTCCCACCATCCTGACATAAAAATGGAAGAGGGCTCGTATAGGCAAAAGGGGAAATATGTTTCGGAAGATTCGATAATCGTAGATGAGAGGATTGGAAGATATTAATTTTATTTATTTAAGTTAACTATATTATTTATACAATATGATTCATTACCGAAATGTCCAATTAATTAATACAGGATTCTCTTGAGTAGCAGATCTCACTGTGGGCATTTACAGATATTGGGAGGCAAGATATTTTATCTACCGCATTGGGAATGCCTGATCAACCTGGTCGTGTATGAGGATATCTGGTGGGTGTATCAGTATGAAAAGTGATTCCACATTCTTAAACTTCTTCCGTTGAGGGTGGTTATAAAAAAATAGAATCCTTGGACGCTAAAGTTCATAATATTAATGCTATGATGGAGGAAAATATTAGAGCGTCAGTACAGTCTATGTTTGCAGACATACAATGACAATTTCAGACTGTAGTTCCAACTCCTCCAACTCCCCCTGCAGTCACCATTATTTATCCTCCAACCCCGCCAGTGGCTCCCACTCCCCCACCTCAGTCTGTGAACCACATTTTTATCATACTCTTCAACCACAGGTTCCTACTTATTGCGAGTTGTATATTGATGATCCTCAACATCATATAGTTGCTTACAAGAGGGTATATTTTATAGGAGATTCAGTTCATCATCCACAGTTTGAGGTAGTGCATCATAGGGTCATTGAATAGGATATTATTGATAATCATCTTGAGTACCATTACTAATAGATGACGTGATGACAAGTGGGCATTGTATCAGAATTTTTTTTATTTGGCCATCCAAACTTCTACGACTCATTACCATAGATGTATGTATGTTATATATTTTATTTTATACTTTTATTAACGTTTTTTTAACATTTGAAAACTATTATATTTTTCAATTTCTTTTAACTGGAATATGATAAAGGTAAATCAATACTATATACACCAAAACAAAGACAAATGACACTGACATCAGATACCGATTCTAGTAGTCTTGACAGATTGTCATGATATTCAAATTTGTTGGAGGATCATTAAGAGTTTTCAATGGAAGTACATGTTTTTAGACGTGCAATAAATGTGGGGATTCTAATTTTTTTTATCATGGAGCCTATTACTAGAGATAAGTTGGGCACCAACATGGTGAAAAGTTTTTCCATGTATGTTTTAACACCATTCACATGTGTTATATTTTTTAAAATGTATACTTTGTTCTATTTTGTATTAGGTATATTTTTAACATGTGGTATTAGAATGATCAGACAAATGTATATGGATTCATGGAAAATTTATTTTATTTCCCATAATTCACATGGATTGGATAAGGAACAAAAAATGCTTTATATTGCTGAATGATTTGACCAGAATATAATCAGATAGTGTTAGATGATGCTGTTTTTTGAGAGGTATGAAACATATCTCTAGAAAATATTTCATTACCATTATCATAAAAAACCACCACCCTAAATTTACTTTTATCAGTGATTATTGGATGTTAGTTGTTTTTTTCCAAGGGATAAAACACTTTATTGAATATTCTCTGTCCATGGATATGTGCGGGAAAGTTTTAAGAATATGTTGGAAAGTATGTTTCAATTTCTTAATAGTTCAAAATATTAGAATTCATTATAAATTTATCCCATTCATATTATTTTCTAATAGGGGATGGGTCTACATTCGAAAAAAAAACAATGAAAAGGAATGCCAAGATGAAATATGTAAAAGTAAAGATAAATATACATTTATAATTTGTACCTTTTGATGTTTTAGAAAATAAATTATTATATTTAATTGAAACTCATTTAAATAGAATTTTCCTGAACAACAAGGCATCTTCGAATGCAGATATTAAATGTTAATATTTTTCTATAAAATTATTACAACGGGGAAAACTTGTGCACTTTGAAAGGGTAAGATTTTCTTTTTAAACATTCCAATAATATTTCATTTCATTTATTCATTATACATGTATGCTACAATAATTTTACTTTTTATCTATTTTATTACCCTCAACCCTATAGTGCTCATGATTTTAAACACTTACAAGTGGAATGGTCATATTATTTTACATGATTGATTGAATTTTAGTTTGTTTGTAGTGTATAATGTAATATTGAATATTTTCATTATAATTATTTATTTGGTAGTCATTTAAATTGGATTTAGGTTTTTTAGTGGAAATTGCATGTTTTGAATGTTTTATATGTGAATGTTTAATTTTGGTATACTACTTTTTTTGCCTAGTTCTGATGGTTTTTCTGGTATGTATTTTGGTCTCGGGGGGTCTCTAGTGGTGTGGGGGGTGTCTAGTGGGGTGGGGGTGTCTAGGGGTGTGGTCGGGGTTTCTAGTGGGGTGGGGGTGGTGTGGGGGGTTTCTTGTAGGGTTTGGGGTGTCCAGGGTGTCTATAGGGGTGGGAGGGTGTTCAGGAGGGTGGGGGCTGTCGAGGAGGGTGGGGGTGTCCTGGTGGTGTCGAGGGGTGGGTGGGGGTCTAGGGGTGTGAGAGGGAAATCCAGTGGGTTGGGGGGTTCCAATGGTCTTCGTGGGGGTTGGAGGGTGTCCAGGAGGGTGGGGGGCTCTCCAGGGGAGTGGGGGGCTCTCCAAGAAGTATATAGGGGTGTGCGGGGTGTCCAATAGGGTGGAGGGGTGTATGGGGTGTCCATGGGGGGTGTCCAAGAGTGTCAGGGATGTCTAGGATGTTGGGGGGTAGTCCAGGGGGTGTCTAGGGGTTGGGGGTTTCCAGTGGGATGGGGGTTTCTAGGGGTGTTGGAGGGCTATCATGTGGGGTGGGGGTGTCTAGGGTGTCTATGGGGGTGGGAGGGTATCCATGGGGATGAGAGGGTGTCCAGGGGAGTGGGGGGGGGGGTTATCTAGTGGGTAACCATGGATGTGTGGGGTGTCTTGTAGGGTGAGGGTTTCCAGGGGTGTAGGAGGATATTCATGTGGGGTGGGGGTGTCTAGGGTGTCCATGGGGGTGGGGGTTATCTAGGAGGGTGGGGGTTGTCCAGGGGAGGGGGTGTCCAGTGGGGTGGGGGTTTCCAGGGTGTACATGGGGGTGGGAGGGTGTCCATGAGGGTGGGAGGGTTGTCCAAGGGATTTGGGTGCTGTCCAGGGGGTATCCTGGGAAGTGCGGGGTGTCTAGTGGGGTTGGGGGTTTCCAGTGGTGTGAGAGGGGTGTCCAGTGGCGTGGGTTGTTTTTTTGGGTGTCCATTGGGGTGGGAATGTTTCTAGGAGGGTGGGTAGCTGTCCAGGAGGGCAGAGGGATGTCTAGTGGGTGTACTTGTGTGTGTGTGGGGGGGGGGGGTGTCCAGTGGGGTGGGGGAGTTTCCAGAGGTGTGGGAGGGCTGCCCAGTGGGGTGGGGGTGTCCATGGGGGTGGGAGGGTGTCCATGGGGGTGGGAGGGTGTCCATGGGAGTGGGGGGCTATCCAAGAGTGGGGGGGGGGGGGATGTCGAGGGGGTGTGCGAAGTGTCCATTTGGGTTGGGGGTTTCGAGGTATGTGGGAGGGTTTTCTAAAGCGGTGGGGGTGTATTGGGTGTCCATGGGGGATGGGGCAGTCTAGGAGGTTGGGTTTTGTCCAAGGGTGGGGGGTGTTCAGTGGGGTTGGGGTGTTACAGTGGTGTGGGAGGGTTTTCCATTTTGTAGGGGGTGTCTAGTGGGGTGGGGTGGTACAGGTCTGTGCGATGGTTGTCCAGTTGGTTGGGAGGTTTCAATGGGGTCAGAAGGTGTCCGCGAGGGTGGGAGTGTTGTCTGGGGGAGTAGAGGGTGTATCCATGGGTGTGTGGGGTGTCCAGTGTGGTGTGTGTGTGTGTTTGGGGGGGGGGGTCCAGGGGTGTGGGAGGGGTCTTCAGTGGGGTGGGGGTGTTTGTGGTGTCTATGGGGGTGGAAGGGTGTCCAGGTGGGTGCGGGATGTCCAGGACGGTGGGGGCTGTCCAGGGGATTTCCCGGGGTGGGGGGTCATATGGGGTGGGGGTTTCTAGGTGTGTGGGAGGGTTGTCCAGTGGGGTGGGGGTTTCCAGGGTGTCCATGGGGTTCGTAGGGTGACCATGGGGGTGGGAGGGTGTCCGGGAGTGTGGGGGGGGGGGGGGGGGGGGTATCCAAGAGGGTGGGGGTTGTCCAGGGGTGTGGCGAGGTTTCCAATGGGGGTGGGGGGGGGGGGGTTCAGGGGTGTGGGAGGGCTTTCCAGTGGGGTGGGGGTGTCGAGGGTGTCCATGGGGAATGTGAGGGTGTCCAGAAGGGTAAGAGGGTTTTCCAGGGGTGTGGGTCTATCCATGAAGGGTGGGGGTTGTCTCGGGGGTATCTAGGGGTGTGGGGGTGTCTTGTGGGATGGGGTAGGGGGGTGGGTTACAAGGGTGTGGGAGGGATTTCCAGTGGGGTGAGGGTGTCCAAGGTATCCATGGGGGATGGGAGAGTGTCCATGAGGGTGGGAGGTTGTTCATGGGAGTGGGGGTTTTCCATGAGGTTGGGGGCGTCCAGGGGTGTGGGGGTGTCATGTGGTTGGGGGGGGTTCTAGTGGTGTGGGTTGGTTGTCCAGTGGGGTGGGGTTTTCTAGGAGGGTGTGGTATATCCAAGGGTGTAGGGGTGTGTCTAGTGGGGGAGGTTTAAAGGGTGTGTGAGGGTTGTCTAGTGGGGTGTCATGGTTTTGGTCTAGTTTTGTTCTGTTTTTGGTCTTTTTTTGGTATGTTTCACATTTTATTATGCAGTGCATAGTTGTGGTTTAATGGATTTATTAAAAGAATTGGTTTTTACATAAGTTATTATAAACGACATAAAAAATGTAGTTTTATGGGTTTTAACTTCGGTTATTTGAAAACTGAATTACCAAATGCGTGGGAAATGGTTTTTACATCAGCTATTTCAAAACTGACCTAATAAATGGAATGAAAATACGATTCTACGTTAGTTTTCTGATAACCAATGTAATAAAGTCAGTGAAATAACCTTTTCGGTGATTGTTTAATAACTAACGTAGTATATATGTTTTCACATTGGTAAAATGATAACCAATGTAAAAAACCCTGGTCAGACTGGTTTATCACGTCTGTTATAAACACAACTGACATGATAAACTCTTCAGAGGAGCATATTATTATGTCGATTATATAATAACCGACTTGAAAATGTAGATACCACGTCGGTTAGTTAAAAACCACCCAACGTCGATTTAAAAATATT
Organism: Viscum album; assembly: GCA_963277665.1. NCBI lineage: Eukaryota > Viridiplantae > Streptophyta > Magnoliopsida > Santalales > Viscaceae > Viscum > Viscum album. The sequence goes on from OY728127.1 coordinate 817,167,903, forward strand.
TTTCGTAAATAAGAATATTTATAACATCTCTTGTAATAATGTTGGTCAAAATACGATGTAAAAAATAAAAAATAACTACCATAAAAAACATTTTAAGAACTAGTGTCAACTTTTCTTCTACGTATTACACCCTAAAAATCCATATACATCTATCTATGTCTCTTCCATAGTGGAAAAATCACAATTTCGTTATCCCTAGCATGTCGACCTGGTAAATATATAGAGAGATGTCCCATTTTATCTATTAAAAATAATTTACTCTCATTAGGATAACTAGACTCACCCTATGATCCCAGAGCTTTAGATCCCCTATAACTAGACCTCATCTCGGAATGTATAATACATCCATGTCTCTGAGACTGACGTCTACTTCTTACTCTTGAGGACTCTACTCCTATGTTCCAACTACTATCATACACAGGTTTTTTCTCCTCAACCAAAGGAGTTTCAACAACATTGATTCACTATATCACCATATCATACGTAGGAATGAATAGATGAATAGAACTGAATCAAATGTCAATAATAACACCTTGCTCAAATTTATGATCACTAAATCACTGTTCATGTATCATATCCATTGACTACCTCATATGTTTGTAATGGCTCGATGAATAATCAGATACCGACATGTCATCCTTCAGGAGCCGTAGAATCTTTGCGAATGCATGTACCTTAGATTTTATGGCAAGATACCCTTATATGATAATTGTTATCAAACACTATCCATGAAAGAGTCACCACATCATATGATCTGCTAATATAATCCTTGAAATCACCCTAATAAGCCACATAGAAGGATCACTTATAGGATCTCCATCTGTTCTAATGGTGTCTTGACTAGACAGAACAGTTAGTCACCACCTCAATCCAGTTTTATGATTCTTGTGATTTGAGATCACCTCAGAACTTGAGGGTACACTACCACTGAAACTCTTGAAGTGCACTCTTCCCACACATCTCATCCATTGGAACTATGAGTACTTTGTGATACTCTACAGGTCATGGTCTAACTGGCACACCACGTGGAATTTCTCTATATATTAAAAATATCTATACCTATCTCATCACCCTGCGGATCATCCCCATGATCACAAGGTGGAATCTTGGTTGTTTGTCTACATGGAATAATCCTAATGAAAAACAAGATGTACCATGATTGATATAGTATACCTAGTCAGCTTACTAATTATTGACATAAAAATACAACCCCTTACAATATGATACATGTACAAACATTTTTCCCAACAACTAGTATATTCACGTACTGAGTCCAAAAATAGAATTCAGGGTCCTACTGTATGGATATGTCGGCTACCACAACAACACTAAATTACAATGACTATGATCCAAACGTGAAACACATAACACTATTTCCCAAAGAAAAACTCATAGGCTCTGGGTTTTTATATAGAAATGATATCCCTCTAATTCCAATTCATCATGATCCATCCCCTAGGGCATGTGTCGTGATTACTAGAATCCAACCTCCCGTAGGAAAGGGGCTGGTGACTATACCTGAGTAGGCATATCCCCTAAAGGGATGGAATTTTCCTAAGAACATGTACACATGTACCTATCTACCAGATAAATTACCGAAACAAAAACACTAAGTAAAAAGATATGCACCCCTCCAAGATAACCACTAAGAGTAGTAGTAAATAAATGAAAAGTAAATATGCCTGAATACATGACCAACTGAAATAGAAATGTACAAGCTCATGGATCTTGCGCATAGGAAGTGATACCTAATTGGTGGGTCCAGTAATCTATCTGAATGTTGATGACGATTACCACGTCCATCGAGTCACCATGAAGAACTACCTTTGGCCAACTCACCGAGGACTCTGTCAAAGATGCCGATCATTTACAATTTACACGACATGTGCGGGTGAAGCCCGTACAACGTGATTAAAAATATACATTGTAAGGACCAAAAACTACAATGAGAAACAAAAGGTCGACTAATAACAGGTCATACAAAGTGTATTTGCTAATAACTACATTAAAGAGAGTCACTAGAGTTAGGCCACACCAGTATGTATCAACAACAAATATAACAAGAGCATCCATATATACACAACTAGGATTCGAAGACTCAAGGTCTCATCAACAGCCAACCATACTATTATGATTGTTTCATGGATGATTCTAGGAGATCTATCTCATATATATCTCTAAGTAAGAATGTTGAGCAATTATAATAGAAATATTAGAGAGAACTTTAGGTCTCAATACATCATGATGTTCCTAGAGACATCTAGTCTCTCTAAGATAAGGAGTCTTCATATCACAACCAATCCTTGGTTATAGGTTTTTACTGATGGAATATTCAAATATGGTGAGACATATATTATATATATGATTCTAACTCATCATATCCCAATGAGACCTTCTCCATGAATTATAAAGCTACATTATTTTCATCTTCCAAGGAGGCCATCCCTATGTCTTCGTTGGTTCCCAACTCAGCGTCTTCATAGGAGACCAACACTACATCTTCGTAGGATCCCAAATCTGCGTCTTTTTAGGAGACCAACTCCATATCATTGAAAGAGAAAAACTCCTCATATTTAAAGGATATGAAATCTACATTTTCACAGGAGACCAAATCCGCATCTTTTCCACAACTAGTAATTAGATTATATCATTAGCACACTCATTCCAAGATCAAATACACCTCGATCCAATTGGTTGTATTCCAAACTCAATGAAAGCTCAAGAAGAATATCTCAAAATTGTTTCCTCATTTCAAGGGACCAAAATCCACAATCATCTCATCAAATGGTTGCACAATTTAAGAGTTAAGGTAATTTTAATATAAATGAGACCAGTCGGGTCTGGGTCTGGGATGACCCAACCCGATAAGGGAAGGATGTCCCAAACTGCTGAGTCTGATCTAGACCACCAGGTGGAACCTTCTGACTAGGCCCAACCTATTCTCCTAGCCTAGCCCACTTCCAGCTCAACCACCACCTCTAGCCTGACATACTCAAGTGGGCAGGTTTAGTGAAACTGGATGTGGTGGCTATAACATCTTTCCTTGTCAACACAACCAGCCATTGTGATGTCTTTTCCACTATCATGCACACTATGGAACCACATCGTAGTATGTCATTGTAGTGATCTGTCTCATTGTTGGTCCACACGGCCGCATTCCACCCTGGTTAAGGCTCCCATCACCGCCCATGGTAGTGCCACCATAGGATCCTCCTCCATCGGTCATCAAGCCAGTGACCTCCTACTACTGTGCATCCATGCCGCCACATGCCACCGCTAGTGTATCCCTTTTAAAAGGCCACCCCCATCACCTTGGTGTTCCATTATTCAAATCAAGAACTCAATTTCAATAATTTGGTCATCACCATCACTACCATGGGCTCAAGATCATCATTCGGTGCCTTCGGGGGTCCGATCACATGATAAATCTCCCGTAAAATCCAAACACAAACACATGGGTCCATTAGTAATGAACACGCTGATGAGGATATGAAATATACAAAAACACAATTAGCATGTATCGTCACCTTGTTTGTGTCAACCATGGTACGTTCATGTCCGCTAGATTATGTAGAGAAATAATCATCAGTCTCTTCCCTTTAACATCGTAGTTTATACATCCCACAAGAATGTTCGAACTATAGATCAACCTACTCATGGTTTGGTCCACGTTATTCATTGGAAAAACTAATGGAGAAAGGAATCAGGATGAAATAAACCCCCTAACATGTGGTTTGGATATGCTGTTGTTGAAGAATAGTTTTACGACCCTATCATTCATTTTTTTGTTTAGATATATTATAGAATATTTTTATTATGGTTATCTATAATTTTTATTTTAGTGTTGATATCTGATATAAATATTATTCATGCTAAAAATATTAATTAACTTGCAAAAATTGAATTTTATTTATTTATTTATGTGGTGAAATAATTCTCGTTGGTTAATTATGATACCCACGGTGCTTTCCTCCACCATAGACTAGGAAAGAATTCACCTATGTTAAGACATGAGAATGATATGGAATCCATCAAATGGATGAATTGGGGTTTTTCATTAATAATAACTTTCCAAGAATTTTATTATTTGGGAATTAATGGTAAATAAGTTTGGAATATTTATAATATTTTTTTTATGTATGAAAAAGTATTTGGTCAACAGTTTTTGTACAGAATCATGACATTATATAGGATGTCAGACTTGTTTATTTTTTTATTTATGGTACTTTTTTTTGGTAAAATGATTTCTCTGTATTGAGGGATGAAAATGTTGTTGAATTACAACTTCATAGTGAAATTTATATCCCTAGAAACCCATTTTGAGCCTAATTTCATTGTTCAAAAATTCTCCCAGGGGAATATCCAAGCGTAAAACAATGTATGGTAAACAATATATCCCATTAATGCCCAAAATATAGTCAATCATTTTAATATTTGATTTTTTGTGATTATATTATTTAGTTTTTATATAGTAGGTATATATTAAATTAGTAAACTCTTTGGATTTTGAGAAATTATATAGGGGATTTTTATTGGGAAATTTTTATTTGGAAATGAAGAATGGATATTTTAGGATATTAAATTGATTCAACTCAATAATTTTTGTTTGAGTAAAAATTACGATGTTTATTGAATGGTAATAAATGGGGGTTTATAAAAATTATATGAAAAATGGGGTCAAAATATTTATATTTTGTAAAGTATTTAAAAAATGGAACTGTATTGGTTTTCATGTAGTTTTAAGAATAAAATGTGGGTTCCTAAATTTGAAGATATGTGTTATCATGAAAATATAAATTTAATTGAGATTGTGAAATTTTTTCAATATAAAGTGACAAGTAGAATAGGTTGTGATTAATTTTTATTAAAATTGAGATATATACTCTTAATGATTTATTATAGTTTAAAATGATGAAATCATATTGGTTTTATAAGGATTTTGGAATTGTTATTTGAATAGTAATGTTTTTATTTTAAAAGTTGAACATAATTTTTTTCACTTTGATTTTGAATTGGAATGATTTGGTTTTGTATTTTGGCATTTTCCTTTTTCTAATGGGTTTTCCAGTTTGAGATGGATTATATTTTTAAGTATCATAAAATAAATTTTATTTAATTTTGATGGAATTTCCCCCAATAATGTGTGAATGGGTTTCATGAATTTAATGTCTTTGTATGTCCCAATGTGGCATCTCTTGTAGTTATGTAGTCTGACATTCAGGTTAGTGGACTTACCCATTCTTTACATGGAGTGGTAAAGGATATTCCATGCACAATGGTAGCACTGTATTTCAAGATCGTTAATTGGTTCAATTCATTGAGTTTTAATTGACATTATTTTGGAGAGAAAGATGATTTTCAGATTATATTCTTTTAATTTATCCAATTTTAATGAATTTAGTCTTGAAATTCTTTGTTTTGTTCCTATGAATATGGAAGGGTGATATCCTTAATGTATTTTATATCCTTTCGTGTATAAAATTTAATTGGAAGGGTCCAATAAGGTCATGGGGTTTCATGTATGATCCCCATGTTTCATACTCATCCATTATATTTTTATGGTTTCCACTAACTATCCTTGTCTATGAATGATTTATTTGAGTTAATTATTTAATTTCATATCATCTCTCTTTTAGTGACCATTTGTTTTCATTGATCTAGTTGATTTTGGTCCTCGGTTTTTAGAAACATATATAGTCAGATCGATAGAATGATTTAGTGTGTCCTTCATAGATAATCTTGAATGAGTTGTTATATATCAGATCTCATATTAGAAAAAAGTGTTTTCAGTTGGGGTTCCCTATTCTTCAATGGAGTTTCATGTCAATGGATCCCTTGGTTTGGGGAGTCAATATATTAGTATATATCTTCATTAATGCCCCCCAATGGGTTTTTGATGTTGTTTTTGGGTATTAAATGTAATTTAAAATTTATGGATGTTCATTAATTTGGTGATTTTTACCAATTTTATTGAGTGTTAAAAAATGATTATTTCTATGGATGATTTTGTTATAGATTTTATAATATGATGGGGATACCATAATGTATTATTTTTTCATATAATTTTTTTGATGATTCAGTTTATTGTCCCTCGGGGTTTCTTATTTGAGCATGGGACATTTTGATTCTTGATTATAGTGGTTATTATAGTGATAAGTTATGTTATATTGTTCATTTTGTTTTATTTCAGTTTATTTATTTGGTCATATATTAAATTGGTCGTATTGTTCGTAGTTTTAGATAATCATGTTTTTTATGAGGTCTTATAATTTGTTTTTATATGCTCTATTGAATCAGTTAATTCTTTATGCTGTTGTGAAGATATATGGTGGGAGAATTATAATAATCCCATCCAATTAGATTCTTTTTTATTTTATTTAATAAAATATTTAACTCTATCTATGATATATTGTATGACCAACTTCAAAATATACAATTTATGATGTTTCTGGAGGGGTTCATGATTGACTATTGTTTAACAGAATCAATGTAATGACCATAATGAATATTATAAAACTAGAGAAGTCCAAAATGAATAGTTTGTGAACTCTTTTTTATTAACATGCACCATATTATGTGGTGTTCCATATGAATTTTCAAATGGGGTTCTTGGTTTAGAAGAAAATGTTTCCATTTAATGATGGATTCCATATTTGTTTAAAAAATTAACTTTTTTTGTTCTAATTTATTTTTTTACCAGAAATTTTCCCTTACATCGCACCAAACCCCAACAATTATAATCATGTTCATCACATGTTCCCTTAGGAGGCCAATCCGCACCTCCCCTTCTTTTTTTCTCTCTCCCATCATAATTTTATGTGGTTTCACTAAGACTCTAGGTATGATTAATCATGGTATGAATCCCTTTACCTTATTCCTTCCATTTCCTCGCATTAACATATTCTCATACCGAAAGACCCCAAGACACTATAATATATTTCATTTATTATAAATATAATTTTCATGATTGAATTTGATATATGAAAGATGAAATATAAACAAAAAAACATACTCAATTAAAATATTATTTAATCATGATCATTTCTACAAAACCATTAATTTGTTGGGTATGTATGGTACAAAAAAATAAAACATACAGTTATCTATAGATTATATAGAATAATTTTATCATTTATTGAAAAATACATTTCATCTAAAAGGTGTTTTACTAGTGCTCAATAAAAAATGTATGAAATATTTTATTACCAATATTTTATGATTTATTTGATAACATTAACATCATTTTGTAAATTTTAACTTAAAAATATTCGTATATTTTATTTTTAGTATTTTTATGAAATATATTATTTTTTGATAAATAATGATATATACTGAGTTTTAATTGAAAACAAAAATTTTGATTAATTTATTTATAAATATAAAATATATTTTGTATGAGAATTAATCTATAAATAATTGTATTATATATCTATTTATGCAATTTAGAATAATGGTATTATTTTCATGTTGTGTTTTGATATAGAACACTGTAGTTTTTTTATATTATCTTTTTAAAAACCAGTTTTCTTATCACAACTTCTAGATTAATTTTTGAGATAAAATTTTCCAATTTTATGAATATAATTTGAATAAATAGACACTATATCTATAATTAGAGTAATTTATAATATTTAATATTTTCAAATTATTTTTTAAATTAATTAATTTAAAAAGATAGAAAATATTTTACTCAAAAAATTTGAAAATAATTTATTTGAGGGTTAATCAAAAAAACTAAAGAAAAATGACCTTATGACAGGAGAAAAGTATATTTTAATTCCATATATAGAAAATTTTATTTTTATGGATTTATTATATTTTATTGGAACTTTATGTAATGTGAAACACATCGCTACAAATTTCCCTTTCAAAAATTTCAATTTTTATCTGCAATCCCTTATAAAAGGCCACACCTCTTCTCTCTTATTAAATTCATATCAAAAAATGGTGATATTAAAACTATAATATATTACCTATAAATATTTAATGTTACATTAATGTAATGACCTATAGAAATACCTACTTCCATAAAATGTCTAATGAAGTCATCATTCATGTGTAAAGTAGAAAACCACCAAAAAAATGATGACATTCATTTTTCGGTTACCATATGATAGTGTTAGGATTGATAATTTATAAAAATTATAGGTATTATAATAAAAATTAATTTTAAATGTTGATTCGTTAAATCATATATAATTTTTATAGATTATATTCTATTGAGGATACGATAACGTCACTCATCTGTCTGGTGGACTACCGCCCCATGAAGTGATGTGATTTGTTTTTCACTATTACATTACATTAATGGTAATAAAGACATTTTTAATTAATAAAGATTATATACATGAAATAAAAAACACATTCATGATTTTTTTTCATTTTGAAAATATAATACATCATTTTATTTTTTAAATGACTAGAATTTAATTATATCACTCGTATATATGTGGATTACATCATTTACGAATCTATTAGACTCAATTTTCATCACCAAACAACATGTATCATATATATAAGAATATTTATTGAAATTATATGTTATTTATGAAATTATGATAATTATAGAGTGATATAATTTTACTCACCTCTGTTCTAAAATGATCATTGAAAATGGAAATGTTACTCGTGCATACACATGACCTACCAACTATATGAACATAAGATATTTCATTTCTCAGAACCATATTTAATTATTGTAAATTATACTATAAATTATGTATATATATGAAAATAATGGCATAGATATTATTATATTGATTATGATACTATGTAATTGTCACTAGAATAAAAACATTCATGATAATGAATGAATGAGAAAACTAGTAAATGAACACCCAAAACAATTAAAATAGGAGAATATTATTAACAAAATGGTGAAAAGATTTTATCAATGAATCAATTTTGGAATTATAAATAATAATTTGTTTTTTAATATAATAATAATCCTAAACTATTATACATGATTTTATATATTTTTCAACCAAAATAATGCGTGAGTTAAGGTGTTTCATCACAATTTCACTTCATTGAGGAATATTATAATGTTATAATGAAAAAAAAAATTAGATTGTGTATATAATACACCTGTTATTATTTATATTATTACTCAATAATATTAATTTTATTTATAGATTCAATTTAAGTTATTTCATCCAAGGGTGTTTTACTTATGAATTACAATGATGTAAAAGTTTTTATATATCCACACTTTCTTTTTCAATAGTACAATTTCTATTGAAAAAATCACTTTCTTCTGATAATTTATAATAGGAAAATAAATTTCATTTTAATATCAATATTATTTTATAACATATATGATCATTTCACAAAATATATAAATTTTTGCATAAAATGATTACTATTATAATTATTTGTTTAACCCGGGAAATAATGATAAATCTATATACATTAATCAATTTGGATAATTTTTTATAAGAAATATTGTTCATTAAATAAATTTATTTAATGATATTGAAGAAATCATAGAACATGTAATGAATGGTGTGGACCAAAACAATAAATCGTGCCAAAGCATCAGTATCCCTCCTAAAAGATATCAGTTGGAAAATTAAAATATTTTCTCCCTTTAGTTTTAAACAATATTGTGAATGGTATTGAAGGTATAGGAACAATAATGGCTGAGATAAAGATGCTCAATAATTTTACATTTAAATAATTAATTATACAGTTATTCTTATCCATGATATTTTAAAAATGAAATTATATCTGGATGCATTTTATTCACAGTTTGTTGATTAAATTGAATTTTTTCTCATTATTCACCTTTTCATATTTTTAGGAATTATCATATCATGATAGTAATTTTATATAAATGTAATTTTTTTTGTTAATTATGTTTCCATGTTAATTAAATTTACTTATTATTGAATTATTTCATTATTATTATCCATTACTGACTATTTGAGCACCCAATTATTATAGTTCCATTCCTTGGGGTATTAAAAATAATTAATTTAATGGGTTTCCATCAATGAAGATTTCATTATTTTTTATGTGTTAATATTTTTGGTCTATTAACTATGTAAATATAGTATTATATGTGTATATAGTTCCCAGTAACTAAAATCATAATTATGTATTATATATATATCAAGTTCACAATAACTTCTAACAAAATTGGTTGTTAAGGAATTACCATTTTTATTTATGGAAATGTAATAAGTTATGCACCGACTTAGGGTTACTAGGGTCAGTGTCATTATAGCTAATATCATATTATGTTTAATAAAAAAAATTTGGATGATATTAAGTAAAATATCGTCTAGGGGACATGATCCTTTGATAAAAATTAATGATATTTAGAGAAAAAAAACCTAATTTTTTATTTTGGAAGATATTATGATGTTTTACAAGAAATACATAAATGTTTTTATATAAGCTGTGCATGTGGTTTTAATATAGACGAGCATAGGTGTAATAATTATGAAAATAGAATATTAGGGTTTCCACGATCATCACTTGGAGAATGATAATTGTTATACACTACACATGGTTCGATACTCTCAGGGGATATTCTTAGGATTATTCATATTTTTATTACAAACCATAATGAAGTATTTGAAAATAAATATATCACCAATGAATCCAACGATATGTTCTCGAGGCGAATTATTACCAAATTATAATTTAATCTATGTGTTATAAACAATATTAAATTTGACATCATGATTGGAAATTCATAATTTTATGATAAAATCCATTATGTTCAATGTTTTAGAAATGGATACTAGATGAATGAAGAGTATTAATAGTCCTGGATAATGTAGTGTCTTTGTTGCTGAGGAAACCAATGCAACATGTATTATAACTGAAAAATTATGGAAGTTTTAGGGTAGATTAATAAAGATACAAATAATATCCTTTCTATAATGGATAAAACTAGTCCACTATGAGATTCCCCAGTGTTAGATATCATTATACGATAGAATCTGACATCACTTTTGAGGGACTACTGATCTAATGGTAGCTAAATAATGAGATAAGTCTCTAGAGATGATTTTTATGGCCTTTGGATGCGTTAAAAATGAAAATTCATCGCATATAATGTAGTTTCATAATGGTGATGAAGATGAATGGTGGTCATTGATCAAGAATACTAGATATTACAATGATATAGAAATAATTGAATTGAAATAATTTAAAGGAACATTCATTGAAAAATATTTCCCTCATTTGAAAATTACTTAAATGATGATACTATTCCCCAAGAAATAAAAAGGAAGAGGAATGTGTTTAAAACTATGAGGATACATATAAACGGATATCAAAGCATTATATGGATAATATATGAAAAAAAATTAATCATGGATTATTTCATTAAATGGATTAATTTATGTCTCTTAAGGGAACTGGTCTCTAAATCTATTTCATCATATGATTATAAAAATTTTATTTTCAATGAAAATGGATATGGGATTCTGTAGTTCATATATAATGTCTACAAATTAGGGTATTACGAGGTAATTTGATCACAATGAAAAATAGGATGCGTAAAATAAGAAGAGGACGGTAGATCAATTTCCATAATAGGAGAATTGTTCAATGAGACATCATGGTAATTTCATAAAGCGCATGAGACATTGTTACAAGAGGTGTGAAAAGGGAACGTGTGTCAAATATGAAAGGGGATAAAAAATCAATGATTTCCAACACCTAATATCTATCTAAATGGTCCATTATTCACCCCAATTCCCCAAAAATCATGGGAATACACCATAGAAGTGTCCATTGATAGAATGATAGCCTTATGTGATCAATACAAATAAGATGGAAGTAAAAATGATATGGTGAACATTACATTACTCCTATATTTAAATATTTCAAATGTTTTATTTGATTCTGGATCATCACATTGTTTTTATAATACCTGATTTTCTAATCAAATTTGTATTTCTATTTTAATTAATGAATTGATTTTCTAGTCAAAACTCTTAGAGGAAGTCTCACTACAACATGGATGTGTCAGTTATTCCCCTTCATGATGCATAAACATTCTAAATTATTTAACATTATTCTCATAACAATGGTTAAATTAGATATAATCTTTGGTGTGTATTGTATTATAAATTTTTTTGAAAAAAATTATTTTTAGAAGAAGGATATTATTATTTGTGGGGAAGATATATATCTCTTTATCTTTAAATTATACTATTTATAATTGTATTCATATCTCAAACCACCCCACTATCACTACATAATTTGATTCATGTGCATGAATAGTAAAGACGTTATATTTATAGAGAAAGAAGTATTTAGATTTAATATGTAATTATTTTATACAAATATATTGATCCATTTAAAAAGGAATTACGTTGAAACCTCCAAGAACAGGTAGTTGTGTTTTCCATTGATTTAACCCCTACTACGATGCTAATATCAATGAATCACTATATTGTGTCCTCTATAGAATTAGTGGAATTGAAGAACAAACTAGAGAAGATGAGTGATAAATGATTTATTATCTATATTTCTTCATTACAGGGAGACTTTATTCTACCTATTGAGAAAAATTACTAATCCATTATATAGTTCATTGATTATCAATGCTATTACGACAGAGAACCATTATCCTCTACCTCATATTGATGACTTATTGAACCTAATTCTCCATGGCTAATATTTTTCAATGATGTACCATTATTCTTGATATCATTAAGTGTGAGTAATGAAAGATGACATTATGAAGATAACTATTCAATTTAGATATGGAAATTATGGTTTTACAGTAATTCCATTTGGATTAACTAACACACCATTAGTTTTTTATATCTAATGAACAATGTATTAATGGAATATATTGGGGATATTTTACTGGGAATTATTGACGATATTTTGGTGTATTCTAAAAACTATTAGGACTAATATAATATCTTGTGTATTATTTTTGAGACACTTATGATGATATATTTATTTGGGATATTTTTTATGTGTGATTTCTGTAATCAATATGTATTTTTCATACCAATATTTTTTCTTTGCATGAAATCTCATTTTATATAGAACTGAAATGGGAAGATATATAATGAATTACAATAAATATAATTAATTATTTTTTTAGATTAATGGGTTTAGTAGGATACTACTAAAAAAAAATTCTGAATTTTTTCTTCATTGGCTAACCAGTTAACTGAAAATACATAAAAAGGATTTTTGTTTTTTGTTTTGGATTGAGGATTGTGAAGAATTTATAGGTGGATTAAAGAGGATATTGGTTAGGGAACTGATATTGACATTACCATCTAGAAAAGAGGTTTTTTTAATATAGTGACACATAAAAAAATGGACATTGTAGTTTATAACAAAATATTGATAATATAATTTTACATACATAAATATACTCTAGACACGTAAACATAACTATGAAACCCTTGATCATGTGTGGGTATTTTTAATATTTTCTTTTCATATATGGAATTCCTATCACTTTGGTGAAAAATGCTAGATATACACTGATCATAAATTCCTAAATTACTTCTTTCTACAACAAGAGATAAACCTGAGGAAGGAATGATTTTTTTGGTTTAAAAGGATTATAACTTCACAATCCACATCAACCCATTAAATGGAAATATGTTAGAAGATGCATTAAGTAGAGAATAACATGTAATTATGAATGAAATAAGGAATTGTGTGGATCATATAATAATGGGATTATTAGATATGGATATTGTCATTATTATGTATCGGGATACATCACTCATTTAAACTTGATTTGAAACCCATCATGATGATACTAGATAAAATGTTCTCATTATGATGATAATAATATTCAAAATAATATTAAATTTAAAAATGATGGAAAAGTTAACCGACTTTATTTGTGAGGATGGTGTTCTAAAACATCAAAATATATTATTTTTACCATCTATATATTATATTAAAAGTAAGTTATTGGAATACATTCATAGCCAAAATATCATTAAACACCATGTTATCATGATGATATATGGGGAGTTATGGGAAGTATGTTTTTGTGATAACATAAAGAAAGTTAGGATTATGTTTCTATATGATTGGTCTATAAGAAAATGAAAGATATGTGATTTAATCCTAGAGGAATCATACATCCTCTTCATATTCATATGTGTAAATAGGATGATACAACTGTGTACTTTTTTATAAGACTACCAAAGACTCCTAGACTAATTTATAGAATATGGGGGATAATTTATTCCATGACCATGTATAATCATTTCTGTTATAAAATATAATATTTTCACCCATATAAATTCTAAAGGCACTACATTTTTTATGTAGTTTTAATTATTCTAATAATTTATTCAATTTTTTCTAATTGTGACCAATACCTTAAATGAAATTATACAAAATTATTCGGGAGGCTGTTGATACTAAGATTCATCCTAACATTACATACCGACCTCAAACTGATGGAATGTATGAATGGAATATTTATAAAATGGATGACATGTTCAAGTCATTCTCAAATGAATTTCATGTTATGTTGTATTAGAGATTAACATTGTTAGTGTTTTCTTGTTAAAACAGTATACATTCAAATATTAAAATATTGTCATATGAAGCAATATATTGAAAGAGAATTAATAATCCAACATTATGGGATGATGTTACAGAATAAAAACTTTCAGACCCACAACCCATTGATATAAAAATATAGAATGTAAAAGATATATACTATCAAAATATACCACGTCAATGAACGAAAAAAATATTTATGAAAATAAATAGAAAAACTATTTTGAATTTAATGGAGGATATCATGTTTTCATGAATGTATCTCAATGAAAAGGAGTTATTTGTTTTGGTAATAAAGGGGAAATAACACTCAGGTACACATTAACCTTTGAAATACTTGAAATAACAGTATTTATTTCTCATCATTTATAATTAACACCAAATTTTAAAAATCTACATGATTAGTTCCATATATAATTATTAAATAAGTACATGTCGTATTGAATACATTTTATCAACTCTAAGGGAATATAACTAGACTGTGTTATTTTTTTACTATAAAGAATCCATCCCAATTATTGATACTAGCGAGAAATTCTTGAAGAATCAATCAATACATTTGGAAAATATACATTAGAGAAGTTATAAAATGGGAGAAAAAACATGTGAATAAGAAGATATTATGATGAAGTACTACCATCATCTCTTTATAAGGAATGTTCACTAAAATTTTAAGGAATTATTTTTTGTATGATGGAAAAATTTAACTCCCAATGACTTTAGAATATATTTCATTTAAAATAAATTTAATTTTGTCGATAACTTACAATACACACAACTCTAGGTTTAAAGGAAACCTGAAACTATTTTAAAATATTATATAAACATGAACATTATAACATAACCATTAAATTCTCATGTACGAATAGAACTAAAAAAAATTAAAAAAATTATTTTTAACTATTTATTAGAAATAAAAAAGAGATTCAAATTAAGAAAAAAATTAATATTAATTCTACAAGGAAATTTAGTCGCTTCTAACACCCATAATATTAAAATAAATTTTAAAAAATTAATATATTCTATTTGATAACATAATTTTTGAAATTAGAATATAATAATTATCTTAGAGTTATTTTTTTGAAATGAATCATTTTTTAACGAATAGTGAAGAATATTGATCTTTAATTGAAACCCAAAATTTCATTTTAAATTTGTAATGTTAAATTATATTTAAAATTAATTTTAATGTATTATTAGTTAGATTATATATCTTTTATTCCAATTTAGGTCATTTAAATCATTTTTATTTTAAATTTTAATATAAAAGAAATGTAATATTTTCAACATATAATCATTGAAAACCTATTTCGTAATCACTTCTCTAGGATTAATTTGTAGATAAAATTTTCCACTAATATGAATGGAATTTGTGAAAAGGGATTACATAAACTAAATCCTAATATTTCATATTATCTAATCTTGTTTGACTAATATTTTACCATAATTAATAGTGACACCTAAAAAATGATTTATCATGGTTTTTTAAAAATTCATTTACCCATGTGATAAACTAAAAATATAACTGTAAAAGAGCCCAAAAAATATCTAAAGTATATATTTTGGCCATATTTCTAAATTATAATTTATATTTATTGATAATAATCTATTTTTAATCTATTCTTCATTTTACGAATGTGGTGAATATTTTTCTTTTCAAAAATTTATAGTATGATACTCAGCACACATATAAAAGGACACTCCTATTAAATCTTATTCACACACTATGACCAGGTTTTCTCATCCTTGAAATGAAAAAATAAAACTATAAAGACCACTCCCTCTTATAATAATTTTAATTTAGGTCATTAATGTATGCTAGGATTCCTTTTGGTGTAATCCTATAGAGAGATTTCCTAAAGAGGAGGCAATGTTCTTGCATGATACTTTTGGTTTTGTTTCATCCTCAACATCCATAAATTATTAATAAACCACGATGAAATAAAAAAATAAGTATAAAAATTATTTTTATCTATTTGTATATTAATTTAATGAACTAAAAAATCCAAAAGTCCTTCCAATGAGTTATAAAATCATCATTACTATTCATTACATATTACCACCACATGAATTGATGTTATTCATTTTCCCACTACAACATATCACTATTGGGTATGATGATGGATATACATTATATATATATATGATATTAATAAAAAAATTTATTAATATAGAATCATTATATTATATATAAAATTTTTCATTCAATTACAAAAGGGATACAATAATTTCAATCGTGTCTACGGCAGCCTACAACCTTCTGGATAGATGTGATTTTTTTTACTATTGATTTAAATTTATAATAAAAATAGTAAATTTAAAAAATTTATGTGATATAAATGAAATAAATATTATATTAATGAAATATTTTACATTATTAATATTTAATATATAATTTTCACTTCCTTAAAAACTAAAATATGATAGCGTTAGTCGTATACATTTGGATTCATACCTTTACGAAGCGATCTATCTCTCCTTTCATTAGTACACTAATTAGATGAAATATATATGTATATTTAATTAATTAAATGTTTATTTATATTATTATGATTTTTATAGAGATAAAATGTTATTTACCTCCTTTTTATAATTATAATAGAAAAGTGGAACATTAATCATGTGTATGTATTGCTTACCATATCTATGATCATATCATATTTCGTTTCTCAAAAAAAAATCATATGTGAATGTTATTAAAAGTATTAATTATTTATAAATATAATAATTATATCATTATTATTATTATGGAGATGATGAAACTAAATTATATGCATAAGAACAAGATGTTTCATGAAATTTTTTGAATGATAATACTAGGAAACTAACAAACAAAAAAAGTAATGAAATCAAATACTATTAACAAAAAGGTGAGAAAATACTATTAGAGGATCATAAATGATATTATAAATATTGATATGTTTATTTCATATGTTATTTAATAGAATGAAAAAACTATAGTAGAGTTTAGAGCATCGTAAACAGAAATTATGTGTGAGGTAATGGATTTTGTCTCAATTTCCAATCATTAAGGCATATTATAATGTTAATGATCTAATTTATTTTATATGGTGTATATACATCACCATTGAAAGGTAATATCTTGAATTATTATATCTTTATGGTTTTTTATATTTTAGTTTTAGTTATTTCTTCCAAGGGGATTTGACATACAAACTAGGATCTTGAAAATGTTACGAAACAATATCACTATATTTTGATACTATTAACATTCTCTAAAAACCATCCAATTATTGTGAAAATATTTAAATGTACATTAATTTTCTTTGAAATATCCTTAATATTTTATAATTAATATGATTATTTTCTAATATGTATAACATTTTTATATAGTGCTTATTGAAATAGTTATTTAATTAATTAAAAAAATATTGATAAATTTGTATCCATTACTCAATACAAATATTTATTGATAAATTAATTTATTGTGGAATAAAATTGATTAAATGATATTTGAGGAATGATTTGTACCTAGAGTTATGTTTTTGGACATGAATTATATAACCCATTGATGGATTTGAAAGTCTCATGATAGAAATACATTGGATAATTTAGATGGGTTTTCACTTTTACTTTTAATCCATTTTGTGAAATGTTTTAATGGTAGAGGAATCATGATTCTCAGTATCATAACATCCAGTTATTCAGAATTTATGTCATTAAAAATTTTATTATCAGATCCAATTTCTATTCATAATGCTATTATATTTGTACTCATTTCATTCTTAGTTTATTTATTTTACAGAATGGGTTTTTAGTTATTAACCTCGATATATTGATTATTAATAATCTAAACAGGATAGTAATGTTATTTAAATGGAATGTATGTTCAGTTACTTACTATTACGTGGGCATTAATACTACTGATACATGATACATTTTATTATACGTAACCCTTACTAGCCATTGTGATCACCCTATTTTTCTTCCAATCCCTAGAATATAAATAATAATTCATTGAATGAGTTTTCAGGGAAGTAGTTTATTTTTTTATTATGAAATATGTTTCCCCTATTTTCCAAATGTATAATGGGTATCATTTATGAATCTTGTTCTCCATTATTCTAGACTTACCAGTCTATCAATATTTTTCCATTATTTCTATTCCATTGTAATAATATAGGCGTTGACATCGGGTCACAAGAGATGGGGTCATAATGCCATCACGTATCAGATGTTCCGTGGAAATAAATACATGATTTAGGGGTTCATTTTTATTGTTCTTGATTTCTAGGGATCATGACCCCCAATTGATACCCATTATAGTATCTAATGTTATATGTGATGTGTTATCCATTATATTTGGGTATAGTTTCTTATATTCTTCTTCTATGGATGAGTTTTATATTTATATTTTGTGAAATCTAATTTTCCTTTGCTGACTAGAGCAACACAAACCTTAGAAATGTTGAATTAAACCACTAATGTCCATGGTAATGAGTTCTACGTTTGTTTCCAAATACTATGTTCTTTAATTCTAGTAATTGTATCTTAGTTTATTTTAATTTCTATATTTGGATACATATGAAATTTATTATATAGGTTAAAAATGTTTTTAAATAGTTTTAAATAGGTCTCCCATGGCTTCAACTATGTGTAATGATCTATTATCATGAAATTCTAAAGTGTTAAATTAATTATCATTAGAATTTCATTTTATTTATTTTATATAACTACTAAGTGTATTTTACTATTGATTTCATATATTTTAAATGGTGTTTCAATTCATAAATTAATTCCCACTTTGGAATTTATTATTTTCTTGGAATTTAATGCATTATATAAAATTCAATGAAATAATTATGAATTCAAAATATATAGATTTAATAAAAATTCAATTTATTGCAATAATTTTTTTAAAAATTATAAGGTTATTCACATATAAATTCTATTATTTATATGTTCTTTCTAGTAACAAAACACATCAGACTGTGAAATTTTTAAATTCATGGAATATGAATATACATATATAAATATGTTTGTAATTTGATAACATGTAAAATTTCCTTATGTGATTGATATTTGATTTATTTTCTATAGAAATTGTAAATAAGAAACATTTTAATGATTTCAAACATAAATTTATGAAGAAAAGTTAAGGGATTTATATTTCTCATTAAATGTTTAAACCCCCGTTTTTAGGAAATTCCCCTTTAATCGTGAAAAATGAATTCATAAAAAAATGTAAGGTGTGTATTGTACTAAAAAGATGAACTTATAACTTATATATATCGATTATTGAATATAGAAATTCTCTAAATTTTGTTCTAAGGTATGTAAATGAGAAATTAGTTTTATTTTTAAAATTTCTTCATGATGTGTACACATAGAAATTATTAAAAAATCATCTATATTTATATAGTAAGAAATGAATTAGTCAGTAGGGGGTTTTTAGGTACTCATGCATCACTAGTTGTATAAAATATTCTTTATTTTGTCCTAGATATTGAATTTTTTTATAATTATGAGATATGCCCATTTGTTATCCCATGTATGGAAATTCTAGTTTTTCACATAGTATTATCTTTTTTGTATCATGTGATGTTCGTCACTTATTATGTAATTTTTTGTTCTTGTCCATAGTGACCCTTAAGACCCATTGGTTTGTATGATGACTCCGATTATTTGTTCTTAATTTCATATGGTTAGATGGCCAAATTTTTTGTTCTTGTCCATAGTGACCCTTAAGACCCATAGATATAATATGAAGAAATAGACATAGATGCTGAGTGAAACGGTGGTGAAGATGTGGTCAGAGTTGAGGAGGAGGAATAAAGTCAATATATGATCGTGGTAAGAGAAAAAAAAACTTAATGATCTTGAAAGAATAAATAGATGGAACATGGAATTTATGTTGGTTTAATAGCTTATTCTAGTGATTTTTATCTATTTTCCCCCACTAATGTCTATATATGGGACGTTTGGGAAAATTTGGCCATCTAACCATATGAAATTAAAACCCTCTAAGTGAATGGAGTGTTGAGTTTCACAAATATAGTCTCCACAAAACAACTCATATAATAAAAAATGAATCCTAACCTTTATTGAATATCCTATTCTCATATTTAATTCAAAAAATTAATTTGTAAATAATTTTAACAAAATAAAAAACTCCCACTGATTTTTCATAGTTCAAAGATAGAAATAACTTGTTAAAAAAGTGGTAGTCTTCCAATGTTCCTAAAACAGATGTTAAGTAAGTGTAATTTCCATATATACCTCATTACCTTATGAAATTTTATCATATCATTATTATAATTAAATTTAATAGAGTAGGGAGTATTTGAAACATTATTTAATAAATATAAACAACCCTAAAGAAAGAGGACCCCAATAAAGGCTTCAAAATCATCTTCCCAAATTGATGAATCATCCCGCATCATGTATCCACCTCCTTGATCCCCTAATGTGTTCTATTTTTATCATACATCTTTATGTTTTATCATTATAAGAAAACACGTTGATAAGTTCCCAACATTATCTTTGACATGACCATTACCCTTAAAAAATACTCCCACATTATACACATCAACTAGTGAATATTTTCTAGCCTAATATAGTATCCTTGGTGGCATCTATACATGAGTTAGAAAGGAATAATTCCCTCTATCGAACATAATAAAACCCAACCTAATAACAAATATGTCCAATTAATCCATTGACTACTAATTATTGTGGTATTTGAATTCTCAATAAGTCTATTATATATACACATAAGATTTAATTGAAATAGCCGAATATCAATGATAGAAATTATCCATGTATTGAAATCCATTTATGTAGCTTAATAAACTCACTTAGTGGGTCAATATTAAATAGTAAAATCCCCATTTAGGCATTTGGTTGTCATAGCTGATTTGACTATGTATGTGTTTTTCTCATGTAGGTGATTAGTACTCAGGTAGTTTAATGGCTCATGTAACCTATTTATTGATATATATGATAATTAAAACTTGTCGAATGACAATCACAAATGATTGTTATCTTCTTGAAAATTCCATGTGGATGGATAATCAGTATGGTTTTATTTATTTTCCATACACAATATGGAATCAGAATTCAATGTATAATGAATTCATCTATTGTTATTGATATATTGTGGAATTAATAAGATATAAAGAGTTTGAAAATATTCCATAATATTGGTGATGATACTTGGAATAAATTATTGGATTCCACGAATTTCATTGACAATGAAACTTCTCCCATCACGATGTGATGATTCCTATATCCCATCGTTTCCATTTTCAATTACTAATCTCCATGATTGGTGATTATGGATTGATATTTATTATTGATTCATTTAAGGTCACCGGATTTCACACATACAAAATTCCCAATGTTTTAATTGGGGTGAATGTTTGGTATGATATTAAATAAAAATACATATTCTCGATGAATAAGTGGTTCTTCATTCATCATCATAATTTTAATGAATTAAGAAGACCATGAAAAAAAATATTTTAATATTGAATTTGTAGATCATGTTAGACATCATCTTACATGAGGATAAAAATGGATAAAATATATTTTGAATTCAGTAGAAGGAATTTGATCTCTTTTTTCATGAATGGATTTGGAATATATGAATTTATTCCAAAATAAAATAAAAATGAGTACTTATGAATTCATTGGTCAATGTAATTGCATGATGTGGAATTTACTATGACTAAGCTATGAGTTTTATTACATAAATATGAAAAGAAGATATGCATTCATTGTAATGTTAATCGCACGCCAGAGTATTTTGGTGATTGGTAAAAATTTTGTTTTGAAAATATATTTCATAAAACAAATTTATTACATTAATTTATAATATATTCAATTAATGAAAATATTGGTCACCCCATAATCCTTCCTAAGTTAGTATTGACTAATTGAACTTGTAGTACCTATGTATACCTCATTCATTTGAGATATATTAGGCTATCCAAAAATTGGATTATTTTTGTGGTTCTCCCTCTATAATTCTAAATATTGGGGGCCCATTTGTAATTCCCATTAGAGAGAACCCAAATAATACATGAAAATGGAATGATGTGTTAGGCCTCTAGAGATGACTAGTTATGCTCGTAGGATGAATCAAATATATTGTGTGAAGGGTGTACAAGTATTGATCCACAATCCTAACATCGAAGTGTTATTGGGAGGAATATGTTAATTAATATCACCAAAACCTCCAAATTAATTGATTTGGGATCCTCATGAATGGTGCTCTATTCATCAATTATTTAAATGAAAAAAATACCATTTTCATGATGCATCTGATCCCATATTTCCACATGAGTTTTTGTTTTTATGTTCTTCAATCCTAATTTGTTAAATATTCTATATATTTTTCCAACCATATTCGTTCCAAGGAGATCATGTGAAACCAAAACCATTTAACCAATCCACATTTATGATATTTTTGGGTTTTATGACTGATACAATGATCATTTCATTATGGAATTAATCAAGGCATGTTCGAGATCCGTTCACATGTGTACTATCCTAAATATTTTAATATTAATGAACCATGATTTTTACTATTAATAACCACTATATTTTACATATAGATATTAATTTAAATGAAAAATACAAGTTGGAACACATACATGAATTGAATTAACAATAATGGAGAAGCCTGCATTTTTAGAATTTTTCTTCCATTTGATTGAATGAGGAGACACATAGGACCTGAACTTCTCTAAAAAATGATAATTATATTACTTTTAATGAGAGGACATAGATATTTAGATACGAAGGATTCCAAATAATATATGAATCTGTTATTCATTTTTTATTGAAATATGCTATCTTTTTTATTATCATACTGATGAAATAGGGATTCTAATACTCCTTTTCATTTTAATTAGATTGAGGCATTCATGAAATCATTCTATAAGAGATCACATACAAGAATGATAATACGAGGCTACCCAAACCAATAATTATTTTCTTATATATGAATATATATAGTGGAGATCTATTTGTGTAAACACGAAGAAGACCACTCGATTCCTTTTTTTAATGATGGAACCTACAAAACTATAATGATTGACTGCAATGTGAAGTTAAATTTAATTACCGACCCAATAAGTTGTAAAATGAGAAGTCATGAAGTAATAATACACATTATTTATGGGTCTTCAGAATGAGAAAATATAATTCCCAACACGGTTATTTTATATATATTTTTATTGAAGAATAATAAATGTTTTTATCCCTAAATAAATTGTATTTATGATTCAAACAATGGATTTTAAATAAAATAATATTGGGGCATTATAAAATGAAAAATATCATTTTATTTATAAATATTTATATTTATAAGATGTTAAAAATTCCAACCATTTCATAATCCTTTTGACATATCAATATAATCTTTGAATCAATTAGTGAAGGATTTAAAGTTGTGTAGTTTATCATGAAGTTGATCATATGCACCCAATAATTTTATGAATATTCTCCAATTGTTCGTTGCTTATGTTCTTGATAAAAAACAAAATGGGTGAGTGAACAAAATTCATTTGGAAGAATAAAATCTATTAAAGAATAGGTAGTGATTGTATAGTTATGACCATCGAATATTGGGAGTTATTAGTATCAATCACACCATTCACATAAGAAGAATGATATATTTATACATAAATACTATAAACAATATCTATTGATTTTAAATCATTTCTATTTTCAATTATACTAAAATCCACTAAAAACATAGGTTATTCATGTAAAGGAAAAGGTCTTAGTATATAATCTTCTACAAATCCTTATGTGATAATATTTCCATTATGATCTTCACTCTATGTGTGTGTAATTATTTAGTGTGAACAGAAAATTTATTCCATTTAAGAGGGGTAATAGCATGAGTGTAAGGGGGATAATAAAAAACAATTTAAAATGCGTTATAATTTTGGTACACTAAGTCACACTGATCCACCTAACTCTAACTGTCTCTAAATGATCAATACCTTATCTAGATGTGGTAAATGATCATATTTATAGCTCCGATTGGATCAAAATTTCTTTTAGTAGTTATTTTTACATGGATTATATGATGTGAAAATTTAAAATTTATTTTGAAGTACCTTAGGCGGAATACCTTTTCCACACTCTAGTTGAAGGAAAAAATGATGATATATTCTAAGACATTGGAAAAGATAAAAAAATAGGGATGTTTATAGATTATGGAAAATATCAAATAAAAAAATATGAGGATCAGTTCCTCCTAGTTGAAGAAGATAAAAATGATCCTTTTAGAGAAATGATCATAAGGCGTGTAGAGTGTTTCAAAGATGGATCTATTAATAGTTTTCAGTAATTATACTATGAATTTGAGAAATATATGCATAATTTTCATAAAGATATGATTTCATATATATTTTTTCATTTCAAAAGATATTTTCAAAAAAATAGATAGTTGAAGAGGATATTATGATACATTAGAATTACAATGATCAGAAATTAAAAATATGAAATGATATTATAGACCTCATTAATGAAAATGAAAAATTCGTGAAACATTGAAAGAAAAGTATTTAAATAATTTATGAATAATTTCAATGAAATGATAATGAAAGAACTATAAGTAAACATGTTTTGTTTAATTAATTCAAGAACATAAAATAATGTTAAATGTTTCAATAAATTATAGAGTGTCACAAATTGATGAAAACATGTATATTTAATTAGTATGAAATTTCATTAAAATATAAGACCATTCTTAGTGATGACTATATTCAAAATATTTTTAATCTATAAAAATAATAGAATCTTATCACCACTATTATGGAAAATAAATTAGAAGTCAAAACCAGAAGAGTCAATAACCCAAAAATCTTTATGAATGCTGGTAGAAGAAAAAATGAAGATCATATTTTTAAATTAAAAAAATAATTAGAATGAAGTTATAAAATTTTGGAAATGATATTATATTCCTCCTAATTATTTTTCTTGAAATGGAAAACAATTGTGAAAATTCAAAAAGATGCATTCTAGATAGAACCATGTTGTTGAAAATAATAATTCATCCACAAACAACATAAAGAAAAAAACCTCAATATAGTTATTTATTTTTAAAAATATTTATATGAATAATTTGTTTAAGGAGATGAATTGGATGAATTATTCTCTCAAACTCATCTCTTGATCAACCTTCTACAGGATCAGGAAAGAAGGTAACCCATGTCCATGTTAATTCAGTTTCTAGTAATGCAGTCCCTTCTAATAGTTAAATATCAAAATCAAATGATGGGAAAATGTGGGAAGATAAAAACATAGTATCATCCAAAAAAAATATAAATGGTGGTTAAGATAAAGAATAAAAAAAATCTCAATAAGATTCTTTAAAAATGAATAGAAATCGATAAACAACAAGCCACCAAACTAGAAATAATTTTACTATAAGAAAGAGAAGTGGATTTCATTACTAATTTTGGAGATATTGAATGATGTGGATGCTGAATGTTGAATATTTGAACGGAAAGAGAACATATGAAAAATAATTAAGGACTATATTCATGGGGAATATAGGTGATCAAATAAATAAACCATCCATAAAAGAATAATATTATGAAGAAGAGAATTAATCTCTACATTATAATCATATTCAATTTCCTTAAATATTTTTAGATTTAATACTATATGAGTGGTCATATAGAAATAAAGTGTTGGAATGCGTAATATAGTTACAACTCCTAGGATAATAAAAAAGAAAAAAATGTATAAGAAAAGAATAGATATTAAAAAGTCTTCATTGGGGAATAAATAATGGAAATTGTTCAATAAATATATGAATCAAGCTACCCCCAAAAATAATGATTAGTTCGGTCTTAGAATTTCATTTAAACAAACAATATATTTTTATAATTTGTATGGATCAGTTATTCCATGGAATACTACGAAACAATATATGGAAATGAATAGGAGAATGGTAAAACCACGAATATAATCAATCCAGGTGAGATATAAGAATATATGATAGAGTTAGCAAATTAATGGAACATATTTTTATATGTTAACCATAACAGGTAAAATAAAAGCACAAAGAAATCCTTATTGAAGATCCAAAATTAAATATAATTAGAAGTAATTCATATGAATTTTTCCTAATAAATTGCAAGATTCTAAATAAATTAAAAAGAATGTTGATGATGCACTTGATAGAAAAAATAAAAAAAAGTAAATATATTGTTTCACATAAAGAAGAGTTTAAATTTTTTAAGATGATATCAAGAAATGATTATTCTTGTTTTTCTCTATAAATTTGTTGTAGGTGAAATATAAATCCACATGTTTCATTAAATATCAGAGCTTATCTATTAACTCAAAATGAGATGGAAATGATAGAAAAAGAAGAATAATGGAATTTTTGTACCACTACTAGATGATATCAAGATTACTAATCAATAAAATATGAAGGTGAATGATAAAAAAATTATATAGTTAATGTAATCTTAGAATGTAAATTGTAACAGCTATGAAATCCTGAAAAGTTCTATCCACATTCAAGATAAATGAAAAGGAGTCTATTTGATGATATAATCGCATCCACCCTGTATCTATCATTATTAAGAATACATGTATTTCAACTTATTATAATATTTATGTGCTGTATTGGTATTATTTTATTGTACATAATTAAAGGTGAAGATAATTATCAACATGAGAATGGAGTGAACAATTTCGATGAAAATAAGATGCAATGATTATTAATGATCTGAAAAATAGATGAATTGTTCCATTTTTTGGGCTCATAATTATGAACATCATGGGGAATATTTGACTGAAATTTCCACAAGGAAAAATAATGGGAGTTAACCACTTTGCGGGGATAAAACATAAATTACATTATATTATATCGTTTTCCATGAATATCTAAAACATGAAATCATCTCATTAGAAATTGAAAATGGAGGTAACCAAATTACACATAATTAGGTAGTAATTTGTACAACAAAAATGTGAAACATGGGAGTGTTTTTATTTCTGGGAAAACTCATAGAAAGGCGGAGTAAAATATTAATTCACATGAAATTTGTGATGTGTTTTCTAAATTTTCAAGTACAATATAATTACAAATATATTTATTTCATTGATAACCCTCTTTGCGAAATTAATAAGTTTTTAGAATTATATCATATTCATGGTTGTTAATGAATTTAATAGGAAACCTTGGTTGCCTCTTTTTTCTAAATATTAAATTCTCCTACGATGACATATATTTTCCAATATAATGGCTCTTTACGAATGGAAACATGTGGTAAAATACAAATTTAATAAAAAGGATATGTAATTTTAAAATTCCTTGAATGGATACCACTTCGTTAATCATTTTCATTTATTGTTAATATGGGGGGGAGGTAAAATAACTACATGGAAATGGAAAAGAAAACAATGAAAAATTGATATATTGAAAGGAACCCACGGAGGGTTGTTGAGTATAGTTATACTTTTATTGAATATACAATAAGTAATTAGTATTCAATGAATGGTGATGCCTTATATGATTACTGATTAATCATGGAATGAAAGACATTAAGGGATTTTGATTAATATACAAGAAGATTGATGATTATGTTGGGAAAATTATTATGGAATTGTTGGATGTCATTAATTATGACAATTAACCTTGATTAATGGGGTGATTCATGGACAATTGATATAGACTACCTAATTATCATATTCTAGTAAATTTCTATGTGGTTTATGATTATGTCTATAGAGTTATTATGGATTCATTTAATTTTATTAGATTTCTTTATTGAGAAATTAACCATGTTATTATTATTATTTTTCATAATATCATGTTCAAATAATATTTTGAATTACACTAGGGGATTTCAAAAATATTATTATCATTTAATAAAATAAAGAAAACCATGAAAACATATTTTGATGGGGAATTTAAGATAAAAAACATCATATTACTTGATGATGAAAATAGATAAATTAGACTTATAATGAATAAGTGGAATGTGGGTATTATTTATGTTTGATGGGAATTTGAATTTATAATTTCATTCAAAAAATAGATAGTGTATTTTTTTAAGCCTATGAGAAAATAAATTCCATGATGATAACCATGTAATGTGTTTAATTTCATTATGATGTGAAAAATATTTCCCTCGGAAAAATTGTAATTGCATTAAGGAGTTATAAGATTGTTTGAGAATAGATGTTTCTTGATAATATATTATATAATTATAATATATTATTCTGATAAAATATTCCTTAAATAACAATTAATGTATAAACAACAAGGCTACCAAGGCCAGGCTCCACCAAGGGAACTTAGGGATTTGGGTTTAAAAAACCCAATGAATGGTGTTCTGGAAGGCCAATGGGTAGATGATGTATGTGGTGGGTAATAAATAAGCCCACACATATGGGGAATGTGTGTAAATCCAATAGGAGTGACCCATAACTACAAATGTGGATGGTCATCTATGTATGCCGCATATAGGAGTCTATATAAGTCGGAGGTATCCAACCCATGTGTTGTATTATCAGAGTACTAGTGATGACCCTTGATTGTTAGCTTGAAGCATTATTTAGAAGCATTGATTAATTATGAAAACTTCAAAGTCTAGAAGAATCGATCATGGATTCCATAGAATATAAAATACATCATCCTTCATAAAAATATGTAATGGGATTTTCCCGAAAAATGTAGAAGATCAGAGATATTAAATCGACATTGGGAGGTATTCTTCCTATAACTGCATTCATGAAATCATCAGCACATGTTTTACACCATATTTGATCCATGAAGTTAATTAGGATCCACAATCATTGAACCAATAATAATTCATGATTTGGATGATATTAATTTCATTGATTCGTGATGGATATAATCATTATATTATCATCACATAAAATGATGATTGTTTCAGATATATTCACTGGTGTAATACCATCGTTTTTTCAAGAAGATGGATCTATGAAGGTCTCCAGTAATTAATATTGGATTTAAATCAAAGTTATTAATCAAAATAATAAATTAATTCATTTACACTTCCATACATTTAATTTATATGAGTAAAGATTAATTATTCATTAGGTATTAGTTAACTGATTTATTAAATGAGATGAAAAGTGGTGCCCAATATTCTTGGGTTAAAATGAAAATGTAATTTATTATGAAGAGATTCTGTGATTAATAAAAGAGGGATGATTCTGGGTAATTAATGATGATCTAATCTGTAATGTATTCATATGTGTTTAATTTGTTTTATTTTTTATTTAAGGAAATTTTGAGCGTATTCTTATTTTTGTATTTAAATGAATCACATGCATGCATCATAGCATGTTGCGAGTGATAACATACACATGTTATAATAAGAGGTTATCCAATCCTACCTGTTTTATTAGAAATTCAGGAATCCATATGAGTGATGTGGGTGAGAATAGTGATAATAACATCTAAATATTTTAGGTATATAAAAATGGAAGATACACGATCTGAATTATTGAAATCAATGTAAACAATATTTAAATAATCAATATATTCAAGTGTTCGAATGAGAATGATTGAAATAATTATAAGAAATGTTTATTAGTATTCAAAATGTTTTATTAGAATATAGAAAACCATTTATGTTTTTATATTTATATTCAAGAAAAATAAATTTGTTCATTCTATGAAAATTTAACTGTTGATTTAAATAATGGATTTAAAATAATTTAATAATCATACATTATCATATGTAAAATATTGTTTAGTATATAAATATGTACAGGTAGGTGATCGAAAATTGAATCACTATTTAAATAGATTTTGGAGATCCTGAAAAAAAAATTATCAATTAGATATGGAGTTAATGATGGGTAATTAATAAATAAGGATCTCACATGAACCCTATAAATTAAAGAAATTATTAAGATATGCAATGCTAAATTTCATGATAAATTTACCAATAGGTTTCCAATTGGCATTAATGTGGAAGAAGAATATGACTTGACAAAATAGTTGTTCTATTATATATAATATCATAGACGAAATAGGGTGAGTATTATAAATTGTGTCATTCACTCAGGATGATTGATTATTTCCTATATAAAATTAGTGTGCAAATTATTGGCATTTTAAATCATTACAATTTATAGTGATAAAATAATCCTTGAGAAATTTACATGATGATCATGGAATGGGGTTCTTTATAGTACCTAACCTTTTTTGAATCAATTGGTGTTACTGTTTAATTTATTATCTACATTTTTATGTATATATATATTAAGAGCACACAATAGATCAATTCATCTTAACACGGGTATAGGTTTTAGAGTAAGTGGGGATAAAAAAATTTAAAACAATATATAATTTTGGACCTATGATTCACCTATATCAGTGTCCTTTCATTATACATTTGATATTTAATTTTCTTCTGCAATATCCAAATTATCATGCCACCAAATTCAAACCATATAGTTCTAGAGGGTCCACAAGACTGAGAAGCTTTCATATGGAATGGATGATCTAAGATGATTCCAAAAAAATTCATCCTCATTGATCTTATACTGAAAGAGCATCCTTTAGAATTCAAAATATTTTCACTCAATAGAAAGGGGTGGAGTGATAATAACCTTTATTAGGATATGTGGAATAATAGTCATCTACATGATCTCAATTCATGTTTTAATGTGCTTGGATGTATAATTTTTCCATGCTTAGTTCGTAGCCTTTATCAAATGGACACGCCGACAACAAAAAAATGTAGAAATATCTTCAAATTCATACTAATTGGTTAATTCCACAACTTTTTCATCGATGAGAACATCTCCAACAATAATCTAGTGGTAGGTGTCAGTTGAGAAAAGATTCATTAGTAATATAATCTTAAGAGAACCCGACATCTTAATGTTTTTTGATAAGTGTTAATATTTTTATGTTCTACATAATAGTCCTTGAAAAATTAATTCAGATGTTTTCCTATTTCTGTATTTCCAATGATTTTATTTACTTCTATCATTTATATCCAAAATTTTATTTTATTTAAATATATAATTAATAATTTATTTTCATTGTAGAAAATAAAAACCATGATCAATTTTTTTTCATAAATATATATTTTAATTAAATATTAAATGAATAATAAATTACATTATATTTTTTTATAATTCAATGATACTCTATTTTAATCCAAATATTCCTATTAATATAATTTAATCCATTAAAGAAAATTTAGAAATTTGTGAAAAAATAGTGACACATCAAACTACCCCACACATAATCCATGGAACTACTAGTAAATAAATGCAATTAAATTAATTTATATGCAAGATCCCAAAAAGAATAATGATCATCATGTATGGGTTGTACATCATGTAACCAAATGAATTAAAATTTAAAAAATCTTCCACTATACTGAATTTCGTGCCTCCATTGTGAATTCTTCATTATTTCATTCTTCAATAAGATACTATATTCATTTCAAAGACTACTGAAACGAGATATCACATTTGAATTAAATGTATTAATACAAGAATAAAAAACCACATGCTTCTATTTGATCTCCACACTAATGCTCCACTTCTCACATTTTTGAAACAATTGAAAATATTTCCTTATAAATCAATTTTTCCTTTTTCATCTAGGATCAATATTCTACTCACTAATACAATTTCATTTTTTAAATGGGTAAATTATTTAAATTTTCATATCTATATTTTTTATTTGGAACTGGGCAGAACACTTATCGATCGAGGTTTTTTGAATTAAAATGTCAAATTTTCCTTGTCTTAGATAATCACTGTGGAATCCCAAATTCCAATTTTACACTAGATTCCAATGATTAATTTTAACCTCAGTAGGTTTGGCTCCTTTTTTGTTTGATTTTACTTAGGATATGTCGCTATATTGATTTTGAAGTATTATTTCTTCATGTTATAATTCCTATTCATAAAGAACATAATCGACCATGAACCCTTATTCAATTTTTTTATAAACACATCCATAAAGATATCTAGAAACAACCATCAACATTCCCTTGATCAGAAAAAAAATAAACATTATGAAATCCCTCAAACGATTGATGTCATCTTAAAATATGCAGAATATAATGGTCATTTATTAAAATTTTCTTGAAAAATGAAAAAACAAATATTTAAGGACAAAAAATAGGTTCAAATTACAAAAATAGAGGCATTGGAGTGCCAAAAAAAATTTTGGGGTGATTTTATATGTATGAGTTAAAGATTAAAAAATTTACATAATGTTTCCTCTCCCCCACTCTTAAAACACAAAATTATTTCCGCTGTGGAGTAAGTTTTTTGAAAAGATTTAAATTACTAATAAAATATAAAACTAAATAGTTCATAGATATTTTTTTTGTTTTCACGAATGTTTAAAATAATACAACCCCCACACATCATGTAAAAAATAATTGGGTTTTTTAAATTGTTTTTTAATGTTAAAACCAATAAAATTTAATAGAAGAAAATCTTTTTTAATCTATCTAAAAAAGAATAATGATTAATAATGCAGTAAAATCAGTACAATATTTTTTATAGTAAATAAGGTTTGTAAATAGAAATAATTTGTTATTAACCCACACATAATCACAAGAAGAATTAAGAAATATATCTACATAAATGAATAGAAAATATAATTGTTCATGAAGCCTTTTATTTTATAGTTGAACCTTTTAAATACTCACATTACCATTTTATAAAGACACTCTAGGAAACATGATTAGGTCAACAAAAAATTAAATAGATATCAAGGTATAAGTGTAAATCTATAAAAAAGGAAAAAATAAACAAAGTTAAAATAGGAAACAAATGAAATGGATCACTAGTTTTCTCCCTTGAAGCATTGAGTTTAGATTATGTTGTCAGACTATAAAAATAGCTTAATATTGAATGTTTAATAGGGTATCCAAACAATTTTTATGGCCCATAAAATAATTATTCAATCTCCACATATTTAAATAATATTATCGGTTATCAAGTCCATATAATTCAAATTTACCATTGATAAGAACCAATAAAGTTATGAATGATCTAGAAAAATTGGATAGAAGTTTATTAGTAAACAACATTAACTAAATTTGAAGGATGATAATTATTCTCTAAAATTAACTGTTAATTTTTCAATATATAATGATGAAAATATATTTTTTATTCCTTATATATTCTAAAATTTTCATAATATTCCCTCTTTAATTCATTTAGTTCACATAGCTAAATAGTTTTCCATTATATATTCAACCTAGAGTCAAAAATAATATCCTATATTTCCCAAAGAAATTTATATATCATCCCGATTAGAAAATGGAATGGATTTACGAAAAGTAGATGATATGGTCACATACCTACTACTGTTTTAACGGAATCATAATATTCCCATTGTGCATTATCATACATTAAGGAACAATCATTCCATAATATGGGATTTTTTTTTCAAATCTATTTTAGAAATATTTTAGATAACTCATCTGTCTCACTAGTTTATGGGTGGTATGCTATAATTGTTCTACAAAACAACAATATTTATCAATTTAATTGAAGATAATTTAATTTTTTTAATTTATTAAATTTCATGTAATGAAATACTTGTGACAACAATCACTTAAAAATTATTCTACTAATATAACATCACCAGACTTCAAGCTGGGTGGTTTTCAAGTTTCACCATCTCATCCCATTTTGATACATAGTCATTTGTAAACAAAATATAATCATTCACACAGGAGTTTTGATTGTGGACCGTGATTTCCCTTAACTAAACTTCAAAATGAATAGCCTCCATGTAAAACTTTTGTGATAGATCATGATTCATAAACACATTTCAAAGGCATAATAATTCTTCACAGAGAGTAATAAGTCCACGAGAATCCTGGAATATTATGAGCAATAGACTAAAAATTTTAATATATTTTTATTAGTTCCCTCGCCACAACAGAGTCCTCACAAAAAATATGAATTTAAAATATCTATAAAATGGGTGGTGTTTCTTTAACAGGAACAAATATTATTCTAATTCCATTAGAACAACTTTTTATCAAAATGTAATCATCTATGAAGAAATACATAAGCTGAATGATAATTATTTTTATCAGGTTTTGAGATTAGTAAATAGTTATACTTCCAATATCAATAATGTTAATGATGTAAAAAACCCATGGAAAGTTAACATTGGAGATATATAAAATCATTCTATCTAGAATATATGTGTTTATTACCCTTGAGAAAACATTTTGGGAATTTGATTTCATAAAAAAATTAGCATTCACATAATTTTTATCCCTAGAATTGTCAATGATAACAAAGTTGAATTCATTTTTAAAGAAAACCCATAACATAATTCATCTGTTTGTTTCATTATTATAATATAGATATGTAAGTGAAAAATAATCTAGGAAAATAATACCTCTATATCGAATAATGAATTTCAAAAATTAATCGTATGAAAGTACTTTATCCAATAGTTCATTCTCTAATAGTGTGTTATAGCTTAGGGACTCATCAATTAATTTGACAACATTGTACAATACATGAAAGTACCATTAATTAATTTTTTTATAATACTTCACCCATCACAGTTCCACTACCATCACACATAATATAAAAATATTGGACCCACTCTAGGGTTCGAATAATTGGTGAAGAATTGAAATTTTCATTGAGACAAATAATGGAATCTATAAAATGTGTTCTAGTAAAAGGTGTTACCATAATAATGAGTAAAAACATGAATATATATTTTAGAAAATTATATTATTAATGTTTTTTAGAACTAATAATTTACTAAGAGGATTCTAATTCCCCAAACATGTTGTCAAAAAGAATACTTTTTTATTTGTTCAATTTTGGAAGCATGAACATATAATAATTTTTAAGTAACTTCGTGACCTGACACAATTCCTTTAGTAATCAAGAACTAATATTTTTTCCAATTTAGTATCAAATTCATATAGTCAACTAAATTAAAATGTATTTATAGATTTTTAAACCATATTAAAATATATAATAATATTTAAAATTAATCTAGTTAGAGTTCAAAAAATCAATCAATCATATCCTGAAAAATGGCTATCATAGACCTCTGAAAGATTCTATGAAAACCACATAAAACAATGTGTATTAATTGATAATATATTTCCCCAAATGTTTATGATAATTTATTTTTATCATTGAGCCCATGGAAATTAAAATATGACTGCAATCATAGAATCCATCCAAAAAGTTGAAAAACATATTTCCAACTAATCATTATAATATCTGATCTAAAGAAGACATTAGATTATGATAATTTATTTACAATATATATGAATCCAATATTCTATAAACACTTAAAATTGATCACTTATCTAGTTTTATTTTGTTTATTATTTTAATTAGTGACCATAGTCAAACAACACTTCTTAGGAACTACAAGAACATAAAATACCAATGTTATATTTGAAATGGGGAATATTATTCTAGTATTAAGTGTTCTAGTCACCTTTTTCATGGAAAACATATATCATGGTTGGATTGATTATTCCATGGGGTTCCACACATGGTTAATATTTAAAATCCATGTGAAATTTTCTTATTTAGATTAATGATCTTATAAAAGTAAATAGTTAATTGACATACTAATAATAAATTTAAACATTCTAAAAAAACCTTGCATGGTATCATCATAATGTTCCACGAATTTAGAAGAAATTATGTATGTTAAATTAATTATTCGGCCTAAATTAGTTTATATTAAATTTAATTTTATAGGTGTGAGATCCATTGATAGAGGAACATAGAAGGAGGTAAGACACATTGGGATGGGTGGTCAAAGATTCTCATGATTTTTCCAAAATAATATAGTGGAAAAAAAATATCTTCATAAATTTTTCATTAAGAAAATACTCCTAAAATCCTACTTCATTGTATTGGGTCAAAATTTTCTTATTGAAAAATTCATTTATGTATCCCTATAATTATTCAAAAAAATTATAATGGGTCCCTTTATGTGTTTGATATAATCTCTTGGACAGTTTCTACAGGTAACTCATGGGTATCATTAAATTTTTTTAGAAATCCATAAAAACCCTTCTTCCTCCTCATCTTCAGTTTCATGAGCATACAAAAGACCATTTAATGAAATGTGATTTTCAGGTGGGGTGCCATATTATTTTTAATATTTAAATGATTCCTTCATATCAACAAGGTTACAAACTAATTTTCCCTTTGAAACCATAATGATCTCCACAGATGTGGAATGAAAGGTACATCAAAAAATAAGGGATATCCTCTAGTAACATTACATATCCACAACGTGATAGTTAATGTGATAAAATATTGTATATAATCTTATTATAAATACATCAATCTAACCAACTAGGATGGTAATGGACTGATATGCAAGAGTCAATAATACTATAGAGTTTTTTTGAATTATTTGTATCAATTTCTAAAACAAAATTAATGGAATAAAATAAATATTTTAAGGGAGATCATATTGAAAATTAAACAATGTGACCCTATCAAAAAAATTCACCAACTTATATCATGATGTTTGGTTGGTATTAAATTTTTTAGGAAAACACTACAATCCTATATTAGATTTTAGGTTGAAAAATCCTAAATGGGGTTTTAAAAATCTATAAGAGTGATTTCTAATATGAAGGTATTCGAATTACATCCTCATGAAAAGGAATATTGATGTTTAGTTTTTTTAAAAATTCATTAGAAATTTGAATCATTTTGAATATTTATTTTAATTCATAAAGCATTGTGAAATAGGAATGATTCTCGAAAGGTTCGTAACAGAATTAGCCTCACCCATAACATCCACTAGAATTAATTTTTCTAATTAATTCCTTTACTTTTAATGTTTCATAATTATGAATTTTAGTAGGAAAAATAGGCCTTAGTGGACTTTTATTAACACTATTTAAACTACTATATTTCAAACATCCAAATTATATTCTTCAGATTTAGAAATATATTTTGAAGTTAGATATGAGGTGTTTTTTTACTTCCTATTATGTTTTGATTCCACTTGATGTTGTAATTACTATGTAATTCTCAATAAATATTGACATATTGTTGTAGGTTAGATTTCCTTTACCTATAACACCTAAGTTTCTTACTAACTAACAAACTGGATTCTTTATATTAAAATAATCTTTTTATTATTACATATGCATATATCATTTCTTCTATTTATCATTGATCCTACCCGTTAACTGTTGGATCATCCACATGAATTTATATTCTAAAATTGATGTATCATGACATAGTTGAAGTTAGAATTGTCATCTATTCAATTACATGTCCCGTAAAGTCATTATCAACAATCCATGATCATTCCACAAAATTATTAGGTGGGTATATTAGACATGGTTGTAGTAGTTTTTATTGGATCTTCTAATGACTTCATCCCTGAACCATACACGATGAAATTTTAATTTTCATGGACATATGAAAACATATCATTGATTGGAAAATAAGACTCTGAATAGATAAACATCCCACAATGAAGAAATTATTCTATGATAGTGTTTTTTTAATTTTAGTTATAAATAATAGTAGATGGCACTTCAAAATAGGGAATGGGCTTGGTTTTCTTTCTAATTATGATCTTCCTTCTATAATATTTCTATAGTTAATTGACTTCCAAATCATAGAAATTCAAATTGAGATAATTAGTCATATTATAAAGTAAATCATCCACTAATTATTGGTAAACTAGTGATTGAGGGTCTCTTAGGAGGCTATTATAAATTTTATCCATGATAAAATGTATTATAAACAAGAGGATAGTGCACTACATATTTATCCCTTTGAATCTATTAATGGATCCAGGGAAAAATTAACCATCATCTTCTAAGAATTTATTCATTTTTGGTTAATTGAAAAATTCCTTCACCTTATAAAAAAATTCAGGATGATTTTTCTATAGTTGATCCCATGAATCAATGATGCCTTCATCCAAATATCAGAACTATACATTTAATTTCCTTTTAATCATTGTAAAAAGGCTCCAATTTCAATTCCTCCTCGGTCAATTCTCTAAGTAGAAATTGTTGGAAAATTCCTTAGAAACAATTGATGAAATCATCCGAATCATCCATGGGTAATACAAAGTAATATGGTTTCATAAATATATAGTATTTCTTAATCTAATTGTTTCCATATCTCAGGGTCATTCCAATGTGTAACACTTTGAGTTTTTATGAATTATCATTCCAAATAAATTAATATTCATTGATGGATTATGTTACTTGATAAACCTGATTAAGAATGCGTTATACATAATACCATGTTACTATTTCATAATAATTATATTATGGTTACCTTTAATCACACAAAATAATAATTTTTTATTGTGTTTCACACAAATCGAAGTTTAACATTGGCTACGCGCAATAGGAGGTTTAAACCTTACATGAAATCCTATTTTTATTATAGTTATAAATTATCCATTGGAATTGAGGTTATCAATATGATAAAATAAGTTATTAAAATATGATATACACATGTTTTTAATGTAAATGTTTTGGTAAAAAATTAATTATAAATTAATGAAGTAAAT
The DNA here is from genome assembly GCA_963277665.1 of Viscum album. Taxonomy (NCBI): domain Eukaryota; kingdom Viridiplantae; phylum Streptophyta; class Magnoliopsida; order Santalales; family Viscaceae; genus Viscum; species Viscum album. The sequence continues at coordinate 817,206,946 of OY728127.1, forward strand.
ATTGTTAAATTATGATATTCCATTTTTAAGAAACTATTTTTCCATGAAAAAAAGGGTTTATCCTAATAAATTAATGAAAACACTGTTGAAGATTTATTGTCATGAAATATACATACATTATAAATTTTATGATATATTTTAAAATCAACTTATTTTTTATTGGAAATAGATAAAAAATACAATTATACACATAAAAACATATATTCTTATCAAATGTAGTTTTACCTAATTATAATTATAAATTTATTTGATATTAAATTTCTATACATTTTTATGAAATATTTTTCAAAATAACCTTCATTTTTGAACGATGAACATAGAAATTATTTTCAGGTGAAATTTTGTGATTTTTTTAGAATATTATATTTTTGGATGAATAGTGAAATTATTGATTTTTATTTGCAACTGCCTTTTCTTATAACTTAATTGTATATAAATAAATTTTTAAATTATAATCAATATATAATTACATCATTTTTTAAAATGTTAATCCAATATAGGTTTTTGGAATCAATTTCATTTTTTACATTTGATATAATGAAATTTCAATCTTTTAATCATTTGCACTTTTAAAAACAATTATTAAGTCTCATCTACTAGATTAATATAAAATTAATTTCATCAAATTCTCTAATTTTTTTTTTGAAAAATGGATTCTATATTATATTCAGATGATATTATAATTTCTTCTATGTAAATCATAATATTTAACCAATGTGATCTGGGGAAAAAAATAAAAATAATCATGATAATTAATATAAAATTGAGTTTACTAAGGGTTTAAACATGAAAAATATCGGTAAAATGACTTAAAAACATGTACGACACCCATTTTATACATATATTTCGATCCATGGTCCCTTAGGATCAAAGTTTATGATTTTTTTGTAGACTTTCTCTTAATTTGACCCATGCAATATTTTAAATAATGAAAAAGAGATAAATGTATAACACTTTTCCTTCTAATTTCAAAAAAGAATAAAAATTGGGAAAATAATATATGTTCAGTTATAAATATTAATTTATAAGATAAATTAGTTTTTTTATTTATATTATTTTTTATATATGGTTTATATAAATTAAATTCTTAAGAAACACCAACATATGAATTATTTAGTTAATAAATTAATAAATCAAATGATACTGAAACATTAAATGTAAAATATATTGAATGATTTCTTGTGACACAATATTTTTTAGATACATGAAAACTATAATTTTTTTTGAACATAATATATTTGAATTCTAAAGTTTTATTTTTGTTATTAAATTCATTAAATTAATATTTTCATAATTGAAATTAATGTTATTTAATAATTAATGATAATATTATAATTTTTTAAAAATTTTACAAAAAATAATATCTCATATAAATTAAATTATATATATTATTAAATATCAAATACATTCCAATCATGGTCCATTTTTCCAATAAAAATGATGATTTTTAATGTTAAATTGAAAAAAAATCTGTCACCACAATCAAGGTTTTAGCGATGTTCGATACGCCACATGATCTTATGTTAATATAATGTAACAAAATATTTGTTTTATTTATTTTTTAATATAGATATCATATTTTCGAATCATTTTTTACATATATTTTCTAATAATTTTCACTTTAATTTATATATATTTTATAAATAACCAAGGATAGAAAAATAGTTACCATAATTAAAAAATAAAAGTGCTAAAAAAAGGACACATAAGAGTTAAGGATAAAAATGAATAAAACATTCATGTAAATGTGTGGTGGAGGTATGTAAAAACTATATTATCCAGTAAAACATTAACTACTAGTTAAATTTCATCTTGAGGTATGATTTCACTACCAATTGAGAATATGATAGAGTCTTTATAAGAATGCAACTTATTCTCGACAATAAAATGGAATTCTCACTCCCCCAGAATACACACTACTAATGTGAATTGGCTCAAAAAGACCATAAAAATCAGTTCCCAAATTATCTCGCATCATAATATAATCTGTAAGTTGGGATGAGGACAATCCAAGGAATATAATTGGTGTGAACCAAAAGGAGATACTTGAAGAAGAGGAGATGTTCATCAATGAGCATTTTGGGTTTATTTCATCCACATCGCCATTGAATTATTTTTGTTTTGTGATATTATAATTTATTCATTATAATAAATATAAATATAATCTTTAATGTTATGATAATGATCAAAATTTACACACACCTCCATCAAATGCGTTAAAAATCATCATTTCCTTATACGATAGACCACCACATTATATATCGATGTCATTCCTTTTTCTATTACCACCATTAAAGTTTGATAATTGTGATAAAAATATTATTTATATATGATATATAAAAAATATTTGATAACTATATTCTGCTTGAATTATTATATCACTTATACATTTATGGTATTCATCTTGTTACTATACAATAGCATTATTTATGTGTACTGTGGACAACCACCTCATAAAGCAATATAATTCATTCACACATTCCATGGAAGGTATTAATAATGGGACTAATAAAAAAATGATATATATGAAATAATAATTCACCTTTAATGATAATACATATATAAATATATATCATTAACATTCTTTAATTTATTATGACTAGAAAAATAAAATGATGTTAATGCATAAGTTTGGCTTAGTGTCTCTTTGAATTCATTATTTCATTTCCTATCATTAAATATAATGGGTTAGTATAAATACTTAAATAAATAATATATGTCATATTTAAATCATTTTATATACTCTTTAACTAACCAAATCATGATCAAAGTAATAGTACCAAGAATAGTAAGTCAAAATATATATAACAAAATTTATTTCCAACTAAAACATCACATCAACATAGAATTGTTAATAAATGAGTAATATAAAGAAATATGTAAATAATATATGTTATTTTATATATTAATATGGATATGTGATAGTTATATGAATTTTTTTTGGATTTTTAAACAAGTATTACTTTTGGATCGAAATAAAATATGCATATGCTCAAATACAAGAAGGGGTTGAAATATAGGTTTAAAAATTTTCACTTCTAACATTAAGGAAAAACATTTTTAATAAAGTTAAACAGGCTGAATTCACAACCCCACTTTAGTTATTAACTAAGAAACAATCTTTCTTTGGATCCATAAATATGGATCCAAAAAAGAAACATACTAAAAGTTTACTTAGGGGAGGATTCCACCTTAAAGCATATTAAATCTTATATATCATAGTATAGAATTATAAGAATTTATAAGAATATATAAGAAAGTAATACATTCTTTCTTTAAAAAAAGTGCATTGGAAAGAAAATATGAAACAAAAATCAAGTAACCATATAGTAAATATATTTACCCAAATAGAAGGGTATCCAACAACCTTGGATAAAGGTACCTTTTTTATATATTCAAGAAAGTATATCATACTCACACCGGGTTAAAAACTCGAAATAAATATTAGAGTTTTCCTTACTAACCCCAGAATCCAACTTTAAGGTATTTGACACCAATGTCTTCCAATCCCCGGATGTCTTAGAACATTAAGGTAGTCAACACCTCTGTCTTCATTTCCCCAAAAGACCTCAAACACTATGAATGTCAACACGTCTATCATAATATCCCCAGAAGCCCACGATTGTAGACAACAAAAATTAGAGTTGCATAATGAAATATGAGCAAGATGTTCATAGTTGAACACGATGTTCATAAATCACACAAGGCACAATATTTTATCTCTCTATAAATAACTTCATAACATATAATATATAGGATCACCATCTCTATGTGTCTCTTGAGCTCATTTACATAAACTTTTATTTATAGGCAGCAATTCCAACATTCAACTCCCTCCTCCAACGGTCATATTATTCCGTGAATCTCATAGGAACATGTAAACGTGTCATTAAACCATCTTTTAGTTAGAAAACAATTTTACGACATAATTCAATTAAAAGCATGTGTAATGAAATTTTATCATGAAATATTTAAATTATTACGTTTAATAAACATATGTAAAATAGGATCTGATAAAGTTGGAACAATTTGATTTGAAGATAAAGTATCATATTCAAATATAAATAATCAGAATATAGGAAATATTGAATTCAGAGTATAAATATATAAACAATAAGATTCATGAAATATAGATATTTGGGGTCTGAATTACAAAGAATTCTGGGTCAGCGCTCCATGAAATGTGGACTCTAAATTTCTGAGACTTTGGAGTCTAAATCTCAGATAATTTAGATTCTGAATTTGAAATAATTCAAAGTCTGTATTTTCGAGAATGTAGAGACTAAACATCAATGAATTTAGAGTTTGAAAAAAATTATATCTTGGAAGCTAAGAAACTATAATATTCTGTTATTTTATATAAGGATACAAATGTTTTTCCTAAGATAAAAAATTTTAGACTAGTTGTTGATAAGACATTAAGTAGTACATTGAAAACTAAAGGTGAGGATAAAACATTTCTTAGATATTGAAAATTTTCCTTAAGATATTAATTCTTAGAGATTGATAATATTATATAAGAAAATGTGTTTTTGATTTTCAAAACTTTGAGGAATGAAAAAGTCACATGGAATGTTTTTTGACTCTACAATCTCCCCCTTTTTGGAAAGCACAATCAACCATTTGAAAAAGAATATGACAAATAATGATTTATGTTTTAAACTTTAAAGGAAAACTTATCTCCCATTAATGGAGAATTATGATGAATACAACTAACTCTGCCTTAGATTTTGATATCAGTAAGGATCATATTCATTTATTTTTTAGAGAAGCTATTTTTTCTTGTATTTGAAAATCATAATCATGTAGGCTCCCCCTTACTGAATATGCCCCTTACATATATCATTATCTTATTTTTTTTACTTAATATACTTTTGATAATTATTTTTTCACCATTTGTGATTTAAAAAAATGAATTGAGGTAATGACAAAAAGAATACATGAAATATTAGAAATATAATAGAAAAAATAATGGAAACGAAATTTCATTCTGATATAAAAAATTTAGTTTCATGGAAATAATAAAACAAAATATCAGATTGTCTGGGGAATCATTGATCCTTATTTTCCTTTGGCATAAGGTTCCTCAAGGTTCCATTCTACCTCTTTATCTCTTCGTGATCATCCTCTAAACATTTTAAGCAACTAATCCTGATCCGGAATATTCTTTTAAAGAGCCTTGATTTTTTATTCTTGGAACTATAGAATTTTTTCCATGGACTTTACAAAATTTTCTTAAAATTTGAACTTTATTTACAACTCATATCAATGTATCCTTTCCCTTAATAAATTTAAAGCAAATGAATTCAACTTTCCATTTAGATCTATGTCCTCTTGCATCTGGACTGCTTGCTCTAGACACACCTTCTCTTGAAAACTTGTTTTAAGGTTTTTTATTTTATAAACTAACATATTAAAAATATATTATAGATAATAATGGAGTTATTATATGATTTTCATATAATATCTAATTGAATGAGCGCTGTGGTTGGTGCCCTCAGATGACTAGTGTGATTTTGGGGTACTTAGATGCAGCAGAGTGGCTGACCAAGGTCATCTCTGAAAGGAGGAAGTGAATTAAAACAAATTTTTAGCAGTATTATAAAAAATATATATAAGAAAAACACTAATTTAATGGATTGAGGTTTGTTATAGTTTATAAATCTAGAAGATGTTTTCTGAAAAAAGATTGTATTTTTTTGTTTTAGTTTTAAAATGAAGTTCGGTTAAAATGACACAATAAATAGATGAGTTTTTTAGAAAATATTTAAAAGAATTAATCGATCTAACTCTACCTCTTCATTTAATTATTAATCATTATCATCTAAATCATTATCCACTTAATTATGATCCCTTAATTTGTTAACCCTCGAACCCTACATGATTTAACTTAAACACAAAGATGGAATTACATAAACCCTAGGCTAGCTTCGGAACACGCAATTGCAGCACCCTACTTTGATTGTTGTTATAAGGTTCGATTATGGCATGTGTTTAATTATATCACATATCCATTCTGTAAATGAGGATTAATTGTGTTTAGATATTATATTTTAACTTTACAAATTTATCCTGTGTGGTCTTGTATTACCGATTAATATCAGGCTCTCACAATTTACACAAAATCTCAACCTCGCGTGTTTTATGTGTTAATTGTTCAATTGCTTTATTAGTTAATTAAAATTTAAAAACACAATTCATGGAAAATATTATGTGAATTACATTATCTCAATGATTCAAAATAATTAAATGAAGAGGGTAGAAGATATATCGTTCACTAAATACAACTCTTTCATGAGCGGTGTAGTAATCGTGGAGACATTTTGCACGAGCAAAGGATTAAAAGGGTAGAACCCAATATTGTCTCCACTCTTGATTACAACTCAATTAATAATATTAACATAATAATAAAAGGGAAGAACACATAATATTATTAGAAAAAAAATTCAAGATACAAACATGAAAGAAAAGAAATACAAAGAGGAGGTGGGAGAAGAGAGCCTTTTTCGAAGAGAGATTTTCACAAATCCTTAATTCATCCAAGAGTTGTAAGGCGTTTCCAAGAGACACCCATTCGGAAACACCTTCCCCAAGCCACTACCAACCCTTTAAATGTGTGAAAACCCACTTTAAATAGAGTTTGTGAGTGCTAGGGTTACATAACTTTTTAAGTGTGAAATGAAAACTCGGCCAAATATTTTATTCCAAGTTGAACCGAATAGTTGACCTCAAAAACGCCTGAATTGGGAGGACTTCTAGAAGGATGATTTCTGAAAAATCATGTCCCCGAGATTGCCTCAAAATTTGGGCTCCATCCAAGCGTGTATAAAGAAGATACAGGCTAAATGATTAAGCCATGTCCAATCTGGATATTCCAGTCCAGCTTTCTCTTCATGGCCCTTTTAATCATCTCATATGCACGATCCAGCTCCCATGTCCTGAATTTAATTTGTATCATATTATGTAAGGAACACATTTACAAAATTTTAAGTCAAAATAGTTTATAGAAAAATATTTATGCTCGAAAATCTACAGTGAATTTTAAAAGGGTAAAACTGGATTTTTCATCAAATTAGCAAATAAATGATATAATTAAAAATATTCTATAATTGAACATATCTAGCATAATGGGAGGAAATTATATCATTTATTATCAATAAAATATTCAAAAAAATAGTGTTTTATCAACTCCCCCACACTTACCCTTTTGCACTCCTTGGCAAAACCTCATATCATGTAATCATCAATATCAAATCAAAACCAATTTTAAAACACATATCTTTTAGATCAAACAATTACACACCATGAAACAAAAGATATCATGCCTCATAAAAAACTATTATTTCAAGATATTCATTTATATCATTCAATATATTTCCACTTAAAATATCCTCCGAGGCACAAAACACTTACCTCACTTGACTTTTCTCTTATCACACAAATGTCAATTTTTCTTGCAATGTCTTTCTCATCCAAACTCATACAAGGCACACCATAGGCTTGATAAATTTCTACATCACTAGCCTATGTGAGTAAAGGACATATTTTTATCATGAGAACTTTTCATGGTTGTTCTGTGGCTTTCGGTTGGTTGGATTTATATGTGAAAATCTCAAAGGCTAAATGAGGAGGGTCTGACTCTTTTTAAAGGAAAATTGCATTAATCTAATTTTCACTTAAATATGGTCTTATCCTCAATCCACATCGTATCAATTCAGCTCCATAATCATGAAAAATAAAGGAATTTTCACACCATTCAACATTTCTGCATTAAAAATGTCAATATTCTCGAACATGATTTTCTTAAAAGCTCTAGAATGGCACAACTTTCCCCCTCTATTAGATGCTCTAGAAAGGAACAATTTCTTTTATCATGAAAGCTCCAGAAAGGAACAACTTTCAATATAATGTTTTTCTTCATCATCAAACACATCTCTTCATAATTTAATTTTTCATCTGAAGTATCAAAAAATGTGGTAGCACAACACAAGATAGCTTCCCCCACATGTAAGCTCAACTAGATTATACAATTTCACTTCAAGAGTTGGTTGGATAGGGAAAATTGGTTTGTAATGTGGATAAACTAACAGGATATGCATGGATTCAAGGGGCTAAATGGATTAAATGTTCAACGTAGGCCATTATAAAAAAAGATTCCTTGAAATAGGGGCTTTAATACTAATCAAATGCCTCAATCATTTAAACATGTGTACCCCAAACCCTCAAGTATTGATTGGAATAAATCTAATTCTGGTTAAATCAAGTATGGTTTGGTTCTCTCAAGAAGTGAGGTGAATGTAACGAATATGAAAATAATGGTTCAGAAGACTCGCATGAAAGTGATTTCAAATATAATGATAGTGAGATGTGGCATGGGATTTAAAATTTAGTGTACTTTTAATTAAATTACTAAATATTTGAAATTGAAAAAACTAATTTCAGTATTCATTTAATCTTAGTTTCATGGGATAAATTGTTTCACCTATTGATAGGGATTTCAAAATGGTTTTTGGAATCATTTCACTGAAAAATTCTCAAAAACACATAGAAATTTGAAAAATAAACACACAAAATTTAAAAAACACACAATTTTTTTTTAAAAAATGAAAACAATTGATATTTTTAAACTAAAAGGTTTTATCCCCCACACTTAAAATATCACATTTTTCTCAATGTGAACCCGTGAGATGATATATGCACATAAAATGTATAATTTTAAATAGGGACAAGAATAACAATGTTAAAGGGTTAGGAATAGCCTGATGTGCTTAGGTGATGATGGGGTCATACAGTGTGATAAAATCTATTGCATCTGTAGGAAGTCCATCATTGTATCTTTTCAAACGTTTCCCATTGACTATAAAGCTCCTTCATGTGTCCTCTTGTATGATCTCCACTACACCATAAGGAAAAACATTAGTCACAACATAAGGACCTATCCATCTGGAACGCAACTTACCAGGCATCAGCTTCAGTCGTGAACTATAGAGAAGGACTTTCATTCCAACATGAAACTCCCATTTTTGGATCGTTTTGTCATGAGCTGCTTTTGATCTTTCCTTATAGAGCCTTGAGTTCTCATATGAATACAATCGAATATCTTCAAGATCTTGAATTTGCAGCTTCCTTTGGATTCCAGCTTGGGACAAATCCATGTTGCATTTCTTAATAGCCCAATAATCCTGATGCTCATCTTCCATAGGGAGATGACATGCTTTCCCAAAAACAATATGAAATAGGGAAATACCAATGAGTGTCTTATATGCTATCCTATAAGCCCACAATTCATCATCCAAGCGCCTGCTCCAATCTTTCCTATTTGGCTGCACAAGTTTCCAAAAGTTGTTTCAATTCCCTATTTGAAACCTCGGCCAGGCCATTTTTTTGAGGGTGGTATGGTGTTGATGTTTTGTGTGTCACCCCATACTTCTGATGAAGGCAAGAAAAATTCTGATTGCAGATGTGTGTCCATTTGTCACTGATGATAGCCTTCGGTACTCCAAACATGCAAAAAATATGTGCTTTGACAAAGTCCACAACAACATGAGAATCATCAGTCTTGGTGGCCTTAGCCTCCACCCATTTACTCATATAATAAACAACAACCAAAAAATATAAAAATCCAAATGAACTAGGAAAAGGACCCATAAAATTGATGTCCCATACATAAAAAATCTCACAGAATAGTATGGGTTGTTGGGGCATCTCATGTCTCATCAAAATTCTCTCAGTGTGTTGGCAACGAGAGCATGTCTTACAAAACACAAGGGCGTCATGGAATAAGCTAGGCCAATATAATCCAGAGTCCAAAACATTCTTAGTTGTCCGTTGGGGTCCAAAGTGTCCACCACAAGCAAGTGTATGACAAAAATATAAAACAGACTCTAACTCATGATCAGGAACACACCTACTAATAATTTGATCACTACACATGTTCCAGAGGTAGGGATCATCCCAAACATAATACTAAGACACACATTTTAATTTTTGGACTTGATGTTTCATTAAATTTTCAGGGATTTTGGAGGAAAAAGGTAGTTAACAAAATCTGCAAACCAAGGATGCATAGCTGAGATGGAATAAATATTCTCATCGTGGAAATTGTCCTGAAGTGGTACCTAGTCTAAGGTGTCATCCTATAGTGTGTGAGTAAGCCAACTCATGTGGTCCACCACCATGATTTATGACCCCTTTTTTCCATTATCTCAATATCAAATTCTTGGTGAAGAGGCATCCATCAAATCATCCCGGGCTTTGCATATGGCTTATTCAAGAGTTACCTCAGAGCTGCATGGTCAGAAAAAACAACTACTTTAGAGCCCAATAAATATGAACGGAATTTATCTGAGGCAAATATGATTTAAAGATACTCCTTTTCTGTGGTTGTGTAGTTTGATTGGGCGGAATCCAGTGTCCTCGATGCATAGGCATTCACATGTGAACTTTCCTCTACCATCTAAGATAAGATAGCTCCAACCGCGAAGATGGAGGCGTCACACATAAGCTCAAAAACAATCTCCCACCGTGGGGGCTGTATTGTAGGTGGAGTGGTTAGAAACTTCTTTAGCTCATCAAAGGATGTCCTGAAAGAATCATCAAACACAAAATCAGAATGCTTTTGAAGTAATCGTGACATAGGAATAGAAATCTTACTAATATATTTGATGAAGCACTGATAAAATCCTGCATTCCCTAGGGAAGATCTAACATCACACAAACATGAAGGATAGGGTAAGGATGAAATAATGTCTATCTTAGATCTATCATCCTCTATCCCATGTTTTGACACTAAATTCCCTACGACAATGCAATGCTCTACCATGAAATGACACATTTCAATGTTCAGGACCAGATTTTTCTCAATACAACGATTCAATACCTTTCCCAAACTATTTATAAATTCTTCAAATGAGGATCTATACACTGTAAAATCATCCATAAATACCTCCATGCAGGTCTCAATAAAATCAAAAAAAATACGCACCATACATCTCTAGAAGGTACCTGGGGCGTTGCAAAGTCCAAATGGAATCCTCTAGTATGAAAATGTGCCAAAGGGTCAGGTGAATGTAGTCTTAAACTAATCCTCCAGAGCTATAGGAAGCTGAAAATTTCATGAAAATCCATCCGAGAAACATTAGTGTGTCTTCCCAGCTAGTCTCTCAAGCATCTGATCAACAAATGGGATGGGGAAATGGTCTTTACGAGTGGAATGATTTAGTTTCCTATAATCAATTCACACATGCTAGTTGTTTTGTACCCTCATAGGAACTAACTCATCTTTCTCATTTTTAACAATAGTAACACCACTTTTCTTAGGCAGAAACTGAATAGGACTTACCCTTTGAAAATCTGAAATGGGATAGATTATACCTGCCTCGAGAAATTTTTCAACCTCTTTTTTAACAACCACTAGAAGGGTTGGATTGATTCTCCATTGTGGTTTCCTCACCGGGTTTGCCTCATCCTCCAAAAGAATCCTATGAATTGAAATGGAGGGTCTAATACCTGATATGTCAGCCAAGGTCCACCTGATTTCCCTAATCTTCTCCCTCAAAAGATTCAAATGTTTTTCATCATGTTCAAAAGGGAGATTGATAGAAATGATAACAAGTAATTTCTCACCACTTAACAAGTACGAGTATTTGAGATTTGGTGGCAATGTCTTGAGATCTAGTGTATGTGGGTGGTGTATGGATGGGGTCATAGAAGGAACAGAAATATGTGCACAAAGAGCATCATTATCAGAATATACATCATCAAAATCTAATAATAAATAATCAAATCAATTAGCATACTCAACATCCATGTCATAATTAGAGTTCACATTATCAAAATTAGAATATGATCCCATTTCAAAATCAAATCATAGTGAGTCATGTTCCTTAGAAACAGGCGTGGAAGTATTCTTAGACATCAAACTAGAACCAACACTCATAATCTCCCTAAGAATAGAACAATCCAATTCCATGATGTTTTTACTTGGTAATTCAAAATGGGAGATAAAAAATGCAGAATGATCCTCTGAGGGGCACTTCATGGAATCCATAACATTAAATATCACAACTTCATTCCCCAATTCCAAGGAAAGTGTACCCTCATTGACATTTATGATAGTTTTTTTAGTTTTGAGGAAGGGCCTATCTAAGAAAATGGAGTCATGTGAACTTACCTGGTCATCCTTCAGGTTAAGCATGTAGAAATCTACTGGAAAGATCATGTCTCTTACTTAGACAAGTACATCCTCAAGAACTACCACTGGATATGTCGTAGCTCTATTCGCGAACTGCACCACTACTCTAGTCGGTTTCAGCTCACCAACCTGTAATGAAGAGAATATAGAGTGAGGCATCAAATTTATGGATGCTCCCAAATCACATAGAGCATCAGAAAAGTGTAACTCCCCTATGGTGCATGGGATAGTGAATGTCCTGGGATCCTTGCACTTTTTTGGCATTGTAAGAGTTTTTGTAATGAGTGATGACACATTCCTTCCAAGATTGATCCTCTCATTTCCCTTGATCCCCCTTCGATTGGTAAAAAGTTCTTTTAATAATTTCTCATACTTTGGAATTTTCTTAATGGATTCATGTAGAGGAATGTTGATCTCCACATGCTTGAATGTGTCCAAAACCTCATTTTGTATTGTTTATTCAGCCATCTTCTTGGTTTGAACAACCCTGTTTGGAAAAGGAATGGGTTTAGGAGTAACTTCATTAATCTTTTTCATACCTTTATATTTATCCACGGGTTTCTCATCAGTTGATGTAGAATTGGGCTTTTGTGGAGCTGAGGTGAATCCTGGTGGAATCGTAGGTGGAGAAACATCAGTTTTTTACATTCCACTTCTCATCGTGATGGCACTAACATTCCCCTTTGGATTTATAGTGGTTTGGGAAGGTAGATTTCAAGAATTCTTACTTACAATTTCATGGATGGTGGTGGAAATCTGTCTCATTTTAGTCTTCAATAGCCTCAGCTTCGAACCATGACTCTTCACCTCATTCTATTGATTAAAAAAAATTGCTTCAAAAGGTCATCTGAGTTAGAATCTACCGTTGGTGGTGGATTCCCTTATAGTTTTCTTCTTGATTCTTGAGATTAAAATATCCTTTGGGGTTGTTGGAAACCATGTTGGTAAGGTCGAGGCTGTTGAAAGTTTGGTTGAAAAGGGGGGTCTTTGTTGTTGTCTAGAGCCATACCTCATGTCTGATTGATCCTTCCACCCTTGGTTGTATGTTGGATCAAACTTCTTTTGTGGATAGGGTTGTTTTTTATGTTGATATGGTCTCCCTGGGAATACTGATGCGCAATCTTCTATCTCTTGTAGTTGTGGAAAATAGTCAGTTGGGTGGCTTGTCTTAGTGCATATGTCACAAGGCCTTAAAGGAGTGGGTTGGGATGTCTTTTGAGCCAACAAATCTGCCTCACTATAGTGGTCAATTATTCCAACTTGGTATCAATGAAATTACTTTCAAGAGAAGAAGGACTTACCTGATGTACTCCCTTGACATGTGGTGTACCTCTATCGCCAAATTGATGAGAGTTTGGGGCCATCTTTTCGATCAATTCATGTGTAGCTACTGGTGTCTTGTCCACTAATGCTCCTCCATCCACACCATCCACCATGCTTCTCTCGATAGGGGTGATTATTTCATAGAAGTAGTGGATGAGTAAATGCTCCTTGATTTGGTGATGTGGACAGCTTGCACACAACTTCTTGAATCGCTCCCAATACTCATACATTTACTCCCCTTGTTCTTTCTTGATCCCCAAGATCTCATTACGAATGGAAGTGGTCCTTGATGCTGGAAAAAATCTCTCCAAGAAAAGACGATTCAAATCGTTCCAACAAGATACATATTCGGGTTGTAAATAATACTTCCAGTCTTTCGCAGATCCATCATGTGAGAATGGGAATGCTCTTAGTTTGATTTGATTTTTAGAAACATTTCATGGTTTTAAGGTTGAGAAAACAAGATTAAATTCTATAATGTGTTTATTGGGATCCTCAGTAGAGAGGCCGTGAAATTTTGGACGAAGGTGAATTAATCAATATTTCAGTTCAAAGTCTGATTCGAGATTTGGATATGTAATACAATTTGGTTGATAATTAATATCAGGTGCAGCAAATTTTCAAATGGTTCTATTAAGTTCATTTCCATTATATTCCGCTATTGGTTCTTGTTTTTTGGTTTAATTTGAATTGATTCCAAATTCATTGTTCTGATATTGGAGTAATTTTACAACTGGTTGAATGTTGAAACATCCCATAGACTGAGAATGTTTGACTCGAGCCCTAAGGCTACATTCAATCTCAGGGTGAAGATCTAAGAGATATTCGTGAGTATTTCGTGTCATAAATCAAATAAAAATTAATATAAAGAAATTGGACCATAGTAAAATGAAAAAAATAAGTTTTAGTTGACGGTCCAAAAGGAAGTAGATGAAAATAAAAGAAGAAGAAAAAAAATCAAATTTGGTAAAGAAGGAAGAAAGAATAGAGGAAGATAATAAAATGTAAAATAAAATAAATACCTCTAATTGGTTGAAATAATTACTTACCAACCCGTAAATGGCTCAAATTTGAAAATGCGCTGTCGTGGGTACCATCAAATGATTAGTGTGATTTTGGGGTTCTTAGGTGCAGCAGAGTGGCTAACCAAGGTTGTCTCTCAATGGAGGAAGTCCATTAAAATAATTTTTTACAGGTATTCTAAAAATAATATAAAAGAGAATAAAAACACTACTTGAAAAGATAGGGGTTGGTTATAGTTTATAAATCTAGAAGAAGTTTGCTGTAAGAAGATTGTATTTTTTTTGTTTTTAGTTTTAAAATGAAGATAGGTTAAAATGACACAATAAAAAGATGTGTTTTTTAGAAAATATTTAAAATAAATAATAGATATAACTCAACCTCTTCATTAAAATATTAATCATTATCATTTAAATCAATATCCACTTAATTACGATCCCTTATTTTTTTTACCCTAGAACCCTACAAGAGTTAACTTAACCATAAGGATGGAATTACTTAAACCCTAGGCTTTCTTCGGAACATACAATCGTAACACCCTGCTTTGATTGTCTTTTTAAGGTTGGATTATGGTCAATGGTTAATTAGAGCACATATAAATTCTAGAAATGATGATTAATTGTGTTTTGAGATTATATTTGAACTCTACAAATTTATCCCGTGTGGTCTTGTATTATTGATTAAGATCACGCTCTCACAATTTACACAAAATCACAACCTCGCGGGTGTTTGTGTTAATTGTTCAATTGCTTTCATAATTTCTTACAATTTAAATACAAAATTCTTTTATCATATTATGTGAATTACAGTATCTCAATTATTCAAAATACTTATATGAAGAGGGTAGAAGATAGATAAATCCCAAAACACTACTCTTACATGGGCAGTGTGGTAAGCGTGGAAACATTTTGGCATGGGCAAAGGATTGAAAGGGTAGAACCCAGTCTCTTCTCCACTATTGATTCCAACCCAATTAAGAAGATTAATATAATAAGAATAGGGAAGAACACTGGAGACTATTTGAATAAAAATTCAAGATTCAATCATGAAAGAGAATAAATACAAAGAGGAGGTGGGAGATGAGAGCCATTTTGGAAGAGAGGTTTGCACAAAGCCTTACTTCTTAAAAGAGTTGTGAGGGGCTCCCAAGAGACCCCATTTCGGATACACCTTCTCAAAGCATCGACCCGCCCTCTCAAAGAGTGAAAACATCCTTTAAATAGATTTTGTGAGGGCTAGGGTTACATAACTTTATATGTGTTAAATGAAAACTCGTCCAAATATTTTATTCCACGTTCCACCAAAAAATTGACGTCCAAAAATAGTTAATTGGCCGGCCATAGAAAAGTATGATTTGTGGAAAATCATCTCCCTGATCTTTCCTCAAAATTTTGGATCATTCCAATCCCGTATGTAGAATATACAGCCCAATTGGTGAAGTTATGTCCAATCTGGATAGTTCAGTCTAGCTTTATCTTCATGGGCCATTTAATCACCACATATGGATTATCCAGCTCTCATGTACTAAATAGAATTTTTATCCAATTATGTCAGAAACACAGTTACAGAATTTTTAGTCAAAATAGTTTACTAAAAAATATTTATGCACGAAAAACTACATTAATTTTTAAAAGTGTAAAACAGGATTTTTCATCATGTTTACAAATGATTGATCTAATCCCAAATATTCCATAATTGAACATATCTTGCATAATGTGATGAAATTATTTAATTTATTATCAATAAAATATTCAACAAAATTGTTTTTTTATCACTAATTCTCTTAGTCCATTTTGTTATTTCATTACATTATATCCAATGAGAACCATAACCAATATGAAGTGTCTTGATCTCTGTTTTATGTTTGCTAACATTTTCCAAATTCATGCTTATTGACTCTAAATTCTGATAGAAATAATGATGAATCAATTGAAATCAGGAGTCGATACTTGGGAATAAGGTTTCTATGTTCACTAACTTCATCAGATACTGAGAAACAAAATCATGACCCATCAAGGATGACGATTCAGTAGCTGATTTTTTTGTTGGTGAGAAAATATTATCTAACTCTTCATCGTTCCTCATAGATGTCTCCCCAACATCGTTCATATATTTAACAACCACAACCTTTCTAGGAGTATCTTCAACCACCTACTATCCTTTATTAGATATAGAAATTTCTTTCTTAGGATTTAGAGTCTTGTGTTCACTATTGGACACCTGTATAATGTTATCATCATCACCATCATCTTTCTCAGCATCTCACTTAACTTTTTCAGGGTTAATGAAATCATGATTCATGCTCTCATCATCGGTAGGAATATCAACCTCATCATTTTAGTTATCATATTTCTATTGAGAAATTGTTTTGGTTGATTCAACATGGGATGTTCTAATTGATAGTTTTTCTGAAGCTCTTTCCTTCTCATGATATTCTCTCACTTGTTTAATCACATCATCACTTTTTTCTTCTAATATATATTTTTCTTCTTTGACACATTCTTATTGTGCATTATCTTATTACACAACAGATTATTTAATTAATATTTTATTTCCGAGAGTTTTTACTTTAAATGATTCTTCGATGAAGGATTTTGGTACTTGTATCTGTTCGAAATATTTCTCAGAATGCTTAAGAAGGGGTCGAATGATATCAGCTTCTGACATTCATCTTATTATCTTTATCTTGTTTTTCAAGGCCCTCTACAGTCTAAATCTTCAAAGCCTTTGCATCAGTATGGTCTAAACCAAAGCAAGCATCACCATATTTCATAATCATCTTCTTTTTCTCCATCCATTTTTCTACTAATTCATCAAGAAATGTATTTTTCATTTATAGATTCAATGGAGTTGACTGTGTATCTAGAATCGTTGTTTTTTATTATTATTCTGGTTATTCCTTAATTTTTTTTTCTATGTTTTCTTCAATGTTTTTCCTACTTATCCATTCTTGATCAAATTTTTTATATCACTTCTAGAAAGATCATAAAACAATCCTAACATTATAATAAAGCTGATATTCATTATCCTAATAGTGGAATCACTCAATAACAACATCTTGATGGTTATTGGTTTTGAAATGCATTGAATTTTGAAGGATTTTAGGTAGAGAACGATGATCTTTGAAAATATCATCAGATACATGATAATCTGAGACATGTGGGTTCCATTATCATGTTACTAATGGTAAATAAAATATAGTTGATAAGTATTACCTTTTTCATATTTACAAAAAATTTCATCATAAATAATGTGTAAAGAAATTTTATCATGTATGAAATACATTCCTAAGTTTAAGAATCATATGTAAAATTTGATCAGAGAATGTTGGAAATTTTTTTTAGGAAGATAAAGTATATTAATCAAATATGAATAATCAGAATCTAAAAAATATAGAATTCATTGTTTAATATATGAACAATAGGATTCTAGACAAAGGGATACTCAAATTCTAAATTATAATGAATTATACGTTTTAATTATATCAATTTCAAAATCTGAATTCCATGGAATTCAGAGAGTGAAATTCAAAGAATACAAAGTTTAAATTTCATAGAATTCAGAGCTTAAATTTTCTAGTATCCGGAGTATGGATTTTATAGAATCGAGAGTCTGAATTTCATATAATATTTAGTTTGAAAAAAATATATGGGTCCGTAGCTAAGGAACTATATGATTCTGGTATTTTATATAATGATATGAATTTTTTGTTTAAGGAAAAAATAGTTAGACATGTTTTTTAGATGACATTAATTAAGACATTGATAACCAATGGTAAAGAAAAAACTTTTCCTAGAGATTGTAAATTTTCCTTAAGAAATTTATTCCCATAGAATGATAATTTTCCTTAAAAAAATGTTTTTGTTATTTTCCAAAAATAGAATAATGAAAAATTCATAAGGTAAATTATTGACTCAACAAGATGAGAGAGAAGAGTTTAGATAATGCATCCCGTCTCATTTTTTTAATTTCCTGAGAAAAATGATATATTAACTACATATTTATTCTATGTAGTGTATATACTATACAATATTGTTAATTATTGTTCATTTAACTAATTTTTTTTACTACCCCTCCATTTTACAATATCCCATTAATGGGTATAGAATGTCAATGTTATCATTGATGTAATAGTTACTTGTCAAAATATTCCATCTTTTAGACACATGTTATGATATTCCCCTATATTCATTTATGAGGAATATATAATTAACATTATATTTGTTTTTAACCAACATCACATCAGAATATTTTTAAATTAATATAGATTTATTCTCTCATTTGTATTTCTAATAAAAATTACCAAGGTGGTATTTGTTTATTACTAAAATCTCATCATTTATCACAATTGATTATGATTATACGTCCATTGATAAACCTATATGATTCATCTCTCAAAAATTATCCGGAATTTTTTTCTCAAATGATTACTCATTAAATCTTCAAGTAATGGCATTATATTAAAATCATTATTAATTATTATTATAATGAAATATACTAAGAAAATCCAATTGTATTTTTCTCCTTGGTTGGAAATCTATTTTATTAAAAAAAATGTTTTCTAAAAATGTTTTTTATCATGTTTCTAAATGACCATTTAAGATAATTTTAATGGGAAATTATTTTTTTGTATAAATTTTTCTTATAATGTTTTACAAATATTTCATCATACATTTTCATTCTCATTTTAAATGAATTTGGTTATAAAATGGTTTGGTTTTTTAATGAATTGTTTGAAGGGAAATAGATATTTTCATCATGAAATGTCTTAAAATATTATTAAAGCATTATTAAAAATTTTGTGAAGGGTTTTTCAAATATGTGTATTGTCAAAAATTATAACATCTTAAAATTTTATTTTCAATGAAATCATATTTTCCTAATGAAATTATCTACGTGATCTACCAAAATCCAACCCCATATAATATGAAATATGTTATTATTTTTTATTCATTATAGGGAATATGATCTAGGGAAACATTATTATTATTATTTATATGAATGTTTTATGTGTATGATGAAATTGTTTATCAATACTGGAAATGTCATCTTTACCAATAGTTTAAAACCATTGGCATAGGCTAGACAACCGTTGATATAAACTATACAAACAGTTTTCTAAACCGTTGTATCTTGTGCCGTAGGGATAGACATATCCTGACGGTTCTATTATCCCCATTAGAATATGTTTGAAAAAAATTAGTATATACCAACGGTTTGTAGAAAACGATGCTAGAAATGTTTACCAACAGTTTAAAACTGACGGTAACATCAAATATCATCTCTATAAAAATGGTTTTTAAACTGTTGGTATAGAATTTTACCAACAATTTCCCACAGACTGTAGGTAAATATGAAGTAAAAATATCTATACCAGTGGTTCAAAAATCACAGGCATATACTTTTACCAACGGTTTATATAAAACAGTTGGTAAAGGTTATGCTTTTACAGTTATGCCAATAGTTGTAAACTGTTGGAATAACCTATACATACATGTGGTAGCAAGCTGGCTTGCTGGACTCCCCCTGTGCACCCACATCAATTCCACCAGCATCCACCATCTGAATACCTGCACAATTCTCTCTGAATTCATAAAGAATACACACAGAATTATATACAGAATTTTGTACTGAATTGACACATAATTCATACAGAATTCACACATCACATAATTCATAAAAAATTATAAAACCTCCAATTCTGTATTTAATTACCCTCTACATTCATAAACAATTAACACATAATTTATAAGGTTATTATAGAATGAGTACACATACAACAAGTATACCCATACTACAAGTATACCCACACCCCATTAACCCATAATTTATAAGTTGAATAAAAACATAAAGAATTCAATTCATAATTCAGGTTTTTGGGGACAGTTTAGGGGGTTGGGGTGGCTGTCCAAGGGGGTAGGAGTTTTTTAGGGGTTTGGGGTGTCTGGGGAGTGGCGGGGGACCAGGGGTGGGGACTGTCCAGGGTGGCGGGGGTGAGATGTCCATGGGGGTGTACATGGTGGTTAGGGTGTCCAGGAGGGTGGGGTGGTGTCTAGGGGGTGGGGTTGTGTCCAAGGGGTTTGTGGTGTCAATGGGGTGAGGGCAGTCTTGGGATTGGGGGCTATACAAGGGGGGGGGTGATGTCCAGTTGGTGGGGGGGGGGCTATCCATTGGTGTGGGGGTGTCCAAGGGGTGGGGTGCGTAGATGGTGGGGGTGTTGTATAGGAGGGGTGGGGGCAGTCCTGGGGGTTGGGTGGTTGTCCACAGGGGTGCTGTATAGCGGTGTGGGGTGTGTCCAGGGGGTTGTAGGGGATTTCTAGGGGTGGGGTGTCCATGGGGTGGGGGAAATCCTGGGGGTGGGGTGGAGTCTAGGGTGTGGGGTGGTCTAGGGGTTGGGGGGCTATCCAAGGGGGTGGTCTGCTATCCGGGGAGGCTGTCTGTGGTTGTGGGGGTGTCTATGGGAGGTGGGGTGTCTAGGTGGTGGGGTGGTGTCTATGAGGGATGGGGGCCGTCCAGGTGTTGTGGGCTGTCCATAGGAGTGTGGTGACCAGGGGTGGGGGGGATGTCTAGAGGGTGGGTGGCTGTCTAGGGGGTGGGGGGTTTGTTCCCAAGGGTGGAGGGGCTGTCTAGGTGGTAGAGGTGTCCCAGGGGTGGGGGCGGGGCTGTATTGGTTTTAATGGAATGAATTTTTCTATTATATAAACATTTGTATTTTTATAATGGTTTCTGAATAGTTCTTATTTCAATAGTATGTGTTTTTTATGAAAAAATGAATGTTTTTTATTTGTATGGATAGAAGGTGGAATTGGTTATTAGTAAATGGATTACATTTTTTTTGTGGGACAAAAATACTATATAATTTTTGAAATGTAACATTAAAATGTATTTTTATAAACCATTGGGGAGATTTAAATAGAACGAAGTCTATATTATGTGATTTTGATATGGTTTTAGGAAGAATTATTTATGATGTATCTTTATGTGATATGTCATTTTGTGTCCCTTGTTTTAGAACATCGAACTATTTTATAGTAGTTTTTATTCTAGATAATTATTTACAATTCTACCACTATAAATGAATCAAAACATCAATTAAGAGATATCTCAGGTAGTAATTCTTATGATCCATCTATTGTCTTCGTAGTCAAGGTCTCTACTCAAACTCTAGTGGAAGTGGAACAATTATGGTCTTCTCGGATCATTGATTATACAAGGGAGTTTTCAAAATACCATCCACTATTTTTTACTAATTCTCAAGGATCCCAGGAGGAAATAAAGTAGGTAGCTATGATTAATAGGATCCTCGAGTATTTAGAAACTCGATAATACATGGGGGTGCAGGCTGTCCAAGGGGTGGGGGCTGTCCATCGGGGTGGCAGGGAAATCCATGGGTCTGGGGGTGTCCAGGACAGTGGGTGGGGCTATCTACAGGGTGGATTTCCAGGGGTACGGTGTGTCCAGGGGGTGGTTTGGGCTGTCCAGGGGTGGTATGGGGTGTTCAAAGGGGTGATCAGGCTGTCCATAAGAGTGTCGGGGTTGTCCAAGGGGTACATGGTCTCTAGGTGTGGGTGGGCTGTCCACAGGGGGAGGGGGTGTCTATGGAGGTGGGCAGGCTGTCCACGGGGGTGGGTGGGCTATCCACGGGGGTAGACTAGAAATCCACGGGGGTGGCCATGCTATCCATGGGGTGCGGGGGGGGGGGGGGGGGGGGGGCTGTCCAGGGGCTATATGGGTGTCCAGAGAGGTGGGTGGGCTGTCCATGATGGTGGTGGGGCTATCCATGGGGGTACGTGGTGTCCAAGGGTGTGGACGGGCTGTCCACTAGGGTGGGAGGGCTTTCCACATGAGTGGGGGCTGTTCTGGGGGGGTACGAGCTGCACAGGGGTGGGAGGGGCTGTCTAGGGTGGTATGGGGTGTCCATGGGGGTGGGCGGGCTGTCCATGGGTGTGGCAGGGCTGTCCAGGGAGGTTGGGGTTTCTAGGGGTTGGGCGGGCTATTCACGGGGGTAAGGAGGATGTCCACCGGGGGAGGGGTGTCCATGGGGATGGGCGGGCTGTCCACTGGGGTAGTGGGGCTCTCGAGGGGGGTAAGGGTTTTGAGGGGGTGGTCGGGCTATCCACGGGGGTGGGAGGGCTATATACAGGGGTTGGGGTCATTCTAGGTGGTATGAGGTGCCCAGGGGGGTGGGTGGCCTATCCAAAATGCTGGCGGGGCTATCCATGGGGGTACATGGTGTCCAAGGGGGTGGGAGGGGATGTCTAGAGGATACTGTGTGTCAATGGGGCTGGGCGGGTTGTCCACAAGTGTGGCAGAGCTATCTTGGGGGGTAGGGGTGTCTAGTGGGTGGGAGGGCTCTCCAGGGGGATGTCAAGGGGGGTACGGGCAGTCTAGGAGGTGGGTCGACATCCATGAGTTTGGTCGGCCAGTCTAGGGGGGTACGGTTGGTCCAAGGTGGTGGGCGGGCTGTCCACAGGGGTGGGTAGGCTGTCCACGCGGGTGGGGGCTGTCGAGGGGGTATGAGGTGTCCAGCGGGGTGGATGGGGATACTGTGGGGAGTATGGGGTGTCTAGGGGCTAGTCAGGCAGTCCACAGGGGTGGCGGGGCTACCCAGGGGGGTGTGCGGGCTCTCTACGGGAGTGGGGGATGTCTATAGGGGAGGCGATGTCTAGTGGGGTGGGTGCTCTATCTTCAAGGGTGGTAAGTTTTTCTAGGGGTTGGGGCTTTTCAGTGTGTGGGGGATTACAAAGGGGGGTGTCCAGTGGGGGGTACGAGGTGTCCAGGGGTGGGTGGGCTATCCAGGGGGGTACTGGTTGTCCATGAGGGTGTGTGGGTATCCATGGGCTACAATGTGTCCAAGGGGGTGGGCGAGCTATCTAGGGGTGGCGGGGAAATAAATGGGGTACGGGGTGGGTGTACGGGTTGTCCAATGGGGGTGGAGGAGTTTTCCATGGTTGTTTGAGGTGTCCAGGGGAGTGGAAAAGCTGTCCACATGGGTGACGAGGCTGTCATGGGGGTCGACGGTTTCCAGGGGTGGGGCTGTCCCTGGGGGTGGGGTGGGATTTCTTTAAGGGTTGGGGTGTCCAGGGGGTGGGAAGGTTGCCCACAGGGGTGGGGGGCTTTCCACGAGAGGAGGGACTATCCATGGGGGTGGGCGGTCTTTCCACTAGGGTGACAGGGTGGGTGGTCTAGGAGGTAGGAGTGTCTGGGGGGAGGGCAGACTGTCCACATGGTGGTGGGGATGTCTAGGGGAGGGGTGAATCAGTAACATAAAATCATCAAGTCATGTTGTTTTATTTATAGATTTAGAAGATAATGTGACCTACATAATCACACATATATTCAAGCACAACAAATCAATAAACATAAAAGGTCAAAAATATTAGTCAAAAAAGTAATGCATCAATCTGTCCTTCATCACCATCTCTATCATCACCGTCATTATCACCATCCCCCTCATCCTCATCGTCATCCCCATCATCGTTCCCACCCACCTCAACACCCTCCTCCTTTTCCATGTACTCAGCCTCGGCATCCTCATTGCACTCCTCCTAAGCCTCGACTCCTCACACACCTCGACAACCTCGGCCTCTTCTTCGGCCTCCTCCTCCTTCGCCTCAGCCTCCTCCCCACCATTATCTCAACCACCACTAGAGCTTCCACCTGAATCACCATATATAGAATACCTTGATGACATATATTCATTACAAGCAGTGATGGCCTCTGGTGGATGTATTGGACATAAAAAATCCATCAGTTTTATTAATGTAGTGTTTGACCTAGTAGATAGTTCTTCCATCTCTATGGCACTTTATTCTACCTGTTCTTCCTTTTCCATAACTTACTGTAACTCGGTGGTACCACAAATCCTACCAGAGGAGGGCCAATACCTTGTCGGAACTATACTCTTCCCAGGTCAGTAGCGTACTCTACCAGTGTGCTCATCTCCCAACACCTGATGTAAGTGATCGTTTGGACCAAAATTGTCAGGTTCCTGGGCATCAGGGGCCCCTAAAGAAGCTTGTTTCAATTATAAATAGTTAATTAAGTTAATAAATTGAGATTATAATTTTAAATCTACAATGTAAAACTTAAAATTTGCTGATGAGTCGGTTCATTAACCGCACTTCAATCTTTCTTCCTTCTACTCGAGAAAAACAATTTTTCTTGGGGTACACATCCTTCTATATTCAATTTATGCTTCTATAATGACATTGAATTTAGGAATCCATAATTAATAATATTATTCCAAGAATTAAATGCGTAACTAAAGTTATATAAATTTTTAGAAATAGAATATATTAAGGAGGAGGCTATAGAAAGTGCATGTCATAAATAAAGATTATAAACTATCATACCTACTACCTCTCACGATCTAGCATCATAATACATTACAATTTTTGGAGGTATTTTATAGCATCAATGTTTTTTTTATTTCATCTAGGTGATTCCTAAATAAAATTAAATAATTTTTATTACCAAAAGACATGAAAATTTTCATTTAAATAACTCTAATGTAATTAATACCTTTAACTGGCTGGTCGTCCAATGAGAAATCATCTATGTATAATAATTTAACAGAAAATCAACCACAGCATGGAATGCATATAACTCGATGCCAACTATAGCACCGCAGAAAATTTTCAAATCATGCTTATAAGATCTTTAAAGATCACCTAAATACTTTAGATGTGTTGGTTGTGAACCCTCACCATCCGTGAAATTATACAGAGGCTAACATAAACATATTAATTCATATGAATACAAAAAATAATATATTACATTAAATAGAATAGATTATTTTAGCCATATCTATGACCAAGCTTTATCCTTGACTTCATTTGGAAACTGTATCTACGAGAGTGGGTTGACATGAATGATTTTTGGGTATTAGGAAAGTGTCTCCCAAAATCTCTGACATTGCTGCCCTAATTTTTCAATCATTTGAATATCTTCATTATATTCCTCCATCAACTGCATGCAGAGGTTACATACCGCACTTGTTTGTGTACACCCCCACCCCGCCACCTATCATTATAAGTATCTATTGTGAATTAAAAACAAATATTTTATCAACACATTTTATGATGAAAATAAATAATGGTTTAAGCAATTGTTTGGTTGTATAAGTATACTTGTGGTAGTATGATCAATGGGAACTTCTAGATCTGTAGAAACTGAAGAAACACCCTATATAGGTGGATTTGGTCCCAATGTATGCTCTACAGGTATCAACTCTGGTGGAGAAGGAGTCAAAGAAGAAGGAATATAAAATGTCATGGAGAAGGAAGAAGAAGTAAAAGAAGATGGCTAGGATAGCTGGACGAATACCTAATGGGGAGTGGGAATCATCATTGAATATGGTACGATGGGAGAGGAGTCTTATATGTAAAGGTTGGTGAAAAATGGAAGGCCTAAATATCATGTGTGTACCTAATGACACACTAGTTTCCAAATGTGGGATGGATGGTATGTCAGTGTAAGGGGCATGGTCTATTCATGTACAACCACCAAATCATCTACAGATTTTACCCCCCCCCCCCCCCGTACGAACACTCTGAGTATTAGGACCACTACTAGGATACTCATCATTTAATTGAATCCTAGTTGATGTATCCTGCAATAATGTTTAAAAAAATTATTCACATGGAATTATATATTTTTAAATATATATATTTTAAATAAAATAATCACTACAGGCCCTGGTGGTGGATTACATAGCTCAATCATGCAACGATTTTTGTCCATGATCTTTTTTTTCACCTCTCTTCAATTGGTTTCATTTCCTACATTTGAAAAAAAACATGGAAGTGAATAGAAAAGGATAATAAATGTGTAACCCAAAAACCAAAATAAATGAAATCGAATAAGGGGATTCATTAAAAATTTTACTATCCATTGTTTTATTTGAGTTTGAACGTATGTATAATGAATTCAATAAATCGTACAAGATGCAATACCGAATTTTATTTTCTAGTTGGATGGTATTTTCTATGTGCCATCAATCTAATAAAATCATGGAAAATTGATTCTACCAGATTCATAAGGGTTAAAGCAGTTGTCAATATTAATGACAAATTTAATTTCATTAGCCCAAGTAGTTGATTCATATTTCAATAAATTTTTTAAAGTGGAATGAAACCCATCATGTTCATTACCTAGTAAAATGTTAAATAAGGGTCTTAGAGTTAAACTAAATTTATAAAAACCGCTGTTGAAGCATTTAATTGTTCACAAATCTAGAAATGTTGGTTTCAAATGTTTGAATAGATTTAAATTCCAAATTAGAAAATGAAATTGAAATAAAATTACAACAAATAAACATTGAAAATTTACATAAGGATCAAGTTAGATACAACATAATTTTAATCAATATTAAATCAACTAGAATAATACCAACCACTACTGGAAAATGGTCCTATAGCCACATTTTTTTGAGAAACTGTGGGTATAGGGTACCCCTATAGCCACAGTTTTAGAAAAATGTGGGTATATGGATAATAAGGGCACCTATACCCACAGTTTTGGAAAACCATGGGTATAGGTCATATATACTGACAGTTTTGGGAAAATCTGTGGGTATAGAATTTTTTTAAAGACCAATACGGATGGTTTTGTAAAACCGTGGGTATGGGGTTTTTTTGGAAGACCTCCACCCATGGTATTTCAAAAACGTGGTTATTGGTGTATTTTTCCTTTTGAAGACCTATACCCATGTTTTGGCCAAACCGTGGGTATAACTTTCCCACATTATGGCGGGGAAAAAAGTTACGTGAGGCAATAAAAATATTTAGCGAGAAACATTTTTGGATTAATATAATTACAAAAATACACAAATAAGTAAAAGTAATATATGTAAGTTGGTTGGTCAAGGATTTGTTGTTGTTAAAGGTGGTGATCTGTTCGTATCTCGGTGATTTTTTTTCTAATAAATTAGTTAATATTAATATAATTAAATAAGTATATGTATATATTAATAATATTTTTTCATCTTAGTTGGTCCGATGTTGTAACTTCCTCCAATCGGTCACAGGATCAATTCTTGAATTCTATATTTTTAGATAAGTGGTGATATTAATATATTAATATAAATATATATCTATATTAAGAACACGTGCTTAGCTCAGTTGGTCAGAGGAAGCGGAATTCTTGTGTGACGTCTATTGTTCGAATCCCGCAGAAACCTATTTTTTAGTGTATATGAATTATATTAACATATTAAAATAAATGTATTTGTATATACTAATAGCTGGTTTAGCTGGTTGGTCAGCCATGTGTTTTCAAGATGCAGGAGGCGCGAGATCGAATCTACCCAATGACAATTTTCATTATTTTTTATCTATGGTTTGAAAACCATAAAAACAGCATTATTCCACGCTATTTAGTTACTGTTCCCCTGGTTTAGTAAACTGTGGGTATAGGTGAGGACCTCTATTGCAATGACTTTCTAGCCAATGGTTCCCAAAACCGTGGGTATAGGCAATACCTACGGTTTTGGGGGCTTTACCCACTGTTTTGAACAGTGGGTATAGGCCGTTTTTTCCAGTAGTGAACCATAAAACCCAAGTCGAGGTAAACCAAAATAATTGAGAACATGAATGGATGACATTATATATTCCCCACCACAACTTCAGGTTCACAGCAAACTCTGAGAATTGAGCTATTGGAGTCATTAAAAGTAATAAATGGATTGATTACAATTTCAGTCGGGATGGTTTCAATTCCATCATAACCATCATCAAAAGTATGTATCAGAATTACTTCAATAATGACACCAAATTCAGGTCGAAGATGGTTATAGACATAAAAAACTAGTTTCTCAATTGATGAAAATACATATGGTTCATTGGTAGTAAGATTATAAGTCCTATCAATTACTCGAAATCCACAATCATTAATAAATGTTACATTCCTCATCAACGAATCAAACCTCTATAGTTTTATCATCATTACTCATCGATGAGAATAATAATCCAATATTATTGTTTTTTCAACGACTCCATAATAATATACATTTTCAAATTGCGGGATACTATATGATGAACTAGAATAATAGTATTTTGTGGAAGTAACCATAACACCATCATGTCTTTTTCTCATGTTCTTTTCTTTTTCCGGGATAATAAATCTATACACATTGATACCAATTGATTTAGAGTCATGAACCACTGTATTAGGACCAAAACCCAAAGCTGTTATATCCTTAAAGGCATAGTCAGAAGGAAAAATCAATACCTGAATAATTAATGAATATTAAACATAATTAATTATTGTTTTAATTATTTTAAACAGTAATATTATTACCTTCAATTTTAACCAAGAACAAAAATTAGTGCTATGAAAAGACTCTATCTTTATCAAAGATAAAGAACGATGCTTTCTATTTATAATCAATTTATGTTCCCTTTAGATAAAAATAGGAATAGTTTAATTGATATATATATATATATATATGACATACATATTCAATTTATTTGTATGATATAGTAATTGAAAAAAATAACAGTTGAACAAAAGTGTGTGATGTGGCACCTCCCACTCTTCAAGGCTTACAGTTGTCAATGTATATGATCCAATAATTCCTTTTGTTTGAGGAAGTGATGGAAAACTATGTTCAATTATCTCATACTATTCTACATCATTTCTCATTGTTCTATTCATTATTTTAGTAATTTCAGACAAATACATAGAGAAGAAATCAATACATTCTTGAACCAAGTGTTCATTAACGATAGAACCTTCAGGATGATTCATATTACAGACATAAGGCATTAATGTGTACATATTTCTATAATTTGGATACATCCAAAAAAATAAATAATTCCTCCAAGAAGTATTTCAGTTGGAATATGGATAGTCAAATTATAGCATGCATGTGAAAAATAATAGAGGAAATAATTTATCTAACTCAGACAAAATTAATGGGGAATCTACCAATATTTTTTTCAAGGAAGACATGGAATACTTCACAACACAAAGAAATATAAACAAACGGTGCAACTGAATAACATTCCCCTTGCGTTATTGAAAAAAATAACGAATTTCATTTAGAATCAACTCATACAAAAGGATATGATAATCAATAGTCTTCAAATATTTTAAATTCGACTCTCTTCTATTTTCTCATTTATATAGGTTGCTTGAATAGATATCAGGAAATTTAATAGTCTATAGTAATTTAAGAAATTGTTTATTCTGTTGGTGTCATCACATAAGAAGCACACTGAACATGCCAATTTATTTTTACTATTACATGTAGGATGCAATTGTGTCTAATTCCCTAATCCAGTAAGTCACTCTGAGACCATAAATAATCTTTTTTCATTCCCTTAACATTTAGAAGAATCAAAGGAAACATTTCACACATTTTTCAATGTGTGTTACGTCAAGAAATGATGTAACAAATTGGTTGACCAATAAGGAAAATCAAAGAAGATACTTCTCCTCTTACAAATGTAACACGTTTTAGTGGAATAATTCATTCTCTTTCTAGATTTATTTTGACACATGTAGAATGAAATAAATAAATTATTTCAATTCATTAAGCACATCAGTTCTAGACATACGCTGAGGTGGATTATCGGTCTCCATGGTATTGTCAAATCTTTGACGATTATTTCTATATGGATGGACCATTGGAAATAATGTTGATGTCCCATAAAACCAAAACTACAATGATGTTTCTGTCTTCTGGATCATGTATTCTTCATACAAACAGGACATGATATTTTTCCCTTCATTCTCCATCTAGACATCATTTCATAAGCAGGAAAATCATTGTTCATCCCCATAAGCGCAACACACATTTGAAATATGTCTTTCGAACATTCAGCATATTTGTGCACACCCACATCCCAACGAAGTTTCAACTCCTTTATTAAAGGTTGAATGTATACGTATATATCATTGCCGGGATCAGAAGGGCCATAAATGAGTATACTCATGAAAGTGAAAATATTTTTCATACACATCCATGGGAGAATATTATAAACCTGTATAAAAACTGGCCATGGGTTTTGTGATGTATGATCTGCTCAAATGGATTAAAACTGTCAAATGAACATTTAAAAATCAAATTATGCATGTCAGCAACAAAATAAGGATATCGAGCATCAAAATATCATCCATGAAAATCCATCAACATGGAGATCCAACTCATCATTAGTTTTCATTCTCTCAGTATCATTCCATCACATTTTTATTGATATTTTATCAGACATAAAAAGATTCTAGAGTTTGTGGATTAATGAAAATTGCCACATTACATTTTTTGGCACACAAGATGGTGTTCGATAAACTTTTGGATTCTAGTGGGATATACCACATTTTATACTATCATTTCATTCAACAGTTTCCTCCAAGAAAAAACTGCAATCTTTTGTGCAAACATGAATTTTGTTTCTTTAAAATCCAAGTTCCTAAACTCACTTCCATGCCTTATAGTGGTTTGAGGGAATATCTACATCATTTAGAAGTAATTCCTTTATGATGGTATGAATGTAATCGATAAAAGTATTATTAATCCCATACATATTTTTCCCGGGAGACAAACATATTAAAAATTATGGCTTTTTGTTTTACCACATTGTTGATATAATGGAGTCGTGGCAGCATCAATCAATTTTTCTCACCATGAAAACATCATCATATTCATTAGACTCATCAAGTGTGCACATATCAAAATCTTCATGGTTCGTAATTATTTCTTTTTCATGATGACAAATAAACAAAAACTGGTTATATAATAAATTCTCTAATCCAGTCCTCTCATTTGGATCCTTAGAAATTTGAGATTTCATTTTCTCCCCATAGTGATACCACACAGATTAGTTTTCTTGAATACCATATTTGGTTATGTGGTATATGACTTCATCATGGTTCAACCAAGGTCTTCAAACACAATTGTAACGTGGGAATTTTATGTCACAACTATCTTAATCATTGTGAAATGAAAAATATAAAATTATCTCTAAATTGTTTTGAAAATCGCTTGAAATCTAAAGAGATGCATATATCCATCTTCTATCCATTGGATAAAAAAAATTTATAATTCATTTCTTCAATATAAATTCAATACGATTAAAGTTTCGTCAAAAATATATTTAAGTAAACGAGAATTGTTCACATTATATGAAACCATAACTGACAAACTACTCTATATGAGAATTAGAATATAAAAGAAGAAAATAATATATTTATAACAATTATCATTGATGAACTATACATGTGTGTACAAGATCATGTACATATGTGGGGGAAAATTATTCATGAGTTGAGTAAATTTTAGATCGAAGAAATTTTATATTTTAGAAGATTAGTTGAGTGATCACATACACTGCCAAAGGGGGTGGTGGTGTCTAGGGTGGAACATGGTGTCTAGGGGTGGTGGGGATGTCCAGGGGGGTCAGGGGTGTCCAGGGGTGGGGGATGTCTAGGGGGTCAGGGTGTTTAGGTGGCGGGGTGTCCACATGGGTGGGTAAGGGGGCAGTCTAGGGGGAACAAGGTGTCTAGGGGGTGGGTGGGCTGTCCATGGGGGTTGAAGGGCTGTACGGGGGGGGGGGGGGTCAGGAATCCATGTGGTGGGGGCTATCCAAGGGGTACGGGGGTGTCCAAGGGGTTGAGAAGGCTGTCGATGGGGGTGGTGGGAATTTCTAGGGGGTCGGGGTTGTCCAGTGGGGTGGGGGGAATTCCAGTGGGTGGGGAGCTAACTAGGGGGCAGGAGGGGATGTTTAGTGGGTGCTTGGGGTGTCTAGAGTGGTGGGTGGGGCTATCAAAGAGGTGGGGTGGGCTGTCCACAGGGGTGGCAAGGCTATCTAGGGGGGTCAGGGGTGTCCAGGAGGGGGTGGGGGGGGGATTTTAGAGGGGTGGTATTGTACGGGGGAATGGGGGTGTCTGGGGTGGTGGGTGGGATTCTAAGGGTGGGAGGGCGGTCCACGTGGGTGGGGGATTTCCAGGGGTGTTCGGGGTGTCTACGGGGGTGGGCGGGCTGTCCACGGGGGTTGCAGTGCAGTCCAGGGAAGGTTGCGGGTGTCCAGTGGATGTGGGGGGGGGGGGCTTTCAGGGGGGCTATCTATAGGGGTACCGGGTGTCAAATGGTGTGGACGGGTCGTATAGGAGGGTGGAGGGAAAATCCAGGGGTACAGGGCATCTAGGGGGGTGGGCGGGCTGTCTATGGGGGGGGAGGTCTGTCCATGGGGGTGGCAGGGCTGTCCTGGGTGGTGGGGTTATCCAGGGGTGGGAGGTCCAGGGGGGGGGGTTTCCACCCCCAAACTAGGGTCGTAAAATCCAATTTCTATCCAATTGTAGCATGATTTCAAGCCTATTATTGATTTCTGAGAAGACTGTTGGTGTGAAACAATAATATCATACATATAAATAACAACACACCCAATTATAAAGACACCACCAAATATCATATGTGGATCAGATTTTATGATCCATATATAGATGGGACACTACACATGGGTGTATGAGTCTTGTTATATCATTAGGTGATATGGGGTTATACTAATGTTAAATTTGTTTGAGATCAATATGGATAGTGGATAAGAACATGAGTGAGATTTCATTGTAGATACCACAACTTCTTGGAAGGGTAAGAGTGAGTGCTGGTATGGAACTTCAATAAAATTCATAACGTGTAAAAGAAAATATACATTTTTTATAAGTCATTCCTATTTTTTCCATATAGTATTAGACTGGACAACTGAACCCCTTCTTGGACATCCCACACTGGCCCCCCCTCAACCCTACAGCCCCCTACCCCCTACAACCCCCACCCAGATAGCCCCCACCCCACCTGGACTCCCCCAACCACACCTGGAAAGCCCACCCTCTACTCCTTGGACAACCCACACCCCCTCACCCACTAGGACAACCCACCACTACCCCCTTGGATATCCCACCCCCTAACAGCCCACACCCCTCCCCCACATGGATAGCCCACGCACCACCACCCCTAGAGATCCCACCCCACTCCCTGGACCACCCACTACCCCCATGCAGCCCCTTAGCCCCTCCCCCACTACCCCCTTGACAGCACACCCCCACCCACCACCTAGATAACACACGCCTCCCCCCACTAGACACCCCCATCTTGTCCAAATCATACCCACCTCCCCCACCAAGATATCCCACCCACCCAACCCCACTGGATAGCTAACACCCCTCCTAGGACAACCCACACCCCCTCCCCTGTAGCCTGCCCCCACCCCCCTCGATATCCCCACCCCCCACAGCCACTTGGACATCCACCCCTCCCCCCACATGGACATCCCTCCCCCACCTAGAAATCCCCCCACCCACACTAGGACAACCCCCCCCCCCCCCACCCACCTGGACAACCCCCACTCCACACCTAGTTCGACCCCCCCCCCCCCCTTCCATGGACACCCCACACCCCCTACCCCCACTGCACATCCCACCCCCAACCCTCGATATAGCCTACCCCACTGAACATGACACACACCACCCCCACCTAGACAGCCCACCCCCACCATCCCTAGACATCCCACCCCACTAGGACACCCCACACCCCCTCCCCCACTAGGACACCCCACCCTGAACCCCCTTTACAGCCCACACCCCACCTTGTGTAGCATATACCCCCCTCCCCACACCCCTATAGCCCCTACCCCCTACACCCCCTACCCCCTGAACAATCCACCCCCACCTGCATAGCTACCCCCACAACATGAATAGCCCCTAAATCTCATATAACCCCCTTAGGGAAATTTTATTTAAAATATTTTTATTCATTAATAAAGGAAAACCATCATGCATTGTCCATTTTATTCCAATCAACTCTTTCAATTTATCAAAACATGAAAAAGTACATTTATCAAAATATGACAAACAAAATTTATCAAAACATGAAAAATTAAATTTATAAGACTCTATGGGTCACCTAGGAAATGTCATTGGTGTAAGCGGAAATCAACTACATTGTTAATTCCAATTCAAAAATTGGGACAACCACTTAGCATGTGTGGTGGTGTCTAGGATGTGTGGTGCTGTCCAAGGTGGGATATTTAGGGGGGGCTGTCCAAGGGGTGGAGGGTGTCCAGGGGGGGTGTCTAGGGGGTGGTGTGGGGCTGTCCAAGGGGGTGGGGGTGAGTGTCCAGGGGGTTGGGGGGGCTGTCCATTGGGGGTGAGGGTGTCCATGGAGGTTGGGGTGGGGGTGTCCAGTGGGGTGGTGGTGTCTAAGGGATGGGGTAGAGGGGGTTTTCCAAAGGGTGAGGGGTGTACAAGGTGGTGGGGTGTCTGGGGGGGGGCTACCATGGGGGTATATGTGTGTCTAGAGAGGGTGAGGGTGAGGGTGACCCTGAATTTGGGGGTGCAGGGGGCGGGGGATAGTCCAATGGGGGGTGCAGGGGTGGGGGTTGTCTAGGGGGGTGAGAGGTGTCCAGGGGGTGGGTTGGGGGTGTTAAAGGGTGGAAATACCCATATAGTACCATAAAAATTACCTATACCTAGTCTATCCAACAACAAAATATCAATCCATCACCCAACCAACAGCCAATTCATCCTCGATATCATTACCGTTGCCATTAATCTTTGAACAAAAACTATAAATAAGAAATTCAAAAATAATTTTCAACTATACTAAATTCCATATAAATTACTATATCATCCCAATAAACAAACCCATTACCATGTTTGAAGAGTATAAAAAAAACAGAAAACAAATCAATGGGTTCGGTATGCCACAGACCGTAGGAACACAAATTTAGCCCAAATCAAAACAGAAAACAGAAAAATAATAGAGGGAGAAAATTAAAACTAAGGTAAAACATACTAAATTGATGTATAGAAATAAAAAATGATTTATTTTAGATGGATATATGGCAACATAGAGTTTCAAGTCTGAAAAAACTTCAAGAGTATCATTGGATTAAGGTCTGTAAGTTCTGCAATCGGGCTGAGGGGTGCTATGTATTTAGAGGAAAACAATCCCAACGGTTTTTTAAAACCAATGGGAAGGCATCTATTTTACAAATATTTATTAAAACCACTACTATATGTTAGATAATGTAACTATTTCCCAATGGTTTCATCAAACTTTTGGGAAATCATAACTATATTAACACATTGCCAACGGTTTGATCAAAAGGTAGGCATTTGTTTCCCTTTTTTCTGTATACCGACGGTTTTGTCAAATTGTCTGTATATATTTTTTTGGAAAACCAAAATTTCTAGTATTGTATGAAACCTATTTCCTTTTAGAGGTTTATGACATTATAAAATGTTTATGAAAATTACTTCTATTCATGGATTATTCTACGATTAAATAATTAGGAATCCTATCTCTTTTCCTTATGTTATGATATGATAAAATTATAATGATAGCAATTTAATTTAATGGGTTATAATTTGATGGTTGTTAACCAAATCTCATTTTATGGTCAATGAAATGATTATTATTTAGTTATCTTGTGGCACAAATTTTTATGATTTCATTATATGATGAGTGGGGCCTATATCTCCCTCCAATTAATTGGGTAAGGAATAATATCTCTGGAAATATACATGGATTGAATATGGAGCGGAACCACTATAGTATGCGAATTGTTTTTGAAAATATGGTCTTGGGAATGAACATTGAATAAAAAAATGCTCTTTTAAGTGAACCATGAAAATTAATAAGGTCTTGGGAGTCATCCTTGACTACTAAGATAGTTTGGGAAGTGAACACATTTCACTATGGTATCCTCAATAGTGATCTTAGTCTATTATGGAAATAATTTCATATGTAAAGGTTTCAGCAACAAGTTGATGTCTTATTACAATGTTATGTTCTCATGGATTAGGATCCTGATTCCCTTATAATTTATTTATTATGATATATGAATAATTATTCAAGGAATCATTTGTATGATATTTGGTGTACGGGTTATGATCATTAAATTCTAGTATCAGGTTCTCATAGTATTAGGTTCTCAAAAACATATGTTTATGTGATTCTTACATATATCCTTTAGTTAACCTTACATAGCATATAACCTCACCCTTTATTATGTTTCCTTTACCAAGGAAAAGAAGAAAGGTATTACTCTTGATTAATTAATTGGAAGGACATTTTGGGATTAATTGAAGATCAATCTATAGTTTATAATAATGTGTTCCTTATTTCCAAAGGCACTATAATTTTATGGTCCACAGGCATGTACTTTTATAATGAACTAACATTTCATCTAAAATGTTTTAATACACATGAATTACAAGAGTGGTTTTTTATTATTTTTATAAAAGGAATTGTTTAGTCCAAAATTGGAAACAATGAGGTGAAAATTTTAGTGAGTTGCATATGGATATTTTTATGGATATGTCTAGGTATCTCACTAAGGATATGTATAAGGATGAATGAATTCATATGAAAATGTTCTAGGATTTTGGTAAATTATATAGTGAGTATTTTCCAAGAAATAAATCCTATTATAGATTCTACAAGTTATAGTTTCACTAGAAAATTTTCTCCTATGTCGAACAACATCGGAAACACAGTATTGTGCTAGACTCGATCAAGAATTAGTGTATAAAAAGTGGACTTACTACACATTTAGTTCAACACTCATAGGGGGATATGATTTATAAATTCTCAATTATAAACCGTTAAGAGGGATTTAAATTGATAATGGGTAGAGAATATGATTCAAGTATAAAAACATTAATAACCTAGATGAATTTAAAGGGTTGAATTATTATAAAGGGGGTTATAAAAAACACCCCGAGTTTTATTGAATTATTTATTCAAATAATTTATGTATCCCTGATCGATTTCGTTACATTATACACCATTTAGAGCTTTCTATATATGAAAACCCATGTTAAACTGGAACTATGCAGAAAATTATGTCAAGATTACATCAAATGTAATGTTAAATTTGGATTCTACGACACACAATTCTGAATTTCTCTCCTACCACATGTGTAACAACCCAAGCCTAGAAGCTAAGATATGTAGCATAGAATTATTACCTTGTAATGCTTACATGGAATCAAATACCAATGGAAAATTGGTTTAGTAGTTTTAAAGAAAATTATTAATAAAACGTTACCCACATTACATTTGGAAATGAAAAATAAAACATGACATATAATAAAATGAAAAAATTGAACCCAATAAAATCATTCAAAGGATTCCCCTTCATAAAATGGTGATATGATAAAAATTATGATGCGATAGCATGATGAGTAATGATAAATAATTTAGAATCTTTAATGAATGATGTATTATAATTAGCATGTAAATGTAAATAACCGAACACATGTTCCTTCAAAATATATGGATATAGAAAAACCTATATGGAATGGTAAATTGATGAAACATAGTGTATTTAATCAATAAATTAAGAATTAAATGATTCTATATATAATGTTTATGAAAAAATACCACGGATAATAATAATAATTGAAACTTGAATTATTTAAATTCTTAATTATTGTATTTCATGTTTCTTAGGTACGTTGTCAATTTACCATCAATACCGTTCAGGAGAAGATTTAGAATATTAGGTGGAAACCAATCTAATTTTTTCAACTTAATCATCAAATGAGGCTACTGATGCATTAATGAAATTAAATTAATTTTTTAACATCCCATGATATACAAGTACAAATAATGCATTATATTTCTAAAAATTGATTCAATTTAGGAATAATCTAGCTTCTCAAATATCCATATAGAGTCAAATATAAGGAATTACCAGTATTTTCATAGCCAATAAAATAAATATCAAGTACACAAAACGTGAAAATTAGGTATATATATCATATATTTTTATTAAAACTATCATTAATACAATCCATGGAATGTGTGAATGAATCACATCACTTTGAGGAGGTGGAAATCCACATGTCTACAAAGATGATATCATATTCCCAAAAATTTAAATGCATGAATTTATATGAAAAACAAAAATTATATAGTAATAATGGCATTATTAATATCAGATTTATCATATTAAATATATATTTAACTCATTGTTACCATCCTGGAATGATCACAATGGATGAATGGATGTCATTTATTTTCCATGTAGTAGTCAGTCGTACCCACAAATGATGAATGTATATCCCATTTGATGGAGGTGTTTCAGAGTGTAGGGAGTACCCTTATCATAAATAATAAAAAAATATTATTTATAGTAATGTATTAATATAATATTTAAATAAAAAATAACGAAGTATTGGATAAATAAATAAAACAAAACTGATCGTTGAAAAATTATAACTTAGTTTTGGTTAACTCCTTTTTGATTATAACAAAATACATCCATGATCTTATTTCTACCCATCATATGGCTTCTATGATTAGTGGAGATATTTATTAGAGATATTTTTTAGTGTATGGATGATTAAAATGTCATTATTGGTGTGAATAAGTTTTTGGGGTGAGCATTTTTTAATAGTGTATGGGGAGTGGCATTAATGTAAATATTAATAGGTAAATCCCATTGAGAGGTCTACCTTAAATATTTCACCCCAAATTATTATCCAAATTAATTATATCTGATATAATGGGAGATAAAAAGAATTAAATGTATTCTATATAACATTATAGGTCATGTTTCACATTATTTTATGGTTTACTCCCATGATATTATATTTTTTATCTCAATCACAGTAAATAAATTTATTTACATTCACAAGTATTTTTTCAAAAATACTAAATTAAAAAAATTATTAATTATTAGTTTTTTCCATTCCTTAATTAAAATCCTTCTTTTAACTTTCAGATAACATTATCAGAAGAAATAAATTTAAATTTAATCACAAAGACGGGATGAGAATCCATGTTTTTATAGAAAAAATGACTAAATGGTTAAGGATTTTTCATATCCATTATCTAAGTGAAAATGATTCTAAAAAAACCGGAATAATTCATTTATAATTGACTTAACCAGAATTAAAAAAAATAAAAATATTTTATGCTTATAAATATATTAGATGAAATTTTATTCTCAATTAAAATTTAGATTTTTCACTATTTTAAAATAAAACTTCTTCAAAAAATACAAAAAATTTACCATAACATAATTATGAAATTTTTCTTTAAAAAATATTTTAATATTGAAATATAATATTTATAATATTGGATATTTTTTATTAAATCTAATACTCCAATAAATCTTAGAAATATTACAATTAGAAAAATAGAGTTTCTAATGTTTGAAATCAGGGTCGTTCAAATAATTTTCCTATAAAACACATTAGATGAATGTAAAAATATTTTATTTGTTATATAACATATATAATTAATATATAAATTCTAAAAAATATTACAATTTTATTATATAAGAAAAACATTTTTAAATACTCTTTTATTTAATCTCGGTGTTTCATGGATTATAAGAAATCCATGTTTTTTATTCAAATGGTATAATATTTTAATGTCTTGAGGTGATAAATTTATCCTTCTTACATGAACTGATTCTAAAAAATTTTGGTGTCCTTAACATCTAAAAATATGTATGTATTTCTCTAACATAGTATCCACTGGTTCCCATGATTCTTTGTTCATTATGTGATTTCTCTGGAGCACCTTAACCATACATGTCATTGGAATTCTGAACACATGATCTATATTTTCTAGAATTTTGATGTGTTTTTCACATTAAAAAAGATCATGTTCCAACTATATTTCATCATGGGTGAGAACTTGTTTTGGGTTTGGCATTAACTTCATTTAAAGATATATATTGAAGAAAAAAATTTCTATGGAGAGATTTGAGATCATTTCCAAATGATATAAACAATTACAATTATTTATTGAATATACAAGTGTTCAAAGTACAAGGGGATCAGTTTACCTTTCTTATCATACTTAATAACACAAATACATGGAGTTTATTCCAAGAAAATATGATCTATCATTTGTAACCCTAAATCCTTCCTCTAATTATAGATATAACTATTTTCAACATCTGTCTAATTTAGCATGATCATTAATTTAATTTAGAATTGTAATAATCTCATCAGATAATATTTGTCCTATGAGAATCCCTTAACTATCTTCATCTGAACGTGTTTGAGTATGAAAACTATTTCTATATAATGCTTCATATGACACCATTTAAATACTCAAATGCAAACAATTATTATATGAATACTCTACCAATGGTATGTAATAATTCCCCATACTAGGAAAATACATTAATAATTAATTCAATATATCTTCCATTTATTGAGTTATTATTTTAGACTATCCATCAATTTATGGTTTTCTAGAAGTGCCCATAAAAGTCTTGTTATTAAGAT
Organism: Viscum album; assembly: GCA_963277665.1. Lineage (NCBI taxonomy): Eukaryota > Viridiplantae > Streptophyta > Magnoliopsida > Santalales > Viscaceae > Viscum > Viscum album. The sequence goes on from OY728127.1 coordinate 817,247,738, forward strand.
CCTTATTAATACTAATCAATTTTTTTTGTAATGATTGTATAATGACATGAAAAAATGGATATAGGTTCTCTATTAAGTCTTAAAATATCATTAATATAGAGCATTCCAAGGAAATCTGGATGTAAATTATTTCTTATAGTAATGAAATTTGTAGGTTTGGTTAGGTGATCAATAATAACCCATATTACATCATTCAATCTAGGGGCCTTATGTAACCCCAATATAATATCTACAGTAATGACATTCCATTCCAACACATAATTTCAGAGAGGTCTCATGTCTTATATAGGATTATGCCTCACATATTTAAAATTTTTTAAATACAAAACACATGGACACATAATCAGTAATTTCCCACTTCATGCTATCCAAAAAAAATGTTCACTCATGTACCTATAAATTATTATTCTATCGAAGTTCATAATGAAATTTTATATATGAGTATCACCAACCAATTACGTTTAAGTATAGTGATATATGGAACACCTAATATCTTTCCAAATTATAGGACACTGTCTTCCCAATTGAAATATAATAAGTTCCCATCACTCATGACTTTCATTTTCTTCTGAAAGTCTTCACCATCATATTGAAAATAATTATCAACTCTACTAAATTTTGGTTTTAAATAATTTGATAATTTATTTTTGTCTCCCCTTCCAGTGAAATTATTATATCCATATTTACCGTATACATGAATATTGTATCTTTCTCAATCCTTATTTGTGTAAGAAATCCATGCTCCATACTACTAAATTCATATATATCCTTATATTCATTTCTACGATTGAAGTGTATTGATGAATCATCATCATTGAGTAGTTAAACCAATCTACTCTGTCTGATATTGAGATATTTCTATGAAAATAGGTATTTCAGGCTTCTATGATCCATATATATCACACATATTTCACCACATTGATTATTTCTCCAAATTTTCAAAGTGAGGAGTAAAACTATTATGTTGAGAAAATGGGTTGGACAGTTTTATTGATGACTCTTAAATTTCTTGGATTCATATGAAATATCATTATAATTTTCTATTAGGACCCAACAATGTACCTCATTCGATGCAGTACTATATATAAAAAACCTAACACATTCAAATGGTATGGTAAAAAATCAAGGTAATTAACCATTCTCCTCTTTAGTACATCAATACATTCGTTACATTCCCTATTATAAATAAATTTATTCTCTTTAAATATAATATTGGTTAATGGTTTATCTATTAAATAATAATTTTAAACAAATCATTTATAGTAATGAGTCAAACTTATTTAACAACATAAATCATCTATATTTGTTGGTGTAGGCCATTACCTATATTCCTTTGTCATATTAAGATCAAATTATATTCCATCCTTGGAGATAATATTTCACAATATGAAGCTTCTTTCATTCAATATTCAAACATACTAAATTAACCATAAAACAATTTCATTAAATAATTCTTAATAATTACATACATGTGATTCTAATTATCCCCATATAATATAGTATATACCAGAATATACTTAATGAATACCACAACATAATCATAAATTTATTCCAAAAGTACTCCATCCATTATGTATAAAAGCCATAGGATGAATTATTTAATCCAAATGGAATTACTAGAGAATTTTAATGTCCATACCTCATCCATGAAGCCATCTTCTAGATGCATTCCTTATTTACTCGCAATTGGTGATTCCTATAATGAAGTGAATTATTTGAAAAATATTAGGCTCCATGAATTAGATCTTACAATTCATCAATACAGGGTATATGATAATTTTTATTTATTATAATATCATTTATTTTCCTATAACAATTGAATAACCTCATGGATCAATAAATCTTTTTATCCAAGAGAATTGTATCTCCCTATGGTGAAACACATGGAAAAGTAAATAATTTTTAACCCGAATCATATATTAGTTTCATTAACTCCACTAATTCTATATTTTCCATTATATAGGGAGTATTTGATATTGTACTTTTATGGGGGATTGAATCCACGAAATATTCAACTTTAGACTCTATGGGATGTACAGCTATCTTTGGAGTAAATACATAAATTCATTCCCATTAAATTGGTATATCCTCATTTTTATTATATTATTCTTCATCATAGAATATTTTTTATTTTTTTAAATAATAATTTCATTTAGTATATCTAATGGGGGTTGATCTAGATGATTATTCAACATTGATGTTTTTGAAATAATGATATGGAATGCTCTATCTTCCACGCAAACCATATTTTCATTCTTCAAAATATAATTTTTTTTCTTCATATTTAATATGAAAATCCTTATAAATATTTATTAAGAGGAAAACCATTTGTGTGGTATTATGGTATGAAAATATTCCACTTATATGTGTCATAATTGGTACTTCCTGGAAAATCTTTGTTGGGGAAATACATCCAATATTAGTTTTTACTGACAACTCCATTATAAAATCAAATAATAAATGTCTCATTTACATGGTAAAATAGGTAGATATAAAAGAATGTGATGATAAATAATCAAATAAAAAAAATAAATTTTAAATATAGAATTAATTAATTTAAAACCGCATTTTTTTCTAAGACTCAGAAGTAGTGATTGCATAAGCCTACCCATATCCCATTAGAGTATTCTATGGTATATTCCCTTGAAGAATGTGGAACTAATTTTCATAGGTCCACATATCCTTAAAGATAAAAAAGTTGATTGATGTGTTTTACTTTTTCTATTGGATTCCATGATGATATGACCCTTTTAAACTCATATAGAATCCTCCCATGCATTTCAAAAAAAATTTGGGGGACTCATTCCATAGTTCTCAAATGATGGAAATTCCATCAACTTCTTCATTGAGTCATTCGCTTTATATTAGTGTTAAAATGAACAATTATTTTCTTGATTCTCCCTTAATATATTGATTCAAAAAATTCCTTCTCCATTTTTATGGAGCATAAATCATTTTCAACATATGATGGAAAATTGTTGGAGACTTCTTCCCTTCGAAACTATGGATTAATCCCTTCAAAAAATGTTATTAATATTTCACTCTGTGTTTTGTACATAATTCGTAGTATTTATAGCTAAACTGTGAAGGGACTCCCTATAACCTAAAGCATTTTATTCATCCATTTTCTCTAAGCAATGAAACTTTATCTATATCTCATATTATTATTAACAAGGGAAAATTTTATCAATGAATGTATCATTTAATATTCTCAATTCCTAGAGTTCAATTTACTCTTACTCACTATTATTGTAGATCATGGTCCACCATTGATTAGCTTAACCCTATAGATAATAGACAACTAGTGTAATCTTTACTTATTCATTTAATCCCATAGTTTCAAATATTTTCACATGAGATATCATCCACTACTCAGAAACTACTATTTTACTAGTCCATCAAAATTATGGGGGCCTTGATCCCATAAAGTGATCTAGCATATGATATTTTCATTGGAAAATTGGATACTCCATTTTGGAACGATTATTTTTCTTTACCCGATTAAGCTTCCCTAATATGGAAATAATTTTTGGTATTACAATATAATAAATTTTTGTTTCCTTGGTTGCGAAATATCTACATTGGATACAACTATTGATAAACATCTTTCTACGATGTCACAATTCTTAAAAATAGAATACAATCAAATACATCCAAACTATATAAATCATAATTCATAATCCAATAACTAATTTTATACGTAATATAAGCTAAAATTATTATTCATATATAATATCATAATGCTAGATATTGTTTTATTGAGTTTTTAATCTATACATATCCTAATTTTATAGCTTAGGATAATTTTATAAAATATATGTTTTTTAAAATCTAGTTGCAATAGTTTCGACTAAACCATCTTTTATTATAGATATAACAACATGAACTTAGAATCATGGATCCAGTACCATAAATTATTAAATCCTAATTATTAAATGGTATCACTTCCCAAAGGAAAAATTAGTTTAGAATTTTTGAATACCATATTAGATATTATGTCCATATAATATTGGGAAACTAAAAATAAAACATGATATATAACAAAAAAAAATGAAAACCATACATGAAACTCATTCAATGTATTCCTCTTTATAATCTCGTGAAAGGATGAAAAAATAAGAGTGATCTCAAATGATCACGAAGGGTCAGTAAAAATGAAGATCTAAAAAATCATTGGTCATAATAAACATGTAAATTTATATAATTTAGCACACGTGACATTTAAATATCATGATAAGACAAAATCAGAATGGAAAGTTATATAACATAAACACATTCATTTTAATCAATAAAATGTTAATGAAATGACTACAATGATAATTTTCATTGAAAAAATATCAAGGATAATAATAATAATAATTTAATTATAAACAATTTAATTGATTAATTATTTTATTTCATGTTTCATAATTCCGTCGTACCTTTACCTTCCAGACTATTCACAGGGCGTTTTAGCTTATTGGGTATATACCCATTAGATTTTCCAACAGCCTCATATCAACAGACCACTGATCAATTGAGGGTATTATAGTAAACGATACCCAACCCATGATGTTCCATTATAATAAAACATTATATATCAAATAATCAATTTAAATTCTTGATAATATTTCCACATCAATTTTTTTATTCTATTAAAGATACAGATTTACCAATTATTTCCCAGTTAATCAACTTACTTTTATGTACAAACCATATGCAAACATGGAATATAGTTTTGGAAGTAATACTACCCATCACATAATTGTATGGATATCTAAAATAAATTTTATGTATAATTGAAAATGTTCATAATTATGAGGTTGATTTAATATAATGATAGCAATCCAAAAAAATGTGAGATTGAAAACAGAACATTGTAAACATGGTAATTATCAATTAAAAACACCATAAATGGAATAATTAAAATTATCAGATAGGATACCATAATATACATGTGAATAGTGATATAAAATGTCAAATGGGATGTATATAAACAACATTAAGGTGTATTGTTTCATAATAAAAATGATGATCAACATAATGTTAATTGAGTTGAATTCCTTCACTATAAACATAATTTATGTTTAACTATATTTAAACTCGTATATAATGTTTTAAAAAATATTAATAACATATTTCGGAACCATATTAATATTTATGACCCATATATAATTATATTATATATTTTTATTATCTGTTTGTTTGTAATCATTCATTATTTTACTATTTCAGGTATTAATTTCCATGTTTCTTGATTTTGCTTTGGTATTTTATTTGTCATATTTAATTAGATATATATTTTATAATATTTATTATGTAAAACGTTATTTAAATATTATATATGTGTATTATATGTTTATTTATAAAAATACATATATTTTTAATATAGGAAATGTAATTCAACTTTTAGAGAGATAATAAGCTGTATGTAAGCATGAATACTGATTTGATTTCCTAGTCCTATAGAAAATTATGTTATATATATATTTTTATAATCATTAAAATATCATATTTATGTTATATATAAATAAAATATTCTATAAAAATACATCGTTAATATATTCCATTTAATTTTTCAATGAATCACATAGCATTGAGGAGGCGGTAGTATATACATCCTCAAAATGATTTTATCGTTTTCCCACAAATTGAATGTATGAAAGGTATATGTTATATAGAAATAAAAAAAGAATAATGAAATTATGCATTACATATATATCATATATATTTTATAATTCCATTTTCATCGTCATCCTTGAATGGTTAAAATGGAAGAATGAATGACATCAGTTTTCCTGTAGGTACCCCGTTGTACAGACGAATGAGAATTATGTTTCTCATTTGATGGATGTTAGTTTGAGTGTAGGTATTACAATTAGAATAAAATATATATTTAGGATACTAATGATATTATATATTAATTAAAGAAAGAAAATTAATTGCTAGAGAATGAAATGAAACAAAAGTGATCATTGATGAACATTAATAATTATTCTCAAAACTACTTTTGGATTATACTCAATGATTTACATAGATTTAATTATGAAGGAAAAATATAGTCTATATTATTAGGTTAGGGAATTTTGGGAGCTATTTTTGGAGTTATTGGATGATCCAAAGTTCATAAGATGTTTAAATAAGTGGTAGGGTTGAGTGCCTTTTCCAGTGTAGGAGGAGGGCCATTATTATAAATATAAAAAGGAAACCACCATTTAGAGGTATACCATACATGATGTCCTTAAAATAATAATTCAAACTAGAGATAAAAGTGTAAATGGTATATTTATATGCATAAAATGTAATTTTTACTGGTTTCAAGGTCAATTTGGCCCTTATGTTTATGGTTTTGTTCCTTCTTAGGATAATTATAATCTCAATCTATGTAAGGAATTTAAATTAATTTCACTAATATTTTTGGTATGAAACAGATATAAAGATAAATTAATATAAAAAATATGATGCATCTAAATATGGAATGCATTTATCTAAATTTTAATCCTACAAGTGTCATAAAATAATTTAAATGTATTCCAACAAACGCGATTGTAAAATTGGTATCTAATGTAAAAATCATCAAATGATTGATATGTTTTTATATCCAATTTCAATGTGGAAATGGATTCATATAATTAAAATTTGATTAATATATTTTTAATATATCTAACATGACATTAAATCGAATTATAATGTAATTTCAAATTACAAATAAATTAAGAATAATATGTTTTTTTAATGAAAATTTAGTATTTTCGGTATTCTCCAAAAAACGGAACATCTCATAAAAATATAAGAAATTTAATCTAACCTAATGTTGAATTTTTATTTCAAAAATAAATTTCATTTTGAAAAATAGAAATTGTAAAATTATAAATATTTGGTCTTAAAAGATGTTTTCCATTAAATGGTTGAGAAAATTCCATTTGAAAAATATTGGGTTTTTTGTATAAAATTAGGTTTGTTATTACCTTATGCCTAATTAATATATTGGAACAAAGTTTAAATAATTTATTGGATATATATAATAAAATTGTACAATTAAAATTATCCAATGATTTATTATTTAATTAACCATGTTAAAAATTATGAAATAGTATTTTTTAGACTTGGAGTTGCATGCATTGCAAGAAATCCACCACATTAAATTTATTATACAAGAAAAATATTGTAACGCCTTGGGATGCTACTACATGAAACACTATGTTTAAACCAAGCATGAAATACAATTATTATCATTTTTATGAACTATCCTTTGGAATTTATGGTATAAATATGATTAAATAAATTATTAAAATATGGTTTATACATCTAAATAAATTTAATTACTTGGGAACCATTCAATTAGAAATGAATGAAATAACTATATGAATATAATGAAATTCGTTCTGTGAAATATTATTTTTCTATAAAAAAACATTTTTTATCTCAAAAAATTAAATATCAGATTATGATTAATGATTTTAATGGAATATATATATATATAATATTCAATCATCTATCAATAATTCACATTATATGTCTTATAGACAATATATAAAATTTTTAATTTTATCCATAAGAAAGTGTATTTTTGTTAAAATTTATCATAAAAATTTTTACTGTTCAACCAATTTTAAAAATAAATTATGAAAAATTCATTAATACTATTTGAAAAAGGAATATTCTCTATTTTTTCCTTATTCTGAAATATTTTGTTTTTTCTGATTAATGATAATTATAGAATTTTATTTAAAACTCCCTTTTCATTGAATTTATTTATATTTATATATTTTAACTAAATAATTTTAAATATATAATGAATAGAATTTTACATCAATTAAACTAATTTAGCTCATTTTAATTACTTTAAAATTGATAATGGATAATAAAAAATTCAAAATTTTGATAATATTCACATTTAAAAGTCATTGTTACGTCTCATATGTGGGACTAATTTTAAATTAATTCCTACAACATCTATGTATCGAATTGGGAAAAATGGATTATATATTTGAAATTATAATAATTTATAACATCATATAAATCCAAAAAAATGACCAATTTTGTTAGTGAAATATTAAAAACATTATTCATGACAATTATGAGAAAAACAAGCATATATAAAGACTAAACATTGAACATAATCTGAAAAATGTCTTATAAACTTATCCAAAGCCCATTTTATGATAATATTTGGTTATATTTAGCCGTATTTTATAATTTCATAAGTTTGGGGGAAACATTACATGGAATTGGATCCACATATTAATTTTTTTATTGAAAATGACACAAAATATAACATTATACCATTTAAATTCAATAATGAATTGGGATCGGAAAATGCAACATAGGTTTGGTAAATAATATTATTTTTGAATATTCATTATTTTTATAAAAATACTTTATTTTTATTCTTTAGTTAAGATATAATTACATTAAATGAGTATGAAACGCTTATGGAAGAATTATTTTGCTAATAATTTAATAAATCATTCTGGAATAATATATTAAAAGTGAAATAAAATAAATTAATTATTGTGTTAAATTAATTTTACGATTAATATAACCTATAAAAAGGTTATAATATAATAAATTATAATTTCATTATTTTATTTACTCATTAAATTTCTGTTAAATGAATAATGTCCAAGTTGGCATTAATGCTAATTTATAAAAAATGATATTTTATTTACTTATATAAATTACTAAATAATCCATAATCTATCAATTTATTTTAAATTTGTTTTTTAAATTTTATAAATGGTCCAATAATGGACCATTTTTTATATTATAATGACTATTCACTATTAAATACAAGAAACTCAGTTATAATGGTTATTGTTTATGTGTTTTTTATTGTTATAAGAGATTATGTTAAAGCTAGTTTCTAACACATGTTGTATTTATATTTAATAATTTATATATCATATTTTAGAATCAGTAAATAAAAATTTTCTATTTATTATCACTTAGTTTAGTAATAATGGGTATATTACTGTTGATAGAAATTAGTTTTCGTAATGATAAAAAAATGGTAAAATAAGGAAAATGAGCAGTTAAGAAACAAAATGCTTCAAACATTTATATTATCATATTTTGGGGTTATGGATCGACCATGTAATCCCTTTACAGATTTAATTATTTGTTCTGGATCATCTTGAGATAAGAATTACCTCTCAATTGTGATTACTTTTTGATTATTTAAAAGAATTTCACTCCTCAAATATAAAATGGAATTCATTCACCCTGATATTTCACAGCAGTCAATCCATTCATCTTGACTAACAACTGACGAAATAAATTCCAAACATCCCTACCGTATTAATAGAATCATTATTTTGGTGTAAAAGAAAACCAATGCATCACTATGATGAAAACAAATTGTAGAAACCCAAAAATATTATTATGTTTTTTTTCATTCTCAAACCCAATAAATTTATTTATATCATTATTATATAAAAAATAATTATCTTAAATATAAATTCAGGTATTTATGTTAAATTTATTATCTAAAACTAAAAAATCTCCCATCGACTATGCTACAAAATCATTGTTCATGTGTAATGTGGTCAACCGCCTTCTGAACGGATGTCATTCATTTTTCTATTACCACCATAAATGGTTTTGTATAATAATGAAAATATCGTATAACAATTATATATATGAAACTAATGACATTATAATTAAATTTTGAATAATTCTATCACACATATTATCATGTTTTTTATCATATGGAAATATGATAATGTCATTCACATGTATACTGGACTACCATTTCGCGAATCGGTGTGATTCATTCACATATTACATATAATTTATTATGGATGGGTTTATTTAAAATAGATATAAAATATATAATATTTCTACTCTTTGGAATATATATATATATATATCATTTAATTTCTTTCATTCGACGTGAAAATAAATCAAAAACATTGTTTATGGGTATATATGATATAACATCACAATGAATAGTGTACTTCATTTACAATCACTATATATCATGAGATTTTATAAGTAAATACATAATGAATATATATTACAATTATAACATCGTTTAGATTCAATAAATTATGAAATAAACATATAATTAAGAGGAAAAATAATAAAAATCCAAAACATGTATGATAAATGCTATTATTAATAGAAACATAACTTTAACAAGGAATTGATTATAAATTGTCATGATCCGTCCACAGGGCCCATGCCGTGACTACCCCAAGCCCACCTTCTATAGGCCAGGGGCTGGAGACTACCACCAAAGGTGTAAATCACTAAGCTGGGAAGGCATTGCCTTTATAAAGTAAAAAAAACTATAGGTTACGCAAAAGAAATTAGACACTATGTAAAACTGAATACAAAGAGTTTTCTAGAATGTAAATGGGCCAGTATACAAACCCAAATGAACAAAAAGTACATGTAAAGGGACACACAGCTGAAAATACAAAGCAGCTCCTGGATCATTCTCTAGGGATTCCTACCTAAAGGGTAGGTACAGATGGCATCCTCAGTACCCACATCCGTCAGTCTCTACCGTGTGCTGAATCCTCGCAGGCTCCGCCTCCAGGTACCATCTAGTCATGGTGATCTAAGCCTCCATCAGCACTGTCTGTCGTATACATCCAACACAATGAGGTGCGGGCATAACACGTGCAGGGGTGAGTATAACGATACTCAATAGGGACCTCGAGACCCTCAAGGTCTCACCAAAATTCCCAAAGTATAAACCACAATAGATTGATTCGATCACAAAGAATCAACCAACCTTACTTAGGTAAATTCCTATAAATATACCTAAGTTATCAATCACCGTCTGGCTCCAACTCTCAAGCCCAAGCACAAACCACTCCACAAAGGAAGTAAGTCAATAATCACGTTGATAATGGTTGAAATCCATGACTCAGATCACATAGGTTTGCATCTCTCTATGATGGGTAGATATGATTAGATGTTGCCTCTGATTCATCTCCTTTGTCGAACCCACGTAGGATCCTGCAACAATATCAACACATTTGAACCCACGTTTGATCCTGGCACATAAGTCATCACTGTCGAAACCATATAGGATCCTGGTACAGAAGTCGCAGCTGTCGAACCCACGGAGGATCTCGGAACAGAATTCGTCACTCTCGAAACCATGTAGGATCCTAGTTTAGAAGTCTCTGCTGGAAAACCCATAGAGGATCCCAGTACAGATGTTGTCACTATCGAACCCACAAATGATCCTAGTACAGATGTCACTACTGTTGAACCCACGTAGGATCTCAGAACAAAATTCATCACTGTCAAACCCATATATGATCGAGGTGCAGAAGTCGCTAATATAGAACCCACGTTAGATCCTGGTACATAATTCGTCACTATCGAACACATAGAAGATCTTGGAATAGTAGTAGGTCCACGTATGATCCTATCATCTCGGTCGAAGCCATCGATTGGGTTCCCGCACACAGCATGCTCAAATCCGAGAGGGTCCGCTAATCAAGTCAAGTGTCGATACATGAACTATAATTAAGTCTTGAGTTGATGTATCCAATAGTTCCTTCTCATCATATGGAACAGAACGCGACAGACGGTGCGTCAATCGGACGCTCGGTCTGTGTGTTGTTGGCATTTATGTTCTAGGGGCCCGGTTGGTTTTAGCCTCAAACCAACCCTACCATACTCCCACTACATCTTTAACTCAAGTGTTGAATTCCAAAATAACCTTCTCATAAAAAGAAATCCATCGTAGTTGATGGCACGTCAATCGGACGCCCGGTCTTTAAGTTATAATCATTTTCGCTCTGAGGGCCCAGTTGGTTTCAGGATCGAACCAACCTGGCCGTACACAAACTTTGCCAAAACCTATAGTGTAATATATCAAAACGACTGTCTAGATCCAAGGAATCCAAAACAACTGACAGTGCTACTATCGGAGGTTTGTAGCTCATGTTATGGGCTAAAAAATGAAAGTGGACCGAAGAGGGGGGTCGGGGTCTGGTCCAACCCGGCCCTACCCGCCCTGGGTCGGCCAGAACCGAGTGGCCTGACCCGGGTCCAATTCCAGCCTAGTAGGGTGTGGCCCGGCCCAGAGACTATGGCATGGCCCATGCTAGGGCGGCCTGGCCCGCGCGGTAGGTGGCCCGGATCAGCCAGCTAGTCGAGCGGGGCAGGGGGTGGGGGGGGGGCCGGTTTCACAAAATGGGGGCGCTGGCTACCACCGGCTATACTCCCTGGAACCTGCAGAGGTGGGTTCGGTTCTGCCGTTGCTAATGGTGTCGCGACGGTCTTCCACCAGTGGCACGTGCGGCGCGCTGCTTCCCCTAGGAGGATGGCCGGTGCCGGCCGCCGCCTCCGGTCGCTGGCGCCGCTACGTTGGCGTCCCGCGCCTCCCTAACATCATCCCCCACTGCCACAATATTCAGCGGGCCACCAGAGTCATTCCGGTGGTCTGTTTTAGCTCCCGTCTGTGCCTATGGCCACCTCAGGACCTTCTCTTTATTGCGAGATCCTCAAATCAATGTTTCCCTTCCGTTCGTCTATCTCCATACAAACTGTGCATCAAGAACGAGAAGGCGGAGGGTCCAGAATTGTTTGTTAGCCAGTGACCTTCACGTTATATGCTCAAACAATTATCCAACATATAATCGCCAATGAACGAGGGTAAAAAATACATGTATAAAATGAATAATCCAAATTCATCCCTAACTCGATTGAAGGTTCATTCATCGTAGATGAAGTCGCAAGGAGGCGACGTCAATTCGCTGACATCGCGGAAGAAGGAGCTGAGGATGGCGCGTCTTCAGCTTTCCTTGCGGGCAGATCCTTATATTTTGTCTTAGCCGAAGATCGAAGGAGAAGTTATTCATTCTTCAGCGGTTATTCGTTGTAAGGATGAAGCTCTCTTCTCTCCATCCTTTCCAAGGATTATGTAAACCATAAAAGAAATAGAGGTGATCTCTATTAATCCTTTCGCACAACAACACATGGTTGTGTTTCATTAAATGAGGCGACACAATTAATTAATTATTTGGAATGGTTCAAAATTTAAATCTAATAGGATGTGGAGAGTCCCATTTAATGAGGGGAGGTGTAAAATTAATTAAGGGGTGTTAATGGGGATTTTCCTGTCGTGTTGAAGAGGTTTGTGTTCTTTTGGTCCCCACAACACAATATACTCTCATGGGTGGTTATGTGGGGTGTGGGTCCCACCTCCAAATCCTATTTGGAGAAAATAACTACCTCTTAAAAAAATTAATGTAACACATAATTTTTATTAAATATTATATGGAATCCCCAAAATGATATTTCAACTTGTACAAAATGCAACTCCGTTAAAGGTCCACTTAAACGAATACTGGAGCTGCGAGTTCATCAGTGTCCTTGGATTTCAGTTCTGAGCATCGGGTCAAAAGATATAAAAACTCACACGTATGTTTACTGAACGTACTAGAGGAAAACTTCATAAATTGATTCTGGGCACACCGGGCCTTGGAATCATGCGCCGTCAGAAACAGTTGAGTCGTAAAATTCCAAAGAATTTATGAAAAAAATTTACTTGAAATTTCTGTATCTTTACATTACCCCCACCTTTGGGATTTACATCCCCGTAAAGATAGACCATATACTAGGGAAAAAATGGGGTATTGAGCATGCATCTGAGCCTCCTTCTCCCATGTGCTCTCCTGGAGGTTCATGTGCTTCCAGCGAATGCGCACCAGATGTATCGACCATCCACGCAGGACTCGATCCTACCGATACTCATTCCCCACTCTCACCTCCATGAATGTTTCCCCATAATTGATGTCTATATCCACATGGTCGATGATGTGGGATGATTCGTGCACATATCTCCTCAGCTGAGATACATGGAAGATGTCATGCACCCAGTGAAATTAAGGTAGAAGGGACAGACGGTAGTCCACCTCACATACTCTGCTGAGGACCCATAACGACCCGATAAAACGTGGAGATAAAATGCCATCTCAAAAAAATATTCATAGGCCTCGTCAAGGTGATACCCATAAAGATACATGGTCACTATCCTCAAATTCTAGAGGACTCCATCTCCTGAAAGACTTAAACCTCCACCATGGTAGCTTGTACAATCTATGGTTAGTAGGAAGTTGGCCGACTGGGTAAGTCGGTCGATGATCACCCAAAACGAGATGTGTCCTCTGGACATACATGGATGACCCGTCAAAAAGTCCATTGATATCTCATATCTCCTATAAAAAGGATATCTGCAATGTAGCCAGCTGCTCGATCGCCTCTCCTAGTAGCTGAATGCCTGATCTTCTGCTGAGAGCATTAGCTTCAACGTTCCCCTTCCTAGGAGTATAGAATATCTAAAAGTCATATTCCAGAAGGAACTCGAGCCATCGTCGGTGTCTCAGGTTTAGGTCCTTCTGCGAGAAGATATAGCCCAAACTCTGGTTATCAGAGTAGACTGCAAGCGTTCGGCCAATGAACTATGGGTGAGATTAGCCAATTTAAAAGAACTCATCTACACCCTTTTTTGCCTACATTTTACAAGAGCTTCTAAGATTTCTCCTTTGCCGAAAAAGTGAGATATGGTCTCATCCCCTGGATGAACCATGCATGTTGCCTAATACAGTCTATCCTGACATGAACGGTACTAATTCATTCCATGGATGATGTCATAAGGCCTCTACGCTACTACCATGAGATCCAACTGTTACTCTAACCTCCAAGGGTTGAGGCACACTGTCGGCATCAGTGTGTGGTCACTGGGTCTTTTCCAGTAGGAATCTCGAAAGTGACTGTCATTTCAATGGTTTCATCCTGATTCTATTAATATATTCCACACAAAAAGGCAAGAAATAAAAAGTCACAAGTACAAGTGTATCTTATTACTATAACTCAATGTACAAAGAAACAAAGAAACCACAAACAAAGACATCAACGAAGGTAGAATCTTCATGAACAAAGTAATTTATGCCTAGAACTAGTCCTTCTCCTGTCAACCTGATACCAGAGTACTTTGGTCATAGGACTCTGCTACTAGAAGCTGAGCTCTCCCATGTCCACCCCTTCTCTGCGGTCGGGGTGGACCTTCTGGTGGTGGTGGTGAAGGTAGGGCCTCGAAACATCATCCACCACCTACTGCATAGTCAGCTTCTCTGCCACATCCGCCTGCTCCTGGTGACCACCACGGTCAAACCTCTGCCTCTACCTGGGAGGTCTATCTACTGCCTACTGCTCATCTACTGGATGGGTTAGGCAGTCTTGAGACATGTGACCCTGGTCGCCACATGCATAGAATTTCCTACTCCTTGTATGGATTGATCTGTTTCATGTGCCCCACACAAACAAAGCTGAGTCGTGTCGTCGACCACCTGTGGATCTGGTCCTCTTGGACCCCTACGTCATCTATCTACTTCTAGCTGCAGAATACTCTGATACGTGCCGCCCTGTGGTGGGTCTCGCTACTAGTAACTGCTGAGTGAGAAATATCTCCACTATAAGGGACCTCTCTAGTACCCCCTCCTACGTCGGAATGTTGAGGGAGATCATCAAAGCCCTGATCTAATGCCTGATTCCCTGCTCAATGGTCTGGGCCCTGAAGAATTGGTCACATTCCATATCTGTCGAGTAGCATGAGAGGTCATTGAACCCCGTTGAGTACTGAGCTACTGTCAGGATGCCCTACTGGAGATGAAGTGACACCTGAATCCGCACCACAAGAAGGGTGGCTTGTACAAACTCTT
This sequence comes from Viscum album, assembly GCA_963277665.1. Classification (NCBI taxonomy): domain Eukaryota; kingdom Viridiplantae; phylum Streptophyta; class Magnoliopsida; order Santalales; family Viscaceae; genus Viscum; species Viscum album. The sequence continues at coordinate 817,263,409 of OY728127.1, forward strand.
CCCGGAACTGGCTCTCGAAGTCTGTCCAGGGTATTGATGCCTCATCATGCACCTGGAGCATCAGGGTCCACCATCTGCCTACGACTGCCTGCAGGAGACTCGGGGAAAGGATCACAATGAGGTCAGTTAGTGTCCCAACGAATATGAAACCACTCAAAATAGCCTCCACCCAATCCTCATCTACCTATGGGTCCTTCTATCCATGGAACCTAGGCAGTCTCTTTTGTTGGAACTCGTGAAACACACTCAGACGACATGCACTCTCTGCTGCTGGGGCTCGTGGTATTGATGGCCCATCGGGTAGTGGAACCGTTGGTGCCTCCGCTGTGATGGGGCCCTGCACTGAGGCCTCGTCGCTCTGTGGGCTACCATCTCGTACAAAACGCGGAACACTAGATGACTGACTTCATCGGGCCATCTTGAAAAGAAATAGGTGTGCGATGGTTAAACAAAATATTTAGTGAGCTAACAAAATGTAATCACAATGAAAATTTTTCCAAAGGAAACACACACGCAATCAGTGTTTTCGTTCACTGAGTCGGATATCATAGGTCAGGGTCCTGGTGTATGGATAAGTCAGCCGCCGCACCAACACTGGACTCCATGGACTGAATACCACACTCAATACTCCTAACACTATTGTTTCATAGAAAATAAATATCATAGTCTTGAGTTCTACGGTAGAACCGACTCATATGATACCAATTTGTCATGACACGTCCGCGAGGCCCATACCGTGACTACCTCAGGCGTGCCTTCCAAAGGGAAAGGGCTGGCGACAGCACCAAAGGTGTAAATCCTTAAGCTGGGAAGGAATTTCCTTTATGAATGTAAACAAACACAATATAGTATGAAAAAGGAAGTAAACACTATGTAAAACTGAATACAAATAGTGTGCAGGAAGGTAAATTTTCCAGTTTACAAACCCAACTGAACAACAAGTACAAGTAAAGGGATAAATAGCTGAAAGTAAAGAGCAGCTCCTAGATTTTTCTACGGGGATTCTTACCAGAAGGTTAGGTATAGATATCCACCTTAGCACCCACGTTCATCAGTCTCCATCATGTGCCGAATCTTCGCAAGGTCCACCTCCGGGTACCATCTAGTCGTGGCACTCTCGGTCTCTGTCAGCACTGTCTCTCGTTTTCATCCAACACAACAAGATTCGGGAATAGCCTTGCAGGGGTTAGTATAACAATACTCAGTAGGGACCCTGATACCCTCAAGGTCTCACCAAAATCCACAAAGGATAAACCATCGTAGATAGATTCAATCACAATATATCAACCAACCCTACGTAGGTATATGCCCATACATATACCTAAGTTATCAATCACAGTCTGGCTGCAACTCTTGAGCCCATGCACAACCCATTCTACAAAGGAAGTAAGTCAATCATCAGGTTGATAATGGTTGAAATACATGACTCAACTCAAAAAGTCATAAACCTCACAAAGAAGGGTGGAGTTGATTAGATGTAGCATCTGATTAATCTCCACTTTCAAACTCACGTTGGATCCTGGAACAATATCAGCACTGTCAAACCCACGTAGGATCCTGGCATAGAAGTCATCACTGTCGAACCCATGTAGGATCCTGGTATAGAGGTCGCTACTGTCAAAACCAAGGAGGATCCTGGAAGAGAATTCATCATTGTCGAACCCACGTAGGATCCTGGTAAATATGTCTCTGTTGTAAAACCCACAGAGGATCCCGGAATAGAAGTTGTCACTGTCGAAGCCACGCAGGATCCTGGTACAGAAGTCACTCTTGTCGAACCCACGTAGGATCCCGGTATAGAATTCGTCACTATAGAACCCACGTAAGATCCTGTTATAGAAGTCGCTGCTGTCAAACCCACGTAGGATCCTATTATAGAAGATATCACTGTCGAACCCATAGAGGATCCTGGAATAGTAGTTGGTCCACGTAGCATCCTATCATCTCGGTCGCAGCCAGCTATAGGGTTCCCGCACACAGAACACTCGAATTCGGGAGGGTCCTCTCCTCAATTCATGTTTCGATACATCAACTATAGCATAGTCCTGAGTTGATGTATCCAGTAGTTCCATATCATCATAAAGAACCCAACCTGACAAACGGTGCGTCAATCGGACACCTGGTCTGTGAGTTATTGGCATTACTGTTCTAGGGGCCTGGTTGATTTTTAGGCATAAAACAACCCTAACATACTCCAACTACGTCCAAACCTCATGTAGTGTATGCCAAAATAATCGTCTCATCAAAATAAATCCAACGTAGTTGACGGTACGTCTATCGAACGCCCGGTCCTTAAGTTATATGTGTTTCGGCTCCGAGGCCCAAGTTGGTTTTGGGATCGAACCAACCTGTTCATACACCTAATTCGACAAAACGTTGAGTGTGAAATACCAAAATGACCAGACCTATCTATGGAATCCAACACAACTGATGGTGCGTCAATCGAAGGTCCGTAGGTCACGTAATGGGAGAAACTCCAAAAGTGGCCCGAAGAGGCGGGTCTGGGTCTGGTCCGACCTGCCCTGACCCGTCCTGGGTCGACCCGACCCGGGTATGGGTCTGGCCTGGTTGGAGGCGGACCTGCCCGACGACTGGACCAAGTGAGGGCGGCTTGGCCCACGCGTCTTGCGGCCCCTCTCGTGCGGCCAGCGGCCCGACCCCAGCGGCAGGCAGCCCAGTATGGCCAGCTGGATGAGCGGAACGGGGGGGGGGGGGGGTGTGGCCCCCAAGTTTCACAAAATGTCAGCGCCCGATAGCGGCCCCCGTACTCCTTAGAACACGTGGACGCAGGTACCATTATGCCACCGCGGCCGGTGTCTCGGCGGTCTTACGCCGGCGTCGCACGAGGGGTTCCACTACACCGAGGCGGTCGGCTAGTGCCAGACACCGCTTCTGGTCGCCGATGTCGCCGCACCGACAAACCGGGCCGGCACGATCTTCCGTGGGCCACTGAAGTCATTCCGATGGTCCATTTTAGCTCCGGTCTACGCCTACGGCCACCTGGGGTCCCGCTCTTTACTACGACGGCCTCAAATCAACATTTCCCTTCCATTTATCCATCGCCCAACAAAAAGTGTATCAAGAACGATAAGGCGGAGGGTATGGACATATTTGTTATCCCATTCCCTCCGCGTTAGAGGCTCAATCAATTATCCAATATATAATCGCCAAAGCACAAGGGTATAATTTTCATGTATAAAATGAATAATCCAAATTCGTCTTTACATCGATTGGAGGTTCGTTCGTCACAGAAAAAGTCGTGGGGAGGCGGCGTCAATTCGCTGACATCGGGGATGAAGGAGCCGAGGATGGCGTGTCTTCGGCATTCCATGAGGGCAGATCCTTCTCTTTTGTCTTGGATGATGATCAAAGGAGAAGTTCATCATTCTTCGACAGTTCTTCATTGGAAGGATGAAGGTCTCCTCTCTCCAGCCTTTCCAAAGATTATTCCATCTACAAACGAAATAGAGGTGATCTCTACAAATCCGTTCACACAATAACACATGGTGGTGTTTAATTGAACGAGGCTACTCATTTAATTAATTCTTAGGAATGGTCCAAAATTCAAATCTAAGAGGAGGTGGAGAGTCTCTTTAATGAGGGGAGGTGTCAAATTAATTAAGGGGTTTCAATGGGAAGTTTCAAGGGGAGTCGAATAGGATTGGGTTCGTGTTGGCCCCACCCCACAATATCCTCTCATGGGTGATTATGTGGGGTGTAGGCCCCACCTCAAACTCCTATTTGGAGAAAATAACTACCCCTTTACAAAAATTATGTAAAACATTTTTTTTATTAAAAATTATAAAGAATCCCGAAAATTAAATTTCACCTTGTACAATACGTAACTACGGTAAAGGTCCCCTTAAGAGAATATCGGCACTGCCAGTTCATCAGTGTCCTCATATTTAAATTCCAAGAAACTATTAAAAATATAGAAAAACCTGCACGTGCGTTTACTGAAGGTACCAGAAAAAAACTTCAGAATTTGATTTCGGGTATACCGGGCCTCGGAATCAGGAACCGTCAGAAACTGCAGACTCGTAAAAATCAAAGAATTTATGAAAAAAAATTCCTTGAAATTTCCAGGTCTTTACATTACCCCCACCTCAGGGTTTTACGTCCCCGTAGTGCTACAACACACACTAGGGAATCAAAAGGGGGTACTGAGCACATATCTGAGCCTCCCGCTGCCATGTTCTCTCCTAGAGCATCCCGTGATGCCAGTAAATGCGCACTAGAGGTATCAACCATCCATGCTGGACCCGCTTCTTTCGATCCTCAATATCCACTGGAACCTCCTTGAAACTTGCCACGTCATCAATGTCCAGCTCCACATAGTCGATGATGTGGGACAGTTCATGCACATATCTCCTCAACTGAGATACGTGGAAGATGTCATGCACCCGATGCAACTGAGGTGGAAGGCTCAGATGGTAAGCCACCTCACCTACTCGGATGAGTACCTACAACGGCCCGAAAAAATGTGGAGATAAATTTCCACCTCAGCCAAATCTCCGTTGAACTCATCGAGGCGAGACCCATAAAGAGATGTGGTCACCATCCTCAAATTCTAGAGGTCTCCATCTCATGAATGACATTTACCTTCCCCATGGTAGCTCATACCATCTCTGGTCAGTAGGATGTTGGCCGACTTGATAAGTCGGTCGATGATCACCCAAAACGAGACATTTCCCATGGACGTACATGGAAGTCTCGTCATGAAGTCCATGGATATCTCATCTCTCCACCACAATGGATATCTGCAATGCAGCCAGCTACTCCATCGCCTCTCCTAGCTGTTGAATGCCTGATCTCTTGCTAAGATCATTTGCTTCAATGTTCACCTCTCCATGAGTATAGACTGTCTTGAAGTCATAGTCTCGGAGGAACTCGAGCCATCGTCACTGTCTCAGGTTCAAGTCCTTCTGTGAGAAGGTATACCTAAGACTATGGTGATCAGAGTAGAATGTAAGCGTTCTCCCAATGAACTATGGGTGAGACTAGCCAATTTAAAAGAAATCGTCTACACCCTTCTTCGCCTACATCTTACAATAGATTCTAAAATTTCTCCTCTGTCAAGAAAGAGAAATCTGGTCTCATCCCCTTGATGAACCATGCCCATTGCCTAATAAAATCTATCCTCACATAAATGGTACTAATTCATTCCATGGACGACGACTTAAGGCCTCTATGCTTCTACCAAGAGATCCAACTATTACTCTTGCCTCCAAGGATTGACTCACACTGTCAGCATCAATGTGTGGTCCCTGGTTCTATTCTAGTATGAATCTCAAAAGTGAGGGTCAAGTCAATGGTTTCATAAGTATTCTCTTAGTATAATTCACAAAAAAGGTTGGAAATCAAAAGTCACAAGGGCATGGTCATTTATTATTGTAGCTCAAATTAGAAAGACACAAGGCAACCACAAACAAAGACATCAACGAAGATAGAAGCTTCATGAACAATGGACTCTATGCCTGGAACTAGTCCCACTCGTGTCCTCATGATCCCAGAGCACTATATTTATTGGCCTCAGTTCCTTGAAGCTGAGCTCTCGCATGTCAACCCATTCCCTGTGGTCGGGTTGGACGTCCTGGTGGTGGTGGTGGTGGTGGTAGGGCCTCGAAACGTCTTCCACCACCTACTTCCCAGTCAGCTTCTCTACCATGTCCTCCTGCTCCTGGAAGTCCACCACGGTCGAACCTTTTACTTTGCCTGGGAGGTATCTCTACTGACTTCTTCTCATCTGATGGATAGGTCGGGTAGTCTCGAGCCATGTGACCCTACTCGCCACGTGCATCACACTACCTGGTCTTCAAATTTCTAGCTCTGTTTTGTGTTCCCCGCACAACTGAACATGAGTCGTGCATTCAACCACCAGTGGGTATGGTCCTCTTGGACCCCTGCATCATCTATCTACTGCAGGCTGCAGAAGACTCTGCTACATGTCACCCAGTGGTGCATCTCTCTACTGGTAACTGCTAAGCGAGAAAGCTCTCCACTAGAAGGGTTCGCACTAGTACCCCCGCCTCCATTGGAATGTTGAGAGAGATCATCAAAGCCATGATCTCATGCTCTAGTCCTTGCACAGATGTTCGGTCCCTAATGAATGGGTTATGAACCATATCTGTAGAGTAGCGCTAGAGGTCAGTGAACCTCGCTGATTACAGAGCTACTGTCATGTTGCCCTGCTGTAGATGAAGTAAATCCTGAATCCGCACTACACGAAGGGTGGCAGGTTCAATCGCTTCCTGGAATAGGCTCTCGAAGTCTGTCCAGAATAGTGATGCCTCATCATGTTGCTGGATCATCAGGGTCCACCATCTTCTTGCTATTGCCTGCAAGAGACTCGCGGTAAGGGTCACCATGAGGTCGGCTAGTGTCCCTACCAATATGAAAACTCTCACAACAGCCTCCAACCAATCATCATTTGCATGTGGGTCCATCTCTCCCTGGAACCTAGGAGGTCTCTCGAGCTAGAAATCATGCAATGAACTCAAACAACGTGCACTCTCTGCTGCTGGGGATATTGGTATTAGGGGCCCAGCGGGTAGTGGTACCGCTGGTGCCTCCGCGGTGATGGGACACAACACCGAGGACTCGTCGCTCAGTGGGCTACCATCTCGTACGAAACTCGGAACCGTAGTTCGCTGCCTTCATGGGGCCATCCAGAACAGAAGAAGGTGTGCCACGACTACACAGAATACCCGGTGAGTTGACACAAAGTAATCACAAAGAAAACCTTTCCAAAGGAAACACACACACGATCAGTGTTTTCGTGCACTGAGTCGGAAATCAAAGGTCAGGGTCCTGGTGTATGGATACGTTGGCCGCTGAACCAACACGGGAAACCTTGGACAGAAAACCACACACAATATTGTTAACACTATTCCTTCATAGAAAAGAAATATCAACGTCCTAAGTGTTATGGTTTAACCGACTCCTCTAATACCAATTTGTCACGACCTGTCCTCGGGGCCCATGTCGTGACTAACCCAATCCCGCCTTCCATAGGCCATTGGATAGAAAATAGCACAGAAGGCATAAATCCCTAAGCTGGGAAGGCATTGCCTTTATGAAAGTAAAAAAACACAATATAGTGCGCAACATGAAGAAACACTAAGCAAAACTAAAAACAAAGAGTGTGTTGGAATGTAAATGGGCTAGTATACAAACTCAACTGAACAACAAGTACAAGTAAAGGGACAATCAGCTGATAGTAAAGAGAAGCTCTTGGATTGTTCTCTAGGGATTCCTAACTTATGGGGAGGTACAGATGGCCACCTCATCACCCACGTCCGTCAGTCTCTGCCGTGTGCTGACTCGTCACAAGGTCCATCTCCAGGTACTGTCCAGTCGTGGCACTCACGGCCTCCGTTAGTGTTGTCTGTCATCTGCATCCAACATAACGAGGTGCGGGCATAACCCGTGCAAGGGTGAGTATAACGATACCAAGTAGGGACCCCGAGACCCTCATGGTCTCATCAAAATCAACAAAGGATAAACCACAGTAGATAGATTTAATCCCAAAGTATCAACCAACACCACTTAGTTATATGCCCATACATATACCTATGTTATCAATCACAGTCTGGATCCAACTCTCGAGCCCAATCACAAACCATTCCACAACGGAAGTAAGTCAATCATCATGTTGATAATGGTTGTAAGACATGACTCAGCTCACACAGGTATAAAATCACAAATAAGTGTATATATGATTAGACGTATCCTATGATTCATCCCCTCTATCGACCCCGTGTATGATCCTGGAACAATATCAGCACTATCGAACCCATATAGGATCCTGGCATAGAAGTCGTCACTTTCGAACCCACTTAAGGATCCTGTTATAGAAGTCTCTTTCGTTGAACACACGGAGGATACCGGTACATAAGTCGTCATTATCGAACCCACGTAGGATCCTGGCACAGATGTTACTGCTGTCAAACCCACGGAGGATCCCGGTATATAAGTCATCACTATCGAACCCATGTAGGATCCTGATACAGAAGTTGCTACTATCGAACCCACGTAGGATCCCGGTATAGTAGTCATCACTGTCGAACCCACGTAGAATCATGGTACAGAAGATGCTGATGTCGAACCCACGAAGGATCCTGGTACAGAAGCCATCTCTGTCGAACCCACAGAGGATCCTAGAACAGTAGTAGGTCCACGTAGGATCCTATTATCTCGGTCCCAGCCAACCATAGGGATCCCGCACACAGCACGCTCAAATCCAAGAGGGTCCACTCCTCAACTCAAGTTTCGATAAATCAACTATCACTAATTCCTGATTTGATGTATCCAGTAGTTATGTCTCATCATAAGGAACCCAACGCAACAGACGGTGCGTCAATTGGACGCCCGGTCTGTGAGTTATTGGCATTTCTGTTCGAGAGGCCTAGTTGGTTTTTTGGCTCAAACCAACCCAACCATACTCCAACTATGTACAAACCTCAATTATAGTATTCCAAAAGAAATTTATCATCCAAATAAATCCAAAGTATTTGACAACACATCCATCAAATGTCCTGTCATTAAGTTATATGTGTTTCCGCTCAGAGGGCCCAGTTATTTTCGGGATCAAACCAACCCGGCCATACCTAAACACCGCCAAAACCGGGATTGTGATATAATGAAATGTCCATATCGATTAAAGGAATCCATCCCAACTGACGGTGGATCGATCAGAGGTTCTTAGCTACTGTTATGGGTGAAAACCCGAAAGTGGTCCGAAGAGGGGGGTTTGGGTCCGGTCCTACCCGGACCAACCCGACCCGGGTCCGAGTCTGGCCCGGTAGGGCGCGGACCAGACCGGAAAATGCGGCCCGGCCCGGCCTGGGCGGCTGGTGGCCCAGCCCGTGCGATAGGTGGCCCGTCCCACGCTGCAGGCGGCCCGGCTCGGCCAGCTGGCCGAGCGGAGTGGGGGGCAGCCCCCAGGTTTCATGAAACAGCGGCGCCGGCTGGCACGGCCTGTACTCCACGGAACCCGCAGAAGTGGGTTCCGTTCTGCAGCCATGGTCAGCGCCGCGACGGTCTTCCACCGCCGGCCCACGAGGGGTGCCATTTCCACTAGGGTGCTGGCCGGTGCCAGCCACCTCCTCCAGTCACCAGTGCCGCCTCGCTAGTGACCTGTGTCGCCGCGCCGAAGAGGCGCGCCACCACGATCTTATGCAGGTCACCAGAGTCATTCTTGTGGTCTGTTTTAGCTTCCTTCTATGCCTACTGCCACCTCAGGTCCCACTCTTTACTGCGATGACCTGAAATCAACGTTTCCCTTCCGTTCATCCATCGCTCAACAAAACGCGCATCATGAACGATAAAGAGGAGGGTCCGGACTTGTTCGTTAGCCCGTGCCCTCCACGTTAGAGGCTCAAAAAATTATCCAAAATATAATTTCCAAAGCATGAGGGTATAAATTACATGTATAAAATGAATATTATAAATTCCTCCCTACCTAGATTAAAGGTTTGTTCATCATAGACTAAGTTGCGGGGAGGCGGCATCAATTTGCTGATTTCGGGGATGAAAGAGCTGAGAATGGCACATCGTCAGCGTTCCTTGTGGGCAGCTCCTTCTCTTTTGGCTTGGCCGAAGATCTAAGGAGAAGTTTTTCATTATTCGGAAGATATTATTTGGAAGGATGAAGCTCTCCTATCACCAGCCTTTTCATGGATTATGCAAACCATAAAAGAAATAGAGGTGATCTCTATTAATCCTTTCGCACAACAACACATGGTTGTGTTTAATTAATTGAGTTGACTCAATTAATTAATTCTTAGGAATGGTTCAAAATTAAAATCTAAGAGGAGGTGGAGAGTCCCATTTAATGAGGGGAGGTTTCAAATTCGTTAAGGGGCGTTAATGGGGAGTTTCAAGTGGAGTTGAAGAGGTTTGTGTTTGTGTGGGCCCCACCACACAATATACTCTCACGGGTGGTTATGTGGGGTGTGGTCCCCACCTCCAACTTCTCATTGGAGAAAATAACTACCCCTTAACAAAAATTATGTAACACATAATTTTTATTAAAAATTATAATGAATCTCCAAAATTAAATTTCAGCTTGTACAAAAAGCAACTGCGGTAAAGTTCCCCTTAAGCGAATATCGGCGCTGCGAGTTCATCGGTGTCCTCGAATTTCAATTCCGAGCACCGGTTAAAAATATGGAAAAACCTGCACGTACATTTACTGAATCTACCCTAAAAAAACTTCAGAAATTGATTTTGGGCACAACGGGCCTTGGAATTAGGCACCGTCAGAAACTGCGGACTCGTAAAATTCCAAAAAATTTCAGAAAACAATTTCCTTGAAATTTCGAGGTCATTATATAAATGGTCAAAAAAATGTAATATTTAAATGTAATAGTTTATTATATATATGAATATAAATAATTGATGTATTTATAATATAACAAAACTTATTATACAAGTGTTTTGAACAATTACAATGATTGTCAATACTTAAGGTAGTGGATTTACATCTCACTTTTTACTTTTATGAGACATATGGTATATTAACCAAATATTTCAACTATTTTTTGTAAATATTACCAATGATTGTTAAATAAGACTATTTTTTAGTTATTTTTTAATTATGCATATGTTTGTGGGTATCCCTTTCATTGGTTTATAGTTTCCATGTTTTGAATATGTTAATAGAATTTTGTCTCAATTTTTCTTAAGACACATGTAAGGTCATACAGTTATATTTTTTATGAGTTTTATATACGACTCCTTAAAAATATTTTGAATCTCAGTCCATTCATGATAGTTTGATATTCATGTAATTTTATTATTTTACATGGATTTTGATTAAATTTTACCATAAAATTAAGAGTTTATTACTAAAATCATCACATTTATCAGGATATTTTATGATTATTAATCAATTGATGAAATATAATGATCAATATCTCAAGAATTATCATTAAGTTTATTATCCTTTGGTTATTCATGACATCTTCATGTAATGGTACCATTTTATACTATATGGTAATTTATATAATTTTAATAATTTTAATTTAAAAATAAAATTATTTGTTTCTTATGTCAGAAATATGTCTTATTCAAAAACCAAGGGTTTGTACAAAAATAAATTTTTTTTAATGAACATTTAAGCTCAATTTGATGGAAATATATATTATATTTATTATATATATATACATATTTCAAATTTCCTTATAATCGTATTTTATATGTTTTTATTGTCACATTCTAATTGAATTGTTTGAAAAAAAATATTTTTTTAAAATAGTTCTAAAATGGAAATTCAATTTTTATCCACAAATTTAATAAATGATTTTTAAATCTTACTTTTTATGTTTCCAAAGTGGTTTTCAAATAAATTGAATTTACAAATATTGTCTATATTAAAATTTTTATTATCTAAGAATGGTTATATTCTCTATGATATACTCTAACTGATATTTTAAAATCATTCTCCATTAGTCATGGAATTATATTTTATAGTTTATGTTTTACAAGGGTTGTGATCCAAGGAAAAAATAATTATTATTTATTGGAATAATTTCTTAAGAAGAATAAATGCTTTTTTTATGAAACTCATTTATCTTCCATAGTTTATATAATGATAAATTGATTATTTTTCATTATTCCTTTAATGATTTATTCGACGATGAATGTATTATGAAACATTATTTTTTTTAAAAGGTTATGATATTATGAAATTTTTATGATACCCATTTCATTTAATGGGTATGATATGATATTCCCAGAAATAACCTATTTTTATGGGTCTTGATATATTTAATGTTTTATTATCTTGGGGAACATCTTGTTTTGATTTCATTATGAGACCGGTGGGACCATTATCTCCCTCTAGTTAGTTGGGTAATAATTTATATCTCATGGGATTTACAAGGAAGAAATGAGGAGTGAAATTGGTTCAGTTTGATACTTTTTATTTTAATATTTTCTAAAGAGTGAGCATTGACTATAATGATCATTAGGGGAGAGAACACATTCTACAACGATATCCATGGTTGTTTTCCTTATCTACAATGAATATAATTTCATATGTTTATGTATATTCCTCAATTCCATTTATTATTCTTGTGTTGCATTTTCATGTTGTATTATATTGATTCATTTATAATTAAATTTTTTTGATCATAAAATTTATATAAAATGACTCGATTTTGTCCTATAATATGTAGGTCATGATTTTCAATTGTTATAAACATGTTCTCATAACCATATGTTTTTGTTATGTTGCCATGTCAGCTTTATTAACCCTTATTAACCATCTAATCTCACCCTTTCTTTTATTTCCTATTGAAAGCTTCTAGACAATAATTTTATATAGGAATACTGAATGGTAATATCTTTGTGGAAAAAATTGTGGATCTTTCACCAAGTTAGAGAATTGTGTTCCAATTATCAAAAGACAGTAAACTATTATAGTCCTCAGGCATGTACATTTATAATGTGTTTAGTATTCATCTAAAATTATATTATATATGTGTATGGGACACCTGTTTCATCTTATAATTCATCTAAATTTATTTAAATTATAGCCACAATAAAACGCCTAATCTCCATTATAACTATTATGACATTTCCAAAGGGTGGTGGGTTAAATTTACATCCCATTTGTTATTTTGTTTTGGATGATTGTTCAAAATATTACTTTGTATTTTCTACAAAATATTTGACATAAATTTTCACAGAAGATATATTATTGCGTATTTCAATGAAGATGTTCTCTAGTTTGATATATGTTTACCTAATTTTCATTCAATTCCTTTTAGAAAGGAATAATTTTTAGTTATATGGTCACATGTGACCATCCCTAGAAATGAAACCACAATTTGGCCACTAGGCCTACATTGTGACATGTCTCAAGATGAATTAAAAATTTATAAATCGTACTTAATACTAGTGTACTGTTGAGTTGGGTTTGATCAACATATGACTTATGTAGAAGGTGTTTTAAATGAGACCCAATAAAAGATAAAAGAATTTAAAAAACAATAAATAGTGAAGTTGAGTGCATTAGTGGTGAATAAATGTTATGTGTGGTGGTGGATGTATGAAGCCGACTAGTTATAAATTTATTCAATAAAGATAAAAAATAAAATTTATAGAATTATGTTGAGGGATAATTAAATTTTGTTATATGTATAGAATATTCTTGGTAGTCTATTATTATAATATTTTCCCTCACTCTTGGTCTATTTTTTCAAGACCATGATAATGTGGTCCCCTGATCCCGTCAAGTAGAAAACATGTAGGATAATAGAGTCTCATGTTTTTAAACTCGGGTTCAAATTGAAGTAATAGCTGAAGAAAAAATGAAAGCTATACCATCACGGGGTATCCATTTCTTATATGGACTTTTAGAAAAAGGTAACCATTTCCTAAAAAAATAGACCACTTTGAGTTCTGGTAGTTTAATTTTTGAAATAACTTATTCAAAGAAAACATTGTAGTCTCCCAAAATATTAAAAAGATCATTGAAGTTATAGTGCCTACAATATCATTCTAATTCCATTATTCACAATTATATATTGAACAAATTTATAAATATTATATAGTAAAGAGTATTTGGGAAATATAGGAATAAAAAAATAATGAAAAATAATAAATCCCATAATAGAGGATCCAAAAATTCATCTCAAATGACTAGATCATCCATCTCCAGAACACCTCCCCAGTGGTACCCTGTAGTTTTCTATTGAAATAATATATTCCCACAGTTTCTATTTGTAAAAATAGAATACACTTCATCCATAATTTCTCCCTGACACGTCCTACAACCTAATAGAAATTCCCCAACATGATAACACTTCTTTAGTCATTACATATTGATCATAACATAGCTTCTAGGTAGGAAACCAATTGTATCTTCAAAATTTCAATAGTCACTATATCTAGAATACCAAACCACTTCCAAGTAATCAATATAGAAAAACCATCCAAATAATTAGCATGTAGGTGATTATCCCTATGTATCTAATCTGATAAAGGAATATGAGAATCGATGTAGAAAATTATCCACATAGAAAAACATTATGTAGATTAATACCCTAACTTATTAATATGATCTCACATTGATGAATCTTCATGAAGACCTTTTGTTACTCTAGGTAATTCTTCCATGTAGGTTTATTGATCACATAGTCAAATGGACCTCATGTAGGTGTGTTTCCCACATAACTGGTCTGTTGATGTATTTGATTAGTCAAAAAAGTTGTTTGGTTTATGTACTCAATTGGTAAATTATTCTAAAATCCCAACATATCATATGGAAAAATTTAAACCGTCAACTTCTATAGGAACCATGAGACTGAGAAGAGTTTCTTCTTGAATGAATATGATTTGCACGATCCTAAAAAAGAAATCCAAATCAATCATTCACCAATGTAGCACCCACTTATATTCAAAACTATGTTTCTCTATGTAAATGGGATAGAATTATAGAACATCAATAGGATATCTGACTAATATTTCAATAGAAATATCATAGATTATGATTCATCAACATAGACTATAGACTTTGGTCATCCTTTATTTGAATCCATCATAAAATTTTGAATCACACATCAACATTGGCTGTAAATTACTAACCCACATTAGAATTAGATAATTGTTCATTTCTGGAGATTCTGGAAAATCTACCCACATTAAAACTACAGTTAGATAATAGTGTAAAAATATATTAAATGAAAATTCATCTTGGGGGAACTCATATTCTCGTTATTCATTGCAAAGTAATGATATTTGGATGAATCTAAATATATTACTTAAAAAAAAGTTCAAAACATCTACTAATTTTTTATTAATTTATAGTAATTTCTATTATCTATTCATTTTTTCCAAAAATTAAATTAATTTTTGAAATAGTTATAGATAAATTTTCACATGACAAAATAAAAACAATGATCATATGAGTTCCTAAAAGAGTATTTTTTATGGAATATTGATCGACTAAAAATATCTATCATATTAGTTACATATTAAATGATACTAAAATAAAATCTCTATTTTCATAAAAAAATATAATTTCATACATCAAAAATGATATGGAAACTTCTTATCAAATAGTTTTACAGGAAATAATTATTGGGATAAACACCTATTTTATTTATTCTATTTAAAAATATTAGAAAAAGTATATATTATTTAGGGATTATATATCATGTATTTCCTATTGAGATTTATTCTCATGGTAGTATATGTCTTTTAGTTTCTAGTTTTTTATGTTCTATAATGATATTTGATAATTAATTAGATTTATTTTAACATTCGCTGTGAAAATTCGCTTTGATTATTGTATTGTTTTATTTGAGTTTCTTTTATGGCATTTGGATTTATGGATGTTGAAAAGTACCTGGAAGCGGTTTTTTGTCATCATTTCCATACATGGTTGAGGGAATATTGGAAGGGGAGAGGTTTTTTTATAGCTGTTTTTAATATTGATTGTTTATTATATAGTTCGTTTATAGTTAATTCCCAATAACATTTCCTATTTCTTATTGATATTTGACATGTTAATGGTAATGAAAAAAATTAGTTTGTTTATTATTCATGTGTTCATTTTTAATTTTTTGTGAAATCCATCCAACCTATCAATTACAATACCTCTATAGCTTACCTCAAGCTCAGGTTGATTGAGAACATTCCTCGGGAATGTCAGAGGCCATCTCGTGCATCTGATGGAGGGATTCTTGGGATGGTTATGGTTAAATTTTACCAAAAACCTTTTCTATTTGACAATTAATGGTTGATGGGGATATGAATGTTAAGAATATTATTTATTTTTAAAAATGTGTCTGACTAACACATTTGGTAATGAATAGTGAGTTTCTATTATAAGCCAATATTACTTATTTTTGTTATTTTAATATTTCATATTTATTTAAATGATCTAGGTAAGAACCCTGGTTTTATAATGAAGTAAACATCCATTAATTTCAAATTTTAATTCTTATATATGGAATTATGTGAGTTCCCAACAAGATCATTGGAGTTTTGGAGGTGTTTCTGGCTTCTTCAAAGCCCATAACTATGTTTGGGATGAATTGTTTCTAGTGTACTATTTTTAGTAAACCGTGTGTGGAATGAATCATGGTTTGAGTAAACCATGTGAGGCCGGAGAAAGGGATACTAATGTCACATTTTTAAGTCCAATAGTGGATAACGAACCACATGGAAGTTCATCCAGTACTACAGTTTTTATAGATATTTATATTGGTTTAGAACATAGTTTATGCACGGCTTATAAACCCTGTGGGTAAAAAATATAAGTGTCGGTTTATCTAAAAAAACCATACATGGTTGATGTGTAGTTTTCAAAACCATGATCCTAAACCATGTGTCCCCTCATTTTTTGGGTTTTTATTAATTTTTATTTAAATTTTTTTTATTTAAACATAAACTCAATTATTTCCCCGCATAGCGGAGGATCCCCATTTTCAATCTCTTAAAGTGGGTATTATATGATTTTAGAGAAATACTCCACCCATGATCTGATTCAAGAATTTTTCATCACATTGGATTTGAAATGGTATGATCTAAATTCTTTTTTCCATTCATGATTATTTGGGATATAGATTACGCTATTTGAATTTTGGCTTATATGCCCTAATTTCACTTTCTTAATATCTTATTCAAATTTCTACTTAACCAAGTTGAATTAGGACTTCATACTGGATGAACAATACACTACCATGCTACAGTTTTGGGTTTATACTTTTATTTTCACTTTTGGTAATTTTTAGAGTTACCAGTCATTCTTCATCCCATTAGGCATTTCTCCATGATCCTAGAAATAATTTTATTTATTAAAATGGATGTATTTGGGCATATTAGAGATTCTCATAGGTTCCATGAGATGTGATGGTGGTTTTTTCACCATCCTAAGGCTACCCATGGGGTATTTCATGAATTTTATTTGGTTATTATCTTTAATGAATCTCCTAAGGGGTGGGTTCATGAGATTCAAATATAAAGGAATCTCAAATGGGATTAAACTAAATTAAATTACATTCTTATGAGATATACTCTAATGACCTAGGTATTTATAGAATAATATATTTTCATATCTATTAAATTTTTTTAATTTAATATTAATTATAGATTAAATGGGGTACTATGTATGATAACGTACCTTACACACAACAATGAGTTTTTCTAAAATCTTTTTTTGCACACAACACTGACTTATACCAAAAAATAATACACCAATAATATTATTATATTATACTGTATTAATGTAGAGTCGTTGTACTGGTGGGAATGAACATAATTTATTATATTATGATTATAAAGGGTTTTTCATTTTTTTCTAGATTTATCCAATAATTTTTTACATAAAATGGGAATAAATCCAATTTAAGCATAAAATTTACTAATATTTTAAAGATGTCATTTTGTCACCTTTTTTTGGTGAAATATTTTTAAATATATATTTTTTCACTTTCATATGGTATATTTGATAATATAAACTTTCTATATAATAGAGGGACATCAAAATTTACTTTTTTAATAATTTTATCTAATCATATGAAAAAATTTATTTTTTAATAAATAGTGAAAACTACTCCATTTTTTTCAAAACTGAATTTTCATCTAATTTATTTATATATATAGTGTCATTTTAATTTTTTTATGTGTATTTGGATTTTGTTTTTATAATGTAATCTAATGTTTTTCATTTGAAGTAATTTTGGTTTTAAATTGGAAATAAACACATGTTAATCTTCTGATAGTGTTTATTACATAAAAACCCGGTTTCGGGTTTTGACAACAAGAATTAATTTTAAATAATTTATAAAAATTCATACTATTGAATTTATAAAAATGGATTAAATATTTGGAATCATAAGGTTATAAATGTGTAAATTGGTTTATTTTATTTTTGGTAATTATGTTTAGTAACATCAGTAATTATTTTTATTTACCATGGTTAGTAGGTAAATCTGGTAAAAATGGTAAAATTATTATTATTATAATAATATATAAATACTCTATCACATTTCCTAATCTTATTGGACTATATATGTCTGACCATTGGCATTCGTGGGTCAATTTTGTTGACCCCATGGATCTACTTGGGTGTGATAATGACATGTTATAAGAATTAATTTAATGTAAAGAGAAATATAACCTATACATGTATCTTTAACTAAATTTATTTATAGGGGGTTATATAAGTTATTAATTAAACTATAAAGAGTAATTAGAAAGATAAAAATCATTCCTACATAATTGTTCTTTTTTATCATTTTTAGAAAATAAATAAATAATTTTATTTATGACTCAACGATGATTTATTGATTACCTTGTTAATTAATGATTCAAAGAAATGATATTATTATTCTTAAAATAAAAATATATTCAACATTTTTAGGTCATCCACTAAATTTATGAATTATTATGACATATTATATTTTATTTAATGCCATTTTTTCTAAGGAATAATGTGTTGATATATTGATCAAAAATAAATTACTAAATATTGTAAAAATTGACGTAATGAGTTTTTAAAATAAATACAGTTTTATTAAATGATATAACAGTCCTAAAAATCTATGATTTGGACAAATAGTTTATATAATTTGAATAATGTTTCATTATAAATCCCCTTCTTTCTATTGTAAATTTATTGTAACTATCATAACCATATATTATGAAAATGAAAGAAGACATTGTAAGAGTTAATGTTTTTAACTATGGGTTATAACCAAAAGATAAGGTCATATTTGGGACCTATACATGTCAAACAACAATTGGGTGAGAGTTGTTTTGACCCATAATCATCTTATATTTAATATTAATCAGTTTGGAACAATTTAAAACCAAAATAAATTTATAATAAAATAATATTTCAAGACATTCCTAATGTGATGCTCCTCCCTCTTATAAAAGGACACCACCTCTACCCAAATACACACACATCTCAAGACCCTTGGATCATAAAAAATCCACTTATATAATCTCACAGTATTCATCCCATAATCATAGTATCCTCACCATGGGGATAAAGAAAATTTATAAAATCATTTTTTCTCAAATCAAAATAATTTACCCGATTTAGAGGTAATGTCTTTCCTCAAGTTCCATTCCTTTATTTTTTTTCTCTACTCCCTATTTCATTCGTATTAATTGAATACATAACAAAAAATATATACTCAATATAATAGGACGTTTTTAGGATATTTTTTCAAACTACACTTACACAAAACTCCATCTAGTGCACACGAACAAACGGTTTCTGTGTATGGTGAACTACTACCTCACAAAAAGATGATTGTTCAATTTTATCCTAACACCTATCATGGTAGAAATTAAGATGGAAATGTATTAATATATGATATATATTATATTTATATAGTCCCTATGATTCATTAATTTATATTTATGACATACCTTTGTGTTATCCATGATCTATAAGTACGGTAATTTCCTTTGAGGAAGTGTGGACTACATCCCCCTTAGAGTTATATGACTCATTCATGATAGAAATGGAACATATATATGATGGGTTTTTTACAAGTAAGATATATAAATGAAATAAATATAATATATTTCTTATAATATAAATTTTTATCATTTTATTATACTTCTTTTAATATGATAAACAAATGAATGTAGGGTTCATGCGTACGTACAATCTACCGTCACCATGAATGGTGCATTTAATTTTGTATCTCCAACAATTACAGACTATTATAAATACATATATACTGAATATATATGATATATATATCATTTATATCATTATATATATGATGTAATTATGATCACATAGACAATTTCAGTCAAAATAAGTCAAATTTTGACTCATGTAACAGAAGTCGACAAAACATCCGATATGAACTCTAATAATAATATAATTATTATAACATTGAAATAAGTGATATAAAATGAATAATAAAAATAAATAATGATCTAATGTAATTGTAAATTAACCAACAAATTTTAATTAGGAAATTAAAGATCCAACGGGACTAGCCAGATTTAAGGTAAGGGAACAATTTACCCACATCTTTTAGACAAAGACTTCTATTATGTTATGTATTTTAATTTAAATTATTATATGGTGTGTTATGTTATATTATATCCTTATTTATTTAAATTTTATTTCTATGGTATGATAGAACCTTTTAACTCTCATCTATTAATTTACTAAATTTTAATGTGGTGACATGAGGCTACCAAATATTTGTAAGGAAACTTCTTAACCCAATTTCAATTTTTGGGTTACTATTCTACCTCTTGATTATGCTGGGCTATGATTATGTGAGAAATAAGTTTTCAAATCCTATCATATATTTATTAATTATTTATGTGAAATTATGGTGAATATACACAATTGATCTATTTTATTTACATAATTATCTTTTTGAGGAAATTTTTAAACACAATTTCCACTCATTGGGTCTTACGCATACTTCATTGATTATATTACTCCACGATTTAGTGTGGAATCACTCTTTACTTATTTATGTTATAATATCCATAGCCCATTGTGTGGATATACTATTTCCACACATAAACACCCCATTAGTAATGTCTTGCATCATTTATATGAAGTTCGTAAGGGATGTCTTAACTCAATCTCATTTCGTTGTGTAAAATATCGTGGTCATTGGTTTTTTTCAATAATAAGTATGAATTATCTGTGATAGTTTTACACTTATTATCAAATTATATTTGGTGTATTTATAATTTTAACACATAATTATGTCATTTATTTATCCATAATCTAATTATATGATCTTTGTAAGGGAATTATTCTCAATATCCTTTCATTGAGACATGCCTTTATATTATGCACTTTATTTTCCTTTTATGTTTTATATAAGACACCATTCGAAATTTTATATCACAGGTTATTATATTCTCATTATATTTAAAGTGTTTTTAATTTTATTTTTTAACTATTTTTATTCATGCAAGTTGTAATGTTGTAAGGGAATGTATTACTAAAACATCACATTAAATGTTTCAATGATTTATTCATCTAAATATTATTCATTAACTTCAATGTTTTAAAAAAATGAGGATTTATTTACTTATAAATTAATGTTATATAATATTTATTCCTTTAATAGTTTCAATGTGGTATGGGACACCATGGATTAAAAATATCGTAATTAAATGTTTTAAATTTTTTTGGAAGCAGATTGAATATTTCAATATCTTGAATTGATTTATTTTAATTGATTAGTGAAATGTTGATATTTTCAATAATTTCTATGTTATGATTATGTAATGGTACTTGGACATCTGGAAAGTGGTTATGTGATAAACCAAATATAGGTGGTTCTTGATAAACCTACGGTGATGATTTTGTGATAACCCTCCAATTCATTAGGTAATGTGATGGAGGTAAATAATAATATTTCTCCTAATAGATTTAGGGAATATATTGTGATTGGTATTAAAAACATAACCCTGATGGTTACACCCTATATATATATGAAATATACAATGTAAGTATGATATGGATTCCACTAGATACCTTTATGATTTAGGACTATTATGAGTTATTCATAAATCCTATTATTTCCTGATGTATATTAAAGAGAATCTGTTTTATGAGGGAAAAGTATGGTTTTTTTTGATTTGTATTTATTCAAGGAATAATGTTTCATTCCTTACTTTATAACCTTTATTAACCTTTTTATGCCCATCCCATATTTTTGAAATGTTTTTCATAGGGTATGAGAAATTAGGAATTCAAGAATATTTTTATCACGAAAGGATTCATGTTTTATTTAAGGAGTTTCATTAATGTGAAAAATGAGGATAGATTAGAAGTGTATACATTGTAATATTTAAGATGTAATTTAATAGTTATGGAATAATTCTCTAAAACACTAAACATGAATAGATATTCAATGTTAATTCTTGAATTAACTCTTGATTATGTATTGTTTATGACTGGGGCCTTATAGTTTGTATAAGAGATCAGTTTAGATATTATTAGAGGTTATGATGGAATCTAGGTGTCTGTAAATGATCCATTATAATGGAGAGGGTTATTATCATATTGAATCATTTGGTGAGTTATATAAAATTTGATTAATTGGAAAGAATACCAAATAATGGAGATATAAGGAGGATGATGGATTAGTGTAATATAAAATATTTTATGTTATGTTTACCCTATAATGGATTATTTTTTTATTCATGTTTAGCTAATGATTCATTTCAGCAGATTAAGGATAATTTGTCATTTTGGAAGGATAGATATCATGAACAACCTTCTAATCCCACCCTGACAATTTGATTATCACTATTACAAAAAAATATAGTTCCAATTCTTTTGACATCTTCTTAAGTGTTCAAATCACCTACAAGAATATATTTGTGTTATCTAACACCTACTTATTTATGATAAAGAATTATGGGTCATGGTATCTTTTTCATTCGATTTCAAGATCCTTACTTTTCTAACTCTATCGATAAGTGAAATTATATAGGTGGAGAGAACCATTACTTTTTGAATGTAGGAGAACATGATGAAAGAGAAAGGGAGCATAAAAAAGATCATGATATCTAGATTCAAGGTATGATTTATTTTCTTTTCCATAAATAATGAATCATATTAAGATTGATATTTAGAAATTATGAGTATATTTGAACTTTAAGAATTATTTATTAATAAATAAGGTGTAAATTCATAGTTAATGTATTAATATGAACGATTTATGTGTAAGAGGTCTATATGTAAGGGATTCAAGAGTTATGGTAGATTTATGAATGATAAAATGTGTTAATGTATCAATTCTATTTTGATAATGGGAATACATTGGGAGAATTTTTTCTATTATGTGTAACCCCGTAGTTTGATATATGAAAATACTATTCATTTAAGAATTATCTTTTCTTATATGGATAGAATGGATAACCTTAGTTTGTTATATGATCTTTTTATTATTGAGTTGATTAATGGTTATTACATTTTGGGATTCAATATTAATGGTATTAGATAAACATTGAGGATTACATAGTTTATGTTTATTTTTGATGAAATAATCTTATTTTTTAAAATGATATGGTTATTGAAAAAGGAGAAACTATAGGATGGGTAAAAACCCTTCGTGTCCAGCTAGGCTGTAGGAATCAAACCCAAAACCAAAGGAAGACAACATCGTATCACCTACCTCTAGACAACGTGAAGTCCTTGGATAATAGATAATATTCTTTTTATTAAACTGATTTTGTAGATCAAGAATAATATTATTTTTGGAACATATGATTTATAAAATTGATATCCATAATATAGGAAAATGATTTCATGATTTATTTATAAATGTTATTTTGGAAGACGTTTTCTATTTTGGTAACCCTATATGCCTATGGAAAATATAATACTGTGGGATTTTATTTTTTGATTAATGGTTGAATATTATTTTGGATGATTATATGTCTTTATTGTAGACATAAGTTGATTAGGGTTATTTATAGAAATGAATAGCCAATCATGGATAATATGTGATTATGTTAATTAATTTTAATTATATGACTTTAAGAGTAGTGGATGTTATTTGCAATAAAATGTTATGAAGCTAGAGTAGTGTTGTCTATTCAGGATGAGGTAGTGATGGTCTTGGTAGAGGAATCCAAACACCAGTAACAGCTAGAAATATGAGTGGTCCAACATCAATCACCAAGGATATATCATAGGGCCATGGGTTAGACCATTTATATTTTTTACAACCTATCCATGAGGAGTAGGGTTTCATACCATCTATATTAAGAGGTACGATCTTAGAATCCACTACCATTGAATCATCCCTTTTTTGATACAGGTGCATTGCATATTTTTAAATATATCTTGATGGTAAAAAATTAGGAATTTTTTTATTTTATAGGGAGTTATGACACTAGAAACAACATTGTGAATCATAATTGATTATGTGATCCAGTGGACGGAGTTCCCCATTTCGGATGGTGGGTGTCACATTGAGTATAATTTGTATTTCCATGAGGTGGCGGGGTATTAAGACATTCAGTCGATGGACTAGATAGAATATTTTTCAGTATACATTTACTGTTATCACCGTAGTGTGACTTTCACGTCGCCATAGAGTGAAGTGTATGATCACATGGGTGAATGGGATGTCCAGGGCGATCTGAGATGGACTTGAGCATCGTTGGATTGATATAATGACAACCCAGATGTGTAGTTTGTATATCGATGATCACAGAATGAGTCTAGTAGACTTCCCTCAAGTGTTTGATCATATCAGGGACCTGCTTACTAATGAATATTATGTATTAACTCCTAAGAGAGAGGTGGACTTCTTTATTGATATAATTCTAGGAGAGGAATTAGTAAACATTATTCAATATAGAATTACTACAATGGAGTTAAAGGAGCTCAATATGTGGTTAAGGAATTTTGAGGGAAAATTTTAATAATTTGACCTAATACATCTTCCTGGTTTTCTCCAACTAGTTTTTTTGCAAAAAACAGAGACAAAATTATTAGGTTATGAATAAATTATTGGATATTGAACTAGCTAATGGTTAGAAACCAATAACTGTTTCCACTTATAGTTGAAATGTTTGATATGCTTTGTAGAGCCAGTTGTTCTTGATATTTGTGATGAATTTAGGAAAACCCCAGGTGTGTGTTCAACCTACATAAATACCTCATACAACATTTTTTAGCATGAATGGACTATAACTGTATCCAATCATGTCATTTGGTCTCACGAATGAACCAATGGTTTTCATGGATATGAGGAAGTTAGTGTTCCATCCTTACATGTATTCTCTTATGGTGGTTTTCGTGAGAATTTCATGGTTTATTATCATAATCAACATGACCATTCCAACTGTCATGAGATTGTTTCGAATACAATGATAGATAATCAACTACATGCTAATCTCAAAATGTGATATATTTCAATTGATCAGATTCACATCCTATAAGTCCCCATCCTTAAACACTACTAAATCATCAATTATGTTAAAAATTCACATTCAGGATCTTTTCAGTTTTAGAGTTTTAAAGAATTAGGGCATAACTATTATAGTACATATCAAATATTACAGAGTAGACAATTCTACTCAGTATCCATTTTCTTAATAAATTAAAAACTCTTGAAAAAAAGATTCATGTCTATTTCCATGTTATAGAAGTCAAGACTTTTCCATGATCCCATTTGTGACACTATTCATCATTATGTGTTGTGAAAAATGTTTCTAGAATGATGAGATGAGCATAAAAATATCAGTAAGAGTTATAAAATAAATAATTTAAATATTATTAAATCAAAACATAATATATTTAACATACCTCATGAAATCATAAGATTTATGAATAACAAATAGAAAACCTAAAACATAATGGAATCTCGTTGAATCCATAACATACTTATGTTGTAGCTTTCACAGCTCCCTAGGGAGTTACATTTGGAATACCCATCACAATAAATTCCTTAAATCTCTTAGGAGAGACATTAACATTTACCTCTATCACGTTACCCAATGCATTGGGAGAAATCTTGGGCTCACCCACCCAAGAATTATCACAGAACCACCCGTATACATAAACAATGCCCAAGAAACATAACAAAATCAATACACATAAAAGAATGATAATGGAAAGATAAAATTTACACATTACACTCACAATATATAATTTAAATATATTAAAATAATCAATCCATTAAAAAAACATTTTTAATTAAAAAATATATAAATCAGTATATGGTATTTATATTCCTTTTTAAAAAAATTACGGCTTGTTAAGGAATCCAACGATCAAATAATTCTCATGGAGGAAGAGAGGTCATTGTCCCCATGTATGTTAAAAAGAAACATTCATTTTAGTTTTGTTTAGTATAACTCTATGTTCAAAAAATGATTCCCTTTGAATTAAATGATAATTAAAAGGGGTTTATACATTGTATAAAATAAATACATGTAAAAATAAATATATTCCTCAATGAAAGGAGATTGAGAGGGAGTCCCTCAGCTCACGATTGACTTGACTTGTTTGTTCATTAAATTTATTGAATAATAAAATAACATTATGTTCTACTTTCTTTAGTACATTTTCATGATTATTATTTCTTTTACGTCACTTATTACAACGTTATAAACATTACATAATCATTTAAGTTTATAATGGATGTTTTGTTGATATTTGGTACTTATAATTACATGTTATCCATGTGGTCAATATTCCATTATATTAAGAACGATTTTCATGATTTACATATCATATTAATCATATAAATCCAATATATATGTATTTATATTTTTCCATATCATTTGGATACATGAAAATGAAATGTGTCGTTCATGGAGACGGTAAGCAGTACGTACGCATGAACACAACTTTCATTTCATTATTTTCATTTTTAAACCAATGAAAACGAAATTATACAAAGGTATATTATAATTCTATTATAATATCATATATGATTTCCTTAACTCCATATTTTATACATTCCATGTATGTAATGAATGAGTTATATCACTTTGGGGGGCGGTAGTCTGCACTTCCTCATATGAAATTATCACCTTTATACATTATGGAAACAATAAAGGTATTATATAAATTAAACAAAAAGTATCATAGAAAAAATAAAAATAATATATATATATATATATCACATATAAATACAGTTCCATCATAATGGCCACCATAAGTGGAGGTAGGATATGATTGCACAATCATCGTTTCATGAGAAAGTAGCTCACCATCCATAGAAACGGTATGTTCATTACCTATTAGTCAAAGGTGTGTGTATGTTTAGTTAGAATAATTCACATTAAAAACCTACTATATTTAGGATACTGGTGTTGTTACGTACACAATTAATAAAAATATCATTGGGAGTGAAGATGTAAAATAAAAGAAGAGAACTTGAGGGAAGACGTTACCTTTAAACTGGGTTACTCCCATTGGTTTGAATCAAAAGGATTTATTGAGGTTCTTTATTCCTAAGGCAAGGCTTCTACTTGGGGAAAAGGTATGTTTGGAGTTTATTTGGGTAAATTTTGGGTGGTCCATGGGGCTTGAGAGGTGTGTGTAATGGGTTATAGGTGATGGGTTTTTATAAGGGGGGGGGAGGGGATCTTTATGAATGTTTGAATATTTAATTTCACTACAAACAAATTTTCAATTTCAAAAGGTCCCAGACATATTAAATTAGAGGATAAGAAGAATATTATTCGAAATATTCTTAAAAATATGATTTAGAGATGTTTTGGTTTTGAAATTTAACCTTATCATTTACCTTTAACCCTTAGTTAACTAATTTGAATATTACCCTGTCTTCTTGTGTATTCACTCTATAAGGCTAATATAGTTACTATAAATTCAAATAGAACCACAAGTGGTTAATTAATGACACATTCAACCTTATCTTTGTCAATTTTCAGATTATTATATCATTTGGATTATTTTATCATTTAATAAAATAATATTTGTTTTAGAAACTCATTAATGTCAATTTAAATGATATTCATATCATGAATTTTTTAAAAATAATAAATGAAATAATTAATTGTAAAATCCTTTATTAATTAAAATATAACAAATCATAGTATTCTATAAAATTCTTGGATGGCATAAAAAGTTTGAAAATAAATTTATTTTAATATTTATAATCTCATTGTTATTAAAACATTCATTAAATAGGTAATCATTACATCATCATTGTGTCATAAATAAATTTACAAATATGATGTATAAAATTTATAAATAAAATACCATGATGTATGAAATATTTCTATTTTTATAATGAATATTTATAGTCAAATATATCAATTATATAAGCCCAAATTAAAATTGTTTTAGAACAACAATACATGTTTATGATGTTTTTATATTTACATAAATAAAATTATATTTATGTAATTATCTTACCAAAGTGTCTTTAAAATAAAAAAGGTTCCACCAAAATATTTTATTGGTCTTCAATGACTCATCCAATAATTTGATGACAAGAATTAAGGTAATTTTATATTATTATAACATTATTTTTACCTTGAATTACACTATTTACCTTTAACCGCGGTAAATAAAAATAAAAAGTTATTATTCACCAAAAAGTAATTTCATCCTATTAAAAAAATAACTTACACGTGACAACCATGTATGAAATTTTTTATAATTCAATTCACAAAAGCAATAAAATTTCATTTAAATGATAAAGTCGATTTTTTAATTACTACTCAGTGTTTTCACTATTCATCAAAAATTGATGGTTTTAAGAAAAATTTCAAAAATAAATCCAAATCTAAATTTGATATTCTGAATTCAAAATGATGTCTAATTTACTAAATTAGAAACATAGTATTTTAATTATTTAATTTAAAATTTAATATCGTTGTCAAAACAAAAATCATGTTTGTAACAAATAATGACTATCAAAAGAGTGACACTAGTTTTTGTCCAATTTCATTGTGAAAATAATTTCAATGACCAAAATTGGATTAAATTGTATAAATATAATCTAATTACACATTAAAAACGAATAAAAATTTAATCTATCAAAATAATTAAATCAGGTTAAAAGGCCATTTTGATTTAGAATATATTATTTTTACTAATCATTAAAAAATTATTTTTATTTGAAAAATTCTAAAATATTTACCTAATGTAAGTTTTGATTTCCAGATTGTAACTAAAATTTTCATTTTGTCAAATAGAACATATAAATTTGACAAAAACTTGATTTAAAAAGTGTTCTCAATCAAAAGGCGGTAAATCGACCTTTTAAAAAATATTTTAGTATTTATGCATAAAAATATATTCATTCACATTTTAATCTTCTAAGTTTTGTTAGATAAATTTAAAAACATTTAACAAACATGTATAATCATTTTGTAGTTTGTTCAATTCATTCCGTACATTATAATGGCTAGACGTTGACTACCATTAAAAATAATATTTTTATATTAATAATTTTCTGTAAAACACATTGTTGTGTGCAACGTAAGATTTAAAATAAACCCGTTGTTATGTATCGCGTACTCCATTGAACATTGTATCCCCGTTAAAGTAAAGTTAATATTTAATTAAATAATATTAATAAATTTTATAATTTCTTATTATTTATTTACTAGGGATGTTACATCCTTCCCCACTTTTTGAAATTTCATCCTCACAATTTTTATTCACTTATCAAATAAGTGGCGGAATTTATCCCCCATTGAATCTTTATATTCCCACCTTTCCTCTTCAACCATATGGGTTTTTTAAAAAACTATTACCTAATTAATAACCTTATTCTAGAACACTTTCTCTCTCTGGTGAAGAATCATTACTGGTTGTTCCTAATAAGAGATATTCCATTCCAACTGGACTACCTCTGGGATCAAAAAATCATATTGATCCGACATAAACATTCTCAACAGTGAAACATGAAAAACATCGTGTACCTTGGATAAACATAGATGTAAAGCCACATTATAGGAAACTGATCCAACATTCTCCCAGATTTTATAAGGTCAAATAATCCTCATACTCGCCTTTCTCTTCTTACCAAATCACATCACATGTTTCAACTGAGAAGATTTGAGAAATACATAACCACAAAACTCAAAATAAAGATCTTTCCATTGATTTTCTGCATAACTTTTCCACCTCCTTTGAGCTGTTCTCAGGTTCTTCTAAATCAACTGGGCTTTTTTCCATCTCTTCAACCAATTCTGGTCCCATCAAATTACTTTCACCTACTTCATTTCAAATATCTAGAGACTGACACTTTTTCCCATATAATGCCGAAAATAGATCCATATGTATATTAGAATGAATACTGTTATTATAAGAAAATTCAACCAAAGAAAGATGCTTGTCCCAATAGCCCTGATTATCCATCGAGCAAGCATGTAACATATCCACCAAGGTATGAATTGATTGTTCTGACCACCCATCTAATGGAGGATGAAAAGACGTACTAAAATTTAATTCATTACCCAATGACTTCTGAAGGCCTTTCCAAAAGTTAGAATTAATCATGGGATCACTATATGATACATTGGAGAGGGGAACTCCATGAAACATGACTATCTTTAACATACAACTGATAATGTTGATCTATAGATAGAGTATCTTAAATATGTAGAAAATGAGTAGATTTAATCAATCGATCAACAATAACCCATATTGCATTGTTACGTTGTGATTTCTTCAGTAATCCCACAACGAAGTCAATTGATATATTTTCACATTTCAAATCTCACACCAGTAAAGACTAATTATTCCCTTTTGTTAACTACTACTCAACATTAACTGATTGACAAGTCAAAGACTTCAAAGTAAATTCATCAATTTCTCTTTTCATTCCATCCCACCATTAATACACCAAAATATCTCTGTAAATCTTAGTACTACCAGGATGAACTGAAAACGTTGAAATATGAGCTTCACATAAAAACCCATTCTTTAATTTTGAATCATAAGGCACACATAATCTATTCCAAAACAAAAATACACAATCATTGTCAATGTTAAAAATCAGGAACATACCCTCTTGAACCAACTCTACCTTTTTATACAACTCACAATCTCCCTTATACGCTTGCTTAATTATGTCTGATAGAGATTATTTAACTAACACCTAAAACATATCATAGGAATTTGTAGTCCAAAAAATTCTATATGAATGATCATCAAATCAATAACCAATGGATCTTTTTCCAAACTTATCATGGTTAATGAAGCATTACTTTTTCAACTCAAATCATCAGCCAATTTTTTTTTTTTTGAGATGGTAATAGATCATGGAATTATAATCCTTTTTTAATTCCAACTGTATCATCTATCGCATTTTAATTCCTTCTAATTGAATATATATTTTAATTTTTTTATTAGTATCTATTTCACACTTTACTCCATAAAAATGTTGCCTCCAAAATTTTAATGCAAAAAAACAACAGCTAATTCCATATCATGTGTATGGTAATTTAACTCATGAGGTTTCAACTGATTTGAATCATAAGAAATTACCAGATCATTCTGCATTAGGATACAACCAAGTCATTTCAATGAAGAACCATTATAGATGAAAAAATCACCATTCCCAGATGGTAGTGCCAAAACTAGTGCATTCACCAATTTTCTTTTCAATTCCTCAAAACAATCATCACATTCTTTTGCCCTGATGAACATAATGCCTTTTAGAGACAATTTAGTAAGTGGTATAGATAACTGGGAAAAATGTTCAACAATCCTTCATTAATAACCTTCCAAACCAACAAAACTGTGTATCTAAGTAATATTTGTGGGTCTTGGCCATTCTTCAATAACTTTTGTTTTATTAGGATCAATAGTTATGGAATTTTTTTGAAACAATGTTATCAAGGAATGAAATTTGTTGTAAAAAACTCAAACATGATGAATTTCCCATATAGTTTCTTCTCTTTTATGGTTTGTAAGACAACCCATAAATGACTTTCATTTTCCTCTGTACTTTTTGAATTAACCAAATTATCATCAATTATCACAACCAAAAACTTATACAAAAACTCATGGAAAATTATATTTATATCATCCACGAATACAACAGGTGCATTGGTTAACCCAAAAGGCATAACCACTGATTCATAATGGTCATATATAGTACAAAACTTTGTCTTTGTAATGTCTTCTTCCTCTAAATTCAACTGATGGTACCCCAAACTCAAGTCATTCATCAAAAAATAATCAGCACTCCGGAGCTGATCAAACAAATCATCGATATAAGGTAACAGATACATGTTTTTAACAACGATGTTATTGGATGCTCGATAATCAATGAAATGTCAAATTGAACCATATCTATTTTTAACAAACAGACATGGGATCCCCATAGTGATGTGCTAGTTTGAATGAAACCTCTATCTATTACCTCCTACAATTGATTCTTTAACACTAAAAGTTTAATTTGAGCCATTCGATTAGGGGTTTTTGAAATTGGCATAGAATTAAGAACAAAATCAATATAAAATTCAACATCCCAGATAGTTATTATACCATGAAACTCACTAGTAAAAACATCAAGGTACTCATTTACTACTAGCCCAACATTAATATGAATAATTCCATTGTTTTCAAAAATATGTGCACGGTAAAATTCATTTCCATCTTTTACTAGTTTCTAAGCTTCCGGATATGTTATCATAATTATGGGTCTATTCATGTACACAGACATACAAGCCTTATGAAAATAAACCTATTTATCTCTGCAGTCAATCATAGCATGATAAATATAAATCCAATCCATAACCAAAATAACATCAAACTCTACTAGAGGAAAAACAATATGGTTCGCGGGTAGATTCTTTCCACACACAAGGAAATGCAGGTTCTTCTAATTTCTTTTTTTCTCAACATTTCCTATTAGTTTTTTTACCAAAAGTTTCGGATTCATATTTTCCGATGGAGTTACCAAATTTACTAGAATCATATAAAAAATGAACGAATGTGTAGACCCTGATTCAAAAACCACATTGGCATAATATGATCAAACCAACAATGTACCTGATAATACTTTATTTGATGGCACAACATTTGTTTAATTAGTTTCAAAGGATTTCACCACCCCATTCTTCTTATAGTATAGCTGGTTTCTCTCAGTTGAGTTCTTTGTTGGACACTCATTTTCATAATGATCAATTTCATTTCACGTAAAACATTTTACTGACTGTAAATCAGATTTTTTCTATCCATTACCCTGAACATTTTCAGTGTAACTACGAGCCTTATGTCCCATTTTACAACATCAGTATAACTTACTATAATTAAAAATACATTCCCCATCATTCTTTTTACCACAATTTTCAAAAACTATAATCTTAAGTTTCATACCATCATACTTTTTTAATGTGTTCATCCCTTTCTTCTGCCGCCTCGACCTCTTATTCTATTGTTTTCTAAACAACACATGATCATTAGAAAACTCCATTTCAACCTTCTAAACACATCATAAATTTTTTTCATAACTTATGAACTCATAAGATGCTAATTCTATTTGATAAATTGGCTTTAATCCTGAGTAAATATTGCTTATTTTTCAATCAAGATCTCATTAAAAATTTAGAGAGTTCCATTCCAATTGAGATAATTTTTCTTCATAAGCATCCACTGAGTCTTCCTTATGCATCAATTCTAGAAATTGTTTTTCCATCCCAAGAAAAAAAACCTTAGGAAAATATTTATCAAGAAATTTACCTTTTAATTCATCCCAATCAAGAGCATCAATCTCCTCAGTATCCCTGATATTTTTCACCATCGACCACCAATGATCAGGTTCACCTTAAAAACGGTAAAGAGAATGACTAACCTTTTGATGTTATAAACACCGCATGACATAAAAAATCTTCTCTGGTGCCTTAATCCACCCTTCATCTAGCACAGGGTCAGATGATCCTCTAAATGATTGGGGATAATGCCTCATGAAATGTTCCACTACTAACATGTTCCTTTTTGTTTGATCTCTATGATCTCTTGCATGGATAACACAACCATTTATATCCCGATTTAATTGTTCCATCACTGTAACAAACTATTTAGTTCCAATTTCGATAATCTCAGGTTGCTGATATGGAAGTTTTTCTTCCTCTTGATATCTTCGCATCATTTCTGCCCTATTTCCTCTGTGGAAAACCATTCTGAACATATAAATATCTTAGCCTAAGAAACATGATAATCGTTAAATGCTATATTATTTCAATCATAACATAAATTAATTTATGGGTATTAATTTAAAAATATCGTTACTCTTAATTTTGTCTAAAATAACCTATGATACCATCAATAAGGCCCCACCCTTAATCAATACACAATCTGGAATTAAGTTAATAATTCATATTGTAAGTATTTTCCAATTTAGAATTTTAGGGAATTAGGCCATAACTATTACATTACATCTCAAATATTACAAATTATACACTAATACTCAGTATCAATTTTTTTCATAAAATAAAAACTCTTAAAAAAATAGTCATGTCTAGTACCATGTTTTAAATAGCCTGACTTTTCCATGATAACATCTATGTCCCTATTAATCTTTATGTCCTGTGAAAAAAATTTCAAGAAACATGGGATGAGCATAAAAAGTGCAGTAGGGGTTATAAATTAAAAAAGGAGAAATTAGTCAATCAAAATATAATCTTTTTATCATACCTCATGAAATAATATGATTTATGAATAACATGTAGAAAAAATAAATCATAATGGTAACTTGTGGCAACCATAACATACTTACGCTGTAGATTTCATAGCAATGTAGGGAGTTATATTTTGAATACCAATCACAATATATTCCATAAATCTCTTAGGAGAAACTATAATATTTACCTCTATCACGTTACCCAATGCATTGGAGATCTATCTTGGGAAAACTCACCCTAGGTTTATCAAGGAACCAACTGTATATGTAATCAATGACCTAAAACCATTACATAATCATGACACATAAAACAAGAATGAATGAAAAGTGAAATTTCCACATTGCATTAAAAAATAACATTTAAAAATATTGACATAATCAATCCATTATCAAAACCATTTTCAATACCAAAATACGTAAATGAGTATACGATATTTATTTTCCTTTTAAAAAAATTACAACTTGTTAAGGAAGCCATAGATCAAATAATACTCATGGTGATGGAATGGTCAATGTCACTATGTACGATAAAAATAAACATTCCATTTTTTTCATTTAATAATACTCTAATTAAAAAAATATTTTCATTGAATGAAATGAAATGTCAAAGGGGTTTATACATATTATAAAAGAAAGTCATGTATAAATAAAAATATGCCTCAAGGAAAGTAGATTGAGATGAAGTCCCTTAGCTCAAGTATAAATTGACTAGTTTGTTCTTTAAATTTCTTGATTAATAAAATAATGTTAATTTATACCTATTTCAAAATATTTTTCTTGTTTATAATTAATTTAGCATCACTTATTACCACATTATAATCATTTCTTAATCATATCTGTTATTAACAGTCATTCTGTTGATATTTGGTACTTATAATTACAAGTTGTCCATGTAGTCAAAATCAATTAAATACAGAATGATATTCATGATTTACATATCATATAAATCATATATATCCATTATATATGTATTTATTATTGTCTATATCATTTAGATATTTGAGAATGAAATGTACTATTCCTGGAGATGGTATGCTGTACGCACGCATGAACACCTCTTTCATTTCATTTTATCATTTTTAACGTAATGAAAACCAAATTATACACAGATATATTATAAATCTAGTATAATATCATATATAATTTCATTAACTCAATCCTTTATACGTTCCACATATGGCATGAATGATTCATATCACTTTGAGTGGGTGGTATTCCACATTTCCTCAAATGAAATTATCGTAGTTACCCATTATGGAAACCTTAAAGGTATGCTAGAAATGAAAAATACAGAAGAATATAATCAATATAAATATAATATAAATATCACATATAAATATATTTCCATCATAATGGCCACCATAATAGGTGGTAGGAGATGATTGAAAAATCATCCTTTTGTGAGGTAGTAGTTCGTCGTCTAGAGAAACTGTATATTCTTTTCCCATTAAACGGAGGTGTCTATATGTGTAGTTTGAATACTTCTCATAAAAACAATGAAGTATATTTAGGATATCAGAGTTGTTATGTAAACAAAGAATAAAAGATCATTGGGAATGTATAAGTAAAATAACTGAAGATAACTTGTGGGAAGTCGTTACCTTTATGTCGAGTAACTCCCTTTGGTTTGAACCAAACAGATTTATTGAGGCACCTTCTTCCTAAGGTAAGGATTCTATGTGGGAGAGAGGTATGTTGAGAGATTATTTGGGCAGCTTTTGGCTGAGCCAAGGGGATTGAGAGGTGTGTGTAATGGGTTATAAGTGATGGATTTTTATAAGGGGGAGGGACTCTTTAGAAAAGTATGAAAGTGTTATTTTATTATAAACTAAATTTTGATTTCAAAAGGTCCCAAAATTTTTAAATAAGAAAATAAGGTGACTATTATTCCAAATCACATCATCGAATAAGTTTTATAAATTTTTATTTTTAAAATTTAACATTATCATTTATCTTTAACCATTAGTTAACTAATATGACTCTTACCATGTCTTTTTGTATATTTATCCTATAAGGATAATATGTTTACTCTAATATTCCAATAGAACCACATGTTATTCATTAATGAAACATCCAACCTTATCTAGGTCATTTGGATGAATAATATATTTTTATGATTATTATATCATTTAATGACAGAATATTTTTTTAAAACACATTTATGTCACTTTAAATACTATTCATAAAATGACTTTTTAAAAAATCCAAAACTATATGAATATTTTGGAAAACCTTCATTACTTAAAAGAAAAAAATCCATCCTAATCTAAAAAAATATTTTATGGAAAAAAAGTCTCAAAATTAATTTATTTTAATTTTTACAATCTCATTTATTTAAAAGATTCATTAATGAGGTAATCATTACATCATCATTGTGTAATAAATAAATTTATTTATTTGATGTCTAAAAATTATAAATAAAATACCATGATGCAGGAAATATTTTTATAACTATAATGAATACTTATACTCAAATATATCAACTATAGTCCCCCAAATTATAATTGTTTTAGAAAAATAATACATGTTTATGATATTTTTATTTTTACATTAAATAAAATGTTATTAAGGTAATTATCCAACCCAAGTGTCTTCCAAATGACATAAGTTACACAAAAATAATTTATTGGTCATCCATGAATCATAAAAAAAGATTAGTAAATGTGTTAAGGTTATTTTATATTATTATAATATTATATTTACCTTGAAATACCCAATTTACCTTTAACTTCGGTAAAAAAAATAAAAAATTACTATTCACCATAACTATTTTCATCCAATTGAAGCAAATTTTACATACAGATAAAAACCATTTACATCAGATTTTTGATATTAAATTCACCAAAGCGGTAAAATTTCATTTAAATGAAAAATTCGGGTTTTTAACTTCTACTCAGTGTTTTGACTATTCATAAAAAATTGAATGTTTTTAGAAAAATACAAAAAAATAATCCTAATATATTTTTGATATTAAGAATTTAAAAATGATGACTATTTTACAAAAATCAATACATATATATTTCATTAAATAATTAAAAATTAATTCCTGTTGTGGATTCAAAAAGCGTGTTTATAAGAACTGATAACTATAAAAATATTGACACTTGTTTAGGTCCAATTTCAAAGTGAAATTACATCCAATGACCAACATCAGATTATTGGTAAAAATAAATTCAAATTACAGTTTATAACCAATTAAAAAGATAATATAGAAATATAGATTAATTAAATTTGAAGACAATTTTGAATTGAAATACAGTATTTTTCACTTTTCATTAAATAATGAATTTTATCAAAAAAACACCAAAAAGTTAAACAAAGTAAATTTTTATGTCAATATTATACAGAAGAATTTCATTTTTTTCAAATACATCATATAAAAGTGACCAAAACTATATTTAAAAAAGGTTCTCCATCAAAACACGATAAATCTCCCATTTGAAGAATATCAGAGTATTTTCGTTTAAAATTTGATTCATTCACTTTTTAAGTCTCTAACTTTTATTTGATAAATGATAGAATATTCAACAAAATTGTATAATAATTTTGTAGTTTGTTCATTTCATTACAAACATTATAATGGCTAGGTGTTAACTACCACTCAAAATAATAAAATTATATTATTATTTTTCTGTATAACTCAACGTTGTATGCGACATAAGTTTTCCAAGAAACCTGGTGTTTCCTATTGGGTATTACATAGAACATAGAATCCCCTTTTATGTAAAATTAATATTTAACACAATAATATTAATAAATAACAAAATTTCTTATTCTTTATTTACCTGTGATGTTACACATCCTGGGACAAATCATCTTGTATGCATGAGTATTAGTGGACCATGGGAAGGTGAGATATGTAGTTTCCACAGAAAACCATATGAACATTTTTTAAATGTAATGTTTCTGAGGGCTATTTGGTTACTACATTAATTTCATACAGGACATCTGATGCTTCAAATCACAGTTGATGGGATTGATTAAGAATTGTGTGATGTTTGTAAAGTCAGATTCTTGTGAGACCACATTTTTTGAGATGAATGGAAGGTTGACACTAGATCCTATCCTGATACTACTAGAGCAGGGAAATAACTACATTGTGTATTATGAAACATAGGTATTTTTCTTGGAGATGTTCTCATTGAGAAAGATATAGTTGTGAAATATTGGTCTCATTAGCTGGGGCCACATGAGAGGAATTACATGATCCATGATCTTGATCTAGTAGCAGTGGTTCACACCATTCACTATTGAAGACATCATAATCAGGGAGAAAATTTGTGGTGTATTGGGACCTAAAAAACCAGACATTTATTTTTTACATAGCATGATATGATTCAAAGGTAGGGAAGTTAGGTGGAATACCATTCAAATATTGACATCAAAATTTCAAACACACATGGAAAATGTAATGTCGTGGCCAAGGTACTACTCATTTGGCCTCAGATATAGGTTATGAAACTGGCCAATTGTGAGTGGTAGCTTGTATAGTATTTCTATAAGATGCATCTGATGGAGTACGATATTCATGTATAGAAATATGTATCATCCTTAATTGTGACCTCTATGCTTCTGGTTATAGTTATTTTGTTGAAGCAATAATATTTTGTGGGATTAGTCCAATGGGAGAGTGTGGTAGGAGAGGACCCACATTCATTCTTGGAAAATAAGTGAGGATGAAATCCCATATATCCATGGACTCATTTAGATTCAACTTGACATATGTGAGGAGATGTCGTAGTAATTTCATGCCATAGTATGTGAAGTGAACCCATGAGTCACTAAGATGTATTGTGAGTTATATTGTCAGTACTGATGGGAGGGTATGAAAATATGGGTGTCTAGATTTATTATGTGGTGTTCCACCTATCATCTGGTGAACGTAGAACAAAATTTACCGTTAGGGATTTTATAGCACTAAAATATTATCATGTGGAAATGGGATGATGTCACAATTGATTTTTTGACTTGTTTTATGATCTTGCCTTGGGTAACGATACTATGTTGGGTGTTTTTATCCAGATCATAATGGTTTCCCGAATCATACATTTCAAGGATACCTTCAACATTGATGATCTTGGATGGTTGTACATCTGTGAGGTAGTATGACTACATGGGGTCCCGAGCATTATCATTTTATATAGGGACACCCGCTTAACATTTTGTTTCTGGAAAGTATTTAGAGGGAATTTTGAACACAAGTTCTTCATATCACATCATTCCACCTTCAGACTGATGTCATGTAAGAGCGTATGATATAGGTGCTATATGACATGTTGCAATCACATTTCTTGGATTTTTGGGGATCATGGTAGAGTCACATCCCCTAGTCGAGTTCAGCCATAATAATAGATATGATGTGACTATAAAAATGAAAACTTACGAGGATTTGAATTTTAGGCCTTACGGATCACCACAGTGTTGGATGGAGGTAGGTGAGGTATCATTACTGGGACCACATCTCTTATAGGAGGCATGTGAGTAGGTCCAGTTGTTTCAAAAGTGGATGTCTACAACACAGCCTCTTCAGAAATCATATGATGATCATGGAAAGTAACATATATATTTAATGGTCAGGGATCATGCTTCTTTATGTGTTTCAGTAAAGTTGGGATATATAACGATCAGGTGGAAAGGTAAGAGTTCACTACAATATCTAGGGTCAGTCTATATTGTTAGGATAGGCAGTTCCATAGAATATCGGTTGTATTTACCTTATATGTACAAAAAATGAACAATTTCATCCATGTCTATTAATTATGATTCTATCATTCAATACAATCTCATGATCAATAGCTAGAGGAGGTTGAGAAATAGGTTTATTAAATGTTTCAAGAGAATCTGATTCTTATTGTTGATAATAGCATGAAGGTACTCCAAGGATAGTCAGTTCCTCTATTGTGGGTTCAATGGCTGCATGAATGGTTATCGGATGAGACTTGTGAGGGGAAGGCTAACATACATGATCTGTGTCTTGAGTTGTTCTCAGATGAATCATAACCACCCTTCCAATAGAAATTCCAGGAAAATTTTCAATAAAGGGAGAATGTAGTATGAAACTAGGTTTTTCAATGAGGTATCAATCCTAGCTTTTAAAATTTGAATGCCTAAATATGTCATTATGTGAATTCCCAACTAGATCATGGGTGTTTTAGAGGTGGTTGTGGCTTGTTTGGAGCCTAAAAAAGTGATATTGATACTATTTTTTATAGCACAACGACAAATCAAACCATGAGGGGAAGGAAACAGGTTTTAACTTAACATTTTTAGGCTAGAAAGAGGGGAGGAATAAGCCAAATGTTTAGTTCGAACTGTTTGGAATGGGTTGCACGGTCATGCCACCGAGTGTTCCTTTTTTTTAGATTTTGATAGAGGGGTGGCACTCAATTTGTATAGATCTTTTACACCATGTGGGTTTATCATGTAGGTCACCCATTAACCTATAATAACCGGGAATGGTTGGATTAGGGATTTCTAATTAATGTTCCTAAACCATATGTACCAAATAATTAAGGTTTTTACTAAATTTTTATTAATACAATTTTTTAATACCTAAATCCTATTCATTCAACACATAGTAGAGGGTCCCATTTTTTTGATATTATGGTGGCTATTATATGATTTGAGATAAATACTATATTTAGAATCCAATTTAGGTGTGGTTCATCTCCTTAGATCCATAGCTGTATGATCAAAATTTCAATGTATCCCTTATCAATTCATAATTATATCAATTGTTCTATTTATATTGAGCCTCGTATTACCTAATTTCTCATTCTTCGTCCATTATTCAAATTTTTCATAAACCAAGCCTAATTAGGAATTGATATTTCATGGATAGTCCACAATCATTCTATGGTGGGTAGTCTATACTATCTTTCTGATTTTGGTTGTTTTTAGAGCTATTGAATGTTATGCCGCCAACTAGAATTTATAGTGTTGTCCTAGAAATTATTTTATTTGTTGAAATTTTTGTATTTGAGCCTATTGGATATTCCCATTGGATCCCTGAGATGTGTAAGTGTAGTTCATATACTTTTTATAACAACAACCAAGTATATTGAGGTTACCAAAATTGTTATGTAAACAATGAATAAAAGAGAATATGGAGTGATGAAGTAAAATAAAATAATAGAACTTGAGGGAAGACATTACCTTTATATCAAGTAACTCCCTTTTGATTGAACCAAAAGGATTTATTGTGGTACCTTCTACCTATGGTAAGGCTTTTAGGTGAGAGAGAGGGATGTTGGGAGCATGTTTGGGCCAAGGTTGGCTGAGCCAAGGGGCTTGAGAGGTGTGCGTAATGGGCTATAAGTGACAGATTTTTATAAGGGGGAGGAGGGGCGCTTTTGGAAAGTACGAAAGAATTATTTTATTATAAAGACAATATCATTTCAAAAGGTCCAAAAATTATTAAATTCTACGATAAGGTGGCTATTATTCAAAATCCCCTCATCCAATATGTTTTAGAATTTTTTAGTTTTCAAATTTAACTTTATCATTTAGCTTCAACCCATAGATAACTAATATGACACTTACCATGTCTTTTTATATATTCACTCTATAAGGAAAATATGGTTACTATAATTTTCCTATCAAACCACATGTGGTTCGTTAATTAAATTATCAACCTTATGTAAGTTATTTGGCCAAATATGATATTTTTAGGATAATTATATCATTTAATAAAATAT
Source organism: Viscum album (assembly GCA_963277665.1). Classification (NCBI taxonomy): domain Eukaryota; kingdom Viridiplantae; phylum Streptophyta; class Magnoliopsida; order Santalales; family Viscaceae; genus Viscum; species Viscum album. The sequence goes on from OY728127.1 coordinate 817,305,206, forward strand.
AATTTTTTAAAAAACATTTTTATGTCAATTTTAATACTATTCATATCATGACTTTTAAAAAAATCCAAAACAACATGAATCATTCAAGAAACCATCATTAATTAAAATATAACAAGTCATCATAATCAATAAAAATAGTGTATTTAATCAAATTTTTTAAAAATAATTTATTTTAATATTTGTAATCTCATTTATTAAAAACATTAATTAATGATGTAATCATTACATCATCATTGTTTCATAAATAAATTTATTTATATGTTGTCTAAATATTATATATAAAATTCCATTATGTATAAAATCATTTTATCTTTCTAGTGAATATTTATTGTAAAATATATAATCTTTATACACCAAAATTAAAATTGTTTTAGAAAAGAAATACATGTTTATGATATTTCTATTTTTACTTTAAATAAAAAGTTATTAGTGTAATTATCCTACCCAAGTGTCTTTAAAATGCCAAAAGTTTCACCCAATGAATTTATTGGTTGTCTATGACTCTTCCAACAATGTTTGAACAAGGGTTAAGGTAATTTTATATTTTTATAATATTATTTTTACATTTAATTACCCAATTTATCTTTAACTGTTGTAAATAAAAATCAAAAGTTACTATTCAAGAAAAATTATTTTCATCCCATTAAAGCAAATTTTACATACTGATAAAAACATATATGTCATATTTTTGAAATTCAATTCACCAAACTGGTAAAATTTCATATAAAAGAAAAAATAAGTTTTTTAACATCTACTCATTGTTTTGACTATTAAAAAAAATTGAATGTAAAAAAAAACTAATCCTAATATATATTTGATTTTAAGAATTAAAAAATGTTGCCTATTTTACAAAATTAAAAACATATACGTTTCATTATTTAATTTAAAATTATTTCATGTTGTCAAAACAAAAAGTGTATTTTTATAAAATAATAATTATCAAAAGATTGACACTTTGCTTATTTCGAATTTCAAAGAAAAATTACATCCAATGAACAACATCAGATTAAATTGTAAAAAAATCTAATTACACATAAAAACCAATTAAAAAGGTAAGATAACCATATACATAAATTGGATTAAAGGACAGTTTTGAATTAAAATAAATTTTTTTTAACTATTCATTAAAAATATGAATTTTATCAGAAAAAAACCAAAATGTCACCCAATGTAAATTTTGATGTTCAGATTATAAAGAAGAATTTCATTTTTTTCAAATAGAATATATAAAAGTGACCATAACTAGATTTAAAAAATCTTCTCCATCAGAACATAGTAAATCGACCTTTTAAAGAATATTAGAGTATTTATGCGTAAAATTATATTCATTCAAATTTTAAGACTTTATCTTTTATTTGATGAATTTAAAAATATTAAACATACATGTATAATCATTTTGTAGTTAGTTCTGTTCATTACCACCATTATAGTGGCTAGACATTTACTACCACTTAAAATAATAATATTATATTGTTATTTTTCAGTATAACTCAATGTTGGGTGCAACACAAGATTTTAGAGAAACATATTGGTTCGTATTAGGGATGCCATAAAACATGGAATCCCCTTAAAAGTAAAATTAATATTTAATTCAAAAATATTAATAAAGACCAAAATGTTTTATTATTTATTTACCTACGATGTTTCACATCCTAGGTCAAATCATCTTGTATATAGAAGTATCAGTGGACTAAGGGACGGTGAGATATGTAGTTTCCAAAGAAAATAATATGACCATTTTTGAAATACAATGTTTATGAGGTCTAGTTTGTTTCTACATTAATTTCATATGGGGCATCTCATGCTTCACATCATAGTTGATGGGCTTGAATATGAACTATCTGATGTTTTTATAGTCAGATTCTCATGAGACTGTATTTATTGAGATGAATGGAAGGTTGACACTAGATCCCATCCTAATACTACTAGAGAAGGCAAATAACTACATTGTGTATTGTGAAACATAAGTTTTTTTCTTGGATATGTTTTCATTGAGAATGATATAGTTGTGACATATTGGGCTCATTAGCTAGGGCCACACGAGAGGAATTATATTATCCATGATCTTGATCTAGTAGCAGTGGTTCACAACTTTCACTATTGGAGACATTATAATCAGGGAGACAACATTGTGGTGTATTGGGACCTAAAGAAACCTGATTTTTATTTTTTTGTAGCATGATATGATTCAAAGGTAGCGAATATTGGTGGAATACTTTTCATATTGTGACATCAATATTTCCTACACACATGGAAATGGTAATTTAGTGGCCAATGCACTATGCATTATTCCTCAGATATCAGTAGTGTATTCGTCCAACTGTGAGTGGCATCATGTAGAGTTTTTCTATATGATTCATCTAATGGTGTAAGATATTCATCAATAGAAATATGTATCATCCTTAGCTGTGACCTCTACCTTTCTGGTTATAGTTAGTTTAGGGAAGCTATCAGATTTTGTGGGATTAGTCTAATGGGAGAGTGTGGTTGGTGAGGACCCACCTTCTTTTTTGGAAAATAGATGAGGATGAAATCCCATATATCAATGGAGTCATTTAGATTCAATTTGACATATGTGAGGAGATGTTGTATTAATTTCATCCATTAGTATGTGAAGTGGACCCCTAAGTCACCATGATGTATTGTGAGTTATATCGCTAGTACTGATTGATGGGCATGAAAATAAGGGTATCTAGATTTATTATGAGGTGTTCGAACTATCATCTGGTGAAGGTAGAACATCATTGACCACTACATATTTTACAGTAGTCAAATATTCTCAAGTGGAAATGGGATGATGTCACGATAGATTTTTTGACTTGTTTTATTATATTTCCTTGAGGTAATGATACTATGTTGGGTGTTTTTAACAGGATCACAATGGTTTCACATATCATACATATCAGGGATATGTTCATCATTGATGATCTCGGAAGGTTGTATATATGTGAGGTAGTACGACTTCAGGGGGTCCCATGAACTATCATTTTCTATAGGGATACCTGCTTAACATTTTGTTTTAGGAAGAGTATTTAGAGGGAATTTGGTACACAAGTTCTTCAGATCACATAATTCCACCTTCAAACTGATTCCATATTATAGAGTATTATATAGGATCTATATGAAAAGATACAATCATGTGTCTTGGATTTTTTGGGATCATGGTAGAGTCACATCCTGTAGGTGTGTTTGGCCAAAATAAGCAATATGATGTGACGATACAAATGACAACATATTAGGATTCAAACTACATGCCTTGCTGATTTCCACTGTATTGGATAGAGGCAAGTGAGGTAGCATTACTAGGACCATATCTCTTATAGGAGGCATCTGAGTAAGTCCAGTAGTTTCAAATCTGGATAGCTACTACACATCCTCTGGGGAAATAATATGACGATCATGGAAAACCACATATAGAGTTCAAGGTCAGGGATCAAGTTTCCATACGTGTTTCACTATGGTTGGGAAATATAAGGATAAGGTTACAAGGTAAGAGTTCACCACAATATGTTGGGTCATTTGACATTTTTAGGATAGGAAGGTCTATAGCATGTCGGTTGTAGTAACATTAGATGTTCCTAGCTATGCACAATTTCATCTATGTATCATAAAATTAATGTTATAAATCAATTAAATATCATGATCTATAGCTAGAAGAGGATGAGAAACCTGTTGATGCAACGTTTCAAGAGAATTTTATTGTCATTGTTGAAAATAGTCTAAAGGTACTCTGAGGAGTGTCAGTTCCTTAAGTGTGGGTGCAGTGGAAGAATGAATGATTATAGGAGGAGACTTGTGAGTGGAAGGTCAACATACATGATCAGTGTGATGGGTTGTTTTTAGATGAATCTTGAACAGCCTTCTTAATTAAAATTCTTGGAAAAATTTCAATAAATGGAGACTAATGTATGAAACTATGTTTTTGTATGAGTTAAGAGTCCTACCTTTTAAAATTTTAATGCATAAATTTGTCATTATGTGAGTTCCCAACTAGATCATGGGTGTTTTAGAGGTGTTTGTGCCTTTTGGAGCCTAAAAAAGAGAAATTGGGGCTATTTTTTAGAGCTCATTGTTTAAATAAACCATTAGGGTCAGGCCACAGATTATGACTAAACATTGTGAGGCTAGACAGAGGGGTGGAATAGGCCACACATTTTGTACTAACTATTTGGAATGTCCTGCACGGTCATGCCAATAGGTCTGCCACTTTTATAGATTTTGATAGAGGGGTGGAAATCAATTTCTACAGATCTTTTACACTATGTGGGTATATCATGAAATCTCCACTTTAACCTACAATAACCATTCATTGATGGGATAGGGATTTCTAAAAAATGTTCCTAAACCTTGTGACCCAAATAATTTCAGTTTTAATAAAAAATTTACTAATGTAATTTATTTTTAAAACCTGAAACCTTTTCATTCCCCATATAGTAGATGGGACCCATTTTTTAGATATTAGGGTGGCTATTATATGATATGAGATAAATACTATATCTAGAATCCAATTTAGGTGTGGTTTGTCTCCTTAGATCAGTATCTATATGATCACAATTTATTTTTTTCCTTTATCGATTCACCAAGATTTCAATTGTTCTATTTATATTGAGCCTCATATTACCAAATATCTCATTCTTCTTTCATTATTCAAATTTCTCCAAAACCAAACGTAATTAAGGCTTGATATTGGAGGGTAGTCCACTACTTTTCTATGGTAGGTTGTCTATAATATCATTCAAATATTGGTTGTTTATAGAGCTATTGACAGTTATGCCACCAACTAGAATTTATAGTATTGTCCCAGGTAATAGTGTATTTTTTTGAAATTTATGTATTTGAGAAAATTTTGGATTACCATTGGTTCATTGTGATATGTTTCTGTGTTTTTTCACCATCTGGAGGCCACCCATGGGATGCTCCATACCATTTCTTTGTTTTTGATCTTTGATGAACCACCCAAGAGGTGTTTTATTGAGAATCATTGGTGAGGAATGATCTGATGGGATTATATGAAATTGAAAAATAGACTTAAATGATGTATTATCCCTTATCTTCATGATACTATGATATAACATGCATGAGTTGATGGAATTCCTAAAATAGAATTAATGTAATGGGAGGAAATACAATGGGATATTTGTAATTGTGAATGGTGTTAAATGGGTTGGTATAGCTATGTGATATGTTAAATTTAAATTTGTGATAAATGGGTGGGTATACCCATGTGGCATGTTTAATAGTGAATTGTGATAAATGGGTTCATATACCCATGTGATAGGATTAAATGAGCACAGAATACATGAGTGGGTATACTCATGGGATTTGATTGTCTTGAAATGTTTTAAATGAGTGGCTAAAATAATGTATGGAATTGAATGGAAGTGATTATTTGAGTGGGTAGACTCATATGGAATTAACATGTTAAATGGTATGAAGTGGATGATTGGTTGTATATATTCCATAGATGGCTCCCCATAAATCTATATCATTATAGTGGATCCCTTGAGTGGTTAAACATCTTGGTTCATTAATCTTTGGGATGCTTCCGGATTTTCAACCAATGGATATGGCTTTCTTGGACTCACATAGGTTGGGTTCAGTATTTCTTGTTCATATGACCCTAACCAGGTCCTTTAATGATTTTCCATCAAGATGATCCTGGGACATTATAATGATGCCTTGGATCTTTATATCGTTGATCTGACCCTTCGTGGTCTACCCATAATTATAGGGAATGAAAATGGGATATATGACACATTGGTTATTATGGAGTGGCCATGTAAATGTGACACAATTAAATATATATAAAGGGAATGAGATTTTGATATGGCTTCATTATATATAAAGGATATGTGTAGAGGATATGGATGGATATATGGTGATGTCATGTTGCTTATTTTATTTCATATAGCTACCTTCTTAAGAACTAATAGTTATCACTGGGAACATTGAGAGGTTTTTAGGTATCAGATATTTATAGTGGTTATATTCCTAGGGAACTCAAACATACAATATTTCTTACCAACATTAGTATATAATATTTAATAATGCTTCTTAGAAATATATTTTTTATAGCTGGTTACGTACTGGGATGTTATCTCACTTCTTGTTTTGGCCTCCTTTGGGACGTAAAATGATTATATGGATTTAGGTGGTTATATGTGAAAATTTCATTAAAAATTTTATTGATTTTGGATTTATATTTGGGGAGAATGGGACCATGCTGAGGCCTATGATGTTATAAATGACATTTTGGATTTGTTTTCTTTTAGTGACTTATACATTACTGTATTTTCATCTACCTATTATGATTTTTTTCTAGATATAAGTATCATATGCAACATCATATATAAGACTTTTCATGTTTTTCTATTTATTCCAGGGTAATTTACTTTACAGTTATCAGATTCTGTTATTGAATTTGAAATACTTCTACTACGATATACTCTTGTAATGAAGGAATTGTCTCTCCAATCTCACACAAAGGCCCTCGCTACTTATTGGTTGCCTCTAGAATGTGTTCATCTTCTATTGAAGAAATGATTCAAACTAGAATCATGGATCTTTTGACAACCATATTGGTCTGATATGTTACAATAAATATATTTTGAATGATCATTATTTTGGTGAATTTGTGTCACACGATGGGATGGAACAACCTAGAAACCCATTTGGAGATTGAGTTTGTGGCTCTACATCACTCCTTATGGATGATGTATGCATGAAACATGGTTATATAAACTATATTTCTCATTAAAGAACAATATATATGATTTATTATGGAGATTAGTTGTTATGTGCTTCAATTTATCTGGGATATTTTTATCTTATGTATCCATTAAATGAAAATGGTTGTGTTTAAAAAAATTATATTTTATATTTTATTATAATTTTTTTAAAATGAAGAATGATTAATTTTTAATATTAAAATGTATAATTCTAATATTTAATGTTTTAGGTAAAAAAATTGGATTCTATTAGATGATATTAAATCCATTAAAATAATTCAAAATTGGGGGTTACAAGATTTGAATATTTGACTTGTTAAAATATAATTTAGGGGATTTTAAAATAGTTTCATTAGTGATGTGAGATTTTTGTAATCGAATGTGAGATATTGTCGATGATATTTTGTTTTAAGGTTGAAAAATTAGTTTTATATTTATAAAAATGATTTATCAAATATGTAAAAATGAGTATTTTTCCATTTTAAAAATTAAATAATGAAACACATTGTTTTTTATTCATTAAAAAAATGAGGAATTAATGTATTTATTAGTAATTATGAAGGGGTAATGATATATTTCCATTTTAAAAATAAAAATTGGACTTAATTTTTGTTTCTAATTTGGATTTTTAAAATGGGTGGTTGGGTTTTTCCTTTCTAGTTTTTCCTTTTTCATATGGTTTTCTAGGTTTCAGATGAATTATATTTTTAGAATTTTATATTAATTGATTTTTTTTAGTTTTGTCCATGTTTTGAATTATAAATATTAGATAGGTTTTTGGATTTTTATGTTTCAAATTTCCCATTATGGCATGTAATGTAGTTTTAGAGGATGATATTGATATTTACCGACTTACATTGACTCATAGTGGAGTGGAAAATCCAAATCCACACACAGTGGCTATCTCCTTAATATATATTGTTTCATTTCCACAATCACTGAGACATCCTTGATGTTATTTTGTTGATCATGACTATTTTAGAGATCATATTTATGTTTTTTATCATATTTTGAGGAATTGAGTATGAAATGTCTTAGGTGAATTCTTAATACTTATGATAGGTGATACTGGTAGTATAGTTCATATGCAAGCTACTGCATTATTAATTTAGTTCAGTCTAAAATTATGTTTGTGTTTCAGTAATGTCTAAAAATGTATCATCATATTCTATCAGTGTTCTCTATATAGCATCATTTATGCACATTTTGGAGTGTTTTGTAGGTAATGTTTTATTTTACTTATCCTCTCTCATTTAGATTCCCATGGTTCACATTTTTCTACGATATGTTGATCTAGATATTTTGGAGATATATACATATATATATATATATGAAGGGATATTTTCTCTGATTCTACATTTAAATCATTTGATTCAATTCTTCAATCCGCTTTAGTTTTTTCCATTTTGGTGTCTTCTCATTCCCTGGTGACTCATGTTAATTGAACCCCTGTTATGGAAACATCATGAATAATTCTCGATCTTCATTTTTTCACCACTATGGATAATGTCTCATGAGTTTGGGTGTTATGTCTAATTGTTATTTTTTTTCTATCTATGACATTATGAATTTTCCTCAATCGGAGTGAGTGTTTAGTCTTGGGTGTATTAATGGATTATAATTTTAATGATGTTCTAGAATAGAGTGAATAGAACCTTGTTCATTTTGATCTTGTTTCTATTTATGAATAATTTTATGGTTCCTCATAGATACATTTTTTAGGTGACGGTGTGTTTGAGCCATGTGTTAAGAGTTTCTTCTGGAGATGAGTTGGAATTTAGAGGTAATTAGGATTCTTTTAGGTTTGTATGGTAGGAAATATCTTGTAGTTTTTATGGTTTTTTTTTATTTAACAGAATCATAATTCATTTGAGGAGTTATTATATTACTGATTCATCTAATATTATGAATCATTTGAGGCTTTCAAGGAGTACTCAGTGTTATTGTGTCGATTAATATTACACTCTGACATAACAAATTCACATTTTATTCAAATTCAATGTTTTAATTTATATATTATTTTAAACATCATATAGTTTTATTGATTTTAGTGTTTGATATTATTTATTTCAAATTTATAACATTTAAATTTTATTATATATGAAAAAATTTGAGGAATTTTGTATATATATTACCAACTAATTTTCGTTTCATTATATATTTCTTTTACATGTATAATAATTTTTGAGGTTTTTTTGTTTTTTTTTTAAATTTATAGTGTGATGTATAGAATATATATATTATAATATGAAAAATACAGATCTTGAAAAAATATTCACCACATTCCACAGAGTAAATTGAATCAGAAATAGCGACATAATAAAAATGATTTATATAAACAATAATTGAATATATTTGGTTCCAGATTGATTGAAATATTCATTTTCAAATGAAAATCACCATGCCCCAATGAAGGTCCAAAATAGATCACTACATAGATGTCACATTGAAAAATCGAAATTGAATATTTTTAGGGGAAATGTTTTGGAATTAAGAACATCAGTAGATCAATGAATTCATCACAAAATAATAAAATCAAAAAGACAAGTGTATGATATAAAATAAGGAGAATGAGGTCCATATGGTATAAGAAGGATGTTGAAAACAAGATTCATAATTTAGTGAATGTAGAAAGCAATTTGGTGAATGAAATATCAGTTAAAATGATAATTATACAGAGCCAATCAATTTTTAATTTCATATATGTGTGTGTGAGAGTATTTATGTTTTTCTTCATTTTAATGAAAATTTACAATTTAAATTATATAATTAATATATTTATAGTGAGTGTTTCGGTCTGTTTATAACATTTATAATTAAGTTATATAATAATTTTTTTCCAGTTTGTCAAAAGGTATAACACCAATTTATTAATTTTATATCTAGCTTATATCTATGAAATATCAACTATGTTTTATAAAAAATATATCTTGATTGAATTTTGGAATCTATGATATAGTTTTATAATAGTAGTATCATAGTATCTCCTAGATATATAAAATTTCTAATTGGTGTTTTTTGATCAACATGTATCTCTAAGTGATTTTATCAAAAGTGAACATTTTGTTAATGTGATTATGATGCAACATCATTTTCATTTTTATAAATATGTATTCTATTTGATATATATATATATGAATCCGGCCAATAATTCCTCACATATGAATATGTTAAACCCTAAAATTTCTATCATTTAAAAAAATACATAAAATACTCACATTATAAAGCTTATAATAACAATGGCTATATAAATAACACTTTAATCCATTATAATGATCTTGTAGGAACTATATTACCATAGAAAAAATCAATATATTCCTCAAAAACATTTCTTAAAGGAAGAGATGCCCATTATTTTTTCCCCCCATTTATATAATGTATGAGTAAAAGATTATACTATTTATTATATGTATAATTTAATTAATATAAATATTCTTTATTAAATTATAGAAAACAAGTAAATAATATATTTTAGTAAAATTATTCATTTTATTTCTTTCTTGTAGTTTTTAAAAATGTACGTATTTAATTGTATTATAATATAGTGAATTAATTTATGGTTTATTTATTAAAACAAATTTTAAGGGAATATATATTTGATAAAAAAGTTATGTGTAGGAATGTGTCTATACTTTTCATGTATTTCCCTTTAAAAATTATTTTCTTTTTCAAAAATTCATTTTAATATATAAAATTATTTAAAATTATAAATTTATTATTTTATAAAATTATTGAAGAAATTAATTTAATTTTCATGTAAAATTACTCATAAAAAGTATTATGTAAATTAGTTAAACAATGATACACTAGTTAAAAGGGATCCCTTACAAACTATTACTACCGATATAATATATCCACTACTAGATACCATATCCTGAATTGGGGCTCTATCACATCACCATCAATAGCTACAGTGACAAGATCAAACATCAATGCTGGATTATCTTCACCAAACCCATGATCCATCATCGGCACAGATGAAACCGCTTGCTCTACATCCCCTGGCTCCACTTCATGGCCAACATACTAGTGGAGGGTGGACTTGAATTTTCCATTAAGAATCACTATCCATTCAATAGATTGGACCAGTTTGTGGTCGAAATAGAAAATGACATATTAGATTACCTCTGCATATAGCTGATGTTTCAATAAACCCCATGTGGAGAATCGTGGTTCCCCATTGATGGTAACACATGGTACAATGAAACTCTTGATCATGACATAGTGCGTGGATTGGATGTCTTTTAACATGAGTATGTCCATCAAAAATTCCATATTATCTGGTGGATGTGTTTCAGTGGTGATAGCAGTGTTGTTCTCAACATCATGGGAATCTGGATCATGGTCATTGACAATCAAAAAATCATAAACATCACATTTTATCGTTAAATTAATTATTTTTTAAAAATTCTAATAATGTACCTTATAAAATCTAGGACATTGTCTCTCGGAATCCACCTTCATATATTCGTGTGGGGTTCTTTGTTGATGGAAATGGGGATGGGTGGTGAAAGGGGTTCATGAAATCAATAAGGTAATGATGATAAGGTAGTATTGTTCATGTGTTATTATAGGGGTTTTAAAATATAGACAAATGATAGAAGCATCTGTTAATGTTCTACTAGTGAAGCGAGACATAATTTATTTATTTTCAAAACTTAAATTGTTGAATAAATTTTAATATATTGAAAAATATTAAATATACTTATAAATTAATTTATAACCATTATAAATAATATGATTACAATATATATATATATATGACATAAATCATAATATATTTATAAAACTATTAATTTATATAATAAAACTTTTTATAATTTCACCCATTCAGTTTGATCGACAACATGTTCAACATATAAATATATATCACCTATAAAAAAAATAAAATTTTAAAATAAAATCCAACCATGTTGATAGAATACTTTATAATTACAATTATTTGAAGATTTATTTAAAAAAATAAACATATATAATCCTTTCCCCAAAAATTTTATTTAATATTTTTTTGTTTTATAATTAATATTGGTTGTTAATAATATTTTTTTTTTGTGAAACAATGATTAATGAATTTGATATTGGTAAAATATAGTGATCATTTAATTTTATTTGTGAATTTAATAATATTATGAATAATTTTCCACCTCATATAATCTTAGAGTGTGGAGGAAAAAATTATACGGGGGATAAATTTATTTTATGAGTATTATACATTATAATGAAATGAAAGGGGAAAATATAAAAACTATATTAAAAATGTCACAAATTTGGTTTTTCAAGATGATAATTATTTAAGTTAATATGGATTCAATAAAAATAATATTAAAACCTTAGGTTGGGAATATTTTTTAAAAATATCCGAACATGGGTCGGTTCTACTAGATTTTGGAAAAAAAACTACACCATTAATTAATTGGGAAAGATTGGTCGTACCCGTGTCCAATATATTTATCAATAAGGTCACCAGAAAATAAATGATGATATTCCCATTGAAAATTTTCTAACATGGTTATTAATCATACCATAAAATATTATGAAATTGAATAAAATTTATATATCAAGATTACTAAATATAAATAATAAATTAATAATGTTATTGTTTTTTAAAAATAATCTCAATATTATATATATTAATATTGGTATATAAGTCTTGTACTATTTCATCTTGTATATCAGGGCCTAATACAATAATCGTTTTGATTAAAAAATATTAATGTTTTATATTTAGAATAAAAAACATAATCTGTCATTTTTATCAAATACTTCTTATTGAGTTGTGATGGTCACCTGGTCTTAGTAGATTTCTAACAATACAACGCAAAGACCAAGAAAAGATTTTGTTGGTATAATATTGACCAATTATTTAAGAAAAATGAATTCAATAGTTACAACACAAATTTTTCATGTTTTGATACTTTGAATATTTATTTAAATTAATCAAAGTGATTCTTTTGATTTGATGTGGTAAAACAGGTCTCGATGTACCACCTAATTATTATAATGAATATATTAAATATTTTAATTCATGTGTGGAGATTTATTCCAAATTAATCAAATTCATTTTGATCAATGTCTTTGATGATAAATTTTGGACCGTTATAGAATCTCGAATGAGGGTTTTACTATATGAATGATGTAATATTAATTTTCATCATAACTATGGTTTATGTGAACACAATAGTGGATGTAATATAAGATAAAATAAATTTATTTATTTATTTACTTACTTACTTAAATTATTTAAAATATAGGCCACGTGATTTTTCATTTATATTTACTTCTATACTCATAATTGATGGTCAGGTTCACAATGACCATATATGAATTCACTATGATAAGTATATCTTTCTCAAATTACTCTATGTGTTTTAATTATTTTCCTATAGTAGGTCGATGATTCATCTACTAGTCATATTCTAGATATAATTGATCTTCGAATGTGATTTTTTTTTGTTTTATTAGTGATAGAGATGGAGATTTTCATAATAAATGAAGGTAGATTGTAACATCCCATGTATTTATAGAATAATACATTTTCATATTTATTAATATTTTTGAATTTAATATTAATTTTACTTTAATGGTGACACTAAGTATGAAAGCATGCTCAACACGCAATAACAGTTCTCTCTGAAATCTTACGCTTCACACAATATTGAGTTATACCGAAAAACAATAAAACAATAATATTGTCATTTTAAATAGAAGTTAACGCCAAACCGTTGTATTGGAAGAAATGAACAGAATTAAATATACTATGATTTTAAATATTTATTGAATGTTTTTACATTTATCCAATAAATTTTAAGCCTTCAAATAAATATGAATTCAATTATAAGGATAAAATACTCTATTATTTTTAAAAGGTTGTTTTACTACTTTTTAATGGAAAATCCTTTTTAAATTTTGATATTTCATCTTTTAAATGTTCCATTTTACAAAATAATATTCTTCTTTATAATCGGGACATCAAAATTTACCTTCGTTGAAATTTTGGTATTTTTCTAAAAAAAATCATATTTTAATGAATAGTGAAATATTAAAACCTTTTAATCTAAAAATATCTTTTCATCTATTTTATTTATATAGATAAATTTTCCTTTTAACTGGTTTTAAAATTTAATTGAATTTATTTTTTTTTTAATTTTAATGCCATTATGGTCATTGTATGTATTTTCACATTTAGATTGTACTTAAATGCATGTCAATCTGTTGATAGTTTTTACTTCTTTAAAACCTGCTTTCTAATTTTTACAAAGTTAATTAATTTTAAATTAATTACTACAAAACTTGTGTTTTGAATTAGAAAAAGTGGATTCCATAATAGGAATTAAAAAAAACAAATTTTATAAATAGTTACCTTTTTTGGAGATTCAGAATAGAAACTTTAGTAATTTTTTATTTACCGTGGTAAAAGGCTAGATTAGGTAAATAAGGGTAATAAATAACAATATAATAATATAAAACTACACTAACACATATCCTAATCCTATTGGATGATATATTGGTGACATGAGAAATCCTTTTGTCTATTTTAGATCCAAATGGATCCACTTGGTTGTGGTAATATCCTTTTATAATATTTATTTTAATGAAAATGGGAATATAAGATAAACACGTATCAACGAAGTAAAACATTATTAATTTGTCTTATATGAATGATAACATTCACTATAAATATTTTTTATAAAGATAAAAATATTTCCTAAATCAGAGTTTTTAATTTTTAATTATTAGTCATTAAATAGTTAAATTTATTTATGACACAATGATGATGTAAGGATGACCCTATTTAAGAATGATTCAAATAAATGATATTATAAATATTAAATTTAATTTAATTTGAACATTTTTATTCAATAAATAATTATTTTGGATTACATGGATGTTTTAGTAGTGATTTATTTCTCAATAATAGAAGTAATCAAGTTGTTATGACATTAAAAAACATTAATTACTAAATAGTGTCAAAATAGAACTAAATGATTTTTCAAAAAAAAATATTATTTTATTAAATTATATAATAGTCCAAAAAATATATCATTCAGATAGACGACATATATAATTTTAATAATTTCATTATTGATCTACTTTTGGATCTATTGTAATTTTATAGTAACTTTAGTAACCATATTTTTTGAAATATAAGAAGACATGGTGAGAGTTAAGGTTTTTATCTAAGGGTTAAAGCTCCATGTTAAGTTTCATTTTGTGACCTATACTATTATAAAACTGTTTGGATTAGAGGATTTTGACCCATACACTTATTATACTTTAAATTTTTCACATTGGTACTGTTATAATTTGAAAATCAATTTATAATAATATAATATTTCAAGACATTCCTAAAGTGACCTTCCTCCGTCTTTTGAAAGGCCGCCACCTATACCCACTTACTCACACCTATAAAGGCCATTTTATCATACATATTATGCTAAAATAAAATCTCCAAATCCATCCCTTCCTCCTAGAAACCTATCCTTGATAATTTGGAAATTCAATAAATCCTTTTGGATAAAATCAAAAGGAGTTATTGATTTGGATGTAACATATTCTCTAAGGATCATTTTATTTATTTTCCTCATCCAACCACAAACCTACATTTATGAAATTATTTTATAAAAACACTTGTATCCTATATATAGAATGATGTTTTTAGGATATCGGTTAGACCTACACTTACACACACCTCCATCTAATGGATATAGAACATACCATTTCTGTGTACGGTAAACTATGGCCTCACAAAAAGACGAATGTCCAATTTTCTCCTACTACCTCTTATGGTGGAATTTGTAATAGAACTATATTTATATATTATATATGTTATATTTATATTTTCTCTATTATTTTGTTATTTTTTTACAACATACCATTATACTTTCTGTAATGTTTAAATACGAGAATTTCATTTGAGAAAGTGTGGACTACTGCCCCCACAAAGTGATATGAAACGTTCGTGACATACATGGATCATATAAAGGATGAATGTAATGAAAAGATTAATCAAATATGACATAAATATTATACTATAATTATAATATACCAATTTATATATTTTTTAATATGGCAGTGAAATGAAAGTAGAATTCATGCGTACGTATGGCGTATCGTCTCCATTAACGGTGCATTCCATTTCTTATATCTAAATGTTATGCAATTTTATAAATACATAAATAAAGGATATGTCTGATATTTAAATAATTAATAATATTAGATAATGGACTTATGACCACATGGTTAATTTTTTATAAAAGAAGTTCATTTTTACTCAAATACTGAACATCGAAAAAATGTTTGATATGAACTCAAATAATTAACTAATTGCTTTAACATGGTAATAAGTGATATAAAATTAATTATAAACCTTAAAATGGTTCTAATTATTTTATAAATTAATCTATGTATATTATTATGGAAATTAAATATCAAACTATTCATGTTGGACCCAAGGTAAGGGTTTCCATCACCATTCTCCTTCCATTGACACATTTCATTATAATATGAACCATTATTCTTTTATAAGGCATTTATACAACCACTATTACATTTAATATCCATATTTTATCTATAATAATGTTATTTATTGTTTTGATAAATGTATTAATTCATGGATACTAAGATTGAAATGTTCAAAGTGGTATGGTAGACCATGAATGTTTAAGGATTTAATTATAAAATATTTTAATTCATGATATTAATTTACATATTTATTTATATTAATATAAAAGTTTTATAGAAGAAATTTTATACTTATATTAAATTAGTTTCAAAAATTTAAAATTGGAATATTTTAATAAAATAAATTCTACTTTATCTACAAAATTATAAGAGGTATTTCTTTTGTTTTAACATATAACACGACTATGACTTCTCCATCGTTGTAAATGTTATTTGATATTTGGCTTCCTCTATAATCTATAATGTATTTTAATAGGAAAATTAATCACATTTTCATATATATGGATATATTGTTATTGAAAAAGGGTTCTTAAATGAAAATGGTGTTTTTATATGTAAATGTTTCTCATATGGGATTAGAATAGTTTTTCAAAAGGGTTTTATGATTAACGTGTTTTGGAAATGGTAATTAAGAATTATTTGGAATGGGGGAGCCTGATATAGCTTATACGAAGGGTTGATCCCAATTATAGCTCATAGGGGAGCCCGATATATCTTATACGAAGGGTTTATCCCCATTATAGCTCACGGGTTATCCTTATATAGCTTATACAGAGTGTTTAATCCCATTATACCTCACAGGTGAGCCTAATATAGATTATACAAAGGGTGATACCTATAATAGATCTCCAATTTTTATGTCAACCATATGGTTATTATTAGTATTAATATGTTTGAAATGTTTTTATGTATATGTTCCTCTAATTCACCTAAATTAGTTCCGATTTCTTGATATTAATTTTATGTTTTTTCATCGAGTAATATTTATGAGTGTTATTCATGTGAAAATATGTTGTTTCCTCCTATAAAATGAATATGGAATGGTATTTTAGGACTTATCTAGAAAAATGGGTTCTCCATATTTTTTGTCTAGTACTAAACTTCATATGCTCATCTGCTGTTTAAGAATTTTTTTTCAAATTGTATAATGAAGGTTAATAGAAAGGAATAATTCATAAAAAAAATCATGACAAGAATTCTTGATATTTTAAGGTGTATTATTGTTGACATAAAAATTGGATATAACAGAAGTGTCTAATTGTAATATTGTATATGTAATGTAACATTTATGTCCCAATTTTCTAAAACATAAAACCTAAAAATATATTCATTGAAAATTCTTAACATAACTGAAGATTATGTATCGTTTAAGGCTGGGGCCTTATAGTTGGTATCTGAGAATGGTTTTGTCAACATTGGTGGTTTGAATGTTATATTAAGGGATAGAGATATCTTTATGGGTTTGTAATTTTAAAGAATATTTTTTGTTCCATGTCTTAGAAACCCCCTTTTAGGTATCATTATTAGGAATATTATGTTGACTAATGGTATTTTGGAAGACATTCAAAATTGAGGAAAATATGGTTTATTAAATTTTGGGATGTAAAATGAGATGTTTGATATAACCTCTAAGGTTAATGTATGTTATGACTAATTAGGAAAAATTAATCTCATTTTTTTGGATTTTATAAAATTTTATAGTTTTTTTAAAATGGCCAACATGAAGACTATGTGACAACCCATCGTGTAAGTTAAATCTGAGGGAATCGAACCATCAACGTAAGTGCTATTATGATTTATCACATACCACTGGGCTATGTGAAGACACTAGTTAGTATGACTTATTATTTTTAGTTAAATTATTGTAAAGGCCAAGAATAAGTTGATTTTGGGTAATTATATTTTATCAAATGGATATCGTTGTTATAGAAAAATGCATTTGTGATTATGTGATATATGTTATTTTGGAAGACATTTGATATTTGGGTAACATTATATGCCTCAAGAAAATAGAATACTATGGGATTTCATTTGAGGACTAATGATATAATTTTATTTTTGATGAATCTATGTATTAATTTTGGACATATGGGGATTTGGGTTATTTTTGGAAATGATTAACCTATCATAGAGAACATGTGATATGTTTAATTACTTTTTTAAGTATGATACATTGAGATTAGTATATGTTATTTAGGGATAAATCTAAAGATATATCATGGAATTTAGTGTGATCAATTTGTTCAGAATATTGGGATTCGATCATAGTTTTTATTATTTTGATGAATTTTAAGGACAAATGTTTTTTGAATGGTTTTTTTGAACTTTTGGTAATGTCTGTTGAATTTTAGAGATTAAGGGTAGTATTTATTTTTATAAAGGATTATTATTTTTTGGGATTATATTATCTTTTGATAACCATTTTTTTGGTTAATGTTTAAAGATATGTGTAATATATAGTTCATCTTTTTTGGATTATGTGATTCTTTAGAATATGATTATAGAGCTTCATGTGTGACCTAGTCAACTTGAATACTCATTTTTTGGATAAAAAATGAGTTTATAGTAGACAATTATTAAAGGGAAAAACTCAGGCTGACAAGTATGTATATTTCATTATGTTATTAGTTAAACTCATAAATAAATTCCTCAAAATTTTGAAAATGATATTAAAATAGATTCATTTCCATTTATATTTCCTACAATGAAATCAAATAACATTTTACTTAACACATGTTTATAGTTTTCTAATTGTTAAGTTTCTATTGATCATGTTTTAAATCACTCTATATCAGAATATTATGTTTTTTTTCTTCCATATCCATGATTTCAAACATGGAATCCTACTATTTGTTATATAGGGTGACCTTTTTATATATATTTATATCTTTTAAATTCATATTTTTATTGAATCTTTTTTGAATGTGGTATTTTCCATGATGTTTCCGAGAACAATTTTAAATTTGAGATGATGCAATTTCCAAAATGGGGGAATGATGTAACATCTTAGGTATTTATAGAATATTACATTTTCATATCTATTAATGTTTTTGAATTCGATATTTTTTTAGTTTAAAGGGGAAACTATATAAGAATCCATACTCAACACACAACAATGGGTTTCTCCGAAATCTTACGTTGCACACAATATTTAGTTATATCAAAAAATAATACATAAGTAATATTTTTATATTAAATTGTTGTTAACTACAAGACGATGTATTAGCGGGAATGAAATTCATTACTATATTGTGTTTTTATATTTTTGTTAAATTTTATAAGATTAATCCAATTACTTTTAGTGTCTTAAAATGAGAATGAATCCAATTTTATGTAAAAAATACTCTTGTATTTTTAAAAGGATGTTTTTCCAGTTTTTTATGGAGAACCCTTTTTAAATGTAGTTTTTTTCACTTTTATATTTTCTATTTGACAAAATATGTATCTTATTTATATGTTGGACATTAAAATTTTCCTTGGTGGAAATATGGGTTTTTTGTGATAAAATCCATTTTTTAATGAATAGTGAAAGATATTTCATTTTAATTTAAAACTGCCTTTTCATCTAATTTATTTATATAGTTTTATTGTCCTTTTAATTAGTTTTGAAGTTTAATTGGATTTAGATTTTATAAATTAATCCAATGATGGTTGATGTATGTAATATAACATTTGAATAGTACATAAACACATGTCAATCTTTTGATAGTTTTTACTTATAAAATACTCGCTTTCTGGTTTTGACAAAAGGAATTAATTTTAAATTAATTATATCAACTTATATTTTTCAAATTTGAAAAACAGGATTCCATATTAGGAATTTTAATGTAAAAATTATTTAAATAGGAACCTCTTAATTTTTGACATTATGAATAGTATCTTTAGTAATTATTTTAATTTAGCATGGTTAAAGGTTAAATCATGTAAATAAGGCTAAATATAATATTATAATAATATAAAACTATCTAACACGTTTCCTAATCCTATTTGAGGAGAGTTTTCTATCAATGGTCATATTTGGGTTAATTTTAGGACCCCACGGAGCTACTTGTGCATGATAATGACCTTTTATAATAATTATTTTTATGAAAATGGAAATATATCAGAAACATGAATCTCATAACTAAGGGTATTTTAATTTTTTTTTTATATAAATGATATCTTCAACTGTAAATAGTCATTATAAATCTATAAATATTCCCAATATAATGGTATTTTTTTTAATTTTTGTACATTAAATAAATAAATTTTTTTCCGACACAACGATGATGCATAAATTACCTTATTAATGAATTTTTTTAATAAATGATATTATAAATATTTAATAAAATGTAATTCTAACATTTTGATTCTTTACAAAAAAAAATTGAATGAAATTAATATTTTAGGGATGAGTTAATGCCTTTGTTTTGAAGGAATAATGTTTTTATTAGTTTAACAAAAATCAATTACTAAATAGTGTCAAAATTGAAATAAATTCGTTTAAAAAAATACTATTTTATTAAAATATTTAATAGTAATAAAAATATATGATTTCTTTAACAAACTTATAAACTGTTAAAAATATCATTAATGATACACTTTTGTTTTTATTTCCATTTAATAGTAACTATAGAAACCAAATATTATGGAAGTACATGAAGACGTGGTAAGAGTTAATGTTTCTATCTAAGGGTTACAACTAAAATGTGTGGATAATTTTCTAAACTAAACATTAATAAAACATAATTTTTGAAAGTATTTAGACCAAAAAGTATCTTACCATTGAAATTTACAGCCTTTTAACTATTAGAATTCAATATTCAAATAATATTTCAATACATTACTAATCTTCCCCACCTCCCTCTTATAAAAGTAACCTCATCTACCAACATAATCACACCACTAAAGACCCTTGGAACATCCAAATTCTAATTAAAAAATATCCCACCATCCCATTCTTCCTCATATAATCATTACTATTGGCATATGGCAATTCAATAATGCCGTTTGGCTAAAATCAAAAGAAGTTACCCAATTTAGAGGTAACATCTTCTTTCAAGCTCCGTTCATATATTTTCCTCATCCATCCCCAAAACTATATTTATTGTTCTATTTTATAAAAAAACCAGTATCATAAATATATAATAGGATGTTTTATGCTACTGTTTCTACCTACACTTACACACAGCTCCATCTAATTGAAATAGGACACATTGTTTCTGTGTAAGTTGAACTACTACCTCATGAAATGTTTATTGTTAAATTATCTCTTACCTCCTTTCATGGTGTCCATTGTGATAGAAAATTATCAATTTATGATATATATTAAATTAATATTTAATCTATCCTTCTGTAATTTTTATTTAATACATATTTTTATACTTTCCATAATGTGTAAATATTATAATTTCATTTAAAGAAGTGTGGACTACCACCCCCACAAAGTTACATGAATCGTTCGTGACATACATTGAACATATAAAGGTTGGAGTTAATTATCCTATGTAAAATATATAACATAAATATTAAAATATAATTATAATATACCTATGTAACTTTTTTCCTATAATATGAAAAATAAATGAAAGTGGTGTTCATGCATACGTATGACCTATCATGTCCACAAACGGTGCATTTCATTGCATATCTCCAAATGTTATGGACTATTATAATTACATATATACTAGAAATATAAGAAATTTTAAACATGAATAATATTCCGGTGATAATGGACTTATGAACACATGTATAATTTTCATCAAAACACGTTCATTTTTCACATATATACTGAACACCAAAAAAACATCCTATATGAACAAATATAATTAACTAATTTATATATCATGGTAATAAGTGATATAAAATGAATCACAAAAATTAAAATGTTTCTGAATAATTTATATACTAATATATTTTCATTATTAAGAGGACTAATGAATGAACGAGACAAGTCAGACTCAAGGAAGTTGATTTTATCTCGAGCATGTTTCATTGAATAATTTCATGAAAATATGAACCATTATTCATTCATAAAGAATTTATTCTTCCACAATGACTTTTAATGTACATATTTTATCTATTGTAATGTTATTTATTAATTTTATATATTTATTAATTGAAGGAGAATATGAATGAAATGTTCAATGTTGTGTGGGACACCTTGAATAGTTAATTATTTAATTATCAAATATTTTACTTCATTATATTAAATTAAATATTTATTTATATGGATATAAAAGGATTATACATGACATTTTATATCTATATTTAATTTCCATCACTATTTTCAAAATGGATTATTTTTATTTAAATCATTTTTCTTTCTTTAAAAATTGATAAGAGAAATGTTTTAAATGTTAACATCTATGGATTCAACTACTTCTCTTCCAATTTAACCATTATTTGATATTGGAACCTTATATAAGCCTAAATGTATTTTTAAACGAAAATAAATTCAATATTCCATTATTTGGGTATCTTGGTGTAGAATATGGATTCTTAAATGAAAAGGTTATTTTTAAACATAAATTTTTTTCACAAGGGACTAGAAGTGTTTTTAGAAAGGGCATTGTCATGATCCTGTTTTTGAAATGTTACTTGAGCATTTTATGAGACGATTTCTATCAATATAGATTATAAAATATGTTGACCCCATTAATGATCATGGGTTCTCCTGATATAGATTATTTGAAGGGTTGATACCCATTATGGAACATGAGTGAGCCCGATATAACATATATGAATAGTTGAGTAACATTATAGCTCATGTGTGAGCCTGATATAGATTATATGAGGGGTGATCGCCATTATAGATCTCTAATTTAGATGTCAACCATAATGTTATTCCAATTGGAATATGTTTTAATGTCAAATATATATATGATGCTCTAAGTCACTGAAAGCAGTTTTATTTACTTTTATTTGGTTTTAGTGTTTTTCATTGAGAAAAAAGTATTAGTGTTATTCATGCGAGAATGCTCTGTTCATCCAGTCAAAGAATATTTATTGGGTTATCATTTTTTAACTAGACTAAGGAATTTTTTTTTATTTCTTTTACTAATATTTTTATGCTCATCCCATATTTTTGAAATGTTTTTCACTGGGTATAATGAAGGGTTAAAGAAATGAAGAATTAAAGAATTTTTTTTTCCTGAAAATAATTATTTATTTTTTATAGCGTATTATTTTTTTGGAAAAAATTATATAGATTAGAAGTTTTTAATAATTAATATTTGTGATGTAATGTAATAGTTGTGGACAAATTATCTAAACCTCTAAACCTCTAAACCAGAAAAGATCATCATTGAGAATTCTACCTTTTATTCAATATTAGGTAATGTATATGGCAGGGGCCTTATATAGATGATGAATCATTGTTAGAAGATTGAGTAAATGATCTATGACTAAAATACATATGAATTATGATAGAACTTTTTAGGTGATGGAATCATGTTTTTCCAGAAATGGAAAATTTGTATCGAGAAACCAGTGAATATTAAGGAATGTTTAATGTATTTTGTTGAATTCATAGGGATGTTGGGAGAAAATATTTGTGTTTTGGTGAAGCATCATGAATATGAATATCATTACTTGAAAAGTCTGACTACACTTCTAGTATTCCAAAGGATCCCATACCATGCATTAAAGTGGAGCAAAAACAGTGTATTCAATCTTCAATGGATGCAAGGGTTTTTGAATCTTGTTAAATATCACACAATGTGTAATGACCCGACCCTAGTTACCCAGAGTCAGTGCATTATTACATAACATTGGTACGATCACAAGGGATCAAATCCCAAAAACCGATCATATTAGATGTGTTGGAAGAAGTAGATACATTCATATGTTTTAAATTACCATATAAAATGAGAAACAACAACAACATTGTCTACATTGGATACATTCATATCCCTTAGAATATCCCTACAGGTTAGTTATAATATAATTCTTCACCTCCTGGGAAAAATAAAATATATAAAGGGGTGACCTCAGATACTCAGTGAGGTTTACAATATAGCAGAAACATTCATAAATAAGTATAAACATTTAAGCCAATGTATAGAAAAAAAATCCATGAAACATAAAATTCAGAATAATATGGAAAATAAAAATCAAATTATGCCATGTACTTATTCATATCGAAATTCTAATAGTCGAATAATCACATATAATATCAATAGATAATTTCATAATTATGGAATGCATAATTCTGGACATCATAACCACATAGTCAAGGACTCATGACAAGACTAAAAATAAGATTTTTTAAAATCATTATGTCAAGATAGTAGTTTGTCTCAAGGGGCCTACCGATGCATCGAGGAGCGGTAGCGGGTGCCACCTGTCACGTACTATGTCCAATGAATTCCTCATATGAAAAGGTGGAAACATAACATAAAAATTCGTATTAAAACTAGCATAGTAAATATTTATACATTAACATCAATCCAATAATTATATAAAAATAACACATACATAGTCAAAAATATCTCAAATCCTTCAATTAAATATGTAAGATTGTATCATAACTTTAAACAAGAGTATAATCTACTAAAGGATATTGACATAGATGAAATCAAAACATTTTGAGAGAAGTATATCATTCTATTTTAATATGATTTAAAATCCATGTAATTATAAAAGAAAACATTTAGTTTGAAAATTTTCTTATAATATTGTATGGGAATCCTTGAAGGTTTTATAATGGATGAAAATAGCTTCACCCGTTGTATAAGTTAAAAAAATTCTTTTTGTAATTTTGATGAAAAGGTTGTAATGTACCTTGTTTGGAAAACGATGGAAAGATTCCATTATAAACATTTTATAAGAATTAAAACAAGGGTATAAATTAATTTCACCTATAGTATAGGAAATAAAAAAATGTTTAGAAATGCATTTTTAAGAAATAAGTGTGTGGATGATAAATAGGTCCCAGTAGATACTCACCTATAAACAACCACGGATAATGAAGAGAATATATAATTAAACCTTACCTAGTAGTTTTACATATTCAATGGTATGTTAGCCTCTGGTATAATAGATAAAACATTTTTATTAAATTATAAAATAATTATATACATAAAAATGATATCATATATGATCATCTAATATTGCTTTGTTAATAATATTTTAGTAGTATCGTTGTTTCTGGTGTTAACTGATTCATTTTAATTTATATGCTTAGTTATCTAAGAAATATTTTTTAGTGATATGATGTATTTGATTCATATCTAGAATGATATTATGTACTTTAAGAATGATCTTTAACAATAAAATGAAAATTAATCTGGAATGGTAATGATGGGGAAAACATCTCATCGCATTCGTGGAGACGGTAATATGTATGTATGCACGTGCAACAATATCATTATTTTGATATTAAAGTCTTATGTAAAAAGATCGTATATCATGTATACAAATTCATTAATTTGTCAAATTTATTATTTAAATCAATTGTACATCATTATTATATCCATCCAAATAATAATGTATTGAATAACAATTATAACACGACGTGGAGATAGTAAGTCGTACGTACGCATGTATGACGACTTTGTCATTCATACGATGGATACAATAATGAATATGGTTCTAACAATTTTATAATAACATCATAGTATGTAGAAGATACTGGTGTTATTATTTTACAATGTAAACAACAAAGAAAGAGGAAGTGGAAGAAGAAATGAACTTGAATGAGGTGATCAAATATATACCTCTTCTTTGGGTTCTTCCTTTTTATTTGATCAAAACGGCTCTTTATGTTGGATTTATGACCAAAGGAAGGCATATAGGATGAATTGAGGCTTATTGGGAGGATATTTTGGCTGGTTTTTGCCGAGAAAAATGGGTTTGTAGGTGTGAATTTGAGAGAAGGGGAAGTTCCCTTTAATAAGAGAGGTGAGGGTCACTATAGGAATACTTTGAAATATTATTTTATTATACAATCTAATTCGGTTTATAGTGGCTCCAAAATTATTCATTTTGGGGATATGTTGGGGATGGGCTGAAATCCACTCAACCAATATGTTTTTTATATGTTTGGGTCACCATATAAATCTTATCTTTTAGATTTAACTCTTAGTTAAATAGTTTAACTTTTACCATGTATTCATGTGTTATTATAATAATTGGTTAATAAATATACTATAAAATTCCAAGAGAACCTCAATTGGATTGTTAATGAAATACCTATAATTATATAAGTCCTTTGTCCTATTCTTATATTTTTAGGAATTTTATATCAATTAATAATATAATATTTGGTTTGAAAACTC
Organism: Viscum album; assembly: GCA_963277665.1. NCBI lineage: Eukaryota > Viridiplantae > Streptophyta > Magnoliopsida > Santalales > Viscaceae > Viscum > Viscum album. The sequence continues at coordinate 817,331,655 of OY728127.1, forward strand.
TTTTATGACAATTTTGACACTATTGGATATTTTGTTTCTCTTAATGTCATAACATCATGATTACATCGAAACAAATTAATTTAATTAACCTTAACATGTCATATCATCCTATCAAATTAGTTTAATTCCTAAAAAGTCTCAATTTAGATTTATTAGAATATTTATAACATCAATTATTTTAACTTTTCATTAAAAAGTTAATTAATACATCTTCATAGTGTCATAAATAAATTTAATTATATAATTTCTAAAAATAATAAATAAAATAACATTATATAGGAAATTTGTTTATCTTTATAATTAATATTTATAGTCTCATTTATCTTATGTGTTACACTGTATTAAAAAGGGATTGGATATTAAACATTAAATTTAACACTTTGAAATCATCTTCAAATAAAATAATAATAAATGACCTAATCTAATCCAATTGGGCCAAAAGTATCATATTTTATTCAAATGTTTTATTTTGGTCTAAATAAAGATTTCCAATAGAATTAGGACATGTGTTAGGGTAATAATAATATCATTTTTACCTTTATTTATACTATTTACTTTTAAATGTGGTAAATTTAAGATAAAAGTTAATATTCCACAATAATTATTTTCATCTTATTGAAATAAATTTTACTCACTAATATCAACCATGACTCTCAGATTTTTGAAATTCAATTCACATAAGCTCTAAAATTATTTTTTATGAATAAAATAAATAATTATTTAAATAAAATGTTAGTTTTAAACAATAACACAGTGTTTTTCAATATTCATCAAAATTGAAAGTCTTCAGAAAAAACAAAAAATTCACCATAAGCTAAATTTGATATTACAAGTACATAAATTTATTCAATTTTGAATGATATAATTTATTAAATATAATAATGTTGTTATTACTATTCATAATAGGTAGTTTGATTTTTTGTGGTGTGTTAAAACTCGAAGATGCGTACAATGCATTCTATTGTATTATTCAAAGAGAAGCATATCGTGGAAGCTTGCAGTGTTACATTCTTCCCTCCTTAAAATAATTTTTCATAAAAATTTCTTGAAAATCACTACATAAAAATATTTGGATAGTTATTCATCATATGTTCCTCGTGTTCCCATGTCGCCTCTTCCATCTCATGGTTTCTCCATATAAAATTTACCAGGCGATTCTTTTGGATTCTCAATGCTAGTTCTATGGTATCATGAATGTTGACATGTTATTCAAAATATGAAAGATTGGGTTCTAGTTCAATTTCCTCATTGGTGAGTACATGTGTCGGGTCAGGAATGTGTTTTCTCAACAATGATACGTGGAACACATCGTCAATTTTGGAGAGACTTGGAGGCATTTCCAAACGGTAAGCTACAACTCCAATTTGTTATAGAAATTAGAAAGCTATGATGTACTTGAGACTCAATTTTCCATTCTTAACAAACCGTATGACACCCTTACATAGAGATACCTTCACCAAAACATGATCTCATACCTGAAATTCCATATCCTTCCTTCAGATATCATCATAGCTCTTTTGCCTACTTTGAGCTGCTTTGATGTGGGTATGGATAACCTTCATATTTTCCATTGTTTCCTAAAAATTTTATAGGCATACCAGTATTATTAAACCAACATCATCCTAACTAGTTGATGTGAGACATATATTTCCCTATATCACGTAATATTGTGCCATCTGAATACTTTAAAGTAAGCTATTGTAATAGTAAAATTCTCCTAGAGGTAAATATTGATCTGACATACCTTGAATGTGAAGTGATCAAGATCTTAACATGTCTTTTGAGGATTGAATAATCTGTTCTGATTGTCTATGTGTTTGAGGGTTGTAGGAAGTTCTCAAACGAATTACAGTGTCGAAGGACTTCTAAAAAATTTTCCCAAATCTTTATTTAAAATGAGTATCATGATAAGAAACAATCCATAGGGGTACTCCCTGATGTCTTACAACTTCATTAATCTATAGTCGTGCTACAAATTCAAGTGGTAAATAATCTATTATAGCTAGAAAATGTGATGACATGGTAAGATGATCAACCATGAACCATATTTCATCATTACTTTTAGGATTATTTGGTATCCCCATGAAAAGTTCCATTGAAATATCATCCCACTTCTACTCTGGTATGGGAAGAGGTGGAATGAAACTCCTAGGATCTTGTCTCCTAGTTTTCACTTATTCACAAACAATACATCTTGACACATAATCTTCAATCTATCTCTTCATGTTGTCCAACCAAAAATGTTCCTTCAAATATATATTCATAATTGGGCTACCATGGTGTATAGAGAAATTGGTGGTATGAGCATATTCCCAAAATTCCTTTTTTATATCAAGTATATCAAGAACAAAAAGTCTATTCCCAAATTTTAAAATATCATCTTCATACCTGAAGTCGATCAATATCCATTCATTGACAACATTAATTCTCATTTTAAACTCCTCATCATCAGCCAGATAAATATTTATCCTTTCTAGTAAAGACAGTATGGAAACCATTTGAAAAAGTGTTGATGTTTCACCTTCAATGGTTATTCTCATATCCTTCTTTAATAGATCTATGAAAATAGTATCCCTTTCAACTCACATCTTGTTCAAAACTCCATTATATTTTCTAATCAAAGCATCTAACACCTTATTTGGCTTCCTGGGGTGGTAGTGTATTGTGAAATTATATTCCATGAGTAGCTCGAGGCATCTCCTTTTCATAATATTGATTTCATTTTTCAGAATATATACTTCATGCTCTTGTGATCGGTATATGTCTCACATTTTCACCATAGAGACGGTGTCTCCAAATCTTCAATGAAAAGATTACAACTACTAACTCAAGATCATGAGTGGGATAGTATTTTTCATGATTTTATAGCTGCCTTGATGCATATGCAATTACTCTATCATTCTACATGAGTACACAACCAGGTCCTTTCTCTCAAGAACCACTATAAATAACAAACCCATCATTCTCCAATGGTAGATTCAACATATATGCATTCACTAATATTTTCATCAATTCTTCAAAACATTCTTCACAATATTTTTTCCGAACAAATTTAACCCCTTTACGTGTGATCTTGTTTAATGGGTTAGCCAATATGTATAAAGAAAAAATGCCTATAATAACTTGCTAAAACAATAAAACTGTGTACCTCTCTTATACTCATTTGTGCTTGCCATTCTTCGATTGACTTTGTCTTTGAAGGACCAACAGAGATTCCATCCTTAGAGACAATATGGACAAGAAAATAAATCTCCTGAAAATAGAAATCACACTTGCTAAACATCACATATAATTCATTTCTTCTAAGAGTCCATATATTAATGCACAAGTGATTTTCATGATCTTCATAGCTTTTGGATTATACCATGATATCATCAATAAATACCAACAAATAGTCATCAAAATATTTATTGAAAACACTATTCATTAAATCCATGAAAACACAGGGAGAATTAGTGAGCCCATAATGCATTGATGTTAACTCGTAATGCCCATAACTAGTTTGAAATATTGTTTTTGGAATTTATTCCTTCTTCACACACAAATGATGATATCCAGATCAAATGTAAATCTTTGAAAAATATTGATCTCTATGATGTTGATCAAATAAATCATCAATGTGAGGTAGGGGATACTTGTTCATTATTGTTATAGCATTGATCGCCTTTTAGTTAACGCACAACCTCATAGATCCGTAATTATTCATAATAAAAAGAACAAGGGATCCCCATGGAGAAACACTAGGGATAATAAATCCCTTATTACTAAATTCCTCTATTTGTTTCTTAAGTTACACTAATTCCAAAGTGGCCACTCTATAAGGGGTCTTCGATATGGGCCAAGAACCCTGAAATAATTCAATGGAAAGCTCAACTTCTTTTTCTAGAGGATGTCCAGGTAAAACCCCAGCTAACACATCAACATATTTTTTTCCCAATATGTATGTCCTCTATTTGAACATTAATTTCTTCAACCATAGTTATTTCACTCAATTCCTCCAAAATAATTGATTTTAGTTGAGCTACTAGGGGTTGATCTAGATAAGAAATAGATGGTGACATTTTTGCTTTAAAGATATGGTGTTATTTGTCATCATCATAAAAAATTGTAACCTACTTCTTGTTACAATAAAATTTCACATCAGGATCTTAAATACAATCTATAATGAGGATTATATCAAATTCAATCATGGTTTTGACAATCAGATAAGAAAATATATAACATTTATATGCCTTAATGGGAACTGTTTGACAAAACGATGTTGCAAGGATACATCCCTTATGAGTTTTGACTGAAAACTATCTTGTTAAATAAAATTGTCAATTTCTAAATTTTTAGAAAACTAGGGGGATATGATGAAATGTGATGATCCAGAATCAAATAATGCATTGGCTAAACATGAGGAAACCATTAAATTACCTGCGACCACATCATTCTGAGCCTCATCCTCAGTAGTAGTTATCACATAAGATTAGCTATTCTCCATTGGAATTTTCTATTGTATGTTTCCTTGGTTATTATGAAATTAATTTGATTAAGGCCCACTTTATCTACAATTGTAGCATTCAACATTGATAGCCTCATTCTTTCCGTTGAAATCCCGAGCTCAGTGGACTTTTTCACCACACTTGTAACTGACTCCCATTCCCTTCAGGCATATACCAGGGTATTTCATCCCACATTTACTATAGGATGGATATTCGAAGTTTCCCTTCTTCCCCTTATTTTAATTTCCAAATATTTTAGAAGATCTCTTCTTCTCATGTTTTTCTTTAATTTCATAAGACATAGAGAATCCATTTTCTGTCTTAATAGCACACAAGGCTATATCTTCATATGATGAGAAAGATTGTGAGACTAATGCTTGACGGAGAAATGGTTTTAACACATTGAATAATTGTTTAATATATATCCTTGTGTTATTTATATAATCTGTAGCATACCTTTCTAACTTTTTAAAGTTAGCCTCATATTTTGCGACATTCTCAACCTCCTTTTTCCTCAATCTCAAAAATTTCCCATTCATAACTGCTCAATGATCCCGAGAAAAGTAATTTTCTAAGAAAATATTTTTAAACTCCCTCCGTTCCATATTTGATACTTCATCATCTTCCATTGTGTTTTGAATCAATGACCAACATTGATCTGCATGTCATCTGAGTCAATAGACTTCCAGGACAACATTTTTGCATTTCGCTACTCCTTAAAGCTTGAAATATTTTCACTAATGAACATATCCATTTCTCAGCTACAAATGGATTGGCAGTCCCATTGAATTTTGGAGTATGTCTCCTCGTGATGCAGTAAAACATTGACCCTCCACATTGTGGACAAGGGTGTTCCATATGGGTAAGGTTATTATTCATAACCTGAGTGAGTTGTGTGAGTATGTTGATAAGCTGTTCAGAACCAGTTGCATCAGCAGGTCCACTATAATTATCTTTAGTAGGAGGGAAATGCCTACATATATTACATGCATTGATAAGGTTTACATTCCCTCAACATGGTACCACTTCTAAACAATGGCATACAATAGATTATTTTATGAATCAAAATATATAATTTCAAACTTGTAAAATACTTAACATAAATCAAACAGTTTATGGATATAATCCATAATCATAAAAATGTTTTCTCTGAGGAGGTATATACTCATAAATCCTTCCTAATGGTTTTTAATGAAAATGTGAATTTTTCTAAGAATAACCCTCAGGAGTGTCATAACCAAGAGTGCAGCAAGGCTCGTTATTATGAACCAGGATACCTTGGGTCCAGATCGAAACACCTTGTAAGATTTTTCAATCATAGGCACATCTAAATGAGAGCTGCCTCTACCTACTCGTATCCTGAGAGGGATGTATTGCTTTAACAATCCACAAAATATCAACATTACCAAAATTATAGGATGTTCTTTGATACTAATCTTTTAAGTCTATCTTAGGGTAATATTATTCAATCTATTTTTTTCTAAATATATATTCCTTGGTTTGTACTAAACTTCCTCTGATATTACCTATAACACCCCAACCCTATTTACTCAGAGTCTGTGCATTATTAAATAAAATTGGCATGATCACAGGGGTTCAAATCTTGAAAGACAGATCATTTTAGTAGCCTTAGAAGTACAAGAAACATTCATAAGTTTTACAATACATTAGAAAATAAAATCCAACAACAACATTGTCTCCATTGGATACATTCATATCTCTTAGACTATCCCTGAAGGTCAAAATAATATATTTCTTCATATGATGGGAAAAATAAAACATAGAAAGGGGTGGGCCCAGATGCTCAATAAGGATTACGATATTTCTGAAACATTAATAATTAAGCATAAACATTTATGGCAATGTATAAAAATAAAAAACATCCTTTTAAACATAAAATTAATCATTATATGGAAATTATAAATCAAATAATTCAATTTACTTATTCACATGGATATTCTGCAGTTCGAATAATCACTAGTAATATCAATAGATAATTTCATAATGATGGAATGCATAATGCTGAACATCATAACCAAATTGTCAGAGCATTGTGCCAATATTGAAAATAATACTTTTACATGGAATTATCCCAAGACAATAGTTTGTCTCATGAGACCTATCGATGCATCAAGGAGCTATATCGGTTTCCACCTGTCACTTACTAAGTCCAATGCATTCCTCATTTGAAAAGGTTGGAACATAACATAAAAATTGGTATTAGAACTAGAATATGAAATGTGAATACATTAACAATAAAAAATTAACGGTATAAAGATAACACATCCATATTCAAACATATATCAAAACCGTCAATACAATATGGAAGATTGTACCATAACATTAAACAAGTGTAAAATACATTAATGGATGCTGACATAGATGAAATGAAAACAGTTTGAGAGAAATAGATCATTCTATTTTGAAATCATTTAAAAGTCACATAATTATAAAAGAACACATTTATTTTTAATAAATTATTATAAGAAATTATGTTAATCATCGAAGGTGTTATAATGGCATAAAATATCCGCACCCACTGTATAAGCATAAAAGAATTCCTTAATTTTGTCGAAAAGGTTGTAAAGTACCTTGTTTAGAAAATGAAGGAATCATTCTTTTATAAAAATTTATAAAAATTAAAAAATTGGAAGAAATGAATTTTATCCAAAGTATACGAAATAATAATTTATTTGAAATAAATTTTTATGAAACATAGATGTGGATGTTAAATAGTTCCCAAAAGATACTCACGTATAAACATCCTCGGATAATGAAGAGATTGTATAATTAACCCATCCTTAGTCAATGGTATGCTAGACTCATGTATAATAGTTAAAAAAAATTATATTAAATTATAAAATATCTATATAAATAAATATGATATCATAATATTTTTTAATATTTCTTTGATAATAATATTTCAGTAGCATTATTGTTTCGGGTTTTAACTGATTCGTTTTACTTTATATGCGTAGTAATGTAATCCATGTTTGTTAATGATATAATGTATTTGATTCATATCCAGAATGATATTATGTTCTTAAAACATTATTTTTAATCATCAAATGAAAATTATTCTTCAATGGTTACGATGGAGAAATTAATCTCATCGCGTTCTTGTAGACGGTAATCCGTACGTACGCACAAGCGACAATATCATTATTTTGATATTAAAATCGTATGTAAATCGATGGTATATCATATATAAAGATTCATTAAGGTGTTATCTTTATTATTTATGTCAATTATACATCATTACCGTAGCTATCCAAATAATAATGTATTGAATAACAATTATACCACGACATGGAGACAGTAAGCCGTACGTACTCGCGTATGGAGACCTTTTAATTTATATGATATATAGAATAAAGAAAATTGGTTGTACCATTTTTATAATAATATCATAGTGTGTATAAGATACTGGAGTTATTATATTATAATGAAAACAACAATGAATGTGGAAGTGGAAGAATAAAATAACTTCAAAGAGGTGATGAAATATTTACCTCATTTTCGGGTTCATGATTTTGATTTGATCAATAGGGTTATTTGGTTGTCTTTCTGAACAATGGAAGGCCTCTAAAATTAATTGAGTGTAGTTGGGAGGATATATTGGTAGGGATTGGCCGAGACAATTGGCATTGGATTTGTGAATTTGTGTGAAGGGGAATTTCCCATTTATAAGGGAGGTGTGGGTCACTTTAGGAAAATTTTGAAATGATATTTTATTATACAATAATATTTGGTTTATAATTCTCCAAACTAATTTATTTTGAGGCTAAGGTGTGTATGGGTCAAAATTATCTCATCCAATACGTTTTAGATAGTTTTGGGTCACCATAAAAACCTTATTTTATATATTTAACTCTTAGTTAAATAGTTTATCTTTTACATTGTATTCTTGTTTTATTATAATAATTGGTTAATAAACATACTATAAAATGAAAAGAGAATCTCAAGTGGTTCATTAATTATATAAAAATAATTATATTAGAATTTTGGCCGAACCTTAGATTTTTAGAAATATTATATCAATTAATAATATAATATTTGTTTTAAAAACTCTTTATTGTCAATTTTGACACTATTTGATATTTTGGTTTTGTTAAAGTCATAAAAATATGATTACATATAGAAAAATTTATTTAATTAACCCCAAAATGTCATATTAACCTATAAAATTAATGGAATGCATAAAAATCCTCAATTTACATTTATTCAGATATTTATAACATCAATTATTTTAACCATTCATTTAAAATGTAATTACTGCATCATCATTGTGTCATAAATTTTTTAAATTTTTTAATTTATAAAAATTATAAATAAAATACCATTATATAGGAAATTTTTCTAAATTTATAATTAATATTTAATGAAAAATTTATCTTATGTGTAACCATATATTAAAAATGATTTAGTTATTAAACAGTGATTTTAAAACTTTCAACTCTTCTATAAATAAAATAATAATAAATTTCCTAATCTAATCCAAGTGGACGAAAAGAATAATATTTTATTCCAAAGGTTTATTTTCGTAAAAACACTCTTATCTAATATAATTAGGACATGTGTTAGTGTAATAATAATATTATTTTTACCTTTAATTACCCAATTTTTATTTAACTGTGCATAATAAAAGATAAACGTTACTATTCACCAAAAATTATTTTCATCTTATTGAACCAAATTTTACTTATTTTTAACATTAGTGTCACTATGATTTTTAAAATTCAGTTGATATAAGTGGCAAAATTATGTTTTATGCAAATTTTCAAATTCTTCTAGGATGTGGGTAAAAGGCGATTAAAAGTTCGATAAAATTTTATATATATAAACTTATTATAAAATGACTCAAATAAATTTCATTGAACATATATAGGTATTATGTATTTATTTTGACCTAAAATAAATTTAAATAAAATAAATAAATAATTAAATAAAAATTCTGTTTTAAACAATAACGTAGTGTTTTTTCACAATTCATAAATTTTTTTTAAGTTTTCAGAAAAATACCTAAATTTCACCACAAGATAAATTTGATATTTTGAATCCATAAATGATTTCCATTTAAAATGATAAAATTTATAAAATTTCAAAAAGTGGGTATTACTATTCATAACGGATAGTTTTATTGGTTGTGGTGTGTTAGAACTCGAAGTTGTGTACACCGCCAAATATTGTATTATTCAAAGAGGTGTGTACCGTTGAAGCTTGGAGTGTTACATGGTGTGTGGATGAGCCCAGACAACATGTGTCCCAACATGGCTAGCTGAATAATTTACAAGGAGCACATGTTTGGGACACTAAGTTGTCACACACACATTGTTCCCTAGGAAAGATGTTGTGTATAATGATTTTAACATGTTGTGTATAAAACTTTTCACACACCATGCCTTGAAAACACAAGACATCCAGATGTGTACATGGGATTACAGCTTGTGTTGACTAGGATACATGCTATGTACTATTCATCACATATTATATCTCTCCTAACGACATAGTCAAGACTCAGAAAAGGACACTTGTGTAGTTGCGGTAGGGTATAATTACATATCGAATGGGAAAATGACAATTGTTTTGACAAAAAAGATGTAGGGTGAGGTTATAAGACTTGTTATCTTAATTCATCACATGTTTCTAAGATTGAGAGTCCAGAGTGATCTTCCACTACTATATATCACCTAATATTTAGCTCTATTTTTTCATCCCTAAAAAACATGCTAATATAGGTTAGATGTTTATCATCACCTACTAGATGTTCTGATTAAGGATCCCCTTTATCAGTAAATTTTTATTGCAAATAAATCATCAAACTATAAATACAGGGAAAAAAATGATAAAAGGAAAAATAATAATTCAAAAAAAATATAGATATTTATATATTCAAAATTAATATTTGTATAACAATAAGTGTACATATATAAATAAAATATATAAAAAAAATACATAAATATGAATTATATAATAATATATAATAAAAAATCATTTTTAATATTATTTTCATAATTTTATATAATTTTTTAACAAATTTATATTAATCATTATAATAGATTAATTTTATATTGATGGCCATTTATTACAATTGTATATATAATTATCAATATAATATAAAAATATTTTATCTTAATATGTGTGTACATATATATAAATGAATATATATAATTAAATACTTTATAATTGAATTTATATATTTATATTTGTATTAAATAATTGTAAATATATGAAAATATATTTATATGAATGTTTATATTTGTGGATGTATGTGTACGTCTTTATTTGTGTTTTTATGTGTTGTTTGTATATATATATATTTTGTCTTCTATTTTGTGTTAGTTTATTTATGTTAATGTGTATGTATCAGTTTATGTGTGTGAGTGTGTGTATCGATATGTTGGTGTACATATATATCTTAATGTGGGTATGTATGTGTTTTTGTATGTGTAAGTATGTGTTTTTACATGTATTTATGTGTGTATTTACCTGTCAATATATTTTTGAATATGCGTACGTGTATGTTTATATATATATAAATGAATGAAATGTGTAATATTATGTTAAAATTACTTTTTTATGTTCTATTCATATGTGTTAATATTTGTGTGTATGTATGTGCATGCACATATTTGTAATTATTTGTTTGTGTATGTGTATACATGTGCAAACATGATTGTATGTATATGAATGTATTAATATTTATGTGTATTTAAAAATGTATGTGTATGTGTATGTGTATCTGTATATGAATGTGTTGGTATATACGTGTTTTTGTATGTTCACATATGTTTACATGTATACCTATGCGTAAGAATGTGTGTTTGGGTATGTATATGAATAATATGTATGTGTATGTGTTTGTGCATGAGTAAGTGTATGTCAATATATGTGCACAAGTATGTACATGAATATTTATATATGTGTATGGTCATGTGGATATATGAGTACATGTACATCCTTAAATATCGATGTATGTATATGTGTGTGTATTTTTATGCACAATGTATATGTATGTGCCTTCACAAGTATTAAATTGTTTGTATGTTTATGTGCATACATGTGTGTATGTGTATGTGTATTTATATGCGTGTTCTAGATTGTATTTGTATGTGTATGTGCATGTGTTTGTGTATGTACATGTGTATGTGCATGTGCATGTGTATCTGTATGTGCATGTGCATGTTTTTATGTGTATGTGTATATGCATGACTATGCGCACACATTTCTCTGTGTATTTGTGTGTTTTTGTATATTTATGTACTGTGTTTTCCATTTTATTCATTTAAAATAATTAAATAATTTGTAATATTTATCAATATTTATTGTTTTTTGTAATGTACTTATTATTACCATTTATTCCTTTAATGTCTATGTGGTGTTAGTTGAGTTGTACCCATTGGTTGTACACCTCAATATTCTTTAGATCTGGGACTTTATTGACTCCCACTACATTCAAGCATAGTGCATATTACGCATAGGTCGATTCAAATCCATTTCCATGTTAGGGATCATACTTTCCAATTTGGTCTTTGATAGGGACCACCAATGATAGTCTAGAATAACACAATCACACATTTTTGCAGAAGATAGAGAAACCCAAGTGTATTAGGATGGGAGCAGCAATAGTATGACATCCTAGAATAGAGGTCAAACATGGCCTCCTAAGAAGATAATCCGAATGGGATCATCTTTGGGGTGATCTCTGATCTCTCGTTCGACTCATGAATAAGAATTAACATTTTTTGATTTAGTGTTTTCCAAATTCTGACATTCTCATGTCCATTGCAGGGGTATCAGTGGGATTAGAGGTATCACCCAATGGTGGGGCCAAGACATAAGTGTTTGTTAAGGAAAATTTCATATTATGAAGAAACTTATTATATGAATCTTCATTAAGGTTTTTTGATAGAGGTGTCGAAGGACCCATGTTTGTCATGGGGGATGATGATGGAGACACTTAATTCCTTGGTTGTTGGTATGTGTAGTATAATTTAATCAAAGATAGACCCCCACAATAATCATATGTATCACCCATGAAGGACCCCCCCCCCCTCATTGAGACAGTCTATTACACTTCTAGAACCTCCATATGATAGTTGAGTTTACTAGGAATATCGGTAGGAGGATATCCCTCAACATATTTGGTGGATGACAGAAAGATAGATCCTCCCACGATGTGAGAGTACAGTGTGATGTGGGTCGACTGTAATGTGTGGGTAGGCGTCTTGTAGCAGGTTCTTCAATTGAACCTCAGATCTTATTGTATGCATGTAACATTGGGTAATGTTGTTGTTGACTAGTAGTAGTGGATGGAAACAACATGTTTTCAAACAATGGGATGTTGTATTCTTTATACTGTCCAACATCATGGACATGAACGACATTTCCAGTGACTTGGGATTACTAAGGTGGATCTGGATATATTAGGGTTCTCATAGTGTTGTTCCATTTATTCTCTTTATATTCATCTAATAATAGGCCTCATAATCATGTTTATGGGCCTTTGTTGCAGGTTGTTTCTTATTGTCTCTTCTGTCCTTATGCCTATATTTTTCTTAGGCCTTCTAGCCATATGATTTGGGTCTCTAGTGTCACACCCCCATATTTATTGACATATTGTTTTCAAATGAATCTAATATTTTTTAAAGAACCATTACATACAACACTATGTTTATCTTTAAATAGAAAAAATAATGATTTTGGATTTCATTATATTCAACAACATGTTCAACTTGAGCTACATGCAACATCACGTTTATACAAACCAAGACATATTATTAAAATACTATATAACAGTTATCACCCATCCATTGGATAGGAGGCTTGGTATATGATGAAATAATATATAAAAAAAATATTTTTTTACCCATGTATATTAAAATTAATTCATTGGTGACCAATTAATTAAAAATTTAATTGAAAAAATATTTGAAAATAATGGAAACTAACATCATCTCTCATGTTTATGATAAAATACCACCTTTCAAACTGATGTATTTTTTTAGTACCACCTCCCATAGATGGGTATGTTGAGGGATATAAAGTATATATAGGATATTTATAACATAATTATACCTAAAAATCATTATATAATATAAACAGTTTACATTCTATTATCTAAGATATATGATAATGTCACTTGTGTCTATGGAAGACTACCACAACATGAAGCGATGTCATTCACCATTAAATAACGCTTAAATGGAGGAAATAAGGATAAATGTTTTTTATTTAAATAATTTAAATATTATTTTTCTGGACACAATTATCATTATGAAAGATCAAATATCCATTTTTTCCTTACATTTTCACTCTTTGAAATCTGATTACATCATTCATGTATGTGTGGACTTCCACCTCTAAGAGGGGATGTGACATTCTCTTCTCATCACCATTACAACACCTCAAGAATTTAAAATATTTTTCATTTAGATTGAATTTATTATTTATTCCAAAATTACATTATATGAAACATAAGGTTAATCTTATGTTACACATAAAATAAATCTTATATTGTTCTATATAGAAATCGATATTAACTTGTGATACAATCAAGACCAACTTTTCTCAATGACTTGGGTTACACACAAGAATGAGTTTTATAAAACAATAATATATTTTTATTTAATAATATACAACATATTATTTCAATTGAGGTATATGAATTTTATTAAATATGATAGAAATTAATATATAGTTTAATTCATTGGATTCCCATTAATTAGTAATTAACATAGAATCCAAATTAATTTAATGAGAACGATTTCATAAAATAAAATTTTTATCTGAATAAAGTAGATTTATCCAAGTATATCATAATTATTATTTTTATGTAATCATATTAATTAAATTTATATGTATATACACAAAAAAATTTATATTCATCAAATTGATTTTATAGTAATATGAAGAGATTAAACACAATATTACGTATAAAACCTATATTTTTATAAAAGATGTTTTATGACCATTTATTAGTTAACACATTTTATATGTAATTTTAAAATTTTTATAAATTATATATGAAAATTTATAATTAATTTATTTATGAGAAATAAATAAATTGCGATATTTTATAATTTTTGGAGTTTTTCTGTAATGTTTCATTTTTTAATGAATAATGAAAAATAATGAATTTTAATTCAAAACAACATTTTCATATAATTTATTTAAAATGTCTCATTATATTTTAAACATGTTATAATTTTTTATTAGATAAATTAAATTATTGATTAATAATATTTAGATCATTTTTATTAATTAAACATTCATATTTAATATTCAATCTTTGAAATCTTTTGAATGATTTCAATGTAAACCCCTGCAATGTCGTCCTGTCTACATGATTTATTTTAAATTATTTTCTACCACATATGTGATTGGAATTTCAAAAAATGGATTTCAAATTTTTAATATTCATAAATTATCATTTTTAATTATTTCAAATAGTTTTCTTTCTAAAATATTAGTTAAAATAATTCAATTTATTTACAATGATTAAGTAAAAAATTAGGTTAACAAATGGAAAAACCTCAAATTTATGGCCCATAATGGCCAAGAAAAGAATTTAAAAAAATAATTATGGCCATATATCTACACTATCCTCTATTTTAACATCATTTTTATAATATTGGATCCTCTTAAAAAGAGAAAACCTATAGGGGAATTCCATTTGTATAAATTTAAAAGACTGCCCAACATTTTTCACTATATAAGGGAAATCCAGAATCCCATGTCCTCAAAACACTCAGGACACATTATCTCAACCATGATCTACCCAAATAGTTTATAAAAATCACACTATTCATCCTAGGAGCCTCACTGTGGTCATAAATCCATCGAAGGAATCCCATTGGTGAAACTAAAAGGAGTTACCGAAATAAGATATAACTTCATTCCTCGTTATCATTAGTTTTATTTCATTTTTCAACTAATTAAATTATAATTATTTGATGATTTTATAAAACTTTAATTATCCTAAATATATTTATTTTATTTTAAATTATGGTTTCAACCTGCACTTACACACACTTCGTAATAATGGTTATCAGACCAACCGTTTATGTGTACAGTGAACTACCACCTCACAAAATGATTTCGTTTATTTTTCCTTTACCACCTCTCATGGTTAGGAATTATGATGGTCACACTGCTCATATATGATATGAAGAATTTTTTCACTATTATTCAATATTTATTTTATAACTCATACCCTTATGCATTCCCTTTTTTGTAAATAAATTAAATCGTTTGTGGAAGTGTGGACTATCGCATCCTCAAAGTTATGTAATCCATTAACTTTATACTTTGAATGTATAAATTATTGTTTTAATTAATATTATGTGACATAAATTAAATCTATATGATATTAAATACATTATTATATTTCTTTAAATAGAATATATCATGTTCATTATTACACTTTTCACCCACTAAATTGTGATAACATCGGTCGAGGACGTGTGATATACCGCCTCCTTGACATGATGTAATTCCTTTTACATCACAGGAATTATATGTATAAATATATATGAAAAAATAAAATTATTTTTTTGATATAATTATAATTATATAAATATATATTTTTACTTATAATACTTCTATAATAGTCACTGAAAAATGGGAATGTTACTCATGTGTATGTATGGCCTGCCATATTTATGATTATATCATTGGTTGACTTTTCATAAATTTCTATCATGACTGGTTTGAAATGTATCATTGATGTATAAATATGAAAATTATCTTATGATTATTATTCTGAATATGTTTATATAAAACCCCTTTGAACATATTAAACCTACCAATGTCATTTTTGTCACATAAATCAAATATGGTCAAAAACACTCGATGTAAACCTAATTATTAAAGTATTTGTTTACAAAATTTTAATAAGTAATGTAAAAGTAATAATAAATTTTAAAAATATTTAAATAAAACTAGTAAATGAACATAATATTATTATTTTAGAATACAAATACATAAGTGACACGTTAGACTCATGGTATGGTATTTCGTCTCAATATATATTATATTGAGATGTAATTATTGTTTTATGCTTATTCAATTTTATATGGTGTATATACATATCATTGGAATTTAATATAATTAATAAAATTATTTTCATGATTTTATAAGTCTCTTTTAATGTTTTTAGTTCATAGTAATAATGATTCAAGTGTTTCAATGTGGTATGGGACACTTTGTGAAGTTAATTGTTTATTTTCCTCATGAATATTTAATTGATTTTTAATAGTTATCTCCATTCATAAACATAGAAAACCCTTGTTGTTACATAACCTCAATTAGGTAACTATTGATATATCATTGTCTTGAATTCAATATGGATACATTTTAATTAGGTACATTATTTTTTAATTGCATCGATTAATTGATTTATGATAAATGACTTGGACATGAAATTAATAGGTCTGGGATAGTTAAAGGAATTCATTATTTTTTGGGGTAATGTTATTGAAATCCCCTCAATGATTATGTAGTCTCATTAGATAGTTAAAATATATAATTCATAATATATTAAACTATCTCTTCAAATTAAAGGTAACATGTTCTTGGGAAACGTGATTTCCAGTAAATATGTATTATTTTATTAAGAATTCATTTATTATTATAATTCAAGATCTTGTTATGTAATCAAATATATATATGTATTTAATTAACATTTTATTAATTAAATGGAATTTGTTTCAATTTATCATTGTTTCATATTGATTATTCTTTATAATTTTATTTGAAAGGAAAGTGTTCACAGTATCTTAACTTGATATATTAAATTATTCTTAAGGATTCATTATTGGATCCACTATAATTTATCATTACTAATCATTTTAGAACACAATGATCAGGTTATATTTACATTCATTGATGAATAAATATTTTAATAAACTTTCATGGATAAAGATTATTAATTTTTAATATGTATCAGGTTTTATTTTCTATTTAGCTACGTAATATAGGCATCTTATATATAATATTGTTTTCCAAAACTACCAAATTTTTTGTTTCCATTTGTTTGGAAGATTTTATCTATGAAAATTTTATAAAATAATGCACCAAATCCAGACTACTAGGTTATGTGTGTTGGTGTTGGTATGAGAGCATGTTTAACATTAACCATGGAAACTATATTTAGAAAACATATATCATAGAGAAAAAACATAAGGTTGTATTTTATGATATTATAGGTGGAAATACTATAATTTCGTTACTTTTTTTATAGTTTATTTAATCCAATAAATACGTCCATTTATTGATACAATATGTGGGTTTGGTTCTAAAAATGATGTAGCTATGAGTAACATATCTGCTTAGGTGTGTTGGGCCTAACTCGACGTAACATGGTATACGACAACATGCCTTAATCCGCATCTGGTTTAACGCTCATGGGGAATATTCTTATGATAATTCACATTTTCTTTACAATTCATTATGGAAAATTGGAATGTAATGATCTCCCCAATGATGCGAAGTTTATTATTATGATATTTTTTATTGATAAATTTTCCATTTGTGATTGGTGTTTCACTAATATTGGTGTTATACATTATGTGGAACAATTTTATTTTATTATCAAGTATATGATATTTTTTAGAAAGGGATCCATGTTGGAAGATCGGTATTAGTGATCATAGAAAATGAATATATTTCCCTGCTGAGGAAACCAAAACGACTGGGTTTCAAACATAGAATGTTAGGAAAATATTATTGCAGTATAGACAGGTTATGAAAAATAATTAGTCCTGAATAGATAAAACTATTAAATAGATAGAATATATAATGTTGGGTCTCTTTATGCGATAGAGGACCCCATCATTTAGTGGGACTAATGACCTACTAGTGGTTTATCAATGGATTTTGAATTTAGAGAATATTTTCATGGAATCGTTATGTGGTGAAATGTAAAAGGTTACACGTTGAATTATAATGACATAATGTCGATGAAGATCTATTTCGGTAGTTAATCAAAAATCATTGGAGGTAGATGAAATAGAAATCATGTGATTGATAACATTTATGGAGTCATTATTAGATAAAAAATCCCTTGTAGTAAGATAATAGAGATGAATAGAAGGTTCATTAGTTTAAATAAAAAAAATGAACAATGCTATGTTGGTAACGAAGATAAATTTACAATGTCAGCAAGATATTATATGGAATTCATTCACAACATGAAGGGTATTATTGATGAATTAATTTAAGGGGTAATTCCAAATCACCAATGGGAACTAGTCACCAAATTTTTATCATTATACAATTATGTAATTTTATGTTCTATAAAGGAAGAGAATGAGTTCCCTTATAATGATATATTAAAGGGAAAAATTTCCAAAATATGCTATTTTAACATGATGGAAAATTTAATGAGTCAAAATGAATAATGGAATGAAGGATTCTGAAAAATGTTATAACTGTATAAAGAATCGCCCTAGTAAATGATTGAAATGAACTTTAGATGGTTATTAGTGTAGAGGAAAGGGAATAAATAAAAATTATAAAAAAGGAAGAAGAAAAATGATGCGAATTAGTGTCACAACTAAAAAGATACGGGAAAAATGAAAATTAATGCCACAAGAATGAAGGGAATATTCCTCCAATAAAGACGAGGAATAAAGTTCAAGAATATGTTATCAAAAAACTCGATGTGGAATAATTAATGTTTATATACATTAGGAGGTATGAAATGTTTTTTTAAAGTTTTGTATGATGATCATATAATATGGTACATTAATTATAAAATTACTTTACTAAAATAATTTTTCATTAAGAATTTGATATCATATGATGACTATTATCATCAATAATTTATCTAGTAGAATGTAAATTTTTAAGAAAACGCATGGTTGAGTGATAAATCAACCTAATTATTTTCATAATATTATAAAATATTTTTTATATGTAGAAACTATTGGTTAGGATAATGTATATAGTATAAGTGATGACCACCTTTCAATTGAGTAAAGATTTATTGCGAATGTGGTGTAAGCTGTCATTGAATGAGTTTACATCATTTTTGGATTTAAGGATGATATCCAATAATCTATATTATATTTAAATAATAATTTTCATTCATGATTTAAACTATATTTTATGTTAAATCATGTTATTACCAAATTTAAATATTTGGAATGTGATAATTGAATTCAGATTAATGTTAATTGAAAACATCATTTTGGATCTTTAGTGACCTTTATTCTAACGTCTTTGAGAAAAATATATTTCAAAAAGTTAAATATTTAAAAAAAATTATTGTTAGTAATTGGATGATGTTTCAGTAGTTAATTTATTACATCACCATACGATGAAACTGTGTAATGAAAATAAGTACAAGTAGTTCAAGATATGACCAAACAAAAATACTTTAAATATATGTATGTATCCAGTTAGTGTATTTACTTATATTATTACAAAGAGGTAAAATTACTTAAATCTCAGAATAAGGGTTTTGAAAAAAAAATTTCCTATTAACATCATATTTGATGATATCAATGAAAATTATGCACACATATGGGTTATGTTATTGTGGTATACATCATTCAGCTGTACATGTTCTCTATCACACTCCATCAGAACATGATTGTAATATTTCTCTTCTATGGAAAAATTTTCATTAATGTTCTGATATTCTAAATCGTAGTTTTATGGTTATCATTTAATTTTGTATCCCTATTATTAATAATATAAGCTATTCATAATATTTGTGATTTATGACTTTAAACAATAGTATTTTAAAATATAAATCCATTGATTTCTGATATAATTTTTTACTTTTGAGGAACCAATTCATTTAAGGGGGGGATAATGTAACACCCCAAGACAGTACAATATTCCCCCAATATAATAAATTTAATTTTTTTTCCTATATTTAATTTCATGAAATAGTAATTTCATATTATATTAGATGTATCATAATATTTATATTCCTATACATTGAATATCGTGGTTTGGTTTTGATAAACAAAAGACTGACTTTGCTTAATGAATTGTGTTACATGAATGACCATGTTTTACACAAAAGAAATATATTTTTTAATAAGATATAACATTGTTTTAAATTGAATATTATTAAAAGGTTTAAATAAATAATGGATATATAAATTTTAGTTCATTGGTTACCTATTAATTAGAAATTAATATGAAAACCAAATGAATATAAATGGAATTATTTTATAAAACAATATTTTTGTATAAAAAGAAGATATATCATAATAAGTAAAATTAATTTTTATTATTGAAAGTTATTAATTATATTTCTATGTCATTAAATCTATAAAATATTTTTTATATTCATCCAATTTATTTTATAGGCATAATATTAGAATAACCCCAATATTACACATGACAACCTATATTTTTATAAACGTTCTTTTAATTTCATTTAATAGAGAATCTATTTTAAATTTTATTGAAATATAATATATTATAAATATAACAATGTACTTAATATTTGAAATAGAAATATAATAATAAGGATTGAGTGAATTTATGGTCTTTGTATATGTAGGTTCATTTTTATTGAATATAGAAAAATGTTGTTTTTTAATTCAAGAAATCATTTTAATTTCATTTAATTTTAACATAAAATAAAATTTTAAAGTGGATTTAATATTAAATTAGAGATTTCTTATTAATTAATCCTATTTAGGACATTTAAATAAATTCTACTTCAAAATGGTGTATATAATCATAGTAAAAATTTGAATTCTTTTACTTTCAGATCGTGCATTAACACCCCACCTACAAGATAAATTTTAAATATATTTCTCCCACTTATGTTTTTCGAAATTTGAAATTTGTTTCATATTTCGAATCCAAAAAATTAATAATGTATAATATGTTCAACATATTTTATATCCAAAAAATTTAGTGAATGTAAGTAAAACTAATTAGGGCGATTAAAAGAAAAATGAGCTTAATGAATGACAAAAAATTTATGATAATTCCCAGAATATCCTAGAAACTTTTCTAAAAGGTATTTTCTAGAAATATAGCGACCATAAAATAACTTTTATATAATTTTTTAAATTATTGGATCCACATTACATTAGAAAATGTGGGTGCAATTCCCTTTTCCAGAATTTACAATAGTGTCAATCCTCCTCCACAAGAAAAGGGAACTCAAGCCTCCCACTTCATTAGAATTATCAATACATATTGGCTGGAACATGACCCTCAAAAATATCTCCTAGAAATACCTCCCATATAACAAGATGCCTCACATTGGTTATAAATTCATCCAATGAACCCCTTTGTGAAAACCAAAATGAGTTACCTAAATAAATGATAACAACCTTCCACAATCAATCTCAATTTATTTCTTTCTGAACGCATTAAATTCCAATTATTACATTATTAAATAAAAAATTTATCCTAAAAATAATAATATTTAGTTATGTTAATATTTATTCTATAATTACACACACTTCAATCTAATAGGTAAAAAACCTACCATTTACGTGTACGACGAGTTTCCTCCTCCCAAAACAATATCATTCATTTTTCCATTACCACATCTCATGTATGGGAATTATGATCAAAACATGTATAATATATGATATTTTTTATTTTTTAATACTTATTTATTTATTTTAAATCACTTACCATTATACATTAATTTTGTGTAAATATAATAACAATGTTTTTGGAAGTGTGGACTACCACCTCATCAAAGTGATGTAATTAATTCACACTGTAAACAGAAGATATAAATATAGTTTAAATTAAAAATATTTGAAATAAATGAAATATATATTATATAAATATACTTATTAAATTTATTGAAACATATTACATTATATTCATTATTAAATATTTAACACACTAAAAAGAAATAATGTCATTTGTGTACATGTGGACTAATGCCTCCTCGACATAATGAGATTAACTTTACATCACATTAATTATATATATAAGTCTATAATAAAAAATAAAATAATATTTATTATGTAATGATAATTTTCTATTGATATAATGTATCTGACCTTTCTTCCATAATGATCACAATTAAAATAGAAACATTACTCATGTGTACGTGCAGCCTACCGTCTCCCTGATTGTAACATTGGTTAAATTTTTATAAAAACCTTTCATGATTGGGTTTAAAAGTATAATTTATTTTGAAATTATATAATTATTCATTGATTAGTATTATGGATATTTTTATATTATTCCATCTTTGATGATAGTGGACCTAACAAAGTCATTTTCGACTCATAAAATGATTATAGTCAAAACACCTGATAAAAATTAAATTGTTTATTATATTGTCTAAATATATTAAATCTATAAATTAAATGTAATAAAAAGATTGAATTTTTTTCGAAATGAATTAGTTAATTAAAATAATTTTACTATAAATGGATATAAATTCTCATGTGACAATTAGGACACATGAAAAGGGATTTAGTAGAAATTTACATTCCTTTGATACTGATATGTTTTTATCATAACATTCAATTTTATTTGATGTATATAGTTCCATTTGAATTGTTAAATCATGAATCTATTTAATAGAAATATATTATAAGCTTCATAAAATGTTATCCATTTTTGTGTATTATGATTAAAATGATTCAATGTTGTTTGGGACACATTGAATGTTTAATGATTATTTTCCAGAAGAAAGTTTAAATGATATTTAAGTGGTATTTAAATTAAAAAACATAAAGACATTTATGCCAATATTTCCCAATGTGGAATTATTGATTAATACATCTATTCTATTTAATATGGATACATTTTGATAAGGCGTGTTATTTTTGAAAGAAATTAATTATTTGATATATGCGAAATTATTTTGAGATGTAATACACAGGTTAGGGACCGTATATAAAAATCCCTATGGGTAGGGGAAAGTTAATGCATTCTGCATAATGCATCGGTAGTCCCATGATTTGAGACAGTTTTCCAAATTTGAATTTCTTAAACAGTTTCTTGACTATAATGTTTCCATGTCCATGGAAAACATAAAAGCTAGTAATAAGTAATTTACATTATTGAGAATTCATTTATTATTATTTCCCATTAGATTATTGCATATACATATTTACGGATTAATTTCATTCATAGTTAATTTATTAATGGGATGTGTTTTTTATCTCACCTTTCTATGTTTATTATACTTTTACCATTTATTTGAATGGAACATGTTATTAGTTTCTTATGTTTACATGTTAATTTATTCATATTAATTCATTAAATTTTCTATTGAAATTATAAATTAATTAGATTTTTTTCTCTTTCTTATAATGTTTCCATTCCATGAAATGAAGACGAGATCCTTGAACAAGTATTGAAAATTTTACCTTATTTCATTTATTTATGTTCATGTTTTATTTTTTATTTCCAATGTAATATGGGTATCACATATGTAATATATTTTTCCAAAACTACAAAAAATCTAGTCCATTTGGAATTTAAACTTGTATATTTGGTAATGTAATAATATAAGTCACTAGCCTGATATACTAGGGTCGAGATGTTAGAAGCACACCACAAGGATTGTATGTATAAGTATATTAAATTAAATAATATTTTATTCTTATATTTTGATAATTTATTAAATATGATATATTATATAACTCCATTAAATGAATATTGTACAAAATTGATAACATTACTCATGCATACATAAGGCCTACCATCTCAATGTTTATAAGATACATTATTTCCCAAAACAATTGTTCATTCTTGACATGCATTGTATAATTGATATATATATATGCGTGTGATAATTTTTTCATTTTTTTTCTCGCGATGATGGTACCATGATTTATGTAATAGGACACAATATAAAATTTTAATACATACACACAAATCAATGCATATATTACCCAAAACATGATATTAACATAGAATTTTAATAAACAGGTAATAAAAGAAAATAATTAAATAATATATGGAATTATATATATATAGTTATGTTTCATTAATATATGTATAATAAAAATATATTTATTTTACATGATGTTTGAATGAGTATGAAGGATGTCTATACATATGGTAAGGGGATATATAGTCTCTCTTTCATTTCTGGGAAACATAAATAAATTCACAACACTTTTCATATATGTTGTGTATCTAATACCCATGAATGTATTTTATATTTTTTATTATTGTTATTATTTGAATTTTAAAAACAATTTTTTGATATCTTTTTCTAGTGGTTTATGGATTAAAGGATACATAGGCGGGAAGGGATTTTTGTTTCAGTTTTCCTTCTTTGAGAAGTACATTATGTCATAAATATATATTACCTCATTAGGTTAATATGGAGACATTTTAAATGTAATATCATTAATTTATTTATCCTCTTGATATATTATTTTCATTTATATGTCATTCTACCATGCGTATTATGTGTTAATGTTACAAAAGTTATAATGGTTTGTTATAAAATATGTTCATTTATCCTGATTTTTTATGATTTCTTTCTTGATGACAAAATAATATGATCAATGTCACAAGAATATCATTATCTATCTTCTTTTATAATTAGTTCATGAGAATATATGTTTTCCATTTATCGTCTTATCATTATATTGTTAGTATTTAATACATAATTCTTTTATGAATAATAGTTATTTCCTTTGTAAACCCATTTTCTTTTAATACCATGTTTTTTAATAATGTGTTCATAAATGATTTTACATTCCTAAAATGATTTATTAATGAAATTATAACCCGTTAAAACATTTTACAAAATATATTTAGTGGAATATTTTTGTATTGTTCTATGAAATTCCAATACGACTTTTACCTAATATATGAATAATGTATTTTATGAAATGTGTTTGGGATGAGTATAAGTTCACCCCATCATAAATATTATTTACCATAATTACTAATTTATATGTTATGAAGAATATTTTTGAATAAAATTTAATTCAATTAGTATTATTTCTTAAGAAATTTTCAAATTTTAAATGATATGTTCTTTAAAAATGATTTTAACTGTTATTAAAACCATATTTTCTATGCATTTAATTTTATTTTCATAGAAAATTATATTTAAAATGTTTTACTTTTTCAAAATTAACATTCAAATAAATTTTATTTTCCATAATAGGTTTTTCTTGTGATCATCAAACATCATAGTCATTTGTTGATGATAATATATTATGTATGTCATAAATTATTAGGTATATGATCCAAGGATACCGTTCTTATTATTTCTTTAAATGGATTATTTTTATGATGATGTAATGTTTACAAACCATATTTCTATTGTATGTATTATACCATGATAAAATTATTATAAAACATTTTTCTTATTCTATGGGATATACTATAATGATGTAATTAAATGATTATTAAAATATTCTCTTTTTTACAAGTAATGGATTGTTTAAATTTTTATGAATCCCATTTCATTTCATCAGTTATGCTTTTATTAATGACTTACAATCTAATGTCACACATACGTATGATTTTCCTAATATTATGGGTGGCATATATATTGATCTAAAATTCATTGTGTAATGATAAATTCTCTATGTTCTCTGATAATATATTGGTGGCTAGACTGATCTCAAAATGAAGGGTACACTAGTGGATAACCCAATCATAAAATTGATACTCAGGTTGTCAGCCATAGTCCAAAGCAAGTACATAGGTTGATCGCCTATTTCTAACAAATTATGAATGTCTTTGTTGTTATAATTGACATTAAATTATCTATATATATATATATTCCAAAATTCTATGTCTTATTCCAATGTAATAATCTCATGTATCATGTTCTTTAATTCCCTTATGATTCATGAATCATATATTTCAAATATTTATTCCTTAACACATTAATTGGATCCTTGAAATACATGTTATGGTTTTAATTTTTTTACATATTTTCTTAGAAATATATTCTCATGTCTTTCTCATATATAACCCATGTTTATGATTACCTTGTATAATATCTCAAACCTTTCTATGTTCCTTTCCCCAGGTTGTAAAGAAATGTTTTTATATAGGAGTACAAAAGGGAATTATGGTTATTGCATTAATTGATGTTATTTTATGATTTAAAAATATTTTGTTGAATGATTCTAATGTTACTTAAATAGTTTGGTTTTTGGACTTATATTTGTTTACGTTAATGATTAATCATTTGAAATATGTAGTATCCATGAAAGTGGTTCTTGGGTATTTATAGTTGGTATACGAGGAACTATTTAGTTGTCCTAGGGAAACATGGATGAGAAAATATTATTGATATACCTAGGGATATTTCTAGGGATATTTATGGATGACTGTAATTATAATTATATGGATAATTTAGTGTGTCAGATAATGAACTAGAGTTTTCTTAATCTATAGAGAGAGTTATTTCAATGAAATTACATCACTTTATGGACACTATACGTCGATGTGTCTGTAGGAATGTTATACCCCAGGGTAATAAATACGATTAGTTTTAATTGACCTAGACATGATTATCATCAGGTATATGACAATGGTACTTTCTCAATCCTAATTGGACCCTCATTGGTTATAAAATTTGAAATTCAAAAACTATTTATTAACCATAATGAATGATTTCAATAAATGATGATCATGGATAACCTTGGATAAGCCTAAGTTGTCTATGATTTTAATAGATATTTCCTGATTTGTACATCCAATATGTAATATTTAATTATTATGTGGTTCCCCCCTAATATATATTTTTATCATAAAATGATATTCAAGTCAGTCAATGGTAGTAACAAGAAGGAACTGGGTTATCTTTAAATGCGATGAACAATTTTTTGATTAACAACTCAATGGGATAACGACTAGTGTAATTGATATTTTGATTAAAAAAATAACACATCCTGATATATGATAAAAAATGAACATTAAACAAATCTTGGTGTCAACAAATAATAGAAGGATATGGTTAATAGAGATTTTAGGTGATCGTGACCATATAGGAAAGCTGGTTCATCTTCAACTATGTAGAAAATAGTAGAAGAATCCCTCAATTCAAGGTATTTTAGGGGTGGGAATATGTTTTGAGTTTGTAAATTAATGACACAATGTATGGAATTATAGTGGAAAAATGAAATGCTAAGTTAATGAAATGGAATATGATAATTTCCTCCCAATGATATCTTCTATGGTTGAATGTTTAAAATTTGTAATATATGTGAATTATGAAAATCTATGTCAAGAGGCGAAAGATCGTGAAGAGAATCAAAAGTTAGTGTTATTAATGATTTTTTTTGTACAAAATAGTGATACTTCCTATGAAATATGAAAGGAAATATGTATTAAGTAATTTGTTTTGAAACCCTATTTAATAGTTTGAGAAGGATGTGGTGTTGTTGAAGTATATGTGAATTGAAATTTAAGGATTATGTTATATGAACAATAAAATATATAATTAGTTTTATGAATTAGTTTTTCATTATGGATTTTACTGATTATGTTAAATTGTTCAAATATACAAGAAAAAGGATTTATTATCACGGAGATATTTTTTATGCGAAGATAACCCTTAATAGTGTATAGAGTTTGACATAAAAATGATTTTATAAATAGATGTTTGATACAAATAAGTTAATTTGAAAGTACTGATTACATTCGAAATGATTAATGATTTTTTACATAGTGGATTATGTTATCATTGATGGAGTTTAAATAATTTTTGGATTGTTGGAAAAGGTCGAATATTCATTTTTCTATGTAAGGAATTGGGAAACATATATTTTCTCATTAAGGATTTTTGGTATTTTTTGTTAGTATCATGTTTGAATAGAATAAATTATAATGTTACTCACATGTTTGGAATATGATAATCATGAGATACTATTTTATACATGGTATATAAATGATAAAATTATTTTGATAAATTTATTAAAATTATTTATAAATATTAGTTTCTTAATGATTGTTATGTTAACTAATTATGGAGTGGTCTAAATTGATATTTGGATTAGATATTGTGAATAACTTATTACTTCAACATATGATGATTTTTCCAAACTAGAAAACTAGTGTAATCGTTATTTACTAGAGATTGAAGGAATGAATTATTATGGTATTATAGATTAGGTGTTATGTTATTGATTCAGGTTTAAAAAATAATCAGCACTAATTGTAGTGATATCTGATTTTGAAATTTATCATGGAATAACAAAAGGATAAATATTTTATGATGATACAAAAAAAAATATGTAACCACCTTTTCAAATGTTCTCTATTTGGATGGAAATGGAATTTCACATCATTTGAAAATAATAAATAAAGAAAGTTTTATCATCATATCATTATTTTATATAATATCAATTACCTCTTTAAAGCCTCTTTTATCTTTGTATATTCGGTCATTACAATAATATGGAACACCTATATTCTTGTGATTAATGTTCTCTATCACTATCGACTAGAATTTTGGTGTTTGTTTTCTCTTATATATTCATGTATTTAGTTCCCACTTATGAACTCTATGTTATAAATCTAGTATGTGTTATTCCAAATTACATTATAACATTCCTTTCTATTTTTTAGTAGGATGTTTTATTAAATCATTTAATGATATGTGTTTCTATAATTTATTTTTCAACTTTTGAAAATATGATGGATGAGATGATTTTTAGAGTAAAATTCATGTTAATATTGGAATAATGTGAAACACATATTTTCTGTTATTTTTTTCAAATAAACCTATTCATTTATATATTTTTCATTACACAAAACATTGTGTTTGTCTTACCTTATATGCAACAAGGAGTTTAACATTCATTACATGCAACATCATGTTTAAACGAAACATGTTATATTAGAAAATCATTATATGATTTTTCTCACATACACAATGGAATGGTGTGTATGAAAAATATTAACTAAATTATTAAAATATATTTTATAATAATGTTCATAAAATTATTTATTTTGTTATCCAAAAAGAAAAAATGAAAATAAAAACTATTTTAATATAAATTAAATCATTTCTTAAAAACAATTTTATTCAAAAAAGCATAATTTACCTTAATAAATTTTATAAATTAAATTTAGTAAATTATTTTAATTAAATTTTTATATTATAAAATAAATCAATGTTTAAATTTTCATATAATTTTTTTTTTGGACAAGTGATAAGAATAAAACCAATTCTACGACTAATGTTGTATTATTATAAAAAGTATTTTTGCCGCATTTAACTCACTTATTTTAATTTTTATTTAATTCTTTTAAAATTTATTTTGCAAGAAGAAATATAATTTTAGAAATCATAATATCGATATTTATTTGGGTTATGTTTATGGATATTTATAAAGTTATAATATTTTTTCAATAGTAAAAACACCATATTTTAGTTGAAAGCTGCCATTTTCATTTAAAATATTTATAAAGATAAATAAAATTTTTAATTATATATACAGTAATATTTTTTAAATTATACATATATTATTCTAATTTATTTCATTATAATTAATTTTTTTTGGTTACGTTTAGGGATATTTAGTATGTAATTTTTTGTATTTTAATTTATTTAATTGCAAACATATCTTCTTCCTCCATATGCTTTAAAAAATCATCATTCATGTGTACGGTGGACTACCACCTCGTGAACTAACGTCTGCATGTTTCAATTACCACCTCTCAGATTTGGGTATGATGATGAATTTAAAGTATATATGTGATTTATATAACATAATTAAACTATTTGAGTAATTACATAATATATTCAATTTTACATTCCATTCCATTGGTGATACAATAACATTGGACTTTGTTATGGATGATTATGACCTCACAATGTGAACAAATTAATAATTTGAGAAGCTAATTTGATCGATGATAGTAAGGAAAAATACATGATATATAAAAGAAATAATTATTATATTAATTTCATAATTATCATTATAATACAATAATTTATATTTTTATTTTTTAATCAGGTCACTCACTGGAATTTGATAATTTCATTCTTTTATGTCTAGACTATCACCTTCATAATGTGTTGTGAAACTCTCTTTTCAATACCAAACCACATAAATTGTATGTATAAGAATATTTAATGAATAAATATGTTATTTATGATATTATTATCGTTATTTATTTATAATATATTACATACCTCTTTTTAAAGTGATCATCATAAAATTGAATCATTGTTGAAGTGTATGTACGCCCTATCATCTATAAGATCATAACAATATGGGTTTATAAATAGATAAATTAATGATTATTCATAAGATTATAATTGATTTAAAAATTTATAATTATGTGAGGATTTTTATTTTTCATATGATGGGACCATGATCAAATTGCGATGAAAAATAACATCAAATGAATACATATGAAAATTAAAAATCGATTATTACTCAAAACATGAATTTTACATGGAACTTTTAATAAATATGTAATAAAAAGACAAAAATAAAATAATATATGTAATGTTATATATAATTATGGGGTTATATATATATATGGGAAAATTTCTCTTATTTTAATTCTGTTTTGAATGAGTATGAAGGATGTTGAGACTTATAGTAAGTGGATTACTGGCCTCTCTTTTATTTTTAAGAGACAAATAAAAATAAACCCCTCATTTCAGACAAATGGTGAATATTATATAAAAAATGTATTTTATATGGCCTATCTTTAAAATTATGGGGATTTAAAAATCCTATTGTTTTTCATCTATTATAGGTATTATGGTTCCAATGTTAACCAAGTGGTAAGGTATTTTTTTATCAATATTTCTTCTCCGAGTCGTACATTTTGTAATGAAACTATATCCTTTCACAAGGTTTATTCAAAATCCATTTTACATGTAATATCATTATTATTTTTATTTTAGGGATATTTTACATAAATATTATGTTATTCCTTCACGGGGACTATGTTTCCTATTTACCAATGTTGTAAAATATTTATGATAAAATCTCTTTTCTAATAAGATGGGTTGTGATTAAGTTTTCCAGATGATTGAATATTATGTTCATGGTCTAAATAATATCATAAAAATTACTATCCTCTTGTTAAATAAGGGAAAAATTATTTCCCTTAATATATTCTCTATATGCAATCTATAGATAAAAAATATTTTATTTTAAAAAGGAAAAATTTTGTTTTAAAATCCAATTGCTTCTGAAACAGTGTTTTATAAAAATGTTTTCAATTTTTTTAAATTACTAAAATAATTTTTAATGAAATTTTCATCCATGATGGAATTTTGAAAAAAAAATGGAATAGAACATCATATTTTCCTATGTAATTTCCATTTTTTTTAATTAATTTATGATAGGTACCAATGTTTTTAATTATATTGTATGAACAAATTATCCTACCATCATGACAATTTTTTTCATTAAAGATAAATTTATAGGATTTAAAGGGTATTTAAAATGAAATTTATTTTAAAATTTCTTTATTTATTCAATGTTGTTTTTTAAAATAGGAATGTTATTTTTCATTAAGAGATGATATAAAATATTTTTAGAACACTCCACTTTATGTTTGCAATGTTTTTCATTGAAAGATATTTTTAATTTATTTTCTATTATAAAAATATATTTTTGATTAAAGGATATTCTTTCATAAGAAATTTTACAAGTGATATTTTATAATACTTATCTATATATGATGACATTCTTTGATGTAATGCATGTTTTATTGCGGATATTATCCATGGATAACATTATTATTTTTTCTCAAAATGGTTTAGGTGTAGGTTGGGAGAATTTTTTTGAAACCCTTTTAGTTTCCATAGTTTAGAACATGATAAAATAATTTTGAAACCCACTTCTAATTCCATGAGTCATTTTATGATGATTTTATGAAATTATTATGAATAATATCACATTTCCATAGGTTTTTATATTAATAAATTCTTATGGATCAAATTTCATTTAATTTTTTACGATATAATTAATGTTTTTTTATCTTGTGATAGAAATATATTTTATATTCTTTATTACATAGGTGGGACCTATATCACTCTCTAATGAAATGGTAAAGAGAAATTATTAATGAGAATAAAGGGTTAACGTGTGGGAATTTTATTCCCCAAATGGAGGGTACACTGGTGGTTATCACATGCTGAAAAGATAGGGTTCAATAGTTGTGAACATAATATGAAATCATGTACATAGGTGGTTAACCAAATCCTATCATGTTATGGATGGATTTTCTGGTAGCCAGGTTAATTTTTTTTATATGCACCAATTATATTTCTTATTTCAATATTTTTCTCTCATGGCCCATGTGTTATGTTTCAATTAGGATTCATTTCCAATGAAATACAAATTATTATGAAATAAATCAATATTATTTTCTTTGATATATAGGGTTTGGTTTTCAAATGATATTCTCATGTTCCCATACAATTGTTATATTTATGTATCACACATTCATACCATTAATAAGCATCTCATATCGCCCTTGTTTATGATTCTCTTTCCCAGGTCATGAGGTATTATTATTATGTTAGAGTAAAAAAGAAAAAAATGATATTTATGAGAGACATTTATGAGATTTCATTAACTAAGATGGTTTTTTTCTATGATTCCATAGTCACAAACATTTTTGGTCCTCAGGCACGTGTTTGAATGATGTAATTAATATTCATGTAAAATGTTTTATCATCATTTTATAAGAATCCAATGTCATTATATATATATGTTTAAAAGGTATAACAATAAAATTTAACAGGGGATTGAATTTTTTTTATTATGGAGGTCTGACCAAAAATATTTTCTAAAAACAATTATTAATTTTTTTTTGTAAAATATTAAATTCTAATAATTATTTATACATTTTTATAATATTTATAGATTTATATAAATAATCATATATTTTTATTATTACTGAATATTTTAATGGTTAATAACAAATTATAAATTATACATAAAATCAATACAATACATACATCGATAATTAAAAATATCATTATTATCTATTTATTCATTTATATATATATAATTATAATTTATTTATTTATTTTATTCATTTTTATATTTTTTCAATTGATTCAACTGATTTTATTAATAATTTTTTTAAATATTATTGTATCATAATAAATTTAGTTTATTTTATTTTAACATTCTTTAATCTATCATTTTTTCATTAATTATGTTAAATAGTATTTATATTTTAGAAATGTAATCATTTTTAATATTTTTGAAACATATTTAATTAATCTATTATAATATTTTTAATATGTTGAAATTTTATATGAAAAATATTTATTGGTTTATTTTATTATGATATAATATATTTAATATTATTTAAACTTAATCATATATTTATTTAAATTCAATTTTATATTTTTTGTGATTTTAATAGTTAATATTATACAGTTTTACTAAAACTGTTATTTATGTAACAAATATTATTTGTTTATTCATATTATTCATTTATTTTCAATTTTATTAAATGAAAATTCATTTTTAAATCCAATTTTTTAATATTATTCTCATTCATAACATATATTTTTTCAATTTACATATTCATTCATAGAATTTTTTTAATATTTCTTAATTAAATGTATATTAAAAATATATTAATTTTTTATAATATATTTATAAATATATATAATATGAATTAATATATTATTTTTTAATTTTATAATAATTTATTTCAATGAATTATTTTAATATTTCTGAAATCTAAATAAGTTTCACTATTTATTTTTAATAAATTTATTATTTCTATAAATTATTTATTTAATGGTATTCATTATTATTACATTTAATCAGTACTACAAAATAAGAGCTGACATTTAAAACTTTTTAGATCATTTTTTGAAATAGTAAAAGTGATGATTTATCTGCGGTATAAAGCTGCTAGGAAAAGTGGTATTTTTTAGTGCTTATATTTTCTATGTTTATAAAATTATCTTTGACCCGTACTTAGTAAGAGTTTGTGAAACACTTCACCATCTATTGAAATGGTCCAAAATAGATATCTTATTTTTCATTTTACCTTTAGGATCTCATGGAACCAAATCTTTCCTATAGCTGAAGTCAAATATTTTGGACAAATCGAACATAAAAAATTATTGCATGAAATTTAAAACAATATTCTAATGTGTGTCATTTCATTTTTGTTATGTTTTCACAGTTTTTTGAGTTCATATTCCAATTCTTCTTTATGGAAACCAAAATAATTTCTAGAATTATTACGTTGTCTTATAATGTAGGTTCTTTTGGAATGTTCTTTATAATATCACATATATTTAAGATGATTTTTGAATTTTATGAAGAAACATACTATATTTTAGTCTAGTAACCTCAACTAAAAATCATCAACATCTTCATATTTTTAATAGTTGAGATGTAATGTTTTTAGTTATTATTTTTTAATGAATATCTTAATTTTTAATTAATCAATATCATCTATAGTCAAATTTTCCCCATTTTAAAATAATAATTATTCAATGGTAAATTTAAATATTTATCATTCGATATTAGGACATGGGGAAGAAAACATTTTTCCCACACCATAATGATGTATCATATAAATTTTATGTTTATGTGCTTATCTGAATAATAATAAATATATCCCATTTTATTTAAAATTGTTTACGAATTATTATATATTGTTATTCTGTGTTGTGAAATATACTGAAAATATTTTCAAACAATCAATTCACGTCACCATACGAAAATTGTGGACATTATTTAATATAATATAATTATTATAATTTAACAATTTTTGTTAATATTAATTTAAAATGTATATATTATTATCAATTTTAATTGAATATATATATACATATATGTAAATTTCAAAATATTATAGAATTTAAGATTTGAAAACAATATTTTTCTCATTTTAATAATTGGTATGGTTATTTTTTGAATTCCATTACAAATTAAATTCATTTTATTAATTAAATATATCGTCTTATTGATTTTTACAGTTGATAATAACCTTAATTTTCATGAATACATTCAAATTTACCATTTTCACACAATAATTAAAAATTTAAATGTCTCATTTCATATTAATTTTTTTTTTGATCAGGATTAATAAACCAATTCAATTATGATATTTTTCTTATATTTATAAATTTAATAATAATTACCTTTTCCCATAATTTGTTTCAAAACATGATGAAATATTGTGATAAAATACCTAAATATATTAAATATTTATAATGTTATGGGGAATTCTTGGGGTTATCCATATAAACACGATATTTTAGAGTGAGAATTGTAGAATATTATTTGTTGATGATAACAAATCATTGGATTAAATCAATATCATATAGATTATTTACACAAAAAAGATCATAGATCTAAAAAATCTGAATGCTGAATGCTCATTCTACATTAGTAACAACATTGAACTTGAAGATGCACATTTTTTTGGTTTTTTGATTCATCCGATTACAATAAGTCATGTTAATCACATATCAATTCCACTAATAAGAATTAATTCTCACATAAACTGTTGATTTGTGTTTGATTTATTTCATTCTTTCTTGGATAATCATTTTTCATTCTAATAGTTAAATTACACTCCCACAATGTATGAGGACTAATCCTTTACTATGTTTCATGGATTTGTCCTCTGTTTCATGTCATATTCATCATTATAAATTTATTAAAATCAGGATATGATGAATACACCATATTCTATCATTGTTTGAACATTCATTTGCGCAATAGATAGATATCATAGGATCTATTCATAATTGGATATTCGATTGATGTGTGTAGGCGTCATCGAATCCTAGATGGCTTAGGTTATGGCTAGTGTTATCTGTTTCATAGGCTTGATGTGTGACTATGGTGGGTTTTGTAAATTTAGAGGATTGATGAGGTTATTTACAACAGGATTGAGGCCTGAAATCCACCATCATGAATTATAGGATTTTCATCAAGGCCCGATTCATGTTCCATTGGTATGAATGATGGTTGTAGTGATGGAGTTGTAAATGGTGGGAATGATATAATGAGTTTCTATAAACCCCACATTACATGACAATAAATCTAGATATATACACTATGTGAGATCCCTAACAATGGTTTTAGGTATTCTATATAATTTCATAGGTCACATGTCATTTGACACATTTTTGATGATGGGTGACCAAATGTTTGGGGCATAAAATATATCCTAAAGGATACATATGAACATACATGGCTAGTAACACATTCATGGACTGAGTATATGAATACGGACCCATTTTGAGAAATTAAAAGAAACACTTCTAGGTATATAAGAATGACCACAATACGTGGACTATGACAGTTTTACACGTGTACAAGAAGTGGAAAAAGGGCATGGACATGGTATGGTATGGGGATAGAGTGAATGGACCGAACCCTATTGGTCCATTATTATGAAAATACTCTAGTGTTTGAGGAATCCTAAGGACTACCAGTGACTCATTATGGATTGTTTCAAAAAATCTCAGTTCCACCGAAACGGGTCCTACAGTCATGGGGGAACCATGAAAGTAGCCTCGTGACGGTGGCGTCGTGATTGTGGTGTCATGATGGTGCCTCCATAACGGTGCTATGGTGACGGGGGAACTAAAATGGTTTCAATATCACGATCAATCCTAGAAATGGTGGAATCACTTACAGTGTCCCACTAAAATGGTGAAACTATTATAGTGGTAGCATTATGATGTCTCACTAAATGTTGTCCCACTCCTTTCTTTAGTCCTAGTTTCCGTGTTTTTCCAGCTACACTCCTATAAATTACCTTTTGATGTAAAATTTTTTTGATTCCATTTTTAAAGACATCTAAATCCATTAAACGATGTTTTAACCCCCCCCCCATAGATGGGATACCCTACAGTTATCAAAATTTTTGGCTTTTCCTCGGTGTCGCACATTTTACTATGACTCCCTGCATTGCCCGTATGACGTGAGTTTTCTCTATTTATAGGATATCTATCAACCTATAGGTGTTATCTCCACCATTTCCAAGGATAATAATTAAATAAAAATCAATTCCATCATGTCTAACTACCCAATCACGTGGTGCAACCACAATCCCCCTTTTAAGCAGTTAGAGATTTCATATCCCGTAACTCCTGGATCTGGCTTTTTTTAACACATAGTATCCTTTTTTTATTAATTGATTCCATCATTTTCATTTTTTTGGATTGGAATCCCTCTTTCTGAGACAAATCATTATTCATGATAGATCCATTCCCACATGGAATTGGATACCATCGAGTTATTCCATTACATGTCATGAAACACATGTTCTTGAAGTACAGAGAAAAATCGACCATTGATCATCCAAGTAGGGTTTTTTCCTTCATCTATCTTCAATTTTAATCATTCATGGTGTGCATGTTAATGTTTACTTGGGGTGTGGATGAATCAAAACATTAATGAAGATAATAAATGGATTTTAATGATAAGGGGTGTGTTTGAAGATGATTATGATTTTCTATTTTGTCATTGTTTATATGTTGTGAACTATATGTGCTTATGCCCACATAAAATCATAATCATTGGAGGTCCTTTCTTTCACACAAATGAACCCATGTTATCCTGATAATCCTTTGATTTAATTTTTGTATCATCGAAACTAGTTAATCATGTAAACAATGTTGATTAAATGGATGCCCAATGAATAATAATCATAGTGTGATCACCATGGTTACCCAAAAAAAGAAGGAATTGATAAATTGTGTGGTTAAATCTAAAAAACCTCTATCTCAACTCAACTAATAATCACAATTTTTCTACTTGAAGCATCAGGGTTTACGTGGATGGGGATTGGATCCTCTGTTGTTCATTTGTTGGTTTTTGGATTTGAGTCCATGTGGGGTCGTATGATGGGGCTTTGTTTTTTTCTAGTACATTGAGGGATCTCATAGACCCCTTTTTTGTTTTGACATTACAATTGAACCAAGTGTGAATTCTTAAATTGTTGTTTGGATGTTTTCATCTTCATTCCATAGTTTTTTGGACGTTTGGATGTTCCTATTAGTTTCCCGACAGTGGATAATTATTTTCAACTAAATCACACAAACATGATAATAAGAATGGGTTCAATGGGG
The DNA here is from genome assembly GCA_963277665.1 of Viscum album. Classification (NCBI taxonomy): domain Eukaryota; kingdom Viridiplantae; phylum Streptophyta; class Magnoliopsida; order Santalales; family Viscaceae; genus Viscum; species Viscum album. The sequence goes on from OY728127.1 coordinate 817,370,127, forward strand.
GGTTCTATGTTAGTGGATGTTGTGCATTTTTTGCTTGTATGAATATTAATGAGGGTGTTTGTGTATGGAAGGTTTTGGAACCCGTAGTTTGGGATGAGTGGTTGGTTACCTATATCTAAAATGTTTAGTTTTTTGTTTATTATACATACCCATCCCACATTGAGCACTTCATTCCGAACACCCCCATTTTATGGGGGATGGTGTTTTCCCAAAACTCCTTTGAGTGGATGGTTATTAAATCCTTTTCATCCCCCTCTACCATGTAGCCAAACAATCTACGTGCAGGATGTGATGGGCTAAGGTCCATTATAGCCCAAGACACTATAGGATAGATATGTTCCATTGGTTGGACTATGTGTGTGCTGGAATGTTTGCTTCCAAATCATATTTAGGTTGAGGACTGGGTGTCTTTGGGCATGGCAGTATTTGTTTTGGTCTAGGAGTTTGCGAGAGTGGTTACATATGGTTGTGGTGGCCCAGGTGTCTATAGGTGGGATGTGTGGTTGTGGTGTACTAGGTGTATTCGGGTAGGATTCATGGTTCTGGTGGCCCATAATGTTGTTGTTGGGGTACTAGTGGGACTGTAGTGAAAATGGAAAGGGAGGTCTGATGCATAGTATGTCTTCAATAACCAATCTGAATGTGGTGCAGGGTAACCAAATATCGAAGGGCTACTACAATTACTTTACCTGAATTTCATTATTAGGGGAGTGTGCATTGGTGAGGCTAGGTGGATATTTTATTTGATATGTTTTTTGGTTATCTATACTTATGACAAGGAATTACATTTCCTCTCCACATGCGCATATTAGATTTTGGTTTTGTCTACTGGGTATTCTTGTGTACTCACCTTACATATATGAAATTGCTTTCACGCTTCCTGCAGGACTTTGAGGACCATGCCGGAACATACTAGCTTAGTCTCCGGGATTGTCATTATTTTTGATTTTCATTCTTTTGGTACATCCCTTTGGAGTTTTCATTAACAATGTCGCACATTATTATAAATATGCACATGGAAAAAGGGTTTTGGATTACATTTAATTTCTATTCTTGGTGTTGTTTTAGATTAACCATCTTGTCTCCCTATCCTTTTCTATAAAAGGGTAATGAAATCCATAATGCATGTGATTCTATACCCTTGTTTCTGGTCACCACTCTGGGGCCTATTGAAAGTAGGACCCAGGTGTCATTATCTCTACTCAACTTGAAGAAGGAAGGGTATGCTAGTTTGTTTTCCCATCCCTCATCTTGGTGAAGGTTGTTCATGACAAAATGTTATCAGAGGTTATGGTTGAGAGATAGGATGGAGTTCGGAGTTAGGCACAGTGAGGATTGCAGGGGATGGTATGTAAATAGAGTTCGAAAAATCATGGTGAATGAAATAGGACATTGAAGATAGGCTCGAACATGGGATATTACGGCTCCCCATGATCCGCTGCAAGGACTCTGGACCTTCTGAATGACGAAGTGAGGCTGCACTGATTATAGGGTAGAGACCCGAGGAAATGTACATGCATCTCCATGAATTCTATTCTTTTGGGTCCTGATTGTTTGGATAGATTAAAATGAATATCTATTTTAAGAAAAATTTAAAATAGATATTCTACAATACTCAAGAAATGGTATTTCCTTGTTTACCATGAAGCAATGAAACCTGAACGATGACCACGAGTAGAACAGGTATTCCGGGCCTAGGTGGATAATTTGGATGATCAGTAGAGGGATGATCGAGATGAGAAGGATGGCTATTTGAAAATTATGCCTCATACCTATTAGTGGAAGACCTTCAAGAATTACAAGGGAAGTGTCTCAGAAATAGAGATAGAGAGATGGGTCATGGATTCGGTGATAGAATTCACATTGATCTAGGCTATGGCTAGGTACTGGGTTCCTCTAGCTCTAAACTAGATGTAAAGTGCAGTGCGTTAGTTGAGTATGCTCTATCACAGGGAGAAGAGGGAGGTGGAGGTTTCATGGACTTAATTTAAGAGGGAGTTCTGGGTGTAATTCCTATTTTCCACAATGATGACTAAGAAGAAGTAGTAGTTACTCTCCCTGTAGCAAGGGAGCTTGTATGTGATGGGATTGGGTATCATGTTATAGGATCTCCTTAGTTATTCGATGGAACAATTTTTGGATGAGGAGTTTCGGGCGAGGCGTTTAGAGGATGCACTCTAACCTTCCCTTCAGAATACTATTAACCCCTTCATTAGAATGATGTATATAGAGGATCAGAAAAAGACTGAAGTGGTTGCAATTATTCCTACACTCGGAGGTGTTCTGTGATAGGGGAACTAGTTGATCTCATTGAAGGGGATGTCCATTATCAATAGGCCTCCCGCCTCAGGGCCTTCAACGATTTGGCTGATGGGGAGCCGGCCCTAGTAGTTTCAGTTTCAAAAATCTGCTCCTCTCCCTTTCACAACATTCCTAGGACTAGGATTATTCATCTAACTATGTAGTGGGAACCTTCAAATGTAGTTTACAGACTCGGTGAAGTATAGTGTAGGTGGGAAGGTTCAGTTCCCAACTCAGCAGCAACAGTTTTCATCCACGCCTTTTCAGTAGCCGCAGCTGTGACAGCGACCTGCCGCTCATATGAGAGAATATGTTACAGTAGGTGTCCAACATCAAGGTTCTCCTCATAGACATCAACCAAGGAATGGTCAGGGAGGTGGCTGATAGCCGAGGGACAGAGGATATGGACGTTGGAAGTTTCACACCGTAGAGGCAGTAGTTCTTACAGGGCCAGACATCCTTCGAGGTACGATCACCTTTTTTAGTACTCTTTAATATTCCTTGTTAGATTCATAATCATGAAAATACTTTGTTGCACACACTCTAGCCTACGCTCTATGTCTCGATGTAGATAGATATCTTGTTCCCCTCGTATTGAATATGCTGGTCAGAGGTCAGACCAGCTTTCCTTATGTCATCCGAGGATGTAAACTGATGATGATGCCACATCAGTCAATTGGGGACATTCTTTTTCTACAGATGTAGACATATGATATCATTTCAGAAATAAACTAGCTCTTCTATATGTATTCCCATATCTACTGCTTCCGAAGATGGGTCGTTCATTCAGATATGGGAAGCCATCGTGTATCATTCGTTGGCAAGAAGGGTTTTCTGGAGGGTAGCCGATTAGTGGATCCCCTTATTTCATTATTAGATGAACTATCAGTGGATTCAAAAGAATCAGAGTGGGTGGAAGTCCTAGGGATCATCTGTGAGTTTGTAGACGTCATCCGTAGAGATGTGGTGACTCTACCCCGTGGACATGATGTTGAGATCAGGTAAATTTGCAACATGGTTCCTTCCCAATATCGATGGCTCCATATCTAATGGTGCCTTATGAGTTGTGGGATGTTCAAATCCAGTTTGATGACCTGATTAAGAAAGGTTTTATCTCACCGAGCGTGTCACCTTGGGGTTCTCCAGTCTTGTTCTCAAGGAAGGTAGATTGTGGCCTAAGGCTGTGTATAGACTACGAAAGGCTGAATTAGAAGATGTTCAAGAATTTTTACTGCCATCTAAGGATCAAAAAACTTTTGGAATATTTGAAGAGAGAAGGTTGGTTATTTAAGATCGGCCTATGGTCGGGATATCACCATTTGTGGGTGAAAGAGGATAAAATCTCCAAGACTTCTTTCAGGTGAAGATATGGGAAATTTGAGTTCATGTTAATGTCATTTAGCATTACAAACAAAATACTCGTGTTCATGGGGCTCATGAACTCCATCTTCTAGGAATATCCGGACCGGTTCGTAGTCCTATTTATCGACGACATCCTCATCTACTCATGATCAAAGGTGGGTCAGGAAGAGAATTTGAGGATGGTTTTAGAGGTCCTCTGATAGTACCATCTCTATGGGAAGTTGTCTAAGTGCATGCTCTGGAGATGAGAGGTGTATTTCATTGGACACATGGAGTCCCTGTAGGGAATAGAAGTGGACCCATCAATGTTCAAAGAAGCTATTTTATGGGAACCAACCAAGAATGTAGAAACGTTTATTAGTTTCTAGGGTCTTGCAGGTAACTACTGGAGGTTCGTGCACAAAATCTCTCATGTTGCAGCACCTTTGATATCCTTGACCAAGAGGGGCCAGGATTTTGAATAGAGTGAGAAGTGCTAGAAATCCTTCAGTTATCTGAAAGATAAATTGGTTAGTTCCCTAGTAATAAGGTTGTTAGAGGAAGGGGTAATGTTTGAATTTTTCAATGATGATTTATGACAAGGATTGGGGTGTGTGCATATGCAATATTAGGGAGTGAACTCTTATGGTTCTAGGTTTTTACATCCCCATGAGTGTAATTATTCCACCCATGATATGGAGCTTGGAGCGGTTGTGTTCATTCTAAAGTTATGGGAACATTACCTCATCATAGATCACTTTGTGGTTTTCACAGATCACAATAGTTTGAGGTAAGTCTTCTTCCAGTGAGACCTAAACATCCAGCAGTGGTGGTGGAAGTATTTTCTCTGGGAATAAAAATTTTAGATTTCCTACACATTAGGAAAGGGGAATGTGGTGTTCGATTCCTTGATCCCGACATCATAGAAGGACGTGGTTTTAGAATCAGCTGATAATTGGAAGGGAGTTGGTTTCTTTACACATTGATGCATGGGTGGATGGAGGTAGAGGCTTTTTGTTTTAGATGACACATCATTATTATGTGGAACATAGTCTCAGTGTGGGGACATAGAGTCTGAAGTGATGTGCGATCATGTTTTCCAGGGCAATGTTTTGGAAGGATGGTCAAAAGTTTTCCAGAATCAGATCTTGTTTCATGGAATGTTGGTAGTCTCATTGGAAATGCATGACAAGGTTCGTAGTGAGTTCCTTAACTCACCCTAGGATTGTCACAACCCGTCCGCAGGGCCCATGCCGTGACTACCCCAAGACCACCTCTTATAGGACAGGGGTTGGAGAATAGCTCCAAAGGCGTAATTCCTTAAAATTGGGAAGGTATTACTTTAATAACCTATGAAAACACACACAAGAAAGCACACATCTGGATACGAAACACCAAGCAAAACATTATAACAAATGAGTGTAGAAAGAAAAAGTGCCAGAATACAAGAACAAATGGAATGTACAAGTAAAAATCTGATACAATACAACTGATGAAAATGGAATGTCTGCAACTGGGTAATCCTCCAAGGTTACTACATGATGGGTAGGTACAGAATTCCACTTCATCACTCTACGTTCTTCTATCTCCTCCGTGTACCGACTCCACCTATGGTCCACCTCTGGGCATCGTGCAGTCATGGTACTCTTAGCCTCAGTCACCATTGTCTATCTTCTGCATCCAACACAACATGGTGTGGGCATAGCCCACGCAGGGTTGAGTATAGAGATACTTTGTAGGGACCTCGAGAGCCTCTAGGTCTCACAAAATCTATCAAGGATAAATCACAAGTCATGAAATTAACAGAAAACCTTACTTAAGTATATGCTCATACATATACCTATGTTATCAAGTAATCCATCCCAATCATGAGGAAAACCACCGAGGTAATGACTCAGCTCACACTAGGATTTATTCTAGGGGTAGATTCAAGTAACATTCCCAGTCACAACGACGAATACCTCAGCTACTGAAAAAACTCATCCTCTCTCGAGTATAGTGGGCATGCCGTGTCTCATAGAGGTGCTTCCCACTAACCTTGGACTGATGAGGAACTCCTCTAGTTGACTATCATGGGTCTGCCGCTTCACACAGAGGCAGTCCCCACTGTGGGCTTTCCGCATCACATAGAGGCTCTCCCCCACGTGGCATGCTGAGGTACTCCTCCTATTGAGTACCGTGGGTCTTTCGTGTCACCAATGCACTCCTCACTATGGGTATTATACGACACCAAGTCACTCCCCACAGGGCATGTCGAGTCTATCCAAGTTGAAACATTCAGCAGTCGTCAGGTCTTAGCCAGCCAATGGGTTCCCGTAATAGGCTCTCTTGTATCCAAGAAAATCTGCTCCAAAAGCTGTTGTTTGATACTCCAAATACCCCGAAATCCCATGAAGATGTATCTCAATAGTCTTCCACATCATAGGTGTCTCAACTTGATAGACAATGCATCAATCGAACACCCGGTCTGGGAGTTATTAGCCTTTTAGTCATTGGGGCCCAGTTGGATTTGTGCTTGATCAATCCTGACCGTTCCACTAAATAATCCAACACTCTGTGGGGTATCACTCCATGGAACCGACTTGCTCCAAGGAACCCAAAGCCGTTGACAGTTCGTCTAACAGACGTCTGGTTCCAATGTTATGGCCATGGAATGAAATTTGGTCGTAGTGGGCCCTTGTCAGGTTTGACCCGGTCGTGCTGAGCCCGCCCGACCTGGCCTATGTCGAGCCGGTTCGGGTCACCATAGCCCAACCCTTTTGGTCTAGCCTTGTCTGCAGTGCGGCTTGGCCCATGAGGGTTGCGACTGTGTCGCAAGGGTGGCTCAGCCGAGGGGTACTACTAGGGAGTGAATTGGGCCACATGGGTGTGGACCAGCCGCAAGGGAGACAGACTAGCCATGAGGGCACGGACCGACCGCAAGTGTGTGGACCGTCCGCGAGGGAGCGTGACGGCCATGGGGTGCAGACCGGCCGCAGGAGTGGCGGACTGGCAGTAGGGAGTAGACCAACCATGGGGGTGCGGTCTGGCTATGGGGCGGCAAAATAGCTACCGAGCGGCGGACCGGTTGTGGGTCGGTGGTCCGGCCTTGGGTCGGAGGACCGGGCGCGGGGCGGCGGTCTGACCGCGAGATGGCGGTCTGGCAACTGCGGCTTGGCGGAGGATGGAGGATGTGGCTTAGCGGATGGTGGCTCAGCGAACGACGTCATGATGGATGGTGGGGGCGTCTCAGCAGATGACTATTGTGGATTGGTGTCCGACTACAGAGCTGCGAGTGGTGGAGCTATGGGGCGCAGAGGTTGCGAGGTGGCGGGGGCCGCGGGTCGGTGTTGTTGCGATGTTTCCTTCGTCGCATTCAACACCACAATTAATCACTTGATTTGCGGAGGGGTCGGGCCATGTTTTTTTGGCCCATACCCTCCTCGTTAGGGTTGTAGCAAGAAACTCATCATGAACATGAACATTGAACATAAAGTCCTCCCGCAATGATTGTTCCCAAACCGAAAAAGAAATTATCCATGTTATTTTTTTAAAAAGGGATGAACATGGGGAAAAATCATACACAAATTAAACCCCTACCTCTAGTTGTTCATTGATGTTGGCACAAAAAGGAAGTACAGAATTTGATTCCTCATAGAAGAAGACATCCCACGTTGGATGATGTCCCGATGAAGAAGGTCGAAATCGAGGTCAACGTTCTTCATTGGTAGAGAATTCTTCATGGAAGAACACATTCTTCATTAGAGAGCTTTCTACCAATCATTATCCTCTTCCAATTCCACCAAATTCGCAATGTAGTCAAAATGTGACATGTTCCCCCAATTTAATTCTTCACACAATTTCAAATTGGGTTAATTAATCACATAGGTTGGCATAATTATGTATGGTGTTTTGGCATTATTAATGTGGAGGAAGATCAACAGGCTCCTCCACATCAAAGAGGGAGTTGGGAGGATTCTATCTCATTAAGTGTTTCTGGTGGTCCCCACCTATTAAATAAAACTTGGGAGGTTTTGGATCTGGTAGTGCCCACCCCATAATATTCACAAGTGTGTGGTTACAACCACAAAAAGAAAATATTTTTTTTATTTTTATCTTCACAAGAAAAGCCCAATAATATATCATTCACTCTCAACCAACTGCAGATTAGGTTAAGGTCTCCTTATGCGAAAACTATTGCTGTGAGTTCAACGGTGCCCTCATATTTCAATTCCGAGCACCGGTTCAGAATTCATAAAAAACCACTCGCACATTTATTAAACGTACCTAAAAAGAAGTTCATAAACTCAATTCGGGCACTCCGGGCCACAGAATCACGCACTATCAATTTTTACGGACTCGTAAAATTCCAATTTAATTAAAAAAACTACCTGTAATTTCTGGGACATTACATTCTCCCCACTTCAGGATTTACGTCCCAGTCATCCACAACTCAAAACAGCGGGAACTAGTGAGGGTACTGAGCATGCATTTGATCCTCCCGCTCCAATGTCCTCTCCTGGAGGTTCTCATGGTGCCAGGGAACGTGCACTAGAGGAATAGACCGTCCAAGAAGGACCCACTACTTTCAATATTTAACCGGTACTGGAATCTCTGTTATAGTCGCCCCATCGGGGACATCTAGCTCACCTTGGTCAATGATGCGAGAAGCGTCATGCACATATCTCCTCTTCTAGGATACATGGAAGAAGTCATGCACCTAGTGCAACAATGGTGGGAGAGAAAAGGGGTAAGCCGCCCCATCGACTATGTTTAGGACCTGAAAAGGTCTAATGAACCTCATAGATAACAGCCCGCCCTGGCCAAATCTCTGTAGACCTCATCAGGGAGACACCCGTAGAAAGACGTGGTATCCATCCTCTAACTTCAGAAGTCTCCATTTTCTATTGGCATATGACCTCTTCCCGCTCAGTGTAGTCTTAATCCACTACTAGATGATCTGATTTTTTTGTGGTAGCATCTACCATCTCCGGTCCCACTAGTGTTGACTCCCTAGGGTTAGTCCAACACAAAGGTGATCGGCAATGCCGCTCGTACAATGCCTCAAAATGTGACATCCCAATGTTGGAGTGAAAGATGTTGTTGAATGAAAATTCCACCCAAGTAAGTGATCCTCCTAGTTGTGACCGAAGTCGAGGACACAAGCACAAAACCTGTACTCGATAGTTTGAATGGTCTGCTCAATATGACCATCCGTGTAAGGGTGGATGGTTGTGCTCAATAGAAGCAGTGTCCCGAAAGCCTCCTAAAACCCCTTCCATATCCAAGAAGTAAAACATGCATCATGATCAGACACAATAGACGAGGGTACTCCATGTAACAGCACAATCTCCTACACATAGAGGCATCCGAAGATCTCTACTGAAACCTGCACTATGATCGGTAGGAAGTGGGCCGACATGGTCAGTCAATCGACGATCACCCAAATTGACTCCTGACCCTTCTATGTATGTGTAAGTCATGTCATGAAGTCAATAGATATTCCATACCACTTCTACTTTGGGACCTCTGAGGGCTGAACCAAGCCTACTGGTACTTGATGCTATGCCTTCACTTGATGGAATGTGAGGCACTGAGAAACAAACACTGCTATTGCATTCTTCATTCCCAGTCACAAGTGCTGTTGTCATTGATCCTGGTACATCTTAGACACTCTTAGTTGTACTGCTAGAGAGTAAGTGTGAAACTCCACCAATCGTCATCCTAAATTGAAACTAGTACCATGGTACGTTCTCAGAAGAGGATGATGTGCTCCCCCCCCCCTTCAGAAAATTCATTAGGTTCCAACCCTGTGGATATCTGATCACGTCGAGCCCCGTAGTCAGCATCCCCACACTATGCCTTCCTGAATTGCTGAAGAAGTGGGGGAGTTATTGTAAGAGACTAATGAAAATATAATCCATCTCTATCCACAACGATTATCCCTAATGCAGCCATCTTCTCTATCACCTTGCCTAGAAACTATATACCGGACCCCCTACTGAGTGCATCTGCTTCAACGTTCCCCTTCCCAGGAGTATAGACACTCTTGTAGTCATAGTCTGGAAGGAACTAAAATCAACACCGTTTTCTCTAGTTCAGGTCCATCTGGGAGAAGATATACTAGAGATTCATGTGATCCGAGTACAATGTAAAGTGCTCACCCATCAGATAGTGTCACCACATCATCAAGGCTAAGACCACTGCTGCTAACTCCAGGTCATGGGTAGCATAGTTCTGCTCATGGTGTCTCAACTGTTGAGAACCATATGCGATCACTACTCTCTCCTACATCAGGACACATCTGATTCCGGTCCATGATGTGTCGCAGTAAAATACATATGCTAATCCCTCCTCTAGAAGCCTCATAATGGGGTCACTAGTCATCCTCTACCTCAGATCTTAAAAAATCCACTGGCACTTCTCTGACTAGAATAAGGGTTTCCCCTTCTTTTTCAATGCTGATTGTGGTGAGACAGCTCTAGAGAAGTATGGAATAAACCTCCGATAGTATCCAGCCAAACCCAAGAAACTTCGTACCTCTGTCACACTCTTGGGAAGCTCCCAAGCAATCACCTCCTCAATCATTGCTGGATCCACTGCAACTCCAACATATGTTATGATATGTCCTAAAAAGTGAACCTCTCAGATCTAGAACTAGAACTCTGAGATCTTTCCATAAAGATGGTTCTCTCGGAGTGTATCTAGTACCACCTGCAAATGATAGGAATGCTCTTCCTCATTAGTCGAGTAGATCAGAATGCCATCGATTAAAACCACTTCAATGTGATCAAGGTATTGCTAAAAGATCATATTCATGAGTCTGATGAACACTGCTAGAGCGTTGGTCATGCCAAATGTCATAACCAAGATCTCTTAATGGTCGTACCGACACCAGAAGGCCATCTTCTGCACATTCTTATCTCACACTATGGTCTGGTGATTGCTTGATCTGAGGTCTATCTTCGAGAACCACCATGATCCCTTCAGCTGATCAAAGAGGTCGTCCATCCTCGAGAGTGGTTAATTTTTCTTCATTGACAGCTCGTTCAGGCGCCGATATTCAACTCAAATCCTCAAGCTCCCATTCGTCTTCTTGGTGAACAGAATCGATGTTGCCCAAGGAGAAACACTGGGCTAGATGAATCCCCTGACACAAAAGTCCTCCAGATATACCTTCATCTCACGATTCTCTATGAGATCCATCTGATACGCTGGTGTAGATATCGGTGTAATCCCAGTCTACATGTCAATATATAAGTCCACCTCTCTGTGAGGAGTTTTACATGGGAGATCATCATGTAAAACATCCACATTCTGGTCCACCACTATAGGATAGCTCAAACTCTCCACATCAACTGCACTGAGGGTAAGGCGAGCCAACTAATGAATAATCGGCTGCACCCTCCTCCGGGTAAGTCCATCCTACGCTGCAAAGGCTCTCTTCTCACCAGAGAAGGTCAAACTCTTCCCATCCGTATGGACACACCACACATTGTTCCTAATACATTAAATATAATCATGTAATGTAGATAACCATTCCATCCCTAAGATGACGTCATAAGGCCTTGACACCGCTACTAGGAGATCCCAGCCGAAGGTCTTGCCTCCTAGAGTAAGCTCACAATGCTCGCACCCATGCATAATGGTCGAATTTGTTACTGTAAGAGTCTCTAGACATAAGGATATAGCTAACGGCTCCGTCAGAATCTCTGAGCTCCGAACGAGGGCACTGGAAATAAAACAATGACTGACACCTGTATCTATAATTACTGTACCTATGGTATAGTAGACACAGATTGTACCTCGTACCATCTCCGGAGTGCCATGATCGTATGCCTCAGATGCCTGGAGATGAGCTATCCCTTGTCCACCTACTCCCTGTAGTCATTGTTGACAACCTAAAGGTGGTGGTGGTAACATCTCAAATCGTCGCCGACTGCCAGCTGCATGACCAGCTCCCTTGTCGCGTCTGCCTACTCCCTGTGAACCTCCTTGGTCGATCCTCTGTCCTTACCTATGAGGTCCTTTTACCATCTACTGATCATTCATATGACATGATGGATATTCTCGAGCCATGTGAGCCTACCCTCTACATGAATAACACTTCCCTTTCCAAGTATTACATTCTTTGTCTCAGGTGCCCCGCACAATCGATACCGAGTCATGCGGTCGACCACCTGTAGGTCCGGTCTTCTTAGACCTCTGAAAATTTTATATGCTTCAAAGTGCAGAAGACTCCGCAACATGATGACTGGTAGTGGGTCTCGCCACTGTTGACTTCTCGACAAAGAAACTCTCCACCAAGAGGGCTCTCTCTAACACCCCCACCTGCGTTGGGATGCTAAGTGACATAATCGAATCCCTGATCTATTTCCTGAGCCCAAGTTAGAAGGTACATGCCCTGAAAAAAGGGTCCAACACTATATCTTTGGAGTAGTGTGAGAGGTCAGTGAACCTCACTGAGTACTGAGCCACAGTCATGCTGCCTTGCTGTAGTTGAAGAAGCTCCTTTATACACACTGTGCGAAGAGACGTTGGGATAGACTCTGCATGAAACTGTCTCTCGAAGTCTTCCCAGAGAAACATCACCTCGTCATAATCCTAGAGAATAATGATCCACTATCTGTCTAATACTTCCTATAGAAGGATTGTGACAAGGATCACCATGAGATCAGCTAGTTTCCCTACATGTCGGAAGACTCTCACCAAAGCCTCTAGAAAATTCTCAACCGCCTGCGGGTTCATCTCTCCCATGAACCTGGGTGGCCTCTTGCACTGAACTCGTGAAACATGCTCTAGCAGCATGCATTATCTGCTGCTGGGGCGGGTGGCATCGGTGGGCCAACGAGGAGTGGAACAGCTTGTGCCTCTGCTGGTTCCTCTATTGAAAAAAGTCCCTACACCGAGGCCTCGTCGCTCGATGGGCTATGAGTGCTTACAACTCTCGGAAAACTAGCTAGCCATCTGCGTGGAGGATTCCTAAAAAGAAACTGGTGCACCATGGTCAAAATGTTATACCTGGAGAGACAACTCAAAAGATCACAAATAAAACTTAAGAAAACACACACAAAATCAGTGTTTTCATGCACTATGTCAGAAATCAAAATTCAGTGTCCTGGTGTATGGATACATCTACCGCCACACTAAAACTGGGCTCCCTGAACTGAAAACCATACTCATTGCCCTTAACTCTATTGATACATAGAAAAGACCAGAGTCCAGGTTCTTTGGTATAACTGACTACTCTGATACCAATTTTTCACAACCCGTCCCCCGGGGCCTGTGTCATGACTATCCCCAGCCCACCTTCCAAAGGCCAGGTGCTAGTGACTTGCACCAAAAGCGTAATTCCCTAAAATTGGGAAGGAATTACCTTTATAACTTGTAAACATACACACAATAAATAACAAAACTGTATACAAAAAACCAAGTAAAACTATATAACAAAAGAGTGCTGAAAGAAAAAGGGCTCGAATACGATCCCAACTAGAAAGTACAAGTAACACTGTGATACAATAAAAATGATGAAAACGGAAAGTCAGCTTCAAGGTCTTCCTATGAGGTTCCTACATGAAGGATAGGTAAAAATATACTCCTTAGGACTCCTCGTCCATCCATCTCCTCCATGTACCGACTTGTCATAAGGTCCACCTCTAGGCACTGTCCAGTCCTGGTACACTCACCCTCAGTTAGCGCTATCTATCTCTTGTATCCAACACAACAAGGTGTGGGCATAGCCTGTGAAGGGGTGACTATAAAGATACTCAGCAGGGACCTTGAGACCCTCAAGGTCTCACAAAATAAAATAGGGATAATTCACAATGTATGAAATCAATATATAACCTTACATAGGTATATGCCCATACATATACCTAAGTTATCAAGTAATCCATCTCAATCATGAAGAAAAACATAGAGGTACTGAATCAGATCACACCAATATTTATTCAAGGGGTAGTATCAAGTAACATTCCCAGTCACAACATCGAACTCCTAGGCTACTAGAGAATTCCTTCTCAATCAAGTATAGTGGGCATACTGAATCACACAGAGACGCTTCCCATTAACCAAGGACTATTGAGGTACTCCTCCTATGGAGTACCATGGGTCTGTTGTGTCACACAGAGGCGATCCTCACCATGGGTATGCCGCGTCACATAGAGGCACTCCACCTCGTGGACTGCTGAGGTACTCCTACCATCGAGTACCGTGGGTCTTCCGCGTCACCAAGGAGCTCCTCAATGTGGGTCTGCTGTATCAACAAGTCGCTCCCCGCTGGGCTTTTCAAGTCTCTCCGAGTCGAAATGGTCAGCTATCGTCATGTCCCAACTGTCCACGGGGTTCCCATACAATGCCTTCTCATATCCAGGAGGATCCACTCCACAATCTATAGGTCGATACTCCAACTTAAACAAAATCAAAAGAATAAGTATCTCAAAGTCCCGCAACATCAATGGGGTCTCAACCCAATAGATGGTGCGTTAATCCGATGCCCAGTGTTTGAGTTATTGTTTTTAGTCCCGAGGCCCCCGGTAGGATATGTGCTTGATCCAACCAGACTGTTCCCCAAATTAATCCAATACTCAGTGGGGTATCACTCAAAGGGACTGATTCGCTCTAAATATCCAAACATCGCTGATGGTTCATCTAACAGACATCCGGTGTAAAATATATAGCAAAAGGATTGAAATTGGGTCAGAGTGGGCTTGACCTGTTGTAAATACCCAACATTTATATGATTTGTTTTAAATGCATAAGAATTTTATGAGTCCGTAGTTTCTGACGACGCTTGATTCTGAGGTCCGGTGTGCCCGGAATCAATTTTTAAAGTTTGGTTTGGGTACGTTTAGTAAACATATGTGCATGATTTTATATCTTTTGGAGCGTTGGTTGGAATTGAAATATGAGGGCACCGTTGAACTCACAGCGCTGGTATTCGCTTAAATAGACCTTTACTGCTGTTCTGTTTCAACGTGAATGGAATTTGTTAATTGGGGTTTCTAAATAAAAATTATATACAAATATGTGTGACATATTTTTATTTAAAAGGTAGTTAAAACCACCAAAGGGAGGTTGGAGGTGGGACCCATCACACCCTAACCACCCTTAGGAGGATGTTTTAGGGTGGGGCCCACCCGAACCCTTTAACTCCTCTAAACCCCCCTATTAAACTCTTGAGCTCCTCATTAATAGAGGAAACGCTTGGACTTCCCCTTAATGGTGACAACAAAAATTAATTAATTAATTAGAGTGATTTTAATTCTTTTGAATTCATTATGCCAACATTTAAATAATTGAACATATTCTTTTATTTTGGGTTGACATAATCGTTGGAGATCTTGAGGAGAACTCTTGGAAGAATGTCATCCTCTCGATGAAGAACGCTCCTCAACTCCGAAGAATGATGATACCGTCTACGATTTTCAACCATGCCAAAAGATAAGGAGTTGCATGCGAGGAATGTCGATGAAACTTCATTCTCGGACGTTTTCCAACATCAACAAATCAACATCTTCCCTCTTTTCGTGACATCGAATTGAGCTAGGGGGAAATTGGATTATTTTTATGTATGAGTCATCCTCTCATATCCTCTTCATGTGTTGTACTCTTGATGCCGAATGTTATCAACGTAACGAGGAGGGATCAGACCGCACGAACACGGTTCGACACCCCCCCTCCTTGTTGTTGATTTCTTAATGCTAACCACAAAGGCGGATCACGGAAGAGGCCGACGGCGCAAGGGCCACTGTCACACCACGCAAAGAAATTCCAATGCCAAGAGAACCGCGGCAGAGGTGGAAGGGTGTGGTGTCATCACACCACGCTGGAGGAAGGCCGCGGCAAGGCCAGGCTGTAGTGGAGGGCATGACACCATCGCAACAGCCGCGTGGAGGGACCAACGACCACTCGGGCTGCCCAGTCCACAGGTCGATTGGTCGTCCGATTCGGCCGGCCCGCTGGAGAACCACAGCACCCACAGGTGCCTCTTGGAGGAGGATGCGTCCCGCATCTGCGGGCCGCTCGGCAAGGCAAACCAGCCAGCCGCATGTCTGCCGAGGTGGAGAATCGTGGAAACCGCAGGTGCTGCGTGGGAAGTACCCCGGCTACGGCCTACCGGGAAGAGGAGGGGGTGGTGCCTCGTGGCACCGTCGGGAGAACTGGACCGGCCCCACCACAGGGCAAGTCCATGGTGGGGGGGAGGGGCACTCCCCCCGGGCCGAGCTGACCCCCAGCCGGGTCGGACTCGCCGAGCCAGGTCATACCCACCGAGTCGTGCTGGGCTGACTCGCCAGTCCACTGGGCTGGACGGGCCAAGCTCGCCTTAGCTTTAATGCAAATAACTCTTAGACCGCTCATCCGATTGTTGCGTTGTCTACGACACTAGGACCCTCATGACAAGGTAGTACTTTTGAGAAACTCTAAGTGAGTTTTGGAAAAGTTTGCAAAACTTCTAGGTTTGGATTATGTGTAAATACAACCGGGCCCCAGGAAAGGAAATGCCAATAACTCTCAGATCGAGCATCCAATGACGCGATGTTTGTTGTGTTGGGTTTCTTATGATGAGACGAAACAATTAGATGCATCAACTCAAGGTATAGTGGAATTTTTTGTATCAACACTTGGATCGAGGAGCGGACCCTCATGGAATCGAGCGTGTTATGTGCGGGAACCCTAGGGCTAGCTACGACTACAATGACTACTGTACCAGAATCCTTTGTGGGTTTAACAACAATGACTACTGTACTGGGATCCTTTGTGGGTTCGACAATTCTGACTTTTGTTCCTGGATTCTGTGTGGGTGTGACAAAATAGTTGGTCCTGTTTCCAGTGTGGGTCTGATAGTTTAGATTAATCAGTGACTACATCTGATCATCTCTATTACTCTAGCGTATCTTGTCCAGTATCCTGTGTGGGTCTGACAGCTTAGCTGGTCCCGTATCCTGTGTGGGCACGACAGGTTAGATGAATTAGTGACTACATCTAATCATCTCTATTACTCTATAATATATGGTCATGTACCCTGTGTGTGTCTTATAGCATAGATGAGGTAGCTGGTCATGTATCTTGTTTGGGTTCGATAGCTTAGCTGGTCCTGTATCCTATGTGGGTCCGACATCTTAGATGAATCAGTAACTAAATCAGATCATCTATATCTGTCTAAAAAAGATGTATACATGTGTGATCTGAGTTTTTTCATTCAACCATTATCATTATGATGATTGAATTTTCATCCTTTTTGAACTAGGTTGTGCTTGGGCTCGAGATTTAGAGTTGAACTGTGATTGGTAACTTAGGTATATTTATGGGCATATACCTACGTTATGTTGGTTGATACTTTGTAATGGTATAATTATTTGTGGGTTATCCTTGTTGGATATTGTGGTACCTTGAGGGTCTCGGGGTCCCAATTGAGTATCATTATACTCACCCCTACACGAGCTATTCTCGCACTTCATTGTGTTGGTTGTAGACAACGAACAACACTGATCGAGGTAGAGAGTTGTAGAGACGAATGATACCTGGAGGTGGGATACTTAGAGAGACGTACACAAAGCAGACTGACGTACATGTCTTGATAATGAGGTCATCTGTACCCACCCTTCATGTGGGAATCCCGGAGGATGACTCAGTAGTTGTTTTTTTACCTTACTACAGTTGTACTAGCTTTTCAGTTGTTTGTACTTAACTGTTGGGCTTGAATTTTTGGCTCCTTTACTATCAGCACCATATTTTGTATACAGTTATTACATAGTGATTACTTCCAGATTCATACTCTATTGTGTGTGTTTACTTCAATAAAGGAAATGCCTTCACCGCTTATGAAATTATGCCTTTGGTTCTAGTCTCCAGCCCCCGGCCTATGGAAGGTGGGCTTGGGTTTAGTCACAGCACGGGCCCCGAGGACGGGTTGTGACAAATTTGTATCAGATGAGTTGGTTCTACCATATAACATGGACTCGTATTATTTTAAAGGAAGTAGTGTTAAGTGTTTTGGGTGAGGTTATCATTTTAATGAAACCGGTGTTGGTGCAGCAGCCGATGTATCCATACACTAGGACTCTGACTTCTGATTTCCGACTCACTACACAAAATCACAAAATTGTGTGTGTGTTTCCTTTGAAAAGTTTTCTTCATGAATAATTAGTGTCAACACACTAGGTATACTGTTTTAACCATGGAGCACCTGTTTGTTTTCAGTATGGCCCCACAAAGGTAGCCAGCTAGGGTTCCATGTTACGTATGAGATGGTAGCCCAATGTGTGAAGAGGCCTCAGTGTAGGGCCGCATCATAGTGGAGGAACCAACGATACCACTACCCGTTGGGCCAAAGATACCACCCCTTCCAATAGTAGAGAGTGCACTCCGCCTAAGTTCATTGCACGAGTTCTAGCGCTAGAGTCCACCTAGGTTCTAGGGTGAGACGGACCCACAGGAAGCTGAGGATTGGCTGGAGGCTGTCGTGAGAGTGTTCAGATTGGTAGGGAAACCAACCGACCTCATGGTGATTCTATCCATGAGTCTCCTGCAAGCAGCAGAAGGAAGAAGATGGATCCTGATTCTCCAGGGGCATGATGAAGCATCATTACTCTAGACAGAGTTCGAGAGTCTCTTCCGCTCAGTGTCTTTTCTAGCCACCCTTCATGCTGTGCGGATTCAATAGTTACTACATCTACAGCAGGGTAGCATGATAGTAGGTCAGTACACAGTGAGGTTCACCGACCTCTCTCACTACTCCACAGAAATGGTATGAGACCCATTATATAGGGAACATACCTTCGAGAAAGGACCCAGGCATGAGATCAGTTCTTTTATGATTCCCCTCAGCATCACGACATAGGCGGGGGTGCTAGAGCGAGACCTTCTAGTGGAGAGTTCCCTTGGTGAGCAGACACCAACAGCAAGGCCCACCACAGGCTGACACATATCTGAGTCTTTTGTAGCTAGCAGTAGACAGATGTTGTAGAGGTCCAAGTAGACCGGGCCATTAGGTGGGAGACCCCAAGTTACAGGTTGGTTGGGTGGGGCACACGAGACATAGTCAGCTATACGAGGAGCAGGCAGTGCTATGCATGCGGCTGGCAGGGTCACATGGCTCGAGACTGCCCGACTCACCATGAAAATGAGCAGCATATAGTATAGAGACCTCCTAGGAAGAGGCAGAGGTTCAACCATGGTGGTCCGCCGGGAGCAGGTGGACGTGGCAGAGGAGCTGGCCGAGCAGCGGGTGGTGGATGAAGTTTTGAGACTCTACCACCACCACCAGGAGGTCCAACCCTATCACAGGGAGCTGGAAGACAGAGTCGGGCTCAGCTCTAGGTAGTCGAGATGTACGACTACGGCTTCCTGAGATGATTTGAGGTACTATCTGTGTCTACTCCACCCTTGTTGCAGTACTTATAGACACAGGTGCTAGTCATTATTTTATTTCAACTACCTTTGTTCGGAGTTTGGAGATTCTGACGGAGTCGTTGGCTCGATCTTTATGACTAGTGACTCCTAGAGAAGAAGAATAAATGATTACACACTAGTGCTAAAAGTGTGAGATTACTATAAGAGGTGAGATCTTCTGCTGGGATCTCTTCATAGTGGCGTCGAGGCCTTACGATGTAATCTTGGGCATGGACCGGTTGTCCATAGTTCATGCTCTGATTGACTATATTAGGTGCAATGTGCAGTGTATCCGCATGGATGGGACAAGGCTCACCTTCACCAACGAGAAGGGAGCCTTTGCAGCACATGATGGACTTACATAGAGGAGGGGGCATCCGATCACACATCAGTTGGATACTCTCATCCTTGGAGTGATTGATGTGTGGAGTCCAAGTTTTCTTGTTGTAGTATATCAGTACACAATTGTTTTCACAGACGATGATATAGGACTACATCCTCGTAGAGAGGTATACTTCTACACTGACTTGTACCCTGGGATGACACCTATATCTACTCCATCATATTTTATGGCTCCCGCTGAACTTCGTGAGCTATGGGTATAGCTGGAGGACTTACGGGGGAAGGGATTTATCTGACCCAATGTTTCACCCTGGGCATCTCCGATTTTGTTCACTAAGAAGGTGGATGGGAACATGCGACTGTGTGTTGACTACCATCACCTGAATTAGGTGACTGTGAAGAACAAGTACCCACTCCTGAAGATAGACGATCTCTTTGATCAGTTCAAGGGAGCACGATGGTTCTCGAAGATAGACCTCAATTCAGGCTATCACCAGATCAAATTTCGAGATGAGGATGTGTAGAAGATAGCCTCTTATGTTGGTATAGCCACTAAAAGTTCATGGTTATGCCCTTTAGCGTAACTAATGCTCCAACAATGTTCATGAGTCCCATAAATAGGATATTCTAGCCTTACCTCGATCTCATTGTCGTAGTCTTCATCGATGACATACTGATCTACTCGACTAATGAGGAGGAGCATAGCTACCATTTTCAGGTAGTACTATATGAAATCCCAGAGAACTAGCCATACAGTAAGCTCTCAAAATAGAAGTTTTGGATTCGGGAGTTTCACATATTAGGACACGTCATCTCAGAGGCTGGAGTGGTAGTGGATCCAGTAAAGATCGAGGTAGTACTTGCTTGGGGGCCACCAAGGAGTTTGATGGAGGTATGAAGTTTTCTAGGTCTAGTAGGGTACTATCGGAGGTTTGTGCTAGACTTATACAGAGTTGTAGCACCGCTTTTAGCTTTGATGAAGAAGGGGAAACCCTTCTTGTGGTCAGGGAGATGCCAACAGAGCTTTCAGGAGCTGAGGAAGAGGTTGACTAGTGTGCCCATATTGACACATTCAGAGGAGGGTGTGGGGTACGTATTATACTGTGATTCATTAGGGACCATACATGGGTGTGTCCTGATGTTGGATCAAGCAATGATCGTGTATGGGTCTCAGCAGTTGAGACAACACGAGAAGAACTACACTACCCATGACCTAGAGTTAGCTTATGTGGTCTTCACCTTGAAGATGTGGAGGCACTGTCTGATGTTAAAATATTTTACAATCGACTATGACCACCAGTGTCTCAGGTACATCTTCTTGTAGAAGGAAATGAACTTGAGATAGAGACTGTGGATCGAGTTCCTCCAATACTAAGAATTGGAGATATTCTATACTCCTGAGATGGGGAACGTTGTTGCAGATGCTCTTAGTATGAGATTAGGCATTCAACATCTAGGAGAGGCAACATAGCAGCTGGCCGCATTGTAGATATACTTTATGGATATAAATGGAGAAGCCTTTCTTTAGTCTCTCACAGTCACTCCTCCTCTTCATCAGGGAGTTAGGAAGGCACAACTTGAGGACGTTGACTGTGAGGAGTGAAATGCTCAGATATCCTCAGGTCAGGAACTTGATGGATTTTCTAAAGGTGGGGAGAACATCATTCTCTTCAGAGGATGGACCATGGTACCAGTTGCACTTCAGGAGGAAGTGTTGAGGGAGTTCCACACATCTCCTCTAGTGGTACATCCAGGAGTAGCTAATATGTGTCAGGACCTCCGACGATAGCACTGGTGGCCAAGTATGAAGAAGGAAGTAGAAGAGTTTGTCTCACGATGCCTCAGCTATCAGCTAGTCAAGGTGGAGCACCAGGTTCTTGCAGGTTTGGTACAGCCCTAAGAGGTCCCAGAGTGGAAGTGGGATGAAATATCCATTGATTTCATGATGGAACTTCCACATACATCTAGAGGACACAACTCTATGTGGGTGATTATAGACCAACTCACCAAGTCGGCCCACTTCCTACTGATCAGAGAGTAGGGCTCAGTAGAGAGCTTGGGATGCCTCTATGTACAAGCGATTTTACGGCTTCATGGTGTTCCATCGATGATCGTATTAGATCGAGATGCTCGTTTCACTTCCCGGCTATGGAAGGGGTTGTCGGAGGCTTTCAGGACGTAGCTTCATTTGAGCACCACCATCCATCCTCAGATGGATGGTAAAACTGAGAGGACCATTCAGACTCTTGAGGACATTCTCTGTGCATGTGTCCTTGACTTTCGTCGTAGTGGGGAGGATCACATACCCTTGCTAGTGTTTGCGTAAAAAAATAGCTACGACTCCACCATCGACATGGAACCTTACGAGGCACTGTAGGGCTGACCTTGAAGATCGCCTCTGTGTTGGACTGACCCAGGGGAGTCAGCACTTGTAAGACCATAGATGGTGCATGCTATGATGGAGGAGGTTTAGATCATCCAGGAGTGGATGAAGACTTCACAGAGCAGGCAGAAGTCCTATGCTAATTGGAGACGGAGACCACTGGTGTTCAAGGGTGGTGACCATGTCTTCCTACGGGTCTCACCTTGACGAGGTCTACTGAGATTTACTCAAGGCGGAAAGTTGTCTCGATGATTCATCAAACCTTTTCAGGTCCTCAGTAGGGTAGGCGAGGTGGGTTACCACATGGATCTGCCACATCAGTTTCACCGGGTGCACGACATGTTCCATGTATCTTAGCTGAGAAGTTACATGCACAACCCATCCCACATCATCGACCACATGGAGCTAGAAATTGATGATGGTGAGACATTCAAAGAGGTTTTAGTGGAGATTGAGGATTGATAGGAGTGGGCACTATGTGGACGGTCGACTCCTCTGGTGCGTTTTCGCTTGAAGCACGGGAACCTCCAGGAGAGCACATGAGTGAGGGAGGCTCTGATGCGTTTTCAGTACCCCCATTTGTTTCCTTAGTGTGTTTTGTAGCTTACGGGGACGTAAAGCCCTAAGTTGGGGAGAATTTAAAGACCATAATTTCCGTGATTTTTTTTAAAATACAATGAAATTTTACGAGTCCACAGTTTCTAACAGCGCTTGATTCGGAGGCCCAGTGTGCCCAGAATCAATTTTATAAGTTTTGTTCAGGTATGTTCAATAAACGTACTTGCAGGATTTTATATCTTTTGAATCGGTGCTCGGAATTGAAATCTGAGGGCATCATTGAACTCGCAACGCCAATTTTTGCTTAAGGAGACCTTTACCGTAGTTGCGTTTCAACGTGAATGGAAGTTATTAATTGGGGTTTCTAAATAAAAAATAAATAAAAATATGTGTGACATATTTTTAATTGAAAGGTAGTTAAAACCTCTAAAAGGATGTTAGAGGTGGGACCCATCACACCCTAACCACCCTTGGGAGGATGTTTTAGTGTGGGGCCCACAAGAACCCTTTAACTCCTCTAAACACCCTTTAAACCCTTGAGCTCATCATTAATAGGGGAAACTCTTGGACTTCCCCTTAATGGTGCAAAAAAAAATTAATTAATGACATAATTAATTAATTTGAGTGATCTGAATTATTTTGATTTCATTATGCCCACATTAAAATAAGTGAACATATTCTTTTATTTTGGGATGGCATAATCATTGGAGAGCATGGGTAGAACTCTTGGAAGAAGGTAATCCTCTTGACGAAGAACTCTCATCATCTCCGAAGAATGATGATACCGTCAATGATTTTCGACCATGCCACAAGTGAAGGAGCTGCCCACGAGGAACGTCGACAACGCTTCATTCTCGGACGTTTCCCGACGTCGGCGAATCGACGTCCGCCCTCTTTTCATGACTTTGAATCGAGGTAGGGGAAATTAGATTATTTTTACGTATGAGTTATACTATCCTTTCCTATTCATGTGTTTTACTCATGATGCTAAATGTTAACAACATAATGAGGAGGGCTCGAACCGCACGAACAAGGTCGGACCCTCCCACCCTTGTTGTTGTTCTCTTTAAACTGACGACAGAGGAAGATCACAGAAGAGGTCGGCGGAAAATTGGTCGTTGTCAGACCACGCAATGAAATGCCACAGGCTTGCCGGACGGGGCGGAGCCAGAAGGGTGTGGTGCAGTCGCACCATTCCATAGGAAGGCCGCGGCCAGGTAGTGCTACGGTGGAGGGTGTGGCGCTGTCGCGCCGGCCGCGTGGAGGGACCGGCGGCCACTCGGGCCGCCCGGTCTTTGGGACAACCGGTCGGTCCGCTGGAGAACCACCACACCCGTAGGTTCTCCATGGAGTAAAATGAGGCCTACATCCACAGTCCGCTCAGCTGGGCGAACTATCCGGCCGCGTGCGGGCAGAGCTGGAGAACCGTAGTGCGCACAGGCACCGCATGGGAAGAATCGTGGTCCGCAGAGCGGGCCACATGTGTTGGCCAAACCGAACCGGACCTCAGGGGAGGCAGGGTCTAGGGGTGCGTTGTACCCCACCGGGTCGGGCCGACTGCCAGCCAGGTCGGACCTGCCGAGCCAGGTCGGTCTGACCCACTAGCCCACTGAGCTTGATTGGCTGAGCCCATCTTTGCTTAAATGCGAATAACTCCTAGAACACACGCCTGATTGATGTTCTGTCTATGGAACTGGGACCCTCATGACAAGGTTCTACATTTGTGATATTCAAAGTGTGTTTTGGAAAAGTTTTGAAAACGGTTGGTTTTGGATCGAGCGTAAATCCAACCGGGCCCTAGAAACGGAAATGTCGATAACTCTCAGACCGGGTGTTCGATTGACGCGTCATCTGTCGCATTGGGTCCCTTATGATGGGACGGAACAATGGGATACATAAACTCATGACTTTGTGGTAGTTGATGTATCGACACTTGGTTCGAGGAGCGGACCATCCTTGAATCAAGGGTGTTGTGTACGAGAACCCTAGGGTTGGCTGCGACGACGATGACAACTGTACCAGAATCCTCCTTGGGTTGAACAGCGATAACTACTATACCAGGATCCTCCGTGGGTCCGACAGTTCTGACTTCAGTTCCTAGATCCTGTGTTGGTCTGATAGAATAACTGGTCCAGTATCGTGGGTGGGTTCGACAGCTTAGATGAATCAGTGACTACATCTGATCATCTCTATTACTCTAGAGTAGCTGGTCTTGTATCATGTGTGTGTCCGACAGATTAGCTAGTCCTATATCACGTGGGAGTCTGATAGCTTAGATGAATCAGTGACTACATCTAATCGTCTTGATTACTCTAGAATAGTTGTTCATGTATCCTGTGTGGGTATGATAGCTTAGATGTGATTGCTTGTCCTATATCATGTATGAGTCCGATAGCTTACCTGGTCCTATTTCCTGTGTGGGTCCAACAGCTTAGATGAATCAGTGACTACATATGATCATCTCTATCTCTCTGCAAAAGATTTATACCTATGTCAGCTGAGTCTTGTCTTTCAACCATTATCATTGTGGTGATTGACATTACTTCCTTTGTGAACTGGGTTGTGCTTGGGCTCGAGAGTTGGAGCCGAACTGTGAATGGTAACATAGGTATATGTATGGGCATGTACCTAAGTAGGGGTGGTTGATACTTTGTGATTGAATCTATCTACTGTGGTTTATCCTTTGTATATTCGGGTGAGACCTTGAGGGTCTCGGGGTTCCTACTGAGTATCTTTATACTCACCCCTATACGGGTTATTCACACACATTGTTGTGTTGGATGCAGACGACGAATAGAACTGATCGAGGTAGAGAATTGTAGAGTAGGATGGTACCCAGAGGTGGCCCACGTAGAGAGACATACACAGAGTAGACAGATGGACTTAGGGTGCTGAGGAGGCCATCTCTACCCACCCTTCATGTGGTAATCCTGGAGGACGACTCAGTGGTTGTTGTTTTACCTTACTTCAGTTATACTAGCTTTTCTGTTGTTTATACTTTACTGTTGGGCTTGTATTTCCGGCCCCTTTACTTTCATCACCTTCTTTTGTATATATTATTTACATAGTGATTACATCTATATGCGTACTATGTTGTGCGTGTTTACTTTTATAAAGGCAATGCCTTCTTATCTTAGGGAATTACACCTTTGGTGCTAGTCGCCAGCCCCTGGCCAATGGAAGGTGGGTTTGGGGTTAGTCACGGCATGGGCCCCGAGGATGGGTCGTGAAACCTATAGTGTGGCCCAGCCTGTTGGGTCCATCTCATCCTATGAGGGCCATGAGGGAGTCTAGGAATAGGGGTACTGTGAGGGTGCTGACCCGACCGTGAGAGTGCGGACCGACTGTGAGGGCTGTGGACCGGCGGTGAGGCTGCAGACCGGCTGTGAGGGTGGTGGACCGGATGTGAGGTTGTGGACCCGCCGCGAGGGCTCAGACTGGCCGTGACGGCACGGACCGGCCGTGAGGGTGTGGACAGGCCACGGGGAAGCGGACCAGCCCTGGGGGGGGAGACCAGCCGCGGGTCGGCCATCCAGGCGCAGGTCAGCCGACCGACGGCGGGGTGGCGAACCAGCCGCAGGAGGCGGTCCGGCGGTGACGGAATGGTGGAAGGGGAAGATGGATCGACGGATATCGGTGGTGACTTGGTGGAGGACGATGGAGCTACGAGGTGTAGAGCCTTAGGGAATTGAGGTCGCGAGGCAGCAGTGGTCGTGGGGAAGTGTCATTGCTCCATTTCCTTCATCGCATTCAACACCACAATTCATCACAAGATTTGCGGAGGGGTCGGGCCATGTTTGTTTGGCCCGTACTCTCCACGTTAGGGTGGTATCAAATAGATCATCGAGAACATGAACATTGGAAATAAAATCCTCCAGCAATTATTTTTTCCAACCTACAAAAGAAATCATCTGCATTCTTGTTTTAAAAGAGGAAGAACATGGAAAAAGAATCATACACAAATTAAACCCCTACCTAGGGTTGTTCATTGACGTTGGCGTGAGAAGGGAGTATAGACGTCGACTTTTTGTAGATGAATATGTACCACGTCAGAAGAAGTCTTGAGTAATAATGTTGAAGTCGAGGTCGGCGTTCTTCATTGGCGGAGCATTCTTCCTTGGCGGAGCGTTGTTCATGGAAGAACGCGTTCTTCAATGGTGATCTTTCTCCCAATATTTATCCTCTCCCAATTCCACCAAATTTTCAAAGTAGCCAAAATATGATATGATTTCAATAATTTAATTTTGGTCACAATTTATAGTTGAGTAAATTAATCAAAAAGGTTGGCATAAATAGGTATGATGTGTTGGCTAAATTAATGTGGAGGAAGCTCAAGAGGCTCCTCCACATTAAAGATGGATTTGGGAGGTTTCTCCCCCATTAAGAGGTTTTGGTGGTCCCCACATCTTAAATCAAACATGGAAGGTTTTGTGATTGGGTGGTCCCCACCCCATAATATCCAGAAGAGGGTGGTTACAACTACAAAAAATAAAATATTAAACAAATTTATTTTTATCTTCCCAAGAAAAGCCCAAAAATCCATCTTTCACTCTCTCCCTACTACGGTTGTGGTGAAGGTATCTTAATGTGAAAACAGGCACTGTGAGTTCAACGGTGCCCTCCGATTTCAATTCCATGCACCGGTTCAAAAGAAAGAAAAACCCGCTCACATGTTCACAGAACGTACCCGAAAAAACAATTGATAAATTCATTTCAGGCACTCCGGGCCTCAGAATCACATGCCATCAATTTTCGAGGACTCATAAAATTCTCATTTAATTAAACAAAGAATTTTCATGTAATTTCAAGGTCGTTAAATGAATGTACACCCAGGAGTTTCCAAGATGTGTCGGGGCTTGAGGGGTACATTTTGGTCACTCAGGGTGAAGTGGGAAGTGACATAGTCTGTCGAAAAGTACCTCATGTGTCAGCATGTGCAAGATGAACACCCCATCTAAAGAGGAATTTCTAATCCTTTAGACATCCCTTAGTGAATGTGGGATGAAATCCTGATGGATTTATTCATGGGAATACATAGGGATAAAGGAGGTTGTGATGATATCAGGGTAGTGGTGGTCCAACTAATGAGATCATCTCACATCCTGGAAGTCAAGGAGTCGAGTGTAGTGAATGCCATAGCATAGAGGTATGTGGACTAGGTGGTGCAGTTTCATGGAGTTTTGAGGTCCATATTATCGAATTGGGATACACTATTTTCCTAATGAGTCTAGAATGGATTGAAACATGATTTTTGAACTCATGTATGCCTTATCATTGCTTTCCTCCCCAACACAGATGGTTATACCAAGCAGACCATCTAGATGTTGGATGATATGCTACAGGCATACGTTTTGGACTTCGTGGGGTCATGGGTATAACACTTTCCTATAGTATAGTATTTCTAAAACAAAATATATTAATCAACCATTTCCATGGATCCATTTGATGCCTTCTACAGATGACCATGATGTTCACCAGTGTGTTAGATAGAGGTTGGGGAAGTAGGTATTCATGTCCCGGAGGTGGTGCTATGCACGACGAAGAAGGTTAATCTTATACGGGAGATGATAAAGATGGACCAGGACTAACATATGTAATATTCCAATCATAAGAGTAGACCCTTGGAGTTTGTGGTTAGGGACAACATGTTCATAATCATCTCCTCTCGGAGCATGAAATGAAGGTTCAACATGGGGAGTAAGCTTTCTACTAGGTTTTTTTTGTACCCTTCAAGGTGTTGTGGCTAGCAGGTGAAGTGACTTATCAGCTGGCACTACCACCACCACTACACAGGGTCCATATTGTCTTTCATGTGTCTGAGCTCCATTGGTATATAAACTATGGTTAGTATATCCTCAACTGGGGAAATCTAGATATCAATGACGATGTGAGATTCTTAGAGTGACTAGTGAGGATCGAGGATCATGAGGATAAGGTTCTACGTGGACAAACCATTCCCTTGGCTCATGTGTTATAGAATCATGGTTTCCTCAAGAAGAGTACTTGAGAATGGGTGGTACAGATGCATAACTAGTACCCGTAGCTATTTTGGGTTTTATTCAATGTTTTAATTTACTTAACTGTGCTGTAGTTCTTGACCATGTTAGCTATGAGATGGGATGATTCCATGGTCCTCTGAATGTGTATGAAGAGTCTTACCTATGCGTAGGGGAGAACTTGATCCCTGATGAAGATGCATAAAACTAGATGTGATTAAACACATGCGTGAGAATCAGTTCCACCCAAAGTAGATTGTATCTCGACATGGAGGATGGAAAACCTTAATCCATGTATTTGGATTGTGTGATTTTCTGTGATGTGTGGTTGCATATTGTTTGTACAGTTTTTTAGGCGATGGGTGAGAGAGATACTCCTGGATGTTACGGTTTGATCTGGATTTTGAAAAACTCCATGGTGGTATGTCCATGAGAGGTATCATATGGGGAGGTTGTTCAGAAGATTCTTTTCACATCGGGGATGAACTTGAATTCTACAGGAAAATAATGGTCTAAGAGGTATATGATGTAATGTACCAGACCCACTTGGTCCATTAATTTTTAAAAATATTGGTGTTTGAGGTATCATCGGGACTACCAGAGACTCATTAAGGAGTTTTCCAAAAAAAAATCGGTTCCACCAAATGATTCCACTAAA
The DNA here is from genome assembly GCA_963277665.1 of Viscum album. Taxonomy (NCBI): domain Eukaryota; kingdom Viridiplantae; phylum Streptophyta; class Magnoliopsida; order Santalales; family Viscaceae; genus Viscum; species Viscum album. The sequence goes on from OY728127.1 coordinate 817,399,078, forward strand.
AAAGAGGCACCATGACAGTGGTAATGTTGCAGCAGTACTAGAACAAAAAAGCTGTCACTGTCACACACCGGAAGGGTGGAACCGTTATGTTGGCACCATTATAGTGTCTCACTAAACATTTTTACACCCTTTTCTATTTTCCAGGTTTCTATGTTTTTCCAATTCTACTCCTGTAATGTATTTGTTTGTGTAAAAGTGTTTTATTACCCTTTTTAAATAAATTAAAAACCAGTAAATAATGTTTTAAACCACCAAGAGTAGGGAGACCCTTAAATTTACCAAATTCATGGCTTTTTCATGGAGTCTCACCTTTATCTATGCCTTCCAGCATTCCCCATGTTACGTTGTTTTTATAGGTTTAGAGGATATCTATCAACCGAAAGTATTTATCTCCACCATCTCTGGTGATAATTATTAAATAAAAATTAATTCCATCTTTTGTAATCACCCTACCACATTGTGAAACCACAATGCGCTTTTTAGGCTATTTTAGAATAAATATCCCGTAACTCCAGGATGTATGATTTATAACAAGAAGTTTCTTTTTATTCTTACTTTATTACATTATTTTACTTGGTGATCTTAGAGTCTGTCATTTGGAGAATAATCATGCACCATGCTGGATTCGTTCCTGCTCATCCTTGGAGAACTTGGAGCTCTTCCTCTGCATGTCGTGCAACCCTAGTTCTTGGGGCAAAGAGAAAACTTCCATCATTGATCATCCAAGTAGGGTTCTTCATTCCTCTCTCTAGAATGTGTATCATGCGGGGTGGGTATGATATTGTTTCCTCCGGGTGTGGATGAAACCAATACATAATGAAGATAATAAATGAATTTTAGGGAATTAAGGGGGTGTGTTTGATGATGATGATGGTGTAACTTTTTATCTTCATTTATATGTTCTGAACTATATGGGATTATGCATATTAAAAATACAGGGTTTTGGTGGTCCTTTTATCTTCACTAATGAGCCTATGTTTTCATGATAATCCTATGATTGAATGGATTTAACATTGAAAATGGTTAATCACATAAACCTGGATGATTAAAAGGATGCCCAATGAATATGAAAATATGTGTGATTACCCTGGTTAACCAAACAAAAAGAAGTAATTTGATAAATGGTGTGGTTAAATTTGAAAATTCTCTTACTCTATTCTGCTAAGAAGCATGGTTGATCTTCTTGATACTTATGGTGTGATGTGGATGGGGATGGAAAACCCTAGTGTTTAGTTGTTGGTTTTTGGATCTGAGGTCATGTGGGGAAATATGTTGGGTCATGGTTGGTTCCAGTACATCGAGGGATCTCACATACCCATTTTGATGTTGTGAATTTTCAAGAGAACTGGATGTTAATGCTTAAATTTCTGTTTTCCTATTTTCTTCTTCAGTCCAGGGTTTTTTTGACTTTTGTATGTTCTTGTTAGTTTCCCATTAGTGGATAATTCTTTTAATGAAATCACTTGACCGTGATAACAAGAATTGGTTCAATGGGTGCTTCTCTAGTTGTCGCTGTTGAGAATTTTTGCATTTATGAATAACAATAACGGTGCATTTGTATGGGTCGGTTTCGGAACCCTTAGGATTGGATGGGTGGTTGATTACCTATATGCAAATATTTTGTTTTTTTGTTTTTTGTACACACCCAACCCACATAGAGAGCATAATGATGAACACACCCATTTCACGGGGGAGGGTGTTTTCAAACCACTCTTATAAGTGGCTGGTTATTATCTCCTTTTTTTCTCCCTCTCTCAAGTAGCCCAATACTCTTCGTGTATGATGTGAAATCCTATGATCCATTATAGCCCATGAATCTTCGACCATGGTAAATTGTTGGGGTTGGACCATGTGTGTGTGGACAGGTTTGTTTCCCAAGTGTCTTTTGGATGAGGCCTGGGTATCATTGGGCGTGGCGGTAGTTGTTTTGGTGCAGGTTCCTTCGTGCGTAGTTACGTATGCTTGTGGTGGCCTAGGTGGTTGTAGGTATGACATGTGGTTTTGGTTTCCTAGGTGTCTTCGGGAGGGATGTTTGGTTCTGGTGTCCCATATGGTAGTTTTTGGGGCAGTATAGGGACTATAGTGAAAATAGAGGGGCATGTTTGATGTGTAGGATGGCTTCAATAACGAGTTGGTAAGAAGTGTCGAGTATCCAAATATTAATGTTCTTTTACTATTACATTAACTGACATGTGTTATTTGGGTAGTGTTCCCTGGTGAATCTGGGTGGATAGTTTCCTTTCTAGGTTTTTGGTTATCTCTACTTCTCACAAGAATTAGAATTACTCCCCCCTTGGACATGAGGGATTTTGGTTTTCCCTACTGAGTATTCTAGTGTACTCACCCTATGTATAGAAAACATCTTGGATGATTCAAGGAGGACATTCAGAACTGTGTTGGACCTTACTCGATTGGGTGTGAAGATAGTCATCGTTGCTACTTTTGTTTCTTTTGGTACATCCCTTTGGATTTTTCTTGTACTTAGTAGAATGTTATTTTGAACATGCCTGTGGAAAAGGGGTTTTTAGCATACTTTTACTTTCTTTTTTGGGAGTTTCATGAGATTTACGATCTTTCCTATCAATCATCTTCTATAAAAAGGTTAATTACTTCCATATTGTGTTATATTCAACTCCCATGGTGCTATTTACCACTCTGGGGCCTATTGGTGGTGGGACATAGGGGTCATTATCTCTCTGTCAACATGAAGAATGAAGGGCTAGCAGTTTTCATTCCCTTCCATCTTATTGGTGAGGACAGGTCAGGTCATACAGGTACTGGTAGTTTACCCTCTATACACTCCATTTACATTAATTTAGATATTTTGGATGCCTTTATTTATTTTGGATAGATCAGATTTGGTTGAATATGTTTCACTGGAACCTTCATAAAAGGGAGTAGTAAAAAGGACGTTCTCAGTATAGGATTGTGATCTACTCTATAGGCTATATAACAGATAGAGAATTGTGTATCCCATTTTTGGAACATGGTGGAATACTCTATAATTTCTAGGTTTGGATCATGGATTTTTTTACCACTATGAACAAGGATCCAATACCCTATCTAATAAGATGATCCAATTGGTTTTTGTGTCCCATAGTTGTCCAACTTCTGATCACCTACATACATGATGAGGACTTCGTAGATCCATTAGGTACATCCTAGGAGGGGCCTTATAATCATGAATTATGTGGAAATAATCACAAGTGATATCATATACCATGGAGTGGAATCTCTTGGATAATTTTTACCTCGAATAGATGAGTTTTTTCCTATGGCTAGAAGTTTTTGTTAACTCTACATGAGAATGTTTGTCTGTTACGAGTTCATCATGGTATATTATTTCCAAGAATCTCAAATTATTGAGTTAACATGTGATTACCTAACACTTATCATTTATTTATTTTTAGTGACAACATCATTTCCTATATGGTATTTTTTTACTCAACCCCATATAGGATTTTCCCCCACATGTCATGTATTGTGAAGATAGATAATCATTTTTTGGAGTCCTAAGAGGATGAGTAGAACATGGATAATAGTATTGGGATAGATGGATTGAGGTTTTTATCAGTGATACATTTTCCATCATTCCCCTCTTTCTAAGTTAGCGGGACAATGATTCCATTTTCTGGTATGTCTGTATTTGTCCAGTATAAATTTCAGAAACTATTTGATACTCTAAGGATGGGTATTATATTTATTCAAGAATTAGAATCCATTATGTTGATTTACGATTAACCATATTATAGGCTTGGAGGTCTGTATAATAATACATGTACATCGGATAATTCCTCAAATATGTGGGATATGCCTACAAGGTTCTTGTCAGAAGCCCCAAGTTAATTTGAGGAAGTATTGGGGGTATTCACACAAAGATTATTTTTGTACATATGGTTCCTAATTAGATGGATCATGAATGAGTGGTATCAAATCATAGTTCTTCATTTTTAATGACATTAAGAGTTTCTAGATATTAATTTTTGTTGGGGAATTATATAAATATTTTCAATGTATTCATAGATCTTATTTTAGGATAGGGTGTCGAGTTTCAGTTTGGTGGTTGACATATCTATTCAGTATTACTCTTATAAGTTTTTATGAATTTTCATATGTAGACTATATTCTCAGTGAAAATGAAATATACATGAATCATATATTAAGGAGTTATAGATTCCATATCCATCTTCAATATACTCCCCATATATTCTCCTTGATCGTGGTGTGTCTTTTGTATTTCCTGATTCATTCAAAAAGTCATAAAGATAACATTACACAAAATGATCATGATGATGATACTTCTAGTAATTAGGCTTTAGTACATGGGCCTATATAAGTGGTATTACCTCCTTATGGTTTTACATCTATTCCACCTCATGTTGTGTAGCGAAAGCACTAGAACTATCAGCTTATGATATGTGAGATAAAAGGGCACACTAATTTTTTTAAATGTAACAAAATTCAAATTTTCTAGATGATCATGACCCCTAGGATACTGAGGACTTTATTGAGTTGGTGACCCATTTTTTCCACCATGTGAGGAAAACTGTGTATTAAATTGTAATCATAGTGTTCAGTCTTCTTATGGACCTGTTGGGATATGGTGGAGCATTGTGACTCAATCCAAAGTTGAGACAACTCTGTACTGTTTTTATTTTCAGTGTATCATTAGGGTGTGGTTCTATCCTTAAATGTTGAGATCAATGAACATCCCTAGTTTTCATAATTTATAACATTATTATTACCAAAGAATAGTATATGGAAATTTTTACTAACCTCTAATGAAACAAATTGGATATGTTTTGAGACACCTTTATCTAGGAATAAACCAATGAGAATGGATTACTCAGAAGTAAATAGGAATTATTGATATAAATTATCACTATATCCTATATTGGAGTGTGTGTGAAATATTTTGTATTTGATAGATTCCTTGATTATCAGAGGATGATAATAGGTTTTATTTGTGGTTATGTAAGAGATGAGATGATTGGAGCTGGTAGCTAATGAAATTCATTGTCATTAGTGAATACTAGGCACATATATTGATTATCCCATGGAATAGAATTAGATTTTTATATCTCTAAAGAAGGATAATGTAATCCCATATATAGGTGGGGCTCTTAATATGACCTAAATGGTCATATCTATTGTGATTTTCTTCAATTAAAATAGATGAAATAAATGTTTTCGATGGATCACATATATAGAGGAATTGATGAATAAATTGAGTTTTTTATGATGAATGGAATAGTAGAGGTGTGGGATGAGATGTTAAAGGTTGTAGGTGGTATAATTTATTTCCACCAACAACCCCATGTGGTTTATGCCATGAAAATTGAGTTGGGGGTCTAGGGAGTTGATAATAGCGGGTAGTGCAGGCCTGTGACCACTAGGCTCTATGAATGATTAGAGGTGTGACCCGTGATATCATTACATGAGATATATTGATCAAAAACATTGTCATGATCCCTTTTTTATTGAAAAATATATGGTGTGTGGAATAGATAATCTTGTTGAGACCCTAGCTCGACCATTTTGATAGTGGACAACAACCAAATGCTACTCCAACCAAATGTGACTCACCGATCAAACACTTATGCCAATAGTGTGATCTAATAATAGTAGTAGAGAGCCTAATATTAGATATATTCTTATATTTAATGAGGAATTATAAAATATTACATGGAATAGACAGGCTACACATATTGTCTACTTATAATAATTATTAGGATAAAAAAAATTAATTTATGTTGGATATTCTTTATATTGAAGTATTGGATGTTATGAGGGTACCTGTTTCCATATATTATTGTGGTGTCTAAGGAGTCATTTTTGTGGACATTATAGACATACCACTTCACTGAGTGATGGAATACCCTGGGTTGAACCTGATATCTATTCCAACATATTAGTTTTATAATGTAGTTAATTGAAAGCTGAGGGTGTAGTTTGAGGACTTGCATTGGAAGGTATTTGTGAGACCCAATTTTTTCACATATATATCCATATTGTTTTACTCTAAGAGGAAGACGAAATCTAGAAGATTTATTAGATTATAAGTGCATTAACTAGTGGAAAATGATGAATTAGTATCAAATACCATGTATCGATGTCTTCCTCGATCAATTCTGATGGGAGTGATGGTACATGATAATTGACTATGGATCACGCTATCTCTTGCTTTGAGTAAGATATGGGGATATAATAAAAATGAAAATCCACTGTTTCTATAGTCATTATATGTACATGGTGATTCCATGTATTATACTAAACACCATAATAGTGTTGATTCAACTAATTAAATAGCTAATTTATAATTTCATTGAAATTTTGGTTTCAGTCATCATTGATAATATAATTGAGTACTCGGTGTACAAGGAGGATGATGCAAGACAGATGACGATAGCCTTATACATAATATGAGAGAAATATATTTATGAGAAGCTATTATAGTTTCATTCATATATTCATGAGTTCCATATGCAAGGATGACTCATATTTTTAGTGGTTATAACAGTGTACATGACAATGGTTGGGGTTATGTAATATTGGGATCTAACAATATAATGTAAAATAGGTGCAGATTATCATTGGGTTGTCATGATGAAAATGAAATTTCATAGTAGGACTCTCCATGATAACATATCCCACGACTATTTTCAATAGAATGTGTAAAATGTTGAAGAGGCCCAAAATTTTCTAGTAGGCCTATCAAGTGTTATCGATGATGATGATGAGCATCACCATCTTGATGTTTATAGAGTATGTTTTCATGTACGTGGTTTTCAAGAATTACACGTGGATTTAAAATTATAATGAACTGCTGTAGAAATAGGTTGTGTTGAAGTATTGGTCTCAATAGTTGAGACCACATGATATTATATGTGTTACCCATAATCATGAGTTAGTTGTGGTATTATTTTCCCTAAAGATGTGGTGACATTACCTTATGGGTTAGCGATTTATAATCTACTCTAACAATAAGATTTGAAATAAAATATTATCTTAGAATTATATTAATGTGAGAAAGAGGTAGTGTCTAGAGTTTCTCTAGGATTGTGACATTCAAAATATCAATACTCTTAGGAAGGGGAACATGGTTGTAAAAGCACCAAAACATAGAAATTTCATGCTATTTTTTACCAAGGAATCTGAGATAAAAAAAAATAAAGCTTCCAAAGTGGAAAAGGATAGTTCATCATATCTATAATTCATGGTTATTATAGAATAAATTCTATAAAATATGATGGTTTGTTAGAATAGAGATACTATGTATGATATTTTATGTGCTCAGATATGTACTAGGCATGATAATGTTGGTTTTTTTAATATGGGTAGTACATAGTCCTTTTTGAGGGTGTAAAAGAATACTTGTTACACTACATGAGGATGTGATGAGGGAGTTTCTTCAACCCCCCCTATGTAGTTATTATAGGTATAATAAATATGAAATTTGACAACCATTATTTGTTCTATTCTCCATGCATAAGGAAATGTGTAATGAAATTTTTCATTTGATGCCACACTTTTCATTAGGTGAAGGATGACAATTAGGTTCCAACATGTTTGGTTCAACAAAATGGTGTGATAGAGATGAAGTGGGATGCTATCTATATCTAATTTATGGTATATTTTTAACATATAACTGGAGGACACGATTTTATCTGGGTTATCATAGGCTGACTCACCAAGTTGGTCCAATTCTAAGATATTCCATAAAATAGTTTAGTAGATAGATTAAATGCATATACGTGTAGGGGTATATTGGGAATATATTGTTATATCATCTATTTTTCATACAATGTTAATTTATTCACATCCCAATTATGTATAGGATTGTAGGAGTCCATTTGGACTCAGTTGCATATGATAAATGTGAATTGCCTGAAGAAGAATGGCCAAATTGAGTAGAAGATTCAAGTTACGGAGGACATGCTCCGGGGTGGAATGTAAGACTATGAAAATGGTTTTGAGGATCACTTTACCTTGTCGGAGGTTGAAAATGATAACATATACAATTATACAATCAATATCGAACCATTCAATGCATTTGTGGGATAACCTATGGGTCATCACTGTGTTAGAATGATAAATGGGAGCAAGTGTTTATTTTCATATAGTCGTTATGAGCTATAACAGTGAAGGGGAAGATCATCTAGGAGTAGATGAGGACTAAACAGAGATGTTTTAAGTAAATTATGGACGGACTACATATTCTATTTAATTTTTATGACACAAACCAATTTTTCATGAAGGCCTAGCAAGAAATAGGTTATACAGATTTGTCTTGGGAGGGATGTTATTTCCCATATTAATTAGACATTTCCAGAAATTGTATTGGGTTAGTGAGTGGGAGTAACAATTTTCTCTACCACTCCATCTAGAAAAGGATGAATATGTATTCCATGAGTTGAAACGGAGTTGTTAAATGCATGATCAATCTCATGTTATCGACTATGGTGATCTACACATTAAGGACGAAGCTACCTTTGCAGTGTTCTCAATGGACATCATGTATTGTAAATAGAATACCATCTATGTGTAATAGATTCAAATAGTTCATATTCCATTGTAGTAATAAATTCTTCATGAGAGATTTTGGGAGTGAGAGACCTAGATATGGGCTCATTAATCACATGTTTTTGTGTAGTCCTTTTAAATTTTTTTGGATGAAATTATATAATTTGAGGAGAATAAATCATTTCATTTTCTTCCACAATAATATTTAAAATATTACTAGCAATAATATTATTTTGAGGGACTACGATAATACAAGATTTGGGGAAACAGTTATTCTGGAATTTATTTTACATAATTATTTGATATATTAATAGCACATGAACCCCATTTTTTATAAACAGTGCAATAACTCCAAAAAAATGGCTCAAATCATAAAATTGATACAAATATTGTGTTCAAAATGGGGTTCTTAATGGATTAATGACATTTTCCTTATGTTCAGATTTTATTTGACTAGGGAACAATCCTATGGGGATTAAAAAATTAATCAATAAAAATTTTATTAAATTTTATATTATATACCATAACTGAAATATAAAATATAAATATGTTTTTTGGGAAATTCGTAGGGTTAGTATCATAGAATAAATTATTAAGACCGAGTGTTGAATTATAAAACTGGAAGTCAAAAACGAATATGAGGATCATATAGATATCAAAGGGTCCATCATTACTAATGAATTCCACGTATCAAGTCAACTGCTGTGATGCGTAATTTTTCATCATCATTAATTGATCCAAACACATGTTAATACATATATATTTTTTATTTTTTTTACTATTTTTGTATTTTTTTATCAAATATCAATACAATTAACGTGAATTTTTTCACACAACTACAATTTATTAATATTTGATTCATTTGACTATTTTCTTCTTCTATGTTCATTTTTATTAATGAAAAATACAACCCAAAAAATGGTAGAGGTGTATTACTCTATTATTTTCTTCGATGTTATCTTTTTTTCATTTTACATTTATCAATAGTAATTTCTTTTTCCATTTATTTTATGATTTCCATGTTTTTGATCATTGCGTGAAATTTTTTTCACCACAACTGATTGATATTCTGAATACATTAATGATTGACTGTGATATTAATGTTTGTATGGATTGGATGATCAAATTTTGCTCGAATTTGGATCATTGTTATCTGTTTTCCTAGTTTTGCACATGATTGTGGCATAGTGTAGGGAAAATGTTTCTTGATAAGGATATTTTTTCAGGGGATCAAAGACAAATATTCTATTTACTGGAAATGGAATAAATTTATTGATTCCCAATAAGAGTTCTTCTAGTGTGATAAATATAGGTGAAGTCAAAATTGGGGGTTTCTTGTAGGAAACCATATGTTTCATCAAATATTTTATTACACATCACATTATATATAGACACAGTTTGTCTGGGAATCTTGGATGAGGCAATATGGTTTTCATTATATTTTATGGATCACTAATAGAGTGACCTATTCCTAGTATATCAACAAGTATCCCTGACTATATATCATTATATAAATAGATAGAATTGATGGAAGGGGTAGATTAAAAATACATTTCTTGATACATAGACATGACCATGTACAAAACAAGGTATATTTGCATGACCATTGTACCTGGGCACAACAAGGTGTACACTGGTATGTGATGAGACAAATGTTGACAGACAGGAGAAACATTAGGGCTATATATGTACATTTTGACCCCTCTATAAATATTATGTACCTTCTATGATATTTCATAGAGCCCTTCATTTATTTTTTATATAATATATCTAATAGATCTAGTTTTCATGGTCAGTTCATTGATGTTAAATTGTGGAATTACTACCTCAACATATGATTGTGATGTATTTTAAGGGATCATAATTAGAGAGAGTTTAGTTTTTCTCCCTTCAAGGTCAAGGTGGAATCCTCTAACACTTCTAGTTGGGGTTTATAGTATCAGATATATCGCATATCACATAGAAATGATCCCTTATCCTGAAGGCTGATGCAATAGTGTTTGTGAATCTCTTAGTATCCATATATTTTGATTCTATCCCTGTATTTTTAGTTATTTGAATATCAACTCTATATTATGTAGGTGTAGAACAGTATTGACTACAATTTAGATGAGAACATCCAGTGATCGAACACCTCATGGAGAAAATTCTCCAAGTTGATTTCTACATCGATTCATAGAGTGTATACTACAGTAGTAATTGTGGGTCGAGAAAACTTGATGTCAGTTATCTTGATGAGCATTATAATATGAATATTAGAAGAAGGATTTATTATACAATATATATTTCACCCAAAACATGAAAACCATATCCAAAAATCATGTGCATTTATTATCCATTTGGAAAGAAATCATATTTGAATTTGAATTAAAAACCATTCATATCAAATAGACATGGCTGTATAAGATATAAATGAATTAACATTTATAAAAACTACATAATTCACTCTTTAACAGCCAAATATTTGAACAAGATGTTTCTTTTTAATTAATTTTATTTTCTGACAAATTTATTTACATGAAACACCAAATTTAAACAAGAAATGATATAATATTAAAATCATATTATATAAAATGTTATTTGTCACCTAGTTATGTGATATTCAAGCATATATAATTTTTTTAAAAAATTCATGGTTATATATGTATAAAATTAATTATACGGTTATCAATTGATCATAAATGAACAGAAATATCATTTGAATGGAATTGAAATATTTTTTCTAAGACTTTTTTTAATAATGTTATGAATTTTGATAAATTACATATATATTAATTTTTATGAATTTTTTAAATTAAAAAAATATATTATTAAATTTATAAAATGTTTTAAATGTTCATCACATATTTTTTCAATATTTTGATAAAAATAAATCCAATTTGAGGCATAAAAATATATTTTCTCCTCAAAGAAATTCATATAACACATTTCTATTAAAATTTATAAATAAAATGGTCCATTTATAGAAATTTAATTAGATTAATTAAATAAAATTTTTAGAATAAAAAGATTCAATTTTTTAAAAAAGGTCTATTTTATTTAAGGTCAAGTTGCATAATAATCATGGTACTATTTATCACATCAATAAAGGGTAAATAAGTTTAATCAAGATTACAAATAAATGTTAAGGACATATTTTATCAACTTAATTCTAAGTAAATAAATTAAAATAAAAACTTTTTAGGTTTGGTAATATATTGAGTGGCTTCATAAATACTATTCAATGAATATATCGTATATATTATTTGAATAAATTAAGGTTATAAAATTTCACCCTCAAAGTTTTTAATTTCCATTATGCGTTCAGATAGAGGCAAACATTAGTTATGAGTGAATTTTAAAATCCATTTATTCATAATGATATTTTATTCGTGATATATATTTTGATATAATTTTTTTTGTATTATATAACTACATTAAATTCATACACAATTCCAAAACAATATTCTCTTAATTAATGGAAAGTAAAATAAAAGATATTAAAAATATTAAATGTGATATAATTTTTGTATTTTATAGTGCTCTATGAATTTAATATGTTAATATGACATATTAGTGATTTATTAAATGATTATATTCAAATTAAATGTGTAATGAAGTGTACTTCATAAATTAAAATTTATTCCAAAATAAATATCTGTAATAATATATTTTATAAGTACTACACACATAGGTCACATAGATAAATATAAAACACTAAAATGCATTAACTAAAATAATTAAATTAATCAAATAGTAATCCCATTAAAAATAAAAATATAAAAATGGGGATACTATAATATTAAAAAATACATAATGAAAATTGGGATCCACAAGATTATATAAAATAACCCTTCCCTAAAACAATGATAAGGAAAATATTTAATATTTTTTTCAACAAATCAACAAATTTAAAAAGTTAAATTTATCACCTTATAAAAAATTCGGGTGAATCACGATTGGATGGGATATTTATTATTTATAGAAGGTAATGTATTCGTTGTAAAAGTAATATGACCTTTGATAATAGTATCCTAACCACTGGAATAATATATGGAGCTCAAAATGATTTTTTTTATATTTTTAATATTTATCTAGAGTTATTTATGTAAATTTAAATCTATTTATATAAGAAAATAAAATAATTAAAAAAATATAGGATAATAAAAAGTCTTATATAATAATATAAATTTTAATTTATTTTATTAAAATAATAGTATTTATTTTTTAAAAAATTATTACCTATGATTGAAAATTATTTTTTGACATTTTTTTTATTTTTGGAATCATAATTTTTAAATAAACAAATGTTGGTTTTTATTAATTTTATGAAATACATTAATTTAATTATGAATAGAAAAAGTATTTTTTTCATAATCGATATTTATTAAATTAAAAAATTAAATATATAATAAATAATTAATCACATCTAGAATGAGAGGATTGAAAAATAATACTTTGTTTCATTATTAATTCTATAGTATAGGATTTTCATAATTTCCAAAACTAAAAAATTGAATTTGAAATCCTTTTGAAAATAGTGATCACATAAATATACAATTATTTTTACACCTTATTTAATAATAATCATAGTTAACTCGAATTATAAAAGGATCTAAAGTCCTAAAACAATTATTTTATATTAATACATTTTTTATATTAGGGATAATACATTATTACCTTTTTTCCATTGAAATAATACTTTATTTACTATTTTATTCTAAAAATACCCTCTCTCTATGTAGAAAAAATCAATATCCATCGCACTGAAAATATAATAATTCCTCACTTTAAAATTTCATATATCTTCAAAAATCCTCACTAATATTCCACTAGAAATACGTAGGGTTTTTATGGACCCATAAAATTGTAATCACCAGTGGATATTAGTGTTGTAGAGAAGAAGAAACATCTAGAAAAGGGTGTGTTCATAATAGTTATATTTCTCATTTTTTGGAATCAATCAATTTAATTCCACCCATTTCAAACCCAAATACTATAAGGATGATTAATTAGAATATTAAGATTACATTAATGATGTCAACATATAAGAAATATTATATTTATTTCATATTAATTTTTTTTCCTCCCATTTCTCATCTTAGGGAAATGTCTAGTTAACGTTTGGTTAACCTCCAATGAGGATGTTGCAAATTATTTTCATAACACAAACCCGATGTGTAGTTTTAAATTTATATTATAGTAGAGTAATTTATAAATATATTTATTTTACACCATTGTAATTAATTATACATATTTATAAATAACAATGATAAACATATAGGAATTGAAGAAGAAAGTGTAAATTTAAGGAAATCATGATATAAATAGAATCTATCTTCAACAATGGAACACTAATAACTTTAATATAGTTATTATAATTTATAAATATTGACATAAAATACAATAATTCACGAGTTTATAAACGTTTTAATAAATATTATTTTATTATTTTGATGGATGAAAAGAGAAAAAATAATGCAATATCTAATGTATGGGGATTGTCAATCCCAACTTTATATCTTTATTTTATACATCTTTAACATAATATATGTACGGATAATTCTATAATGATCCTTAAATATCCATTAAATTTTCATTCTCGATCTTTTGGAGGATATATATCATTCCACCATTATTTATTGACCAAAAATAATGATATTCCAATAATATCTCTCTTTAAAAAATACTTCTCTTAATCATTTTGAGATTTTTCATATTTCCTCAAGAATGAAGATTATTATGACTTATATTTATTTACCTTACACATTTTGGAACTGCCTTTTTTCACATGAAATTATGATTTAATGAATCCTTATGAATCAAAATCATTTATTTGGGTTATTTTATTATAATGTACATTATATGTTCTATGTGGCATGAATGAATATGAGAATATTATATAGTGATTAGTTTCCCAAAAATTATATATCCCTACAATTAATTAGGTAATGTTATATATATATAATGATATCCTTTGTAGGACATGTGAACATGTTCATATATTTTTTTGTGTGATAATGCTAATATTTGTGCTCATATGTTATTTGTTAACATTATTCCATCTTCATTCACAAATATTGTTAGTATTTGACCTATATGACATGATTTTTAACATTATATAAATACCACATTCAATTTATTCATAAAATTATTCCCTTATGATTATGTAATTTATTCGACAATTATTATATTATGATGATTATTATTATTACACACTATTTTTTTGATTCATGTCCCTTATTCCTCCTCTAACGGTGCTTTTAGGGCACTCTATTCATTGATTTATATCCTAAATTGATTATATGGATTAAGGAAAATGAATGATTTTAGAATTAAGTGATGAATTATTGTAAATATTTTTTTTTGTTTTTTTATGCTCATGTGATATAGGATCTTAACTTTCCTCAATATCATTAACTATATATCCAAGATTTGTTACACTATTATGTTTCTTCTCATAAAAATGATGTTATAGTCATGTAATAAAATTATTAATTGCTATAGATGGTATTGAATTTCATTTTATTTAATTTGTTAATTATGGTTAGATAACATTAGTGAAAAACTTATTTTTAATTCTATTTATATGTAAACAAACTAAATATTTTATTTTTGAACATGTCTAAATGTTTGGGTAACATAATATATGAATTTAGAGATATTTTTCATAAATAAAAAATAGATATAAATGTTTTTTTTAAATATGTATTCTTAAATATTATCTATTTTATAATCTAGTATGAAATAAGAGAAACAATTCCAACTACTCATGTGAGGTATAATTAAGTTATTTTCTTAGTGACATCCACAATTTTAGGGAATGTAGAGTAAAAAACCAATAGGCAGATACATACCATGTTTTCTCAAATTCGACTAATATCTTTTAACATTAAAATATTTTCTTTCACATGATATGGAGAAACTAGACATTATATATTTTGTACAGAAATTACTATTGACATAGAGGGGATATTTTTTTCAACATGTCACAGAACTGGGTTTAACCAAATTGGGAAGATCATTTTTATTCTATAATATCCTGAGAAGGATGAAATAAGTATGGAAACCTATCACTTGGATGGAGAGGTCAACAAATTTTTGGTATTGATAAAGAAAACCAAATTAAATGATGAAATGGATGTGATGGAATGTCAAAATATTAAGATCATTTTTCATAAAAACTATTTCCCTAAAACTATACAAAAAAATATTAAGATAGAGTTCCTATAAGTGATGAAAAAGAATTGTTATTATATGGAGGATTATATGGAAGACAACAAAAAGATTTCAATAAACACCTAATGTTTTATTACAAAAAATGTTAACAAAATAGATTGACTTTTTAATCCTGGTACTTCTAAATTCTCTATATATCCAATACATTTAGAGTGATGAAGAAGAAGATTAATGTATTATCAATGCAGATATGGAAATAAGAGAATGGTCCTATAGTAATAGAGATATGAAGATAATAATGAATTTAAAATATTTATAGTGAAATATTCGAAGTTTAAAAAGGATCCAAACACCAAAATGATAATAATATTAGAAGAGTCATGGGAATTTTATCAAACAAAGAGTAATTAAATCATGTGTGGGAGATAAGGACATCAAAACAATGAACACTAAATAGAATGAACTAGCAGTCCAACATGATGGAGGATAGTAAAATCATATCAATCCACCACTGAAGATTTGATGCATCAATTATGTGGTTAAAGGGAACTATTCAAGATAGTGCACTAAAACACAAGTCCTCATTAGTAATGAACATTAGAATCCACCAATGTATGTAGTGAAAGGGAAAACATATTCAATCAATACTGCTGAATTTATTTGTAGAAATGAATTCATACATGACACAAATCTTAAACACTCATGAATGGAAAATGATTTATTTTATTTTAGTTCAACACATTCCATTATATCCATTTATTTTTTTATTTCTATTGAATTGAGCCTCTGATTCCATGATGTAGAGATATTAACAAAATCACCTTGGGGTTATGATCATTGCACCATATGTGTTAGAATCTTCTCTTATTACCATATGTGTGATGATTATTCTGAAAAATATCATAATCATTCCCCATGTACAATTTTATGCCACACTAGAAAAGGATAAATGATCAATATATAGAGCACCGATCAATTTTATAGAAATGGTAATTTATTTCTATATTATAAACCATCACACACTCATCTATAAATTTAATGATGATTTTTGATGATATTCAGAAAATCCATCAATGGTAAGGGTGTAGATATCCAAATAATAAGAACAACATTCCAAATTGGTGTTGATGATAGAAATAATCAAAACTGTGGAAATTACAATTTTTAGAGAATACACTGCTGCATTTTAAAAAGTGTGACCAAAACTAGCCCAAGTCCAAGAAGTATATTAATAAAATATGTATTATAGATAGATCCACTCATATAAAATAATTCCATTATAGGATGGCCCAGATAAAACTAGATGGTTTAAAGAACAAACTTTAAGAACACATATACAAATGATTAAATTTCCATCGCGCATCACCATGTGGGGAATATTCCTTTTGTAATGAAAAAGTATGGATTGTGTAGCAATTTTAATGATAAGAACAAGATAAATATAACAAAAAGTATCCCATGAAAATGGTAGATTACTTGTTCAATCAACTCTCTAGATCTCAATACATCTCAAAGGAAGATATTATTTATTGATAACATCAGTTGATGGTTTTGAAGGTAGATATTCTACGAAATATATTCTATAATAGTTATGACCACTATGAGTTCTATGTGACATGCTTTGGACATTGTAATTCCACTAAGATTATTATGTATTATCTAAAGAGAGTTCCTATATATAATACGAAAAAAACTATATCCGTGTTTATTTATGATATTCATATTTACTCTTAATTTATGTATCAACATGAATAACAACTTTGGATTTTTCTATTTTCATACAGAATGATAGAATTTATATTGTGCTCAAAAGTGTGGATTTTATTTGTAGAATGTCTCATTATTAGGTAAATGATAACATGAGGCGGAGTAACTCTTCACCATTAAAAAAAATTGATTGAAAAATGTCTTAGAAGCTCAAGTGTCTTGAAAATCTATCATTTTCATATCATAACATGTTACTAATATTGTTTTTTAGAAACATTTCTTTGTTTTCTATAAAAATAACGATGTTAACATAGAAAAAAAGGTGAATAATTTCTAGACAAATTAATGTGATGAATCCACTATGGGACTCTATAATAGGATAATCAATATTCATGTACTGACACTACCATCATGAGGTTATTATTTTGAAATATATATTGATTCTTCTTTTAAAATAATTGGGGTTTTTACTCACACAGAATGAAAGAAGTAATATAAAACTCCCTATGAAGACATAATATCAATTAGTAGCACTACCCAATGTATGATGTTGATTTGATACCAATGATATTATACATGATGATTTGAAAACACTGCCTCCATGATGAGTAGTGTGATATACATATTAGTAACAAGATTATATAGTATATAATCACATAGAATGAGTTAAACATGTTTTAATGAATATATTTAAAATATAATTGGGGAATTTGATTTATATATTGACTAACATAAGAGAAATGATAAAAATGTATCCCCTGATCATAGTAGTAAATAACATACTACTCTATCAATGATTCATATTGAGAGAGATGCTATCATTATTGATATGAAAATAATGGATGTGGAAATTTTAATGGTATGGAATATGTTATACGATTCCAAAATGATGATCCAACCATATATCAATGATATGTCTACCAGGGCACAATGGGATTATCTAGATCATTAATAAAAGGGGAAAGTAGCAAAGGATGAGAATATTCATTAATCCATATCAGTAATGATGTTGTGATTTAGATTAGATATGGGAATTGGGTTTCTTCTATATTGGTGACAAATAATGTTTTATTTGATAAGACACATAGCACATCATTCTCTATCCATCCTGGAAGTACCAAAGATTTATCTTGATATTCAACAACACTTATGGTTGGTAAAATGAATAAACATATTAATGATTATATCTCATGATTATTGGTCTAGAAGCATGTTAATGAAGAGAGAAATAAGTCTAAGAGGATGATGATACCATTTCTTATACCCACACATAAATGGGATAACATTACAATGGAATTTTTTCATGGTCCCCTGAACACATCCAATGGAAAAAATATGTTATTGGTTATGGTGGATCTACTAACCAAGAATTCCAAATACATTACTATTCGAGATGATTTATCTCTTCAGATTTTTTTAATATATATGTAGTGGTAGTTCTGAGGTTGAATGGTGTACGAAACTCAATAATCTCAGATCATGACCTATGGTTCACATATAAATTCTAGAATACTCATTTACAAGCTTTTAATAGTGAATAAAATTTCAGTAGGACCTATCACCCCAAAAAGTAAATCCAATCCAAAAGGGTTATTCAGATGCTCAGTGAGATGTTGTGAGCATGATAAAATGAATTCAATAGAGTATGAGATAATCATCTCCCACTATATGAATTCTCATAAAATAATAATTTCCAATAAATTATTCAAATGGATCCTTAGAAATCACTGTATGGGATGAAATTTCAAACTCTTACATATAGTGATGCTGTTTTTGAAATGAAGCTACTTGGACCTAATCGAGTCCAATAGATGACATATAAGGTTAAATATATCCAAGTACATATAAAATCCTCTCCGATTCGTTGAAAGAGATAAGCTAAAAACCATCAAAGGGGCATGTTGATTGACGAAATAGTCTAATTTTTCCTTCAAATATCACCATGGAAGAGAGTAATGACAATTTTTATAAAGCTTAATTCTAAACCTATAAATGTTTTAAAACATTAAAATCCTTGATTGCATTTGTGTGGTGGAAAATTTGGTTTCACACCCATTTAAAAATTCTCATGTCTAGATTTTTTTCCTATATCTCTCATGAGGATTTATATTCCTAAAACATCACATGTACTTTATCAAGAGGTGGAAAAACTAGATAATATCAACTATGTTATAGATTACCTAGAAAATATCTTAGAACATGGATACAAATTTCAATGAAATAAGATAACTCAAATTGTAAATATGATGTGGAGGAACCAAAAGTAAGATGATATTACATGTGAACTGGATGAAACAGTTATATAAACTTTCCATCACCTATTATCAACTTAGAATATGATTTGGATATTCCATTATTAAATTTCTAATGGGGATAGAATGTAGTGACCCATACATTTGAAATGAAAATTTAATCCAAAAAATGTTATGTTATATTATAATTTATTCATTTTATACACATAGAGCACACAATGATACAATAAAACATTAATTAATTGAAATAATTACATTAGTAAGTGAATAATCCCACTAAAATTACAAATATTAAAAGGGGAAGAAAATAGAATATTTCAAAATAAAAAAAAAGAAAAATTCAGTTCACCCCAATCTTCTAGATTCATCCCTCCCATTAACAACACGATGGAAATTAATTTTTTTTATTAAACCATTTAAAATATAACAAATAGAAATTTATAATCATTAAATAAATTAAGTTAAATAATGAATTAAGTAAATAAGAAGTATTTATTGGAGGTAATGTGAATTTTATTATATTAATATTACTGTTGGAAAAATAACCAGACTATTGAGAATTCTAACCCCACAATTGAAAATAGTAACCTGTCCATTGGAATAATAATTTGATATCAAAATAATAAAATATAATGTTAATAATATTTATCTTTATTTATTTTTTTAAATATTAAATATATAACAAAATTAAATAAATATCATGATTAAAATATCTAAAATAAAATTAATTTACATTTTTGATAAAAATTATTTCGGATAATTAAATAAAAAACCATACTTTTTTATATTCAAAACTAAAATTTAATATGTTTGAAAATCATATTAATAAAATATATTTCTTTTTTTAATTCATTATGTCCAAATTTTCAATGTGTTTATTTTTTTAATGTTTACTAATATAGAAAATGTTTTGTATGAATTTTAAAAAGACTATTTTTTCATAATTGATATATCTTAATTTTCATCACTCATGATGTTATAATTTCATAATAAGTTATAGAATATAGAATAAAAATAATTTCAAAAATTATTTATTAAGATATAAATAATATAATATAAAAAGAAAAATATAATATTCCAATTCATTAATACAAAATTGATCCCTTAAAATAATATTTTTCTTTTGTTCCACATTCATTTTTAATAAACGATATGAATTAGAATTTTTTACAAGTTTAAAATCCAAAATCCATTATACTATATTTTTATTGTTTATATAATAAAAAAATCACATTTATATGTTTTATAGTTGATATAAAATTTTATTTAACATTTCATTTAAAAATTACCCATCTTCGGGTACAAATAACAACTCTTCCCCCACATGGAAATCTAATAAACCCTCAAATTAGAAGGTTATTTACCTATAAAAATCCTTATATTAATCAATTTTCATACCTTGGGATATTCTTGAACCATCCTTCTCAAATGAAAAACTGAGTTCAGTGTCATAGTGAAGAAGTAACACCGAGAAGACGGAACATTCTTATCAATTCTTCCCCTAATTATGATCTCATATTTTTTTTCAACCACAATTTTGAACATAAATATTATAAGGATAATGTAATATTAAATTATAATTAAAGTAATTATTATAAGATAAAATTATATTATATTTATTACATATTAAATTATCAAACTGCACATCCTCGTTCTTTTGACAATGTTTTGTTAATGGTCAATTAACCGCAAATAAGGACAGTGGTAATTTTTTTTATTACCATCCCTATTGATGTTTAAAATAAACTAATCATGGTATATAATTGTGTAAATATATTTATTATATTAATTTATAATTTATTATAATATTTTATAATTGACTATGAACAAAATAGAAAAATTGAAGCAAAAATGGAAATATTTTTGTGAAACGTGATATCATAATTCATCAACAACAACAATTGAAAATTAATAAATACATTAAAATTATTTTAATGGTTGAATTGGTATATAATTTAATACAAACTATTTAATTTTAGATGTTTTAAAATTTTTATTATTATTTAAGATGAAGAAATGCAATGAACTAAGTTGAGATTTAATGTAAGGGGATTCTCGAACCAAGTTACTTTTATTTGGGTCAATTCTCATTCACATAATTTTCAGTAATGTTATTCAGCTAATATTACATAAATATAATGTAACTATTATTCCCAAATAGTTTTAGGGATATAAATAATTCCAAAAAAATTTAGAAGAAAAATATGTTGGCCTTCAAAAAATACTTTTCCCTCCAAAAAATATATATAACACCTTATGAGTTCTTCTTATTTACTACAGAATGATGATTTTTTGCAAATTTTTTTAAATTGTTAATTTGGGAACCACATTTTTATTCAGAAAGTTATGAAATATGAATTCCTTATGAAACCCATTCTTTTACAGGGGTTATTTAATTACTACAATTATTATATGTTATATGTGGCCTGCAATGTAATATGAATATTATGATGTGATGAGTTTGATTGGAATTATATATCCAAAAAATATATTTGGTAATTTGACATATAATAGGATATTATTTTTGTTATGTGTTAATATGATTATATCATTATTCAAAATGGGGAAGTTGAGACAAATGGACATATTTTTTCCATGAACATGAGGCTAGATTTGTTCATAATTATGAGTCTTATTTGACCAATATGAAAATAATTTTCACTATTAAACATATTCCATGTTCAATTTATTGAAAAAATATTTACATATTTATTATGATGATAATGATATGCCTATAATATGATTATTATTTTAATTTACACCCTTGTTATACTGATTCATGTCTTTTACTCCACCACATATTATGATTTTAGCTAACGACATCTATTAATGTATATATATATATAAGAGATTACACAAATTAGGAGAAAATTGATTTTAGATGGAAAATATAATTTATTTAAATTAATATTTATGTATTAATATTTACAGGTGTCGTGTGAGCCTAATTTTTCAAATATACGATAACTTTGGATCAATGATTAGTTAGATTATTATGTATATTGTCTTAAAAATGAATTAATAGTCATGTTATAAAATGTTAGGGTACAATTAAATTTATTATTTTGGACATTCAAGTCAAATTAGATGAATTATGTCAATATTAATAGTAATGATATTCTATCAAGATAATATTTTATTACATTATTTAGAAATCAAAAAAATATTCAAATAGGAATATGTGGGTTTAATATGGTTTTAAATGATAGTAATTTTCTATTTTCGGATACGTGTAACCATATATGTAAAAATTAAAACATTTAATTTAATTTTTTTAATTTAATTAAAACTATAAATGGATAACTAAAGGTTATTCAAAACGATAAGTTTTAAAATGACACCAAAACAAGTATTAATTAAATAATTTTAGGGTACTATAATATTTTATTACATTCTCTTTGAATCAATGGCCATTTAGAGGAATTTATATTTTTAATGTATTTAATATAAAATAATCTTCACAAATATTAATACATTTCCCCTCATATCACCTATAAGAGGGATCATCCTTCCTAACTTATTCCCAATACCGTAATCATTAAGGCTAAACTAACATCTACAAATTTCCCTTCCGAACAGTAATGTGAATATTATTGATGATTTTTCATTCCCAAAAGACTAACTATTGTTCCTGTTAAATTATATATAACGGTGTAAATTAATAGAATAGGTAATCACCGTGACAGATGACTTTCTTTTCTATCATATTTACCTCTTATAAATCTCTTTTATGTATAATATAATAATAAATTCAATATCCTTAATATGGTATTCATTTTCATTGATTATAAGAACACATTATACATTCTCTTTCCCATAAAATGAGAAGAGAATGTGTCAGTCATGAATACATATGGATAACTATCTTTGTATATCGATCCAATTAATTTATAATCACCATATTTTATTGATGTGAATTATTATGGGTATGATATTCATAAATTATATAAATTATCCAATTATAAATCTGAACTGTTTATATCACAACAATATACTTTCCATATAATGCTTAAGGAAATGATACTCTCCTTTGTCCATAAGGGTGAACAACCTATTCCATGTAATGATGTTAATCATTTTATTTTTATATTTTATATGCATGGTTATTATGATAAATTTTATTATCATATATGATTTATAGAATATAATAATTATCATTGAATATCAAATTATTATTTATATTTCATTTCTTCAACCTCGATAAATTAATACAATGTTGATGTATACTTACATTCTATATTATCCATCTGTGTTTCCATTTAATTATATATATTTAACATTTATGGTTGACTATAAATAATTATATAATTAATATAAAATATTTTTTCATAAATATTAATATTTTAGAGGATATGGAACCAATATATATGTATAAGGATTGGAAAAACTGAACAAAATTAATCATGGTAAACAAAATAGTTGACACCCTGATATAACTATTCTAATAAGGAATTATTGATAAATGTGGGTGTTTATTTTTTACATAGGGATCATATATGAATTTATAAGAATATACATGGATGGTATATTGATGTATAATAAATTTCAATTTATTTTTCATTATGTTAGAGTGTTGTCGATGAAATGAGAACTCAATGTAAGGGATTATTTCCCAATATCACCGAAATTCTAGATTTTTTATGTTTAATAATCCAATATGGAATATTTATCATATATATCAATGTTTTCTAAAAATATTCCTTCCATTATTAGATTATATTTATATTAATGTTTAATTTTTTTACAATAAAAAAATGATTTGAATTGAATCATTTTGTTGTTTCCAAATTGAGGTACCATGTTAATTTTTTGATAAAAATAGAGAATAAAGGATTTGTCAACTTCTATGTAATGAATGTAATTTCCTGGATCTATGAAAATATTTTTCATTGATGCATACTTTACATGATTACATAGTTCTTTTCAAATAATTCATTTTCTATTATAATTGTAAAACTATTTTTTTAAATGAAATGATTTTGAAATTGAAATGTTATTTCCACAATAATTAATCTTTGTGATCGGTCAAATTAATTTTCCTTCTATGATTACATTCCTATATGTTAATTATGAATATTTGGGGATATGAAAGATACATACCATCTTTATTCATTCTCATAGTTTTTTATTTTTATGATGAAATGATTAAATTATTATAAACCTGATCACTTTTCCAGGGGTTATGTAATGATGAGAACCTTATGAAACATATTTCTTTTTATGGGTTTTAATAGGATTAATTATTTATGATATTTATTTATACATTTGAATTATTTTCATTATATTATGGGTGGGACCTATTCCACCCTCCAATTCTTTAGGTAATTATTTATATCTCATGAGATAAACATTAATGGAATAAGATGTGAATTCAATTCCATAATGTACTGGGAACACTATGATAGTATATGAAATAATCATTGAATACTATCTTGGATTGGGGAATCAATCTTCAACATTATTATTTCCATTAAAATGACCCATAACTACTAATTATATAACTATTTTTTTCTTTTTTAATATTTCATAATTCCTTGTAATTTGATTATATATTTCTATCAGGGCTTTTTTTATTATATTATGTTGTATTTCATGTCTTATAAATTACCTTGTTTAATTCAATGAAATAATATTATGATCTTTGATAAGAATTGTGTGATTATAAAACATTATGATCTCATTATTATTCACATATGATCATGATATGCTTATGAAATCAATATTATCAACCTTTTCTACACATAAAAATCATATGTTCTCACACTTTTCTAAGGATTAATTTCCCTAGGTTATAAGGAATGATATTAAGAATGATCTTTGTAAGAAGTGTTCAAGTTATAGGGAAATATGTTGAATAAGATCTTCAGATTTTATGATCTTGTTGGTTATGTTTCCATGATTTAAAAGAAACTAATCCGATAAAATTAGTAAAGACCCTGAAATCATGTGGAATTTTTTTTAAAATACACGGGAATTTTACGAGTCCGCAGTATCTGTCTGCGCTTGATTCTGAGGCCCGGTGTTCCCGAAAACAATTTCCGAAGTTTTTATCAAGTATGTTCGGTAAACATATGTGCGGGATTTTATATATTTTGAACTGGTTCTCAGAATTTAAATCTGGGGACACCTTTGAACTCACAGCGCTGGTATTCGAATAAGAAGACCTTAACTACAGTTTCGTTTTATCGAGATTGGAAGTTAAATTTTGGGGAATCTAAATAAATTAAATAAAAATATGTGTATCATATTTTTATTTGAGGGATTGTTTAATCCTCCATGGGGAAGATGGTGGTGGGGCCACCCGCGCATAACCTCCCATGGGAGGATATTATGTAGTGGGGACCACACAAGTTTCATACCCCCCATTAACTCTCCATTATTAATTTGACACCCCTCGTCATTAATTAAAACTCTCTACCTACCTTGTTTTGAATTATGAATCCATTCATCCGCATGAAATTAATTGAGTTGTCATATTTAATTAATGACAACTCCTGTGTCGTTGAGCCATAATAATAACAGAGAACTTTCTCTATTATTTTTTCTTAGTTTTCTTTGGTGGAATCTTGGGCGAATCTATGGAGAATTATCCTCTCCAACGAAGATCCATCACCACAAAGAATGCCTTTTCCTTCCAACGAAGAACATGAAGAACACCGGTGACATACATTGTTCTTTGAATTCTTCCTTGGACTTCTCCTTCCTTCTCCTACTGCAACAAATTATGGAAGATTCCGCCTGTGAAGAACGTTGGAAACAACAACTTCATATCCTCCCGACATCAACAGAATGATTCCACCTTCCCTCAACTCCGATGAGCAAACACTGATTACAAGGTAAGGTGATTTGATTATTTTAATGTATGAATATACCCAGGTTCCTCGTCGTTTATTTTGGTTTCGATGATGGCCTATTGATATCACACAATGCGGCGGACAAGGGCCGAACAAACACGGCCCATCATCCCTACGGTTTGTTCATGATTGACTGACGACGATGGCAGAGCTGGAAGGGTGTGGTGTCGACGCACATTGCTGGAGAAGAACCACGGGCATGAGGGGCGTGGAGGACGGAGGAAGCAGGGTGCCATCGCATCGTGCCAGAGGAAGGGGGTCGCGGCCATGCACAACGCAACAAATGAAGACTGCATGACATCGTCGCACCGCGCCAAGGAAGACCCATGGGTAGGCCGCCCCTCGTCCGGGCTGCCACATGGCCCGAACTCCACACGGCCCTGCCGCCCCACAGCCAGGCTGCCCCTCGGTCGGACTGCCAAAGCCGGGACACACCTCGGATGGGCCTCCACGGTCGGGCCGCCCCACGGTCGGGCCGCCCTATGGTCAGGCCGCCACAGCCAAGCCGCCCCTCGGTCGGGCTGTCGGGACCTGGCCGCCCTCGTCTGGGCCGCCCCTCAACCGGGTCTCTATGGGTCGGGCTTCCCTCAGGCTGGGTTGCGCCTTGAGGATGGGCAGCGCCTTCGGGCCTGGCTGCACTTTTGGTCGTGCCAACAACTCAGGTCAGGCCAAACCCACGGACTGTGTCAGACCCCGGTTTTAATTGGGTCAGGATGCACCCGTGGACCGGGTCAGACCCCAGTTTGGTATGGGTCAGGTCGGGTCGGTCCAACTAGGTCGGACCAGACGCGGACCTGCTATGGCCATTTACACCTTCTAGCCCTTATTTTGGGATACGTGTATCCGATTGATGAACCACCTTTGACGATATAATTCTTGGGTCAAGAATGTTCTTTTGGCATACTCCACTTGTGGTTTGGATGCAATTGTGGTACGGTCGGGTTGGTTTGAGCCTAAAAACCAACCGGGCCCTGGAACATATATGAAAATAACTCCCAGACCGGGCGTCCGATTGACGTACCTTCTATCACGTTGGGTTCCTTATGATGAGAAAAAACTACTAGAGAAATCAACTCAGAACTTCTTTATATTTGATGTATCAAAACTTGTTTCGAGTATCAGACCCTCTTGGAATCGAGCGTGCTGTGTGCGGGAACCCTTGGGCTGGCTTCGATGATACTGTACCATGATCCTATGTGGGTTCGACAGTGATGATTTCTATACTGGAATCCTCTGTGGTTTCGACAGCACTTACTTCTATACCGGAATCCTCCGTGGGTTCGACATTGATGACTACTGTACCAGGATCCTCCGTGGGTTCGACAGTTCTTAATTCTATCCCATGATCCTGTGTGGGTCCGACAGAATAGCTTATCATAGATCATGTGTGGGTCCGACAACTTCGCTGGTCCTGAATCCTATGTGTGTCTGACAACGTAGATGAATTAGTGACTACAGATGATAATCTCTATCTTTCTACAAAAGAAGTATACCTGTGTTAGCTATGTCTTGACTTTCAGTCGATATCATCGAGATGATTGAATTTACTTCCTTTGTGGAATGGGTTGTGCTTGGTCTCAAGAGTTTCAGACGGACTATGATTGATAACATAGTTATATATATGGATATATACCTAAGTAGGGAAGGTTGATACTTTGTGATAGTATCTTTCTTCTGTGGTTTATCCATTGTGGATTCTGGGAGACCTTCGGGGGTGTCGGAGTCCCCTACGGAGTATTGTTATACTCACCCATGCACGGGCTTCACCCCACACCTTATTGTGTTCTGTGCAGACGACGTGCAATAATGATTGAGGCTGAGGGTTACAGATGGGTGGCTGCTCAGAGCTAGACTAAATGAGATGCACTTCAGGGACGAGTTGTTTGAATTCTGTACTAACCCCTCAGGTAGGAATCCCCCTTGGATGATCCAAGAGCTGTTTTTCCTTTTTACTGGTACTTGTTGTTCAGTTGGATTTGTATACTGGCCCACTTACTTTCAACACACATTTCTATTCCATATGAGTACTAGTTTCTTCTACAAATTGCGTTCAAACAGTGTGTGTTACAGTTTTAATAACAATTCCTTCCATTTTATCGGGATTATGCCTTTGGCGCTAGTCTCCAGCCCCAAGCCTATGGAAGGCGGGTATGGGGTAGTCATAGCACGAGCCTCGAGGACGGGTCATGACAAATTGGTATCAAAGGAGTCTCTTCTACCGCAAAACTTGGACTCTAAATCTTTTAACAAAAATATTGTTAATTGTTTTGGGTGTGGTTATTAGTTTAGGAAACTGGTGTTGGTATGGCGGCCGATGTATCCATACACTAGAACTCTGACTTTTGATTTCCGACTTAGTACACAAAAACACTGATTGCGTGTGTGTTCCCATTGAAAATGTTTTCCTCAAGATTACTTTGTTTCAGCTCAACATGTTTACTATTTTAACCATGGAGCACATGTTTCTTTTCATGATGGCCACATGAACGTAGCCAGCTAGGGTTCCGAGTTTCATAAGAGATGGTATCCTTCTGAGCGACGAGGCCTTGGTGCAGGGCTGCATCACAGCGGAGGTACCAGCGGTACCACTACCCGTTGGGCCACTGATACCACCAAATCCAGTAGAAGAGAGTGCATGCCATCAGATTGCGTAGCATGAGTTCTAGCACAAGAGGCCACTAAGGTTCCCGGGAGAGACGGACCCACAGGTAGTTGAGGATTGGCTGAAGGCTATCGTGAGAGTTTTCATATTGGTAGGGACACCAGCCGACCTCATGTTGATCCTTACTATGAGTCTCCTGCATGCAGCAGTAGATAGATGGTGGAGCCTGAAGCTCCAAGTGCATGACGAGGCATCATTACTCTGGACAGACTTCGAGAGTCACTTCCGCTTAGATTTTGTTGCAGCCACCCTTCGTGTAGTGTGGATTCAGGATTTACTTCATCTACAACAGGGTATAATGACAACATCTCAGTACTCAGTGACGTTCACTGACCTCTAGAACTACTCCAGGGATATGGTATAGGACCCATTCTTTAGGATATGGACCTTTGAGCAGGGACTCAGGCATGAGATCAGGGCTTCAATGATCCCTTTCAGCATCCCGATGCAGGCGGGGGTGCTGGAGCGAGCCCTTCTAGTGGAGAGTTTTCTTGCTGAGCAGTCACCAGCAGCGAGACCCTCCATAGGGAGACACGTAGTGGAGTCTTCTGCAGTCGGTAGTGGACAAATTTCACAGGAGTCCAAGTGGACTAGGACATCCAGTGGGAGATCCTAGGATAGAGGATCGGTTTTTTGGGGCACACGATACAAAGCCAGTTATATGAGGACCAGCCAGTGCTATGCATGCGGCGGGCAGGGTCACATGGCTCGGGACTGCCCGACCCTCCATGGAGATGAGAAAAAGACTATAGAGGGACCACCCAGGTAGTGGCATAGTTTCGACCGAGGTGGTCCGCATGGAGCCAGAGGACATAGAAGAAGAGTTTTCCGAGCAGTGGGTGGTGGACGACATTTTGAGGCTCTACCACCACCACCACCAGGAGGTCCACCCCGACCACAGGGAGATGGAAGATAAAGGCAGGATCAACTCCAGTCAGTCAAGGCCTATTACCATGGTGCACTTGAGATGATTTGAGATTATATCTATCTCTAATCCACCCTTGATACAGTACTTATAGACACAAGTTCGAGTCATTCTTATATTACTGCTTCCCTCGATCGGAGCTCGGAGATTCCGACAGAGATGTTCGCTCGTTCAATAAGACTAGATATTCCTATGGGAGTATACACTAAAATTAATCATTAGTGATGGAAGATTGAGCTTACTCTAGGAGGCGATATATTCGGCTGGGATCTCCTCATATTGGCATCACGGCCTTGTGACTTTATTTTTGGTATGGACTGGTTATCCACAGTTCATGCTCGGATTGACTATATTAGGCACAAAGTGTGGTGTATCTGCACGGATGGGACCAAGTTAACATTCATCCGTGAGAAGAGAGCCTTTAAATCATTGAATGGACTTACACAGAGGAGGGTCCCGCCGATCACACATTATCTGGATAGTCTTACCCTTGAAGAGGTTGATGTGTGGGGTCCGAGTTTTCCTGTTGTGGTGGATCAGTATGCGGTTGTTTTCCCTGATAAAATTCTAGGAATACCTCCTCGTAGAGAGGTAGACTTCAACATTGACCTATACCCCAGGATGACACTGATATCTACTCCAGCATATCAGATGGCTCCCGCTATGCTTCGTGAGCTGTGGGTACAACTGGAGGACTTATAGGGGAAATGATTTTTCCGACCCAGTGATTCACCCTGGGCATCTCCGATTTTTTTCGACAAGAAGGCGGATGAGATCTTGAAACTGTGTGTCAACTATCATCGGCTGAATCAGATGACTGTGGAGAAGAAGTACCCACTCCCGAGGATTGATGACCTCTTTGATCAGATCAAGGGAGCACGATGGTTCTCGAAGATAAGCCTTAGGTCAGGCTATCAGCAGCTCAGATTTCGAGGCAAGGATGTGCAGAAGAAGACCTTCAGGTGTCGGTATGGCCACTATGAGTTATTGGTTATTCCCTTTGGTGTAACCAATTCTCCAGAAGTGTTCATGAGTCTCGTGAAGTTGATATTCCAGCATTACCTCGATCACTTTTTCGTATTCTTCATAGACGACATACTGATCTACTCGACTACTGAGTGGGAGCATGCTTACCACTTATGTGTAGTACGAGACACACTTCAAGAGCACCAAATATATGGTAAGATCTCGAAGTTCCAGTTCAGGATCCAAGAGGTACACATTCTGGGACACGTCATCTCGGAGGCTGGAGTTGCAGTGGATCCATCAAAGATCAAGGAAGTAATTTATTGGGAGTGACCTAGGAGTGTGATAGAGTTTTGGAGTTTTCTAGGACTGGCTGGGTAATATCGAAGATTTTTGCGAGATTTCTCCATAGTTTCAGCACTGCTTTCAGCATTGACGAAGCAGGGGAAACCCTTCGTGTGGTCAGAGAGATGCAAGAAGAGCCTTCAAGAGCTAAGGCAGTGGTAGACTAGTGTACCCATCTTTGGGCTTCCAGAGGAAGGCGTAGGGTATGTAGTATACTGTGATGCATCAGGGACCAGACATGGGTGTTTCCTGATGTCGGAGTGAGAAGTTATCGCGTATGGATCTTGGATATTGAGACAGTAGGAGAAGAACTTCGCTACCCATGACCTGGAGTTAGTAGCAGTGATCTTTGCCTTGAAGAAGTGGAAACACTATCTGATAGGCCAGCATTTCATAGTATACTATGAACACCATAATCTCATGTACATCTTCTCATAGAAGGACCTGAACCTGAGACAACGATGATGGATTGAGTTCCTCAAGGACTACAACTTCGAGATAATCTATACTCTTGGGAAGGGAAATTTGTAGCATATGCTCTCAACAAGAGATAAAGAATTCATCTTTTAGGAGAAGCGACAGAGAAGCTGGCTGTGTTGAATATATCCTTTGTGGATAGAGATGGAGCATTCTTTATGCAATATATCACAGTAAATACTCCACTTCTTCAACGCGTCCGAGAGGCACAGTGTGGGGACATTGACTGTGAGCTGGGACATGCTCAGATATACACAGGGCAGGAACTTGATGGATTTTCTAAAGGTGGGGAGCACACCATTCTCTTCATCGGATGTACAATGGTACCAATAGCACTTCAAGAGGAAGTGTTGAGGGAGTTCAACACATCTCATTTAGAGGTACATCCATGAGTGGCGAAGATGAATCTGGACCTCCGACGACAGCACTAGTGGTCAGGTATGATGAAGGCAGTAGCAATGTTTTTCTCACAATGCCTCACTTGTCAGCAAGTGAAGGAGGAGCACCAGGTTCCAGCAGGCTTGGTTCATCCCTTAGAGGCCCCATAGTGGAAGTGGGACAAGATATCCATGGATTGTGTGATTGGAATTCCGTGTACATCAAGAGGAAACAACTCTATTTGGGTGATCGTAGATCGACTCACCATGTTGTCCCACTTCCTACCGATAAGAGAGAAAGGCTCAGTAGAGATCTTGATAAGCCTCTACGTACATGAGATCATATGACTTCATGGTGTTCCATATACGATCACCTCCGATCGAGATGCTTGTTTCACTTTCCGGCTATGGAAGGGTTTTCATGAGGATTTTAGGATGCACCTTTGCTTGAGCACTACCTTCTATCCTTAGACGGATGGTCAGACTGAGAGGACCATTCCAACTCTTGAGGAAATTCTCCATGCATGCATCCTCGACTTCAGTCGCAGGTGGGAGTATCACTTATCCATGGTGGAGTTTGCGTATAGCAATATCTACCACTCCACCATTAGGATGACACCATACGAGGCACTGTATGGCTGACCATACAGATCGACTCTGTTCCGGACTGACCAGTGGAGTCAGCACTTAGAGGACCATAGATGGTTGAGACTACGATTGAGAAGGTTCCAATCATCCTAGAGTGGATGAAGACATCACAAAGTAGGTAGAAGTACTATACTGATAGGGGAAAGAGACCACTGGAGTTCAAGGATGGTGACCACGTCTTTCAACGGGTCTCACCTCGACAAGGTATACGGAGATTTGGCCAAGGAGGCAAGTTTTATCTGTGATTCATCATACATTTTTAGGCCCTCAGTAGGGTAGGCGAAGTGGCTTACCGCTTGGATCATCCTCCTTAGTTGCAGCAGGTGCATGATGTCTTCCACATATCTTAGTTGAGGAGATACGTGTACTACCCATCCCACATTATCAACCACCAAAATCTAGACATCGATGACAGGGAGAAACTCCCAGTGGTTCCAGTGGAGATTGAGGATCGATAGGTGCAGGTCCTGTGTGGACGGTCGATTCCTCTGGTGCACGTTCGCCGGTAGCACGAGAACCTCCAGGAGAGCACAAGGGAGCGGGTGGCTCAGATGCATGCTCAGTACCCCCATTAGTTTCCTTAGTGTGTGATGTAGATTATGGGGATGTAAAGCCCTGAGGTGTGGAGACTGTAAACACCCGAAAATCCCATTGAATTTTTTTAAATACCTGGGAATTTTACGAGTTCATATTTTCTGACTGCGCTTGATTCTGATGCCCAGTGTTCCTGGAATAAATTTCTGAAGTTTTTTTTGGTATGTTTAGTAAATGTATGGGCGGGATTTTATATCTTTTGAACTGGTGGTCGGAATTAAAATCCGAGGACACCGATGAACTCACAACGCTGGTAGTCGCTTAAGGATACCTTTACCGCAGTTTCGTTTTATCGATATTAGAAGTTAATTTTTGGGGTTTCTAAATAAATTAAATAAAAATATGTGTAGCGTATTTTTATTTGAGTGGTGGTTTAATCCTCCATGGGGAGGTTGGAGGTTGGGCCACCCGCACATAATCTCCCATGGGGGGATATTATGTAGTGGGGGCCACATGAGCTTCATACCCCCCATTAACCCCCCATTAACTCTCCATTATTAATTTTACTCCCCTTTTCATTAATTGAAACTCTCCACCTCGCAGGTTTTAAATTCTGAATCCATTCCTCCGCATTAAATTATTTCAATTGTGACATTTAATTAATGATAAATCTTGTGTCTTTGTTCCATAAAAATAATAGAGAACTTACTCTGTTATTTTGGCTTAGTTTTATTTGGTGGAAATTTGGGATATTCCTTCAAGAATTATCCTCTCCGACAAAGAACCATCACCCCTGAAGAACGCCTCTTCTTTCCAACGAAGAACGCGTAGAATTTTAGAGACATCATTCGCTCATCAACTTCTTTCTTGGATGTCTTCTTCCTTATCATACCAGAAAAAAGGAGGGAAGACGCTGCCCACTAATAATGTTTCCAACGACAACTTCATCTCCTACATACGTCAACGGAACGACGCCGCCTTCCCATGACTCCACTGAGCGAACACCGATTACAAGGTAGGGGGATTTGATTATTTTAATGTATGGATATACCATCCTTCATCGTCGTTTATTTTGGTTCGATGATAGCCACATGATATCACCTAATGCGGAGGGTTCGGGCCAAACAAACACGACCAGTCATCCATCAAATTGGTTCTTGATTGGTTGACGACAGAGGTGGAGCCGGAAGGGGACGATGACGACGCACCACACCGGAAAATAATCGCGGCTAGGAGGGCCGTGGTGGACGGAGGAGGCGTGTCATTGTCGCACTGCACCGGAGGAAGGGGGTTGCAGCCATGCGGGCCGCAGAGAACGAAGAATGAGTGATGCTATTGCGCCGTGCAAAGGAAGACCCACGACCGAGCCTCTATGGCTGGGCCACCCTTCCGTCGGGCCGCCACGGCCGAGACGACCCACTGCGGGGCCACCCCACGGCCAGGCTGCCATGGCCGGACCTCCCCTTGGCCTACCCGCCATGACCGGGTGGCCCGTTTTCCAGGCTGCAACGGCTGGGCCGTCCCACGGTCGTGCCCCCCCTTGGCAGGGATGCCACGGCGGGGCCGCCCCTCAGCCGGGCCGCCGTTGCTGATCCGCCTTCGGCCGGGCCGCCCCTCAGCCAGCCGGCCATCGCCATGCCGCCCCTCGAGCGAGACGCCCCTCAGTCGAGCCGCCCTCAGGCAGGGCCGCACCATCGGGCTAGGCGACGCCTTCGGGCTGGGCCGCACCTTCGGGCCGGGCCGACCACTCCGGTCGGGCTGCACCCGCGGACCGGGTCAGACCCCGGTTTGGACCATTTCAGGATGGGTCGGTCGGACTGGGTCGGACTGGACTCGGACCCGCTATGGCCATTTACACCTTTTACCACGTATCTTGGGCTGTGAATATATGATTGACGAACCGCATGTGCCGATAGAATTCATGGATAAAGAATATTATTTTGTTACACTCCCCTTCTGGTTTGGACACAGTTGGGGTGTGGTCGGGTTGGGATGAGCCTAAAAACCAACCAGGCTCCTGTAACGGAAATGTCAATAACTCACAGACCAGGTGTCTGATTGACGAACCGTCTATCATGTTGGGTTCCTTATGATGAGACAGAACTACGAGATAGATCATCTCAAAAAATCATGATAGTTGATGTATCGACACTTGGATCGATGAGTGTACCCTCTTGGAATCAAGTGTTCTCTATGCGGGAACCCTAGGGCTGGCTGCGACGATACTATACTAGGATCCTCCATGGGTTCAAAAGTGATGATTTAGGTACTGGAATCCTCCGTGGGTTCATTAGTGATGAATTCTATACCGGAATCCTCCGTGGGATTGACAGTGATGACTAATGTACAAGGATCCTTCATGGGTTCGACAGTTCTGACTTATGATCCTGGATTCTCTATGGGTCTCATAGAATAGAAGATCTTGGATTCTGTGTGAGTCCGACAGCTTAGTTGGTCATGAATCCTGAGTGGGTCTGATAGATTAGATGAATAAGTGACTACATATGATCATCTCTATCACTCTACACATGATGTATACCTATGTGAGATAAGTCTTGTCTTTCTATCCATATCATCGAGATGATTGACTTTACGTCCCTTGTGGAATGGGTTGTGCTTGTGCTCGAGAGTGGGAGTCGGACTGTGATTGATAAATTAGCTATATGTATTGGGATATACCAAAGTTGGGTTGGTTGATACTTTTTGATTGTATCTTTCTTCTGTGGTTTATCCTTTTTGGATTCATGGAGCCTTTCGGGGGTCTCAGGTTCCCCTACCGAGAATTGTTCTACTCACCCCTGCATGGGATTCGCCCACACCTTGTTTTGTTCTATACAGATGACGAACAACAGTGATCGAGGTAGAGGGTGACAGAAGGGAGGCTGCGCAGAGATGGACTAGATGGGATGCACTTTAGGGATGAGTTGTTCGAGTTCTGTACCTACCCTATAGGTAGGAATCCCTGGTGGATGATCCAGGAGCTGTTTTTCATTTTTACTTGTACTTTTTGTTCAGTTGGGTTTTTATACTGGTCCACTTACATTCAGAAAACTATTATTTTCTATATTAGTACTTTTTGGTTCTACACCTTGTGTTCATACTGTGTGTATTACAAGTTTAAAGTCAACTCCTTCACTTTTATCAGGTTTAAGCCTTGGGTG
Organism: Viscum album; assembly: GCA_963277665.1. NCBI lineage: Eukaryota > Viridiplantae > Streptophyta > Magnoliopsida > Santalales > Viscaceae > Viscum > Viscum album. The sequence goes on from OY728127.1 coordinate 817,435,667, forward strand.
CTAGTCACTAGCCCCTGGACTATGGAAGGCGGGCCTGGGGTAGTCAAGACACGGGCCCCGAGGATAGGTCGTGACAAATTGTCATCAGAGGAGTTGGTTCTACCGTAGAACATGGGCTCTGATTTTTTTAACAGTAATAGTGTTAATTGTTTTGGGTGTGGTTATCAGTTTAGGGAAACAAGTGTTGGGGTAGTCAAGGCACGGTCCTCGAGGACGGGTCGTGGAAAAATTACTCCATAGATCATTATGTTATGTAATTAATATTCATTTATTTTGATATAATATATATTTATTAAATGTATATGTTTGTATAGTTTGCATTATTGAAAGTTTTGGTTTATCACTGGAATGAAGGATTTGAGAAATTTATTATGAACCATAGGGATGAGTCTCTGTTTTTTATAAAATAAAAAATTTGGTAATTATATATGTTTAAAATTTTTTGTTATAGAATAATGTGTCCTGATTTATGAATCCCAAAAATGAATTTTTATGATAATATGGTTTCCCATCATGAATCATCCTAATCTCACAATGATTTAGAGTTTTAGTGTATGGATGCAATCTGATGAAATTATTTTAATACTAACTGTGATAGACATTGAAATGATTTTCCACTAATGAAACCAAATGTTATCACAAATAGAATGTAAAATCAGGTTTCTATGCTCAAAAGACATTCTCAATATATGAATAATGTTGATAATTGAAATAAGAATGTAATGAAAAATGTTCCTTTTTATTATGTTTAGAGTTAATGCAAAACATCTTTTATGAAATATAATGATCCTCTAGTCTATGGGAAAGAGATCATTATAATTAAACAGTTATTTTCCATTTAGTTATGTTTGGAAAATAATAATTCCATTCTGGTTTTTTTGTTCGAATGGGGATCAGATCCTTGTGGGAAAATTATCACGAAAATTAGAGAACAAGATGAAATTAAATATATGTAGTGGGATTCATTTAAACCCTTATATTTAAACAAGTAATATCTTCATATTCATCATATAAAAATTGATTAAGAAATCAATAATTTATATTATAAGGATGATGAATCTATAATAATGTATGAGGTGCATTTCTATATAATTGTGAGGTATAATTTATCTATTATAATAAAATAAAAATTTGTGGTTAATAGAATCATTATTAGGTTATAAACAGGTATAAATGGTGTTATCCATAATATTCCTTAGTAATAGAGATGAAATTGTTTGATGAGATCTCAATGTGGGGATGGATTTTTGAGTAACCCATAATTCTCACGATTTTCATATGAAATGAAATATATAATTCAATAGGAATTAATAAGCAATAGATTTGAAATGATGGAAATTCTGTTATGAACATTGTGTAGAAGAACACAAGGAGGGATTTCCATTCAGGTAAATGGTATATTATTCTTTTAGGAACAAATGTGTATAATAGAATTAAATACTAAACCAATGACAAGATTTTATATAATGATTCCAATTGAGTGAATACTAAACCGAATACACCACCCACAATCTAGTGTTTTAAATGAAAGAATGGTGTCCCTTATTCAATCATGTTCCCAAATAAAATGGTTAGTGATGATTATTGACATAAAAACATATTAATCTTAGAGTAAAATGTAAATATAAAGTGATAACTCTTTATTAGAAGAGTTGTGATAACAATGTGGTGGATGTTATATATAATGTCCCCTCTAAAACTGCCATTGTCTTATTTAATTTTGTATCTACACACACATTCATATATATGGATTTTTTATGGGTATCAAATAACCACCTAAAAATTTAAATGTTTGTTTTCTTGTGTACATGACTAATATTAAGATGAACACACCCCATGTTTATTTTTTATTTCTAGTTTATATTTTTAAGAATTTGTTTCTGTAAATTATTTTCAATCATTTACAAGTTGAATTAGACATTATTTATTGTATGAATTTACCCTAATTAAATAAATCCTATATCAAATACTGAATAAGGGTTTTTCTTTATTATTTTGTGAACCAACCTATGATCACATGTATTTTTTATGAAAACAATGAACATAAAATGGAAAATACATCCAACATCTTGTTCACAGTTCCTTTTAGAAAATGGATTTTTATATCAGATTGTCTGGGAGAAGCCCTACAAAAAAATATAACTATTGTATTTGAGTTTATTAATGTCATTCTATGAGACATGACTTGTCTTCCAATAACTCATGTTGTTGTATTTTCATTATCAATCTTGCATTATAGTAAACATATTTCTAAAAATATATATATAATATCCCGGATTGGATTCCATGAATTTTAGGAGAAATTCATTTATTATCATGGAAAGGGATTTATTCATCCTTATGTATCTCTTTGGGGATCACATGAACTATTATTTTAGAATAATAATGGGTCCATGCAACAATATATTTATTATCAAAAACAAAACAAGATCACAATAATGGAAAGTGTCATCTACCCTGTACTGAAGGCATGTTTGACCAACTACGTATATCTCAATACGGTTCCATTATTGGACATCATTCTGCATGTCAACAATTGGGATACAAGAGGGATGATATAAAAAATATAACATATTCTACAAGGTACGTAGATTATGAATTTATAGTTATCCCATATTTTTTTCTAAATTATCCCATCATCATGACGTGTTTAATGAAGAGATTATTTTGGGATTACACAAATTAGTTATGGTAGTATTGATTGGTTATATTGTTATTAATTAAAAGACAATGTAAGATCATGAATATAATTATTTATTGTTATAAATACCATATGGAATGATGATATTTAGGAAAAATTTACAGTTTGGGAATCATGGAATCATAAATTATGATTATTGGGTCATAATATCTCATGTGAGGGTATATCAATTGACCATATAAAGACAAAAATTGTTGAAGATTATCCTAGACCAATCATAATAAATGATATTCAATGTATCATTTTTTAGACTATTATTATCATTGTTTTTTATAAATTTTCCAAATTATCAAAAAATGAATTGCATTATCAATGAAGGGTTCCCTAATACTATGGATGGATTAATTTGAAGAATGTATTGAAAAAATGAGGAGAAGGATATCTAGTTAACATATTATTACCCTACTAAATTGTATTTATGTTTTTTCAATATATAGTGATAAATCATAGAAGGTACAAGATGAATCTTATTATAGAATGAAATATAGTTTTCTTATGCCTCATAAAAATGTAATTTCAATGAGAAAAATTACCCTACTCATGATTTAGAGTTATCTTCGGTAAATTTTTCATTAAATAAATGGATGAATTAACACTATAGAGAATGTTCTGGCATATATACGGGTCAAAATGATAAATATCTATTTTTACTCCACTAGTTGTGATTAAGTGACTAGGTAGATAGTTTTATTTTATTAAATAATATCATTTATCAATACATTACCATCATGGGAAACTAGAAAATATTGAAGACACTCTTAGTTTAAATAATCCTTAGAGCTTAACTATGACCACGATCACAATTAATAAAATATTTCAATACATTGAAGGTATTTATCTTGACATCCAGATGGAATTAGAGAAATCATATTTTTTAAAATTGTGGTTTCAACCATCTATCCCATTAAAAATTATAGAGGAACAAAAGGAACATTTAGAAATAAAAATGTTGACAAATGTTATTCAGTTTGATCATAATTTTGAATAGATATTATGTATCATGAATTATTAATGTGTTCATTGCATACTTGATTTGATGAAGGAGATGATGGATAATGATCATTGTTCTTATATATTTATTATTCTATAATTATTATGACTTTAGAGATATAAAAGTATATATTTTTTTGGTTTAAATGAAGATAGACATTGTAGATTATATATTTCTTATTAAGGAATGTTATCATGATTAGTGTTAGCAATGTATGTCTAAGGGGATGTTACAAACATTACCCATAACGGAATTGTAATGGAAGATCATCATAATGGAATTTATAGTCGGACTCTAAAAAACATCTAAAAGGAATTGTTTTATATGGGATGTATTAGATCATATTTCTATGTTATCACAATTAATCACTATTAGAGAGTATTTTCCAATTGATTAACATAGTTTTTCTCACATTAATAAGGTCCTAAAATCACAAGTCATACATTAATAAATTCTATATGATCAGAATCACATGTTTACATAAACATTTTTGATATGTATTCAGTATGGTCCTGGTAATCTATCGATTTTGAGTACAACATATCATGCTCAAATATATGGTCTATCATATATGTCCAAAATCACTATAAAATACAAAATGACAATATTAAATAATGATTTCCCTAGTTTTATGGATCAAAAAAATATTTGGTGTAATGTTCATATAATAATAAAATTCACTCTCACATCTATATGGATCCTTCTGAATACCTCTACGATAAGATGTGCCGAAAATGATTATGATGTAATGAAGCTGGATAAAGAATTCTATTATGGCCTATTCAAACATAAGATAAGGAATGGATGGTTACATCCATTAAATAACCCATAAAAATCTACTCAAAATAAAAAATAGATCCTAAAAATCACTGGAAATATCTTTCCTTCGAAGTGAGTGAAACAATATTCATATGAATATTTGAAAAGATTATTATGGTGATATTTAATAAAATTGGGAAAGATATTATATAGGTATATTTTTCCTTTTAAAATTATTGATTGTATAAATATTTTCTATTATATATTTTCTCTTCATCTGAATCTCTCTCATGTTCATGATGTCTTCCATGTACTCTTATAAGGTAGTATATACTTAATACTTCTCATATAAAAAATAGAGTGGTTGTACCACTGTAGAAATATATTTCATATCAAGGAAAAAAAATGGATATATTGGATCGTAGATATAAATTTTTACAAAACAAGACCACAAACCTATTGAAATATTTTTTTGGGACAACCAATTTGAGGAACTACGTGGGAGCATGAGAGTGTGAAGAAATAGAAGTATCCTCATCTAGTTGAATTAGAGTGATGAATTTAGAAGGAGAAAGTCATTTTAAATGGGGTATATTGTAACTCATTTTTATATTTTATGAAATAATTCACTTTGATAGATCTATTTTTCATGATATCATGCATTACACACAACAAAAAGATTATCCTAATTGTGAAATAATGTTAAATATTAATATTTTATATGATAGTTAAATAAATGAAATTATATTTCAAGTGATGAATAATAGTAACAATATTATAATAAAAATAAGTGTTTATATATGTATAAAATAAATTCATTGGTTATGAATTTAATATAAATGAAAATAAAAACTAATTGATTTAAAAAGAATTTGTTTTTTGAAAAATGGTTTTATTGATGCAGTGTGTTTTTATAAATTAAATTATTTTATATTGGTTAATGATTTTATGAAATGAAAATATTATTTAAATGTTGAAATGTTTTAAACATTCAAAATGTACTTTTCCTGACATTAATTAAGAATAAATCCAATTTAATGCTTAAAATGTATTTTTTATGAACTGCTGTTTTTAACACATATTTCACAAATACAATAAAATTATTTTTTCTTATTTAGAGTTATTGAATCCAATAAAATTAAAACCATATATATAATTTAGAGGTTTAAATTTGGAATATAGAACCTTTTTTATTAATTATAAATGGTATCCATGGTAAAATATATACCTTAGTAGAGGGTAAAATTGATTAATATATATAAAAAACATATGATAAGGCCATATTATTTTTATCAAAAGGCTTATTGTATGCATTGAATTTTACGCCTATGAACATAGGATATAATTTGATTTGTTTAATGGACCATTGTCCATAGAAATGATTTATATATTATTTATGTCAAAGAAAGTTACAAATTGACACTCTCTTTGTTATTAATATTTAAATCTATTCACTTTTTTGAAGAAAATATGTTTTGAGTGAAGAAAAATATCAATTTTTTGAATAGTAAATTTATATTAATTATGGATATTTATTTATAATTTATATATTAGAAAATTTCAATAATTTCTCAAACAATGACAAAAAAATATTTTTTTAAGTAATTGAAAAATAAAATTAATGATAATAAAATGGTTAATAGTAATAAATTATGAGTTTTCTTTACATGTTCTAATAGTATAATATAGTTCTACAAAATAAAAATTTTATGGTAAAAAATTTTCTTCGAAATAAAAAAATTTATATTTTTCCTTTATTTAGAATGTAGTGAAAAATATCATAGTTAACAATAATGATATTATGTCAAAACAATATATTATTAAAATATATAAAAATAGTGAAAAAAATAAAATATGACAAGGTTGTTATGATATGGTATAAAATATTATAATTTATTTAATTATCAGCAAAATTTCCCCTTCTAATTAAAAATAAATTCCAATTTTTTTAAAAAATTGTTACCATATTAAAATTTAAATTTGGTTACCTAAGGGATAATCATTATGATAAGGATTATAATGAAAAAATTAATTTTATAATTTAAATTATTGGATTTTATTACATACCTCTAATATATTGTGTTGTAATTAATGGATATATTTATGAATTTTGACTATGAATGAATTTATTATAAATTAATAATTCAGAAATCCCAATAATGCTCATTAACTCAATTATAAAATAAAATCCCCTCCCAAAATTAATCACACCACATAGAGCCTTATATCTCATTAAAAAACTAATAGACATACTTTTTCAATTCCTTATTAATATTATATAGTATCTTAAACTCTAAAAAAACCAACCCTATAACCCTTTATATGATATCTACATGATTTGATTCATAGAATATGTATTCACCTTAACTGATTAATTGAATTTGTACCCTTATTACAATCCTATAAATATATGATATGTATAATTAATAATTATCATACATTTAAGAAATGTTTTTAAATAAAATTATAATTATTAAAACAAAAATATAATCCTAATATCTTATCAAACATGAAGTGGAAGTATCACTCATGCATATATGTGTCTTATCATATCCACAGAGAGAAATAACTAATTTTTCATCTATCTGTATTATGTATGGTTTCCATGATAGGTTTAATATTTATATATGATAGTTTGTATATAAATATACTTTTTAGAATAATAATATGAAATCTATAAACATAACATGAAATCATTTGGTAAGAGATAACATCATTCAAGTGTACTTGTAGAATGTCATCTCTATGAAGTGATGTGATTATTTTGTAATTTATATTTTAAATGGATTGTAAAGAGGAATTATTTTATGAATCTATATGATATATATAAATAATAAATATCATAAAAATTTAAATTATTATTTACCTTTCTTTTTTAACCCTCCTCTTAAAAGTGAAATCGTCGATCTTGCGTATATTTGGCATACCATCAACATGAACATTGTAATTTATTTTTTAACCTATTTCTTTTATAGAGGACAAAAAATGTTAATATATTGAATATATATGATATATTTCATCATTATTAATATTATATAGTAAATTAAACAAAAATAAATTTTAATGGAATGATACCACTAGACTATATAATTTTGATAAAAAAATATTTATCAATCCGAAATAAAAACTTTAATAATTAATTTATGTAAAAGGAGGTGCTTAAATGTTATAAAATTATCATATATTTTATTATATATATGAAAAATTCAGTCTTATCTAATTTTAATTAACCAAAATTTATTATAAATATGTTTAGATTTATTTTGAAGCAAGGAGAACTCGATGTAAAGGATTTTATAAAAATTTAATCCATGTTTGGGATTGTTTAAAATTATGTCTCTACTAGTGGTTATTTATTTTCCAAATAAATTTTCTCTCAAAGTGTTATGAATTTTTGTTAGATTATATTATGATTTATTAAATTAATTTTTTTATTCTACATATGTAACAAAATGGTTTTAAAGGAATATTTTTAATTCATTTTTCAAATGGGTTAAATTGTGACATTTTAGAAAAGTATATATAAGAAACATGTTTTTAAAATATTTGGGCTGAACGAATTTTCATATCGTCAAAACCAAGTTGGTAACTAATTACATAATTATAATAATAAAAATATCATTACAAATAATGGTTATAATTTTATAATTTTTTTTAATAATTGTTTCGAAATGGAATTGTTTTCTTCCCTATGAATTATTTTGAATAATCAATTACAAATAATTTTCCAAACAAATTATTATTTTTTATGTTATATAAAAAATCCAGGGTATAAGGTACAATGATAAAAATGACTATTATGTATCTATATGATTTGTATTAATGATGAAATGAAAAAATATTTATGAAATATAATTATTTTTCATTGCTTTTATTATTATTAAATGTTTATTAAAACAACATCATTTCATGGATTCTAATATATTTATTGTTTTATGATATTTTTTAAGACGGATATATTATTTTCTTTTTTAGGTGGAACTTATATGTACTTCCAATGCATTATTTAGAGATTTCTATCTTATGAGAGTAATTGGTCTAAAATGGCGTGGGATAAATGTTCAGTAAGAGACTGCGTACACAATGATTAAAATGGGTGTGAACCTTGAATACTATGATGTGTAATCATAGATACATTAAACATAATTTTTCTTGTAAATGAAAAATTAATACTAGGGAATTTATTTTTATGCATATTTTAATTTCATAATTCTTTGTCTCTTTCAGATATTATGATCTCATGGTTTATGCTATTTCATTCCTTTATGACGAATGTATTATAAACTAAAATGAATCATTCCATTAATTAATACTTTGTTATTTTTTATGAATGGTATTGTTATAAAATGATAATATTTTCTTGTTACACCATAATAGTCATGTTATTGTTATGTGATCACTGATATCACCCTTGTACACCCTTGTACACCCGTACTGAGTTTTTGAGCTCACCCTTTTATTATTCCTCTTTCCCCCACATTACGATGTAATATATTAATTATGATATTTCTATGAAAGATGATAGATACGATTAAATATTTTGGATGTGTTGAAAATATTTTTTGATCATGTTATTTATGTTTCAACTTTTCAAAATATTCAAGACATATTCAATTATTTTTTGGAATATTATGCAATTTAATGAATAGTAATCTATCACGATGTAACATCTATGTATGAAATGTATTGTTATTTTTAATTTATCAATAAATCATATATGTTGAAAATTCCCTAATTTATAATCTATAAATTCTAAAAAATGAAAATTTTTAAATAGAATTTATAATCATACAGTATCATTATAAAACAAAAAAAATTATTTTATTCATCAACAAAATATATTTTGAACATTACAAAATGAATTATCAAATTGAGTAAATAATTTATATAATATTATAGAATAATAAAATTGAAAAAGGTTGTATAAAATGAAGAAAATTAAAATACCAAAGTATGTATAAAATATATAATGTTATAATTGTATATAGAAAGTTATTTATATTCAATTTTTTGAAATATTTTGTGCAAATAAATTAAATCATACAAGATTCATTTTAGTCAATGTATAGGCTTTGTAAACAAATTTTATATTATTAATAATGGAATGATCAAAAAACTATTTAATGTTATGGTTTTTTCAATTTAAATTTAAAATACTAAATTATATAATGTTAATGTATCACACAACTTAAATGTATCCAATCATGACATGTGTATAGGTAACTAAATATACTATATTCTATATAAAGGTAAAATTAAGTATTTTTATGATATGTAAAAATAAAATAAATTCTATGTTATTATTATAAAATTTAATTTCACTCTACATATGTATCATTTAGAAGATGTAATGATAACCCTCCTCTTAAATAATGATCATAGAGAGAGTGTGTGTCTTATGTCTCATTAACTATGACGATGATATGTTGGTATATTAAATTCTCTCCTATTCCATAAAATTAATGATGAGATATCTATATTGTGGGATTTGAGATAAGATCATAATTCATGAGGATTTTTCTTATTGACACCAATAGTGGCCAGTTTTCAGTCAGTGATGGTTTCCCTTAGATATAGTATTCTTATTTTTTTCATAATTATTCCATTGACCCTATAATTTCTGTATTGATTGTAATATCTTTTTATTGTAATCCTCGTAATGGGAATGGATAGTTTTATTACCATTATTCTATTTTTCCCCTTCATATTTTTTATTCTATTTTTCCCCTTCATATTTTTTGTACAGTAACCTCATTAGTGACTCAATTATTCATAAATAATTAAACCTTGATTGATGATATTTTTCTTACATGAAACTTTATGACTCCAATCGAGACATAAATTTCTCCAAAGGCGGTATTTTTGAATGACACATAATATGTATTAATGATATCGATATTTTTTTCTAGAGAAAGGGTCTCACTGAAACATTTCATATAATTATGTTACTCTCTCCTCAAAACATTTTTTAGGGTGGAGGGGTGTTTATCATCATATGCATCCTGTACTATTCTCTTAGACTTGGTTTTTTGGTGCTTATAGAAGGGGAAGTGGTCCTTTTATGTATACCTTTTTTAATCAATATTTATTTCATTTATACTATGTTTTATAGATCGTGGTTCTTTAAAAGAGAATACTTTATGCTTTCATTAATTTTTTTCTTCATAGTGTTTGAATAATTTTTTTTCATTTTTGGGAATTATGATACATATATATTTTGGGTTGTTCCTTTTTCTTTTTTTATGATCTCACTATGTCTTTGTTCTCTTAAATATCTGATAGGTATTTCAACCATAATTTTTACAAATGATATGAATTTGACCATATAAATAGAGGGACCAATTCACATATTATGACTCCTTATATAATTATATGTTATAAAATTATGAGGGAAATTAAGTGAAGCTAATAGTGTATAATATTATATAGTGGTGGATGGGTTACATTTATAAATAACTCTTCATAAAATCTATAAATCTAGATTCATTTTTTATCGGATCATTTTATGTATCATTGATATTGAATAATATAACATAATGTAATGAACCACTAATAAATATGGAATTATATCCTTTTTAGATTATTAATAATTATTTCTATGTGGACTATTTTTTTAATTAATGTATAAAATAATTTAATTCCATATAATGTTAGTAAATATAACATTATTGATGCATGTAATATTATTATATATGTGAGTAATTCTATAACTCATGTTAAGAATGAAATGAGTTTCTACGATGAATATTTAATTTGATTTTTTTAATTCTTATATTTATTTTTCCGGATGTATAATAATATTCATTGTGCCCATCTTCAAAAAATTTATTTTCATGAAACAAATATTTATTAAACAAACTAATTATATTACTCTGTGAATGTAGTATTTATTTTAAAATAGAGTTTTTAAATGTAGTGAATGTTTTTTCATACAGATTATTTAGATAAATAACATTTTATGTGGAAATATTATATAAGGGGTTTCATTAGATTATTTATTAAACTACCATATTTTAATGAGTATAAAATTGAAATAAAAACATTATCAACATTTTTTGTATCTTAAATAGCATTAACATGTAATGTTCTAATAGAATTATCAAAATTTGTTAACAAATTGTTATGAAGGATTGATAATATATAATATTTTAATACATTATTTGTACGATATATACAAAATCTTATGGATCATTTGTACTAAAATTTTTGATTTAAAAATTTATTTATTTATTTTTATTTGATGGAAAACCTATGTAAAATTGTTGAATTGTTGGGGATACTAGTGTTTTCTATGAAATGGTGTAAGGTTGCCTTATGAAAAAAATCAATGTTATATGATTTCATCTAATTTTATTTCCTTATATTAAGTTTTTTTATTGGATATTCAAGGATTTCTGGTGTTTTGGTATCATTATTTTATATTACATGAATTTTCAAGAAAATTGTATCCACATATGTGTTTAATCACTATTCAATGTTTTTTTACTGTTATTTTTTTTATATATAAATTATTATTTTATTTTGATATGTGATATTTATTCTCTTATTTATATAGTGTATGATTAAATTACATGATAATATTTGAGTATTATAACATGGGGAGATTATTTTAATGTTTTGTTGAGATCTAAAATTTAGAAATATAGTAGTCTATAAGTTCCAAATACTGTCAGATCATATAGAGGTGTCACATAGGTTGGTAAAATCCCCCCTCCAATTATCTTGTCCAAAATAGTTTTTTTAATTCTTTCAAATGATAATTTTTTAGTGGTATATAACATAATGGTATATAATAATACCAATAATACCTTTACTATTCTGGGATGTCGAATGGTTTATGAGGATTTTTTTAATTTTGGAGGTTTTTTATGATTTGTTTATAATTTATAAATTTTATTTATAGTGGTTTTTAGAATTAATTATTGTAATATTAAAAAAATGTTTATTCATGAAATTAATTTATTGGATAAAATGTGATTTAAATATTTTTCATCTATTTTTGGTTTTTGGAAGTGATTATAACACCATCTAAAAATTATTTACCTATTATTCTAAGTAAAAATTTATATTTTTATGTATACTCTTTCTATTACACATGGAAATTATTTATCATTTATGAAAGACCTATTTTTAATTTGTTTCAGAAGGGTAATGGTTGTCTTATATATGTTTCATAAGGTTATAATTTATTTTTAATTGGTTATATGAAGGTAACTAGGATAACCCGTATGAAATGTAAATGTTGTTATGAAATTTGTATAATGGTTATACACTTATTATAAAAGTTGGGTAATGGTATGTTGTTCCATATGTAAGGGTGGGTTTGAAATCCTTAAAAATTAGATAATGTATTTTTGTGGCGGTGAAGTTGGGTAATGGGATATGGGATTTTCTAATAGCATCATAAGGTTAGCCCTACTCATGTATAGGTAATGCATTTACTAAGTAATGGTACTTGCGAATTACTTATGTCTTATAAGTTTAAGACAAATCTCTCTAATTATCGTTAGTTTTTTTCCAAACATCACTTAAGGTCAGCCTACTACATATTGGTAAAATCACATTTCCCTAAAACAGTGAATCCCCTTGCATATTTTTCTATGAAATATCTCAAAAACCCACTTTTCCTTCACTGAAAAATATATAACGGGTTTTCTACCAAAATTAATTATAATAAATAGAATATGTGGGGTTCTTTCTTTATTTTGAGATATAAATGTTATCTCTAACATTATTTTAATATAGATGATTTAACAAATCATTTATTTAAATATTATGGAGTATCTGAGGAGGGATATTTTTTATAATGACCCTTACCATAATAGACCAGACCTAATGCATTATAGCAATACATTGTAATATTTAAATTGAATGACATCCCGAATGACTAAATAGATTAATAGTCAACTTAATATATATACATATTTCAAATTAAAATGACATTTTAAACATAAAATACAAAAGGTGGTTTCTTTGAGAACACTATTATCCTCCTTAGCGTAACCGTTCATATCAATCACAATTAATTTATTGGAATTATGTGGGAATATAATACTAACAATGCACTCAGATCAAATTCGTAGAATGGGTTATGTACTTTAGATGATATCATAATGATTAAATAATTATTATGATCATGTAAATATCTCAATCACATATAATTTAATAAATAACTTGAACATAGTATAACCAAAATAAAAAATGATCAAATAATTCCATATAAATAATCAGATGAGCTATAATACATAACCATGGATATTTTACTAATAAAAAATCACAAATAAATAAAAAATTAATACCAAACATAAAAAACCTATCCTTGATGCCTCATCCAAGTCATTTGAAAATAAATGGGTATGGCCTCAGCCAAGACCCAATCTGGTTTGTCTTATGAGACCTATCAATGCATCAAGTGGTTATATCAATACTAATATATTATATACTTAGTCCAATTCATTCCCATAGGATTTGGTGAGACATAATCAATATATATATTTTTATCTAAAATAGAACACAAAATTTAAATGAAATTCCCCAATACATAAACATAATAAAAAAACATGTAGAGTAATATAGATAATAGTATCACAATAGTTTATCCCCAATCATAGTAATCAATATCAAATTAATATTATATGGTATATTATATCATAATTGATCATACTCAATGAAGAAAAATTTTCAATAATGTATGTTGACATATATGAAAATATAATAAATGAGATCATTAAAAAAATCTCGAGGGTAATAGCATTAAACATTCCAAAGTGTTAGAAACAAAATTGAAACATCTGAATTGTAATCACCGAAAAATAATGACATTAAAAAATATTTAATATAATGAAAATAAGTACCCACATTATAAAAAAATTAAATTTAGTATAATAAAAACTAACCAAAAAATGTGAGGGGTGAATTAGGTATATATCTTATAGAAGTAAAGGTGGGAGAAGACTCCAATTACCTCCCGATTCCATGAAACATTCTATTAACTCAGTTATATTGGATTAAAGAGTGTTATAAATTAATTATAGATCTATATTAATATTTATAATACCTTATATAATTTTTTCATAATTTAATATCACATGTTCATTAATAATATTTCATTATTTCCATTATTTTGGGTATGTTCTATTTAGGGTTTCATGGTGAGTTAATTTTTTATAAAAATGAATTTTATTTTAAAAATTATATAGAAATAAAAAAGTGAATGTAAATGGTATTTTAAAATTCCAATATTTTCAAATTATTCAATATACCATTTTAATTCATTTATAAGGATGATTAATTTGACAAATTTTTAATGAAAAATGTTCAGTTTATTTTGGAGGTTTTTTTCAAAACACTATGAACTATTTTCATTTTATTATAAATTATGAGTTTATGTTAGTCATATTACATAATATAGTATATAAATAATTAATTTCAATAATATTTATCATGAATAGTTTTTTTATGTCTATCGTTGATGATGTTAGTGGAAAACAATCCTAAACATTATTCACTGAGGTGATTATTAGGCCTTACTAGGACATTAGTATCATTTCATTGAATAAGAAGACGTAATAAAAGGAATGGATATTCGATATTTAATTTGTAACACTAAATATAATTATTTACATAATTATGGGATTAATATGTCATGAAAGGTGAATGAGTTATGGATAAAGTAGAAGATGAACAGAAATTAATAGAGGTGTTTTGGGAAAATTACCTCCTGGAATTCACATCTTTAAAAGAACCATTAAGTCTTTGTAATTAGTTTTTAGATGGCCATAGTGTAACTAGTAAGTGTGGCGTGTTAGTATGAGTATTTTGGGATCATATTTGAGGATTTAAAAAAATAGTATAAATGGGTAAGTGATGTGTGGTATTTATACATGAAGAGAAGAGCATTTATGTTATTAAAATAATGATTATTATATAATTAATGACAACCACATTGTTGTGGAATTAATTTACATTAATTATATTGTTAGTTAATGTTCTAGAATATGTTTATTGTCACCAAATACCTCAACTAACCATTAATGTTTTAATTTTTTAGGTATATTAATAATTTTCCTTTTAATAGTCATCTAAATAACTATTTTAACTATCCAGCCTTAAATAATTTTTCTCCAACATTATCGATTATTATATATAATAATTAAAATTATCGTACAAACTAATTTGGACCTATTATTCCAAATATTAAATAAAATTGACTAAATTCATTTCATATAATTTTAATTACTAAATTTAAAAATTAATCATGAAAACACAAGGGAAAATCATGTTTTTAACGTGTAACATTCTATTGATTGAAATGGGATTTTCCATTGTCATAGTGAGATTGATTAAAGTGACATAAATTTGTATATATTTATTTATATTTTATATAATTATATTTTATAATCAATTTAAAAGTTATTTTAATGATAAAAATATATTTTATGATATGGATTTTTTTAATTAGAATACTATAGCTTTGACTATTAAAAAAATGAGACATCAATAAAAATAAAAATTATTTCCCTAATATAAGTTGGGTATTATTATTTAAAAAATTAACATTAATATTTCAAAAAAAAATATAAGTATGTAAAAACTTATATTTAAAATAGTAGTTCCATCTAATGGAGGGAAAATATTGTTTTTTGAAAAATATAGAATTTTATGCTTATAACTGAATTCATTATTATCCTAAGAATGTCAAAAATTATTAATACATTAATAATCATCTGAAAATATATATAGAATTTATATTCCCTTATTATATTTTGTTGATAGTGATTAATTTTATTATTTAGTATAAAATGAAATCGTGTGAATAAAATGATCTTTTTGTAAAAATACTTCATTTATGTTAAATATGATTTAACATTAATTTATTATTAATTTTAAATAAATAATTTAATTTTATAAAGAAAATTAACTATTTTTTCATAATTTAATTAAAATCATTAATTCCATATATTCTAATAGCTTGGTCAGAAATATAAAATTAAATAATAATATTTAATTGTTTCCAAAAGCCCAATGTTTTTTATATCTTAATATATCAATAAATTAATATTATAAGAGACATAATGTAATATCATTTGTTGTTACATTATCACCACATCCAATAAATATCAACCTCACATTTTTAAATATAAATTCTAAAATCATATGTTGTTACAATAATATTGTTTTTGGGAAATCCACATCATAAATATTGTTAATAAAACATCCCATACTAATATATGAATGGAAATGTGAAGATAACAAAAAAATTTGGCTTTTGAATAGGATAAAATTATTGCAATATGCTAACCAACACATGGATGAGGTGTAAAACTGTTAAGTTCAGAGAGATAATGATATAGAACATGGCCATAATAATATATACCACAACAAAGATGTAAATATTCAATGGGATAAAGAGGCCACTCATTTCATGGAAAGAGAATCAAATGAATATGTTTACATTATAAACTATATCTCTAAGAGTTACGATATTGATTAATGTTATAGGGACATAAAATAATTGAATAAACATACTTGAAAGTTATATTTTTATCCTTTAATAATATTTCCACCACAAACTAATATTTTTTATCCAAATGATAATTCAACCATTAAACCTCGAATAAAATTAAAAAATATTATATTTTTCATATTCATATTAATTTTATAATAAGAAAATTTTCATTATCTATTATCTATTCAAATGTATAAATCTAAATTATACAAACTTTGATATCACATAGGAGTGTCATGGGTGATGGGCACTTTTCTCCCAACGAATGTGACTTCAAATAGCATGGCCTTTCGGGATGGAATGAGTTTTCATACGACATGGGGGTTATTAATTTTCTAAATGTATAACAATATATTCCATACAAAATAACAAATATAATAACCTTAATATATTCATGGATATGAAAAATATTTATCCTCAATGGTTATCTAATTTTTTTCATTTTCCATTCGAATATAAAATAACTATTTATTAGAGTCTTTGGAAATATAGTGATAACTGTCATAATAATTTTATCCCATACTAACAGAAATTAATATTAATAATTAAATTTTTATTCTAGATGTATTAAAAAACTCATTTAATATATCTTAAGATCCATAAAGAGGGGTAATAGATGATCTCTGTCTCAAACTATTTCCCAAAATCAACAGTTTTGGCGCACATTATTCACTATGACGAAATATATTAATCATTGAAAACTATTACAAATATAAAATTAATTCATATCCAAAAAATTTCACTTTATTTCTATTCAATTGTATCAATATATAAATCATTAGAGATAAGATAACTTAATTACCAAAAATAATATATCATTAATATCTAAAAACTAAAATAGATCATTATCATCCCATACCAAATATCTGATTATCGTTAACATGTATATGCTTGAATAATTTTAAAATTACTAATTACAATAAATACTTATTGAAAAATTAAAACATGACAATTAATTATATAAAACAAATGTTATTGGATATGTTCATTAAATACCATAATTATTGTAAAATTAATCAATGAGAGTATAAATCACTTTTTTACAAATTAGAAATTAGTTCATAGTTAGTAAGCATTGTCCAGATTACTCTTTCCATATCTATCTCCCATTTATTTCAACAAAATTATTGAAACATCATGATCATATTAGGGGTTACCTTTCCCGCAATCATGTAATTTTAATGAATTTCAACTTTCAACTGACTCCCTTTTCTTAGTTCTATTCAATACTCCCTTATATATCATTTAGGAAGAATTACAATATTACAAAACATATATATTTTATAATTTAGATAATGAAGTTATCATTGATAAACCAATTCATAAATCCAAACACATAGGAATGTCAATCATTCTTCATTATTCTTATACCATTAACTATGCTTCTATGACTATTAACACATTAACTCTTTCATTTAATTTGGAATTTTTAGTCTCATTATCATCTGTAGTAAAACCATTACAATAATAACCTTTCTAATTTAGATTAATTATTTTTGAATAGGAAATTATTTATATATTTCCCATGTTTTATACATTTTGAACATTGAACCATTTGTAATAACTCAGTGGACCATTATTCAAATCATTTCATTTTTTAAAATATATAACATGAATTTATTCTTTTGTGTATATAACTAAAAAATTTTCTTATTCTTATATTTAATTTACTTGTGTTTTTATTCTCACATTCCCTAAATATAGTAATCTTAATATTCCATTCCATTATGGTTTAAAATACCTCAATTATATCCCTCATTTATTTGGTTTCTCCAAGAGTTGGTTAATAAGAAAAATGTTAATCTTATACTATAATTAAAAGAATAATTATTCTAGTATTTATCTGTAAGTAATCTATCACATTCAAAATTAATCCATTTCTGTATGGTTCAATCCATTAACTAAATCAAAATCACATGCTTAGCAATTCTAATAAAAGTGATATTGTCATGAATATTCATTTATTGGATTTCTAAATACTTAAATTTTTTTAATATATGAATCCTTATGTTTAATCTTGGTTATTCATTGTCATTTTGAATTATATAGGATGATATCATATACATATAATTATACTCAATGTAAACCAATTTTTAATATTCATTAATCAGTTTTTTCCAAAATCTAGATTCCATGGAATCTATGAGACTTTCTTTGATAACAACGATAATGACCCCAACCCCTATAGACTAGAGATGGTTGTTACATTATTACATTGGTATAGATGCAAGGAATCACATCTCAATGGACCGAATAGTTTTGTAGTCTTTCTAAAGTAGTTACATATATAATAATAAAATTACATTTAAAAAAATAACAAT
Organism: Viscum album; assembly: GCA_963277665.1. NCBI lineage: Eukaryota > Viridiplantae > Streptophyta > Magnoliopsida > Santalales > Viscaceae > Viscum > Viscum album. The sequence continues at coordinate 817,454,947 of OY728127.1, forward strand.
GATTTTTCTTTTATAAGAACGTTGTACCCCTAAGTGTAAACATTAATATTATTTATAATAAAACATGTTACATCCTAGGAAAAAATTAAAAAAATAAAGGGGTGGGATAAAATCATTATAAATGGATAATTATAATAGAAGCTATAATAAACAATAAATAATTTGTACGAAAATGTAAATAACTAAATCAAATGAAATTTAATAAAAAAATGAGAATAATATTCCTTGAATAAAAGGTCATCAAATAATTACATATAAATAATCATGTGAGATAGAAAAAATGATCATGTATATTATACAAATCTAATAATCACATGGAAATAAAAAACATATAGAATAAAGATATAATGAATAATTATATATGTCTTAAACCTTCAATTGAGAACACTTCCACAACTTATGAACCTAATTGTGAAAGGCCTCGCCTAAAACCCAGTCTCTTTTGTCCCATGAGACTTATCAATAGATCGAGGGGAAATAGTGAGCCCAACCTATCATTTACAACATCCATTTTACTCTTCATATGAATGCGGTGAAACCTAATCAACCCCTACAATTTTATTTGATACTATAATAAAAAATGTCCATTACTATCCCCATTTAGTGAACATAATAAAAAAATCAAGATTAATATAGTGAATGGTGTCATAATAGTACATACCCATTCAAAATAATAAATAATGTTTTTTTGATATAGTATATGGTATCATAAAAGATCAAAAAAAATCAATTAAATTAGTATAAAAAGGATGTTTACGTAGTTACAAATACTATAAATGATATCAATGTAGAATTCATGAGGATAATAATAGTTAAAAATACCATAGTGTCCCATACCACTTTGAAACCATTGAATTATAACACACATTATGGAATACCATTAAATGATAATTCCAATACCATGTGAATAAAGCGATTCATCATATATTATGGAAAAGGTTATATATATAAACTATAGAAAAAATTTGGGAATAATTAATATATCATAACAAAGTGAATGTTAGATGAGAAAACCCTTACCTCACAAAAATAACATAAAGGAGATAATGATCATAATTCATTCGAGATATATATTCATTTTTAAGTAACATAAATGATCTTTTATAACATCATAACACATATTCGAGAACAATATTACAGAATTTTCATAATTCATTCGAGATATATATTCATTTTTAAATAACATAAATGATCTTTTATAACATCATAACACATTTTCATAAACAATATTACATTTTTTCATTGGTTTTCATGCATTCATTTCATCGTTACATGGTCATTTCATATTCATATAATTTTTTATTTTCAATTAAATTGGATATAAAAATGAATGAGTGAAATGAAATCATATTCATGAAAATATAGATGTATAAATAGTTTATTTTTTCATTTTAAATTCATAGATTTGAATGATTTATTTGAAATATTGTTATAGAAAATTTCATAGTTTGTTTTGAAAGTTTATTTTCAAACACCCTGACATACTTTCATTTTATTTGAAAGAAATAGTATATATTAGTTCAGAACAAGAAATAGGATATACTATATTTTTGTCAATATTATTTAACCATATTAATATTTTTTTTATTTCTATACATGATGGAGATAATGGAAACTGAAGGATAACGTTATTCACGAAGGTGATTAACCTACAATAAATTGATCATAATTTCATTTCATTTATTATATGGAGGTAATTAAATCGATAGATATAATATATTCTGTCACGACTCGACCTCGGGGCCCGTTCCGTGACTACCCCATGCCCGCCTTCCATAGGCCAGGGGCTGGCGACTAGCACCAAGGCGTAAAATCCCGGTAAACAGGGAAGGCATTGCCTTTATAAGTAACAACCACCACAGAGTCAGCAAGCGGAAAGTAACTACAAGTGCAGAAAAGTAAAGGGGGCCGGAATACAAGCCCAACTGAAAGTACAACTGGAAAAGTAAAGAAAAGCAACTGAAGAGAAGACGGCGGCCTCGTGTCGTCCACTGGAAATCCCACCTGAAGGGTGGGTACAGATAGCCTCCAGGCTCCTCGGGTCCCACGTCCGCTCCGAACACGTCCCGCCCAGTGGTCCACCTCCAGGTACCGTCCTGCTCCACGCCCCAATCGTGATCAGCGCTGCACGTCGTCTGCATCCAACACAACAAGGTGCGGGCATAGCCCGTGCATGGGTGAGTATAAGCTACTCAGTAAGGACCCCGAGACCCCCGAAGGTCTCCCGAAATCCACAAAGGATATAGCACAAAAAGGAAGGTGCAATCACGAAGTAACATCTGACTCGACTTAGGTATATGCCCATACATATACCTAAGTCCCCACTTCTAGCTCTGCTCATGAGCTCAAGAACAACTCAATCCACATAGGAAAGCAAGACTCAAATCCACAAAGGAGAGTAAACAGTAAATCCACATAGGATAGTTCAACACAATCCACAAAGGAGAGTAACATAAGATTCAGCTCAACCAGGTATACTTTTTCAGATGACGTCAAAGATGATCACTGATCCATCTAAGTCGTCGGACCCACGAAGGATCGATAGGTACTAACCCCCGCAAAAGACCCACACAGGATCGGGCTCACACAGAACCTGTAGGCAGTGGCTCACACAGAACCGGTAGTAAGGACCCACATAGGATCGGGCTCACACAGAACCTGTAGCACTGATCCACGTAGGATCGCTGAGTGCAGTAGTCGACGCAGTCCACTGAGGATCTCTGCACAGTCGTCGCCGCAGTCCACGAAGGATCTCTGCTCTGCTGTCGTCGCAGTCCACTGAGGATCTCTGCACTGCCGTCGTCGCAGTCCACGGAGGATCTCTGCTCTGTCGTCGAAGTCACAGCCAGCGCTAGGGTTCCCGCACACAGCGAGCTCGTTTAGGAGGGTCCGCTCCACGAGCCGAGAGGCTGATAGATCAACTGACACGTAGTCCGAAGTTGATGTATCCAAAAGTTCCGTATCGACAACAGGATCTCAACGCAAAAGACGACGTGTCAATCGGACGCCCTGTCTGAGAGTTATTGGCATTTTCGTCCCAGGGGCCCGGTTGGTTTTTAGGGAAAAACCAACCCGACCGTACTCCGCCTGTGTCCGATCCTCGGGCGGAGTATGCCAAAAGTTCCGTCTCACTTAGAGGAAACTACCACAGCTGACGGTACGTCGATCGGACGTCCGTAGCTCAAGTTATGAGCGTTTCCGCTCCGAGGGCCCGGTTGGTTTCGTGTACGAACCAACCCGGCCGAACCCAAAGTCTTCCGAAACCAAGAGTATAATATACCGAAACGACCGTATCGATCCAAGGATCATGTAGCCGCTTACGGTTCGTCAATCGGAGGTCTCAGGCCCAAGATATGGGCAAAAGACCGAAGAAGGCCCAAAAACGGGGGTTCTGGGCCCGGGGTGACCCGGCCCGAACAACCCCTGGGTCGGCCGAACCGGGTCGACCCGAACCGGGTCGGCCCGACCTGGCCTGACCCGGCTAGGCCGGGTCCGGTCCGGCCTGGGCGCGGCCCGGCCGACCGGACCAGCCGGCTCGGCTTCGGCCGCGCGGCCGAAGAAACCGCCGCGGGTTTGACCCGCGGCTTGGAGGAACGCGGCCCGCGCGGGCTGCGTGCTGGGTGGCCGGACCGCGGACGCGGTCCGGCGGTTCGCCGCCGCCGCGGCTCGGCCGCGGTGGAGTTTCTGGCGGCGCGCCGGGCGCCGCCGCCTCCGGTCGCCGGCGCCGCAGCGCCGGCGACCCGCGCCGCCGCCGCCTTCCGCGGGCCGCCGGAGTTGCTCCGGTGGCCCATTTTGCCTCCCGTCTGCGCCATTGCTCCTCCTGGGGGCCGATCTTCACTGCGGGATCAACGGATCGCCCTTGCCGCATGGTTCGTCGTCGTCCGCCAAATCCGCACAACAAAAGATCGGCGGAGGGTTGCCGGGTCTTGTTCGTTAGATCCGCACCCTCCGCGTTAGTCATAAACAACGGGAGGAAAAGAAAATAATCAACAACAATTTTCATTAAATTAAATTTGTTCGGAGATCAGGTTCTTTATTTTAAAAGAATAAACACGGGGAAATAAAATATTCCAACATCCCTTACCTTGTCGTCGTCGGACGTGAGGTCGTCGCGGAAGGAGGGGATCGTCGCGTCGTTGCGGAGGAGACGTTCGTCGCTCTGCGGGAAAAACGTCGCGCCGACGATCTCCGGATCAAGATCAAACGGATTTAATTAATTTATATCCGTTGATATCGAATTATAAAAAGGGGAGAATTAGAAGATTCGATTCTCACCTTTAACCGCTGATCGAAGGTCCGCCGCGGAAGAAGAGGCGTCGTAGAAGAAGAAGGAGAAGGTCGCGAAAAAGTTTGTTGACGTCGCGGATCGTGCGTCGTCGAATTCCGGTTCCGGCGTTCTTCGCGTTCTTCGCGTTCTTCGCGGGGAGGGTGGAGGTTTAGAGGATCTCGCACAACAGGAGGATTCTCCAAAATAGACAAGTTTGTCTATTTTATTATTTTGCCAACAAACGCAAAACGCGTAAGTAACGACCCATTAAATTCGTTGAATTAATTCAACGAATGAAAGAGCCCATTTAATTCACGAAATAAACCGCCCAATTAAATGGTCTGTTAAGAAATAAAGAAAACGCGTCGGTTGACTTTCAGTTACTTTGACGGGTTTTCGCGGGTGCGTTACTTAGCGAAAGAAACAGCGGGGCTCGTGCGGGCCCTGCCTCACAAATATCCTACCAAGAGTGTAGGATATTTCCGGATAGCACCCTATCCGCTTTAACTCAGTTCAAGTGGCTTCCAAGTGACTTCCAAGCAGCTTAAGTGAAATAAAATAAAGTTGTCGCACAAATTTTATTTTATTTCTGTCTTAAATCCCCAAAATTTAAGAAACCACGTCTGAGCAAACGCAACTCCGGAAGAGGCGTTTCTAAGCAAATACCGGCGCTGCGATTTCATCGGTGCCCTCAGAATTCGATTCCGGTCACCGTTTCAAAAGATAGAAAAACCCGCTCGTCCGTTCACTGAACGTACCCGAGCCAAACTTCGGAAATTGATTCCGGGCACACCGGGCCTCAGAATCAGGTGTCGTCTGAAGCTACGCTCTTGTAAAATTCCAAAGAAAATTAAGAAAAAAAAATTTCCTTGAAATTTGCGGGTCTTTACATTACTCCCACCTCAGGGCTTTACGTCCCCGTAAAGATACATCAAAAACTAGGGGAACAAATGGGGGTACTGAGCACGCATCTGAGCCTCCCGCTCCCAAGTGCTCTCCTGGAGGTTCCCGTGCTGCCATCTGATGCGCACAAGAGAAATCGACCGCCCACGTAGGACCCGCTCCTATCGATCCTCGATCTCCACTGGGACCTCCGCAAAAGTCGCCCCATCGTCCACGTCCAGCTCCCCAAAGTCGATGATGTGCGTCGGGTCGTGCACGTATCTCCTCAGCTGAGACACGTGGAAGACGTCGTGCACCCGGTGCAACTGAGGTGGTAGAGCCAGGCGATAAGCCACCTCTCCTATCCTGCTGAGGACCTGGAAAGGCCCGATGAAGCGTGGAGACAACTTTCCGCCTCGGCCAAATCTCCGTAAACCACGTCGAGGTGAGACACGCAAAAAGACGTGGTCGCCATCCTCGAACTCTAGTGGCCTCCGCCTCCTGTCGGCATACGACTTCTGCCGGCTCTGAGCTGTCCTCATCCTCTCCTGGATGATCTGGACCTTCTCTGTCGTGGCTCGGACCATCTCTGGTCCCACGAGTGCTGACTCCCCAGGGTCTGTCCAGCACAACGGTGATCTGCAGGGTCTGCCGTACAACGCCTCGTATGGTGCCATCCCGATGGTGGAGTGGTAGCTGTTGTTGTACGCGAACTCCACCAAGGGTAGGTGGTCCTCCCAGCTGCGACCAAAGTCGAGAACACATGCACGGAGCATGTCCTCGAGTGTCTGTATGGTCCTCTCCGTCTGACCATCCGTCTGAGGGTGGAAGGCTGTGCTCAGATGGAGCCGCGTCCCGAACGCCTCCTGCAACCCCTTCCAAAGCCGGGAAGTGAAACGAGCATCTCGATCGGAGACGATAGACGATGGCAAACCGTGAAGCCGTACGATCTCCTGGACGTAAAGACGTCCCAAGCTCTCCACTGAGCCCTGCTCTCTGATGGGTAAGAAGTGTGCCGACTTGGTGAGTCGGTCGACAATAACCCAAATGGAGTCGTGACCTCTGGAAGTGCGTGGAAGTCCAGTCACAAAGTCCATAGATATGCCGTCCCACTTCCACTCCGGGACCTCCAAGGGCTGTACCAAGCCTACTGGTACCTGATGCTCTGCCTTCACCTGCTGGCAGGTGAGGCATCGTGAAACGAACTCTGCCACAACTTTCTTCATGCCCAGCCACCAGTGCTGTCGTCTGGGATCCTGGTACATCTTCGCCACTCCGGGATGTACCGCCAAGGGAGAAGTGTGAAACTCTCCCAGCACCTCCTCTCGTAAAGCGACTGGTACGAAGGTACGTCCTCTGAAAAGGATGTCGTGCTCTGCTCCAAGGGAGAAACCATCAGGCGCCTGACCTGAGGATATCAGTGCACGCCGGGTCTCACAGTCAGCGTCCCCACGCTGAGCCTCTCTGACCCGCTGTAGAAGTGGAGGAGAGACTGTGAGAGACTGAAGAAAGGCTGATCCGTCTCTATCCACGAAGGATATCTGTAAGGAGGCTAGCTGCTCCGTCGCCTCCTCAAGTAGGTGAATGCCCGTTCTCCTGCGGAGGGCATCGGCTACCACGTTCCCCTTCCCAGGAGTACAGACTATCTCAAAGTCATAGTCCTGGAGGAACTCAAGCCATCTCCGCTGTCTCAGGTTCAGTTCCTTCTGAGAGAAGATATACCTGAGACTCTGGTGGTCAGAAAAGACTGTGAAGCGCTCGCCCATCAGATAGTGTCGCCATGTCTTCAGAGCGAAGACCACTGCTGCTAACTCCAGGTCATGAGTGGCGTAGTTCTACTCATGCGGCCTCAACTGACGTGATCCGTAGGCGATCACGGCCCGCTCCTGCATCAGGACGCACCTGAGTCCAGTCCCTGATGCATCGCAGTAAACTACGTACCCAACTCCCTCCTCAGGCAACCTCAAGATAGGTGCGTTGGTCAATCTCTGTCTCAGCTCCTGGAAGCTCTGCTGACATCTGTCTGACCACACAAAGGGTTTCCCCTTCTTCGTCAAGGCTGAGAGTGGTGCCGCAACTCTGGAGAAGTCTAGCACAAATCTCCGGTAGTATCCGGCTACGCCCAAGAAGCTCCGCACCTCCGTCACGCTCCTGGGTGGCTCCCAAGCTAGCACTGCCTCGATCTTCGCGGGATCCACTGCAACTCCCGCCTCAGAGATGACGTACCCCAAGAAGTGGACCTCACGTAACCAGAACTGGCACTTTGAGAGCTTTCCATAAAGCTGGTGCTCTCGGAGCGTGTCTAGCACAACTCGCAGGTGGTAGGCATGCTCCTCCTCAGTCGTCGAGTATACCAAAATGTCGTCAATGAAGACCACAACAAATCGGTCGAGGTATGGCTGGAAGATCTTGTTCATGAGGCTCATGAACACTGCTGGAGCATTGGTTACGCCGAACGGCATAACCAAGAACTCATAATGGCCATACCGACACCTGAAGGCCGTCATCTGCACGTCCTCGTCTCGAACTCTGAGCTGATGATAGCCTGACCGGAGGTCTATCTTTGAGAACCACCGCGCTCCCTTAAGCTGATCGAAGAGGTCATCAATCTGTGGCAGCGGATACTTGTTCCTCACTGTCACCTGGTTCAGGCGACGATAGTTGACACACAGTCGCAAGCTCCCGTCCGCCTTCTTGGCGAACAAAATCGGGGAAGCCCAGGGTGAAACACTGGGTCGGATAAACCCCTTTCTCTGCATGTCCTCCAACTGTACCCGCAGCTCCCGAAGCTCGGCGGGGGCCATCCGATATGCTGGAGTAGATATCGGGGCTGTCCCGGGGTACAAGTCGATGTAAAAGTCTACCTCTCTACGAGGAGGTAGCCCTGGAACGTCGTCGGGAAAGACGTCCACGTACTGGTCCACCACTACAGGAAAAGCTGGACTCCGCACGTCCACTGCTCCTAGGATGAGGCTAGCCAACTGATGAGAGATGGGCTGCACTCTCCTCCGCGGAAGTCCATCCGGTGCTGCAAAGGTTCCCTTCTCGCCGGTGAAGGTAAACCTGCTCCCGTCGGTGCGAACACATCGCACCTTGCGCCTAAAACAGTCGATCTGGGCATGAACCGTGGATAGCCAATCCATGCCCAAGATGACGTCGTAAGGCCTCGACGCCGCTACAAGGAGATCCCAGCCGAAGCTCTCGCCTCCTAGAGTAATCTCACACTGCCGGCACCAGTGCGTAATCGTCGAGTCTGCTCCCGTAGGAGTCTCTAGCCGTAAGGATCGAGCCAACGGCTCAGTCGGAATCTCCGAGCTCCGAACAAGGGCAGAAGCTATGAAAGAGTGACTCGCCCCTGTGTCTATAAGTACTGCAGCAAGGGTGGAATAGACACAGATCGTACCTCGAATCATCTCTGGCATGTCGGGGTCGTAGGCCTCCACTGCCTGGAGCTGGGCCTGTCCCTGCCCGCCAGCTCCCTGTGGTCGAGGTGGCCCTCCTGGTGGTGGTGGGGGTAGAGCCTGGAAGCGTCGCCCACCACCCGCTGCTCGGCCAGCTCCTCTGCCACGTCCGCCTCCTCCCTGCGGACCGCCACGGTCGACCCTCTGCCTCTGCCTGGGTGGCCCCTCCACCGTCTGCTGCTCCTCTGATCGGCGAGTCGGGCAGTCACGAGCCATGTGACCCTACCCGCCGCAGGAGTAGCACAGCCTGCCTCTCGGAAGGCTGGCACTCCGCTGTGTGCCCCGCACTGCTGAGCCGGTGTCCTGAGGCCGTCTGCGTGGGGGTCTGGTCTGCCTGGACCCGAGAGTCATCCGTCGGCTACCTGCTGCCGAAGACTCAGCTACCTGCCGCCCTGCGCTAGGTCTCGCCGCTGAAGAAGGCTCTGCCAGGAAGCTCTCGATCAGGAGGGCTCGCTCCAGCACTCCCGCCTGGGTCGGAATGCTGAGGGAGATCAGCAACGCCTGAATCTCCTGTCGCAAGCCCTGCTCGAAGGTCCGGGCCCGGAAGAAGGGGTCCCGTACCATGTCGGTCGAGTAGCGAGATAGGTCAGTGAACCTCGCCGCGTACTGAGCGACCGTCATGCTGCCCTGGCGCAGCTGGAGAAGCTCCTCGATGCGCACCGCTCGGAGGGTGGCCGGGACGAACTCAGAGCGGAAGAGGCTCTCGAAGTCCGTCCAGAGCAAGGATGCCTCATCGTGAACCTGGAGCATCAAGCTCCACCATCGTCCTGCCGCCACCTGCAGGAGGCTCGCCGCGAGAATCACCATGAGATCCGCTGGTGTCCTCACTAGCCTAAAGATCCGTACCACCGCCTCTAGCCAGTCCTCGGCGGCCTGGGGGTCCGCCTCCCCGCGAAACCTGGGCGGTCGCTGGCTCTGAAACTCATGCAGTGCCCTGAGGCGACGTGCATCGTCGGCGTCTGGTACTAGCAGCATCGGTGGCTCGGCGGGTAAAGCTACCGTCGGTGCCACTGCTGGCAAAGGGCCCTGCACCGAGGCCTCGTCGCTCGGTGGGCTGCCGTCGCGCCCTACACTCGGAACCCTAGCTGGCTGTCGTCGCGGGGCCATCCTGAAAAGGAGAACAAGAGCACCACAGTCAGAACAGTATACCTGGTGAGCTGGCACAAGTAATCACAAGGAAAACCTGAGACTTTCATAAAGCAGATCAGTATACCCGGTGAGCTGACACAAGTAATTCCGAAGAAGACTTGAAACACACACGCAATCAATGTTTTCATGCATTAAGTCGGAAATCAGGAGTCAGGGTCCTGGTGTACGGATACGTCGGCCGCCGCACCAACACTGGGCTCCCTGAACTGATAACCACACTCAATACACTAAACACTATTGCTTCATATAGAAAGAAAAGACGATCAGAGTCTGCGGTGGAACCGACCACCTCTGATACCAATTTGTCACGACCCGACCTCGGGGCCCGTGCCGTGACTACCCCAAGCCCGCCTTCCATAGGCCAGGGGCTGGCGACTAGCACCAAGGCGTAAAATCCCGATAAACAGGGAAGGCATTGCCTTTATAAGTAACAACCACCACAGAGTCAGCAAGCGGAAAGTAACTACAAGTGCAGAAAAGTAAAGGGGGCCGGAATACAAGCCCAACTGAAAGTACAATTGGAAAAGTAAAGAACAGCAACTGAAGAGAAGACAGCGGCCTCGTGTCGTCCACTGGCAATCCCACCTGAAGGGTGGGTACAGATAGCCTCCAGGCTCCTCGGGTCCCACGTCCGCTCCGAGCACGTCCCGCCCAGTGGTCCACCTCCAGGTACCGTCCTGCTCCACGCCCCAATCGTGATCAGCGCTGCCCGTCGTCTGCATCCAACACAACAAGGTACGGGCATAGCCCGTGCAGGGGTGAGTATAAGCTACTCAGTAAGGACCCCGAGACCCCCGAAGGTCTCCCGAAATCCACAAAGGATATAGCACAAAAAGGAAGGTGCAATCACGAAGTAACATCTGACTCGACTTAGGTATATGCCCATACATATACCTAAGTCCCCACTTCTAGCTCTGCTCACGAGCTCAAGAACAACTCAATCCACATAGGAAAGCAAGACTCAAATCCACAAAGGAGAGTAAACAGTAAATCCACATAGGATAGTTCAACACAATCCACAAAGGAGAGTAACATAAGATTCAGCTCAACCAGGTATACTTTTTCAGATGACGTCAAAGATGATCACTGATCCATCTAAGTCGTCGGAACCACGAAGGATCGATAGGTACTAACCCCCGCAGAAGACCCACATAGGATCGGGCTCACACAGAACCTGTAGGCAGTGGCTCACACAGAACCGGTAGTAAGGACCCACATAGGATCGGGCTCACACAGAACCTGTAGCACTGATCCACGTAGGATCGCTGAGTGCAGTAGTCGACGCAGTCCACTGAGGATCTCTGCACAGTCGTCGCCGCAGTCCACGAAGGATCTCTGCTCTGCCGTCGTCGCAGTCCACTGAGGATCTCTGATCTGCCGTCGTCGCAGTCCACGGAGGATCTCTGCTATGTCGTCGAAGTCACAGCCAACGCTAGGGTTCCCGCACACAACGAGCTCATTTAGGAGGGTCCGCTCCACGAGCCGAGAGGCTGATACATCAACTGACACGTAGTCCGAAGTTGATGTATCCAAAAGTTCCGTATCGACAACAGGATCTCAACGCAACAGACGGCGCGTCAATCGGACGCCCGGTCTGAGAGTTATTGGCATTTTCGTCCCAGGGGCCCGGTTGGTTTTTAGGGCAAAACCAACCCGACCGTACTCCGCCTGTGTCCGATCCTCGGGCGGAGTATTCCAAAAGTTCTGTCTCATTTAGAGGAAACTACCACAGCTGACGGTACGTCGATCGGACGTCCGTAGCTCAAGTTATGAGCGTTTCCGCTCCGAGGGCCCGGTTGGTTTTGTGTACGAACCAACCCTGCCGAACCCAAAGTCTTCCGAAACCTTGAGTATAATATACTGAAACGACCGTATCGATCCAAGGATCGCGTAGCCGCTGACGGTTCGTCAAACAGAGGTCTCAGGCCCAAGATATGGGCAAAATACCGAAGAAGGCCCGAAAACGGGGGATCTAGGCCCGGGGCGACCCGGCCCGACCCGGCTAGGCCGGGTCCGGTCCGGCCGGGGCGCAGCCCGGCCGGCTCGGCTTCGGCCGAGTGGCCGAAGAAACCGCCGCGGGTTTGACCCGCGGCTTGGAGGAACGCGGCCCGCGCGGGCCGCGTGCAAGGTGGCCGGACCGCGGACGCGGTCCGGCGGTTCGCCGCCGCCGCGGCTCGGCCGCGGCGGAGTTTCCGGCGGCGCGCCGGGCGCCACCGCCGCCTTCCGCGGGCCGCCGGAGTTGCTCCGGTGGCCCGTTTTGCCTCCCGTCTGCGCCATTGCTCCTCCCGGGGGCCGATCTTCACTGCGGGATCAACGGATCGCCCTTGCCGCATGGTTCGTCGTCGTCCGCCAAATCCGCACAACAAAAGATCGTCGGAGGGTTTCCGGGTCTTGTTTGTTAGATCCGCACCCTCCGCGTTAGTCATAAACAACGGGAGGAAAAGAAAATAATCAACAACAATTTTAATTAAATTAAAATTGTTCGGAGATCAGGTTCTTTATTTTAAAAGAATAAACACGGGGAAATAAAATATTCCAACATCCCTTACCTTGTCGTCGTCGGACGTGAGGTCGTCGCGGAAGGAGGGGATCGTCGCGTCGTTGCGGAGGAGACGTTCGTCGCTCCGCGGGAAAAACGTCGCGCCGACGATCTCCGGATCAAGATCAAACGGATTTAATTAATTTAAATCCGTTGATATCGAATTATAAAAAGGGGAGAATTAGAAGATTCGATTCTCACCTTTAACCGCTGATCGAAGGTCCGCCGCGGAAGAAGAGGCGCCGTAGAAGAAGAAGAAGAAGGTCGCGGAAAAGTTTGTTGACGTCGCGGATCGTGCGTCGTCGAATTCCGGTTCCGGCGTTCTTCGCGTTCTTCGCGTTCTTCGCGGGGAGGGTGGAGGTTTAGAGGATCTCGCACAACAGGAGGATCCTCCAAAATAGACAAGTTTGTCTATTTTATTATTTTGCCAACATACGCAAAACGCGTAAGTAACGACCCATTAAATTCGTTGAATTAATTCAACGAATGAAACAGCCCATTTAATTCAAGAAATAAACCGCTCAATTAAATGGTCTGTTAAGAAATAAAGAAAACGCGTCGGTTGACTTTCAGTTACTTTGACGGGTTTTCGCGGGTGCGTTACTTAGCGAAAGAAACGGCGGGGCTCGTGCGGGCCCTTCCTCACAAATATCCTACCAAGAGGGTAGGATATTTCCGGATAGCACCCTATCTACTTTAACTCAGTTCAAGTGGCTTCCAAGTGACTTCCAAGCAGCTTAAGTGAAATAAAATAAAGTTGTCGCACAAATTTTATTTTATTTCTGTCTTAAAGCCCCAAAATTTAAAAAACCACGTCTGAGAAAACGCAACTCCGGAAGAGGCGTTTCTAAGCAAATACCGGCGCTGCGATTTCATCGGTGCCCTCAGAATTCGATTCCCGACACCGGTTCAAAATATAGAAAAACTCGCTCGTCCGTTTACTGAACGTACCCGAGCCAAACTTCGGAAATTGATTCCGGGCACACCGGGCCTCGGAATCAGGTGCCGTCTGAAGTTGCGCTCTTGTAAAATTTCAAAGAAAATTAAGAAAAAAAATTTCCTTTAAATTTGCGGGTCTTTACATATTCCATTATAAAAAAATAATTTATTTAAATTATTCATGATTAATTACTTCAATATGAATTATGAAAGTGTGGATAAAATTATTGATGAATATATATTAAGAGAGGTGTTTTTGAGAAAATTTTTTATAGGATATCACCTCTTTGAGAGACACTTTGTAACCCTGGATTTTTTATTTTGATGATTACATAATGACAATGATCTGGGGAGAGTGTGGGAAAAAATATTGGGAAAAATATTTTAGGATAATAAAGGACACTAAGTCTAAATGGGGTAGTGATTTGTGGTATTTATACATTAGTAGTGGTGGGATTATGTTATTATAATAATGATTATTTTATATTTGAAGCTAACCACATTGGTGTTGGAATATATTCAATTAATTTTATTTTTAATTAATATTTTTATTATTATATTTATCATTTATTATTGCCTCAAAAAACCATTAAATGTTTTAAAATTTAGTTAACTTAAGAGTTTCCTTTAAACTCTTACCAATGTCACTATATTACATATACATCGATGAATAATTTTTTACCATTGTAAATTTTTTTATTTCATAAAATAAAATTGATATTAAAATTTAATTTTGAAATCTAAATTGTAAATATAAAATTTATTTTACCAAATATTAGTCACATAATTGGAAAAAATAGATTTAAAAATTAATCTTGCAAACACAACGAGAAAGTGTGTTTTTATGTTAAAAGATAAAATGTAAGAAATATTTTTTTATCTAGTATCAATGTGGTATTGATTAAAAAGAAATATATTGGATTTAATTAGGAATATTATTAATATTTAAACATTAAATCTAATTTAAAACATAATTTAACTATATAATATATTATATGAAAAATAACTTTTTTATTAATAATGAGTATCTTGACTATTCATGAAAAAAAATCATCAAAAAAAAATAGAAAAATACCTCCCTATGATAATTTTCATATTCCACTTTAAAAAAATAACATCATTTTTTAAATATAAATTATTGTATTTTTAAAATTTATATTAAATATAGTTTCACCCTCAAATGGAGGTGAAAAATCTGGTTTAGAAAAAATATATTTTTTATGTGTAAAAGATAATTAATTCATATCATATGACTATAAAATATATTCAATCAATTTAAAAACATTTAAATGTATATATAAAATAAAAATATCACTATGAACTCCCAAAAAATTGGGATTAATGTAATTACTGAATATAAAAGTATATCTTGGGGATAAAATTTTTTTTATAAAAAAACACCATTTATGTTCAATAGGATTATATTTTCACATCTAATTAATTATTAATATGTAAATTACTTTTATAAATATGTTTGAAATTTATTTTCATAATTTGTTTAATCTCATTTATTTCACTATTCTAACTACAATGTAATAACTATAACAATTATATAATAATGTTTAATCATATTTAAGAAAAATGTTATGTGAAACGAAATATATCAAATAGATGAAATTAAAATGTTACATACCTTAAAATCATTTGGAATTACATTTATAATGAAAAAATGAATTTATTTCACTCATTGGAATTTCTTCATGTTTCTCTGTATTCTAAGTGTTCTCATATCCTTCTCTAGTGTATTTTAATCCTTTAGTATATTATATGGGATTCTTTCTCACATGCCTATCTTATGTTACAAAATAGAGAATTTTATCTCTCTCTAACTGCTATCATTATAAGTGGATTGATTAAAACTGTTTTAAGAATTAAATAGTTGTAAATCTATAAATTCTCTATATTTTGATATATTTTGGATGTCTAAAATTATCATGATTTTGACTGATCCATTTTTTTAATTTGATTAACGACAATCAAATATAAATATTGAAATTAATTACATGATGAATAAATATGTGATAATCATGAAATTAAAATATAATAGGTTTAGTTTTTGTCTATGTAATTCTATTAATGATAATGGGATAATATTGATTATTTAATTTAAAATTGAAAACTAATTATGAAATAGATTGTTTACATCTATAATTAATAAATTTTCTAGAAACATAATTCATGTGTTATTTGAAAAAATGAGATGAAAGTATTTTAATTTTATATAATGGTTATATTTTATTTTTTAAATTTATATAATGGATTTGATAATAATACCACATGATGACGATAATTACTATATTCTTATAATATGGATATTTCATATTTAAATGAATATTGTTGAAAATAAACTCAAAAATGGAAAATAAGGATTTAAAAGACAATGTAGAAGATAATATTTGGTAATCGATAAGATTATCGAAATAAGTGGGAATTATATATTTAAATTTTTTCGAATAATTATTTTTCATCATGTATTATCCATGTAATAGAATGAGACAATTTTATGATATTTTAAAATTAATAATTAATTAAATAAAAATGACATCATTATATATTATTAATCTTATCGACTAAAATAGAATAAAAATAGTTGATTATTATTTTTATAAGAAATTTATTGGGATATTGTTACATGTATAATTCTAGTAATTCATTTTCTAAAGAATATTATTTCATTCGTAGAAAATTATTTGTTCTTCGAGGTGATTTTTCTATTATCACAAATCATGAAACAAAAATAATTTCCCATATGAAAATAAAAATATTCATGATTAATGTTTTGTGATGTGTGGTTGATATTCTATGATATATAATTTTAAATTCAATGATTTAATATATAGTCCATTATTTAATTTTATTGTTAATATGCATGGTTGGTATATTTTGAAATTTGACAAAAACCTAAAGCAGGTGATTCTTTCATTTTATTATAATATATAATTTGAAAAAAAATATTGTTGAAATTGAAGATATATGAGAATGATCACATTTTGGATGAACACTAAATTAGGTAAATAACACAATCATTGTATATTTATAAGGCTATATCTATTAGCATTAATTTTTAAGTTAATCATTACATTAATGTAAGTTGCTAATATTGAATGATTTATTAAATCATTTCATTTGGGATGATAGATCCAAATTTTGTTTTGGAATGGTATAATTTCTTATTTATTACAAATAAATATTAATTTAAGATATATGGATGTAGAGAATTGATATAATAGAATTATAACTATATATGGTTGAAAAAAATTCGTGTGACTCCACAAGTTATGATGTTCTCACAATGTGTCGATTAAGATCATGATGGATAGATGATTATCCCTTATGCAATAATTGTTACATTTGATTTATCTCATAGTGATAAGGTGGTCAAATATTCCCAATGTTACAATGGTTTAATGACGTCCCTATTTTATTTTGTGGAGGGTGGGTATTCCCGAGGCATTGATAGTTCCATGGGCTCCTAGTTGTGGTGATGATATTGGTGGGAAATCTATAGGCTTTGATTCAATAACATGGTTTCCAATTATAATCATGATATTGGAAATGGATATGATATGTGTTTTAATGTGAATTATTATTAGTGATTGAACTGGGAAAAATAGTATTGGATTAATTTTAGATTACCTTTTGTAATATTATAGATAAAATGGGATGGTTGCTTGATAATTTGTCTTGTTGTTTGGTTGCACCGTTTCTAGATGTTTTTATATAATTAGTTTCAAACTATGGTAATCAATTTTATACTATTAAATGTTAGGGGATATTTTATGTCGCATCAAGGGCTATTTCCTAGAGTACCATTATTGTTTATAAAAAGATTGAATTAATGAATAAATGTGGTCAGCCCATGATGCATTCATTATAATTATGTCATACTTAATAATTCAATAATGAAATTAAATGTTCTATTATAAGATATATAATATGATTACATTTTTAATCATGAAAATAAAAATGGAATGACTAATAAATTTATAATTTTGAAATTTTTATTGTTCTTGATTTTTGTATGATTATCAGATAACATGTCCTTCACTATGGAAGTTGGGATGCCTTCGGAGCATTATTAGAAGATGACTCTAATGATTGGTATTTTCCTAAAGTATATTTACAATATTTATTTATTTCATGAATGATTTTTGATTTTATATTCTTCCCCACACATGTTAGTAATAAATCTAACACCCAGTAGATTATGGGAGGGTAATTTTCAAGTCATACCAGTTGTTGATGAATGGATGGATGACTTCCACCTATAACCCTTCTCTATTCTCAAGGTGGAATATATTTTGGTATGATTGGTGGTAATTATACCCCATATAATTTTGTAAATGTTTGTAATGGTGTTTAGTTATTTTTAAACTCATTTAATTCAAGTTATAGTATTATATTTTTTATTATAGGAATAATATATATAGACAATGATGGAATGATGTTTAATACATGACTTACGAGATATTTTTGTGACAAAAAACTACTCTATTTATTTATGGAGTTGTTATTGGGATGGTGAGATGATTTCATACATGACGTTCATTATTTAATATCCCTTGTGTTTTTTTGGATAGGATTACATTAGCCTTGGTTTATTTACAATTGTTTTGACAGAGATATTGCTCAAGATGATTGAATTTGGTGAAAATTAATGGACCTTTAAGAATTTGGTATTTGGATACCCTAATTTTTTATATTTAATGATATATTTTTTGTGATAGTTTTTGAGATATATACATGGTTTGGATGGGAAATTAATAGCAAACCTTTTTTAAAAGATGACTTGAATTTTTCTCTATACTCACCAGGATTTATAATACTTCTTTCACATTTTCCACAAGAGGTTATATCGATGATCAATAATATTATACATGTTATTGTCAGCCAATATATATAAATATATCATGTTATCAAGACATGGATGGTGATTGAGTCATTAATTCATTTTTTTGTAGTAATTTAATATCTATTGGAGGTTTGTGTTCACTATCAAGGATCAATTTTTTCTTATTTACATTAATCTAGTTGTATGTAAATATATTAATTTCATATACTGGTTTACTGTTTTATTAATAGGAAGAGTTATTAGTGGTTGTTCCTATATAATATCTTACATTTCAAATCATAGAGATTAATTTATCCCATATTTATGTATGTATGTTCAACCCTCCATGCTTGTTCCCAACCCATTATATAGTGGAGGCATATTACAAAAAATTTCATAACACTCTTCTCCCATTTTCGACCAAGGATGGTTATCTATGAGGAGATAGAATCATGATATTCTAAACTTGAAATTTATTTATATATCTATACATATATATTTTAAATGTATTAAATTCATATTTAAAATTCAGTTTGCATTATTTGCATAAATTTTATGTAGTTTTTCTTTCATTTTTAGTCATTAAAAATGAACCTCATTAGAATTTCTAAAATTTAATAAAATAAGATTCCTGAAATTTCATTCAAAAAATGTTTTTCACATATTTCTTTACTAGGCGATATGAGTAGTTGAGAACCGGAAAAAGTTTTCTAAAATATTTTTTGATAAGAGAAAATTAATTTGTTTATCACTCTAAAATTAAAATCTAATCTAACTAAAACTTCTCTATTTAAGATACACAAATCATAATTTGTAAAAACACATTATTTAATCATAATATTAGAATGAAAAATTATTACATTTTTATTTTCAATTGATAATAACTGTAAAAATTGAATTATGATTGAAGGGTGGGCTTAAAATCATTCTGATTCATCATTAAATCCAATACAAGAAAAGAGTATTCATATAATTTTCACACTATAGAAAAAAAGATTGATAAAAAATTCATATAAAATTAAATTTTTCAGGGAATCTAAATAATACAGATCTACAAAGGGTGATGGAATAAGACTAGTTTTTTATTCCCCTAAAGGGTCATATTAATATATGAGTGTTGGAGGGGAATGATTTATTTTAATGCGATAATAAGTGTTAAATTTTCTTTATAGACATTTCATGATTAAATTGTCAAAAAATTGAATCCTAAGAATATATATCCTTAATATCTAAATAGTAAATCCATAAAATAAATGAACATGAATTAATACATTTATTTATAATAAAAAATATCTAAATTATTCTATATATATTATTCACTCACAAACCTAGTGATTTGAACTATATATGGTTATTTATATTTTAAGGAGTGAAAAAACCCTTTATCTCATACTTTTTTCACACATTAAGAAACTATATCACATTTCCTTTTTTGTTTTAAATAATTACTCATCATTTTATAGGATAATACCCAACCTATATTTTATAGGATGAGTTATAAAATATTTTATTTTTGTAATTTATATAAAATTTTCATTTTATGGTAGAAAAAATGACATGGAGATTTTATAGGTATTGACACAACATTGACCTTTATAGGCTATATCTTTTAATTTTCTATTTTTCATGTTGAGAAGATCTTTAGACTATCCAATTTTAGCTCTGAGATCTCTATAATATTAAAGGTACATGCCAAAACTACATGCCATTCGTAAAGATTGTATAATGTAATCCAACATACACTGTGTGAAATATTGTAGTATAAAAAGTTTTGTACATAGAATGAATAAATTAATAAAAACAGTTGAATGATTGTTGATTCAAGTTACTAGTGTTTGGAACACTCTGAAGGCCCTTCTTAATGAATCAAATATTGATCAGAAAATCTAGAAAATGTAATGATGAATGATTTGATTGTTTCATCAAATACATTTGAATATCCACTAGTTTTGTTCCCAACATTTATCACTTCACATCCATGCATCAGTCTTCCAGTAGATTTTTTCTTATATGAATAGATCCATTTGAAAGAATTATCTCATCCATTTTAAAATCCGCTATCTAAAAGTGTAAATGAATGGAAAATATTCTTAGAGAGATAGAATAATATAATATATATATTCACTAAATAATTAATCATTATACATTTATATTTTTGTTATAATGAAAAGAGAAAAAAATATTGTCCTATATTAATTTTTTTTTCTAATCATTGATACAAGTTTTAAAAACCAATCACATTTATTCATTACTTAGAATAGTCACATAGTTGAATCTAGAAATAAAAACCAGGAATATATAATGGAATAAAATAAAAATTATTTAAATGAATAAAGAATTAAAATAACAATAAATATATCTCCTAATACACTAGTAGTAAATCTGAAAACCCAAATATGGGGAAGATTTAATAATCATTAAATTAATGGAGATGATATTGATGAATACGACCGAATGTTTTCCATCCCAAACATATAATGTCAATGAAATACATTGGATCACTTACATTATCTTGGGTAATTTGGGTTTATATTTTTATATAATTTGGACTAAATCTTATATAAAACCCAAGGAATTTAATTGAGAATATTTCACTCTATATGTTTCTTTTTGTATTCAATGATTGGATATCAGCATCACCTATATAAGAACATTCATGACATATTTCATTCAACATCATAATTGATAAAATAGGGATGTAGAAACCTAATAAGTGTGAGCTAAAATAATCATTATGGGTAAACATATGCATTATAAATTAAATGTCATCATTTAGTATAAGAATCCATATAGTAATGATGACACTAGAACTGTGTATGATAATAAGATAATAATATTCATAACCATTTATATAAGGATCATTAAAATTTTATTATTGTGAGTAATCATTTAATAAAGACAAGGGTTATCCAAATAAGTAATCATGAGAACTTGAATGTTAGAAATGATAAAATGAATCACTAAAAATTTATATAATGTAAAGATAAGTCATATTGTTTTCATGGGAAATTCTCATTATAACACCATTATTGAACCATTAAAATAAAATTAATAATTGAATAATCATATAGTTGACTTCCATTACAAATGAATTGGGGTTAAATCTCATGGAAATTATTATAGAAGCTATAACAAGCACACCACATGCAATCGAGGTTGATAATTCATATTATAAATTTCTATGAACCAAAAAATTTATAATGTACAAGGGGTATTCATTTCATCATAATACTAATAAAACACACTCGATGCAGTCTAGACAATGATTTATTTGAAACCACAATCTATGGACATGATTTTTGCACCACTGCTCACTCACCCCTTCCTGACCACTATTGCAACCCCTTCCTCCTTAGTGGTACCAAAACTGACGAACCATCCCCCAAGAGGCCTCTGGAACTATTTTTGAGGCCATTCAGCTAGTGAAACCAAATACTTCAGTGCCGAAGTCACATTGTTGGATGTCAATGAAGGATATCATATGTTTCATTGCACCAAATCAAGATTCCATAGAATTAACATATCCACTGATCCATCTAGGATCCTCTTAACCTATTTCTAAGGATGTTAACTTGGTGCATTCTCTCATAGTAGTATAATTTTATGAGACTAATTAACATCTTATATAGTACTTATTTTCTCATTTTAGGTATGCAAAATACCCATTGGGTAAATTCTAGAATTTTATTGGACATTGGAACCCGAAACTCCATGTAAGAATATTAGAACATAAGAGTAAAAACTACTTCATAGTCATATAATCATAGGATGAAATTTCCTATGTTTGGGCTCAAATCCCTCTATAGATTAACCATTTACATTTTATCCTTTATTGATGGTCCATGGATACTCACTGGGTGTGGAAAAACCACATGGTGGTTGATGTTCACCAGATTTACACTCCCCTTTTATAACCTCACCTTCCTAGAAAAGAATAGCGATTCCCTTAGGTAAATATTTTGAGAATACAACTATAACCTCTGCCTCTAGGAAACTATGGTTACCCATAAAAAATTTTGAAAGACAATATCTCTCTGCCACCATCCCAGATGCTCTTATGGGGTGGGGTAGAGTTTTTATTTATGAGAACCATTTTCTACCCTTCAAGTCATCTCACTTATATAGTGGTTGTCACCTCCTCGACCACTCATTCTTAGTGTTCATAATAAGTACCTCCCCTCACAAATTATGGATATATATCTACATCATGTTCAAAATACAATCTCCTCATTTAGACATTGATCTCAACCAATCATAAATAGATCTTTTATCAAAACCTACTGAGGATTGTAATGAACTAGGCACATTTGTGCCCTCCCCCCTCACCCTCTCCCTCTCTCTCTCACTCTCACATCCACTGTTCCTAGTGAAACCAACTTCCATCACAAAATGGATATCATCCCATTTTCTCCCATATACCTCCTTCCCATCCTCCCACCATTAATCTACCCGTAGTATCTAGTCAAAATAGTTGGAAATCAATGGTAATGGATATTTATATATTCCAACCCTTTATTCTTTTTCCCCCACCGTGTGGTGATGCTATTAATTCTCGAGGTTCTATTTTTCAATATCTTTAGTGTGTTACCGCCTATGAAGAAGATTTTTTACCCTCATAGATGTCACTATAGTCAAACCCTTAGTTTCTCCAATGTATCAGAGGATGATATATGGAAGGTTAAATTTCTTGGATCTCATATAAATAGGGTATATACCCACTCTCAGGCTAGTAGAATTTGATATTATTCAAGTTTTCAAGGACTATATCCGGATTTTCATTGGGCCAGTTATCAGGGGTTTTCATTTAAATGATCTCGATTATCATATGAAACTCCTAGGGACTCAGATCCTATTTCAAATAAGAATTCCTCTCACATAAGGAAACCAAGAATATTGTATTCCTTTTATTTGTCTAATAGACAATTAAATACCCCACTAGAATAGGAGTGTTCTTACAGAATATTATTATGAGGACTTTTATGAATAGAGATAAGATTAACCACTACATTAAGGTTTTGTCAATACCCTCAACATCAATGTAGAAAATGATGTTTAATCATAAACATATATTGGTTATGGTGTAAGAAGAAAAATATGGGTGTATCATCTATTTTTCTTATTCAAACTGGGATGTTCGGTTCTATTGTCGTTATTGGTTTGACCCAAAATCCATTAGTTTGGTTGAAACTGCATTGGTGGTGGGAGGAAACCTTAATACAATTATTGATTTATCCCTGAAAAATGGAGGAAAATACCTCCAAAAAAGTGATAGAAAAACCTTTTTATCCATCAAATCTCATGAGTTACATCATGAACAGGGGTGCATTGATGATCAGTTTTCATGGAATAAAAACATGAAAGGCCATCAACAATTATATAAAATGCATGACTATTTTCTATGAATCCTTAAAGAAATATTTTTATTCAAAAATATTGAATTAATTCATTGGGTTCATTTTGTTTGTAACCACTCTCCCCTTCTCATCCATCTCAAATCATGCAATTCCAGGTACATATATTTCTTCTTCCCCAATAAGTGTATTTCACAACTATTTTCCTTAAAACAGTAAATTTCTCCTCAATGGAAATATGTCAGGGGGAACTAAATTTTATTCCATAAAATTATTCAATGAGTGTAATAACCACTCATGGGGTAGACAAACTATCTCTGCTCAGTTAAACCGATCATGTATCGTATCATTAAAGACATGAATAATACTTATGAAATGATGGAGGAGTCATGGGATGGATAGAATTAGGTTAATATAGGTATCTTGAATCATAATCTAAGAGAAATTATTCTAGATTATGATTGGTGACCACATTAGTGATCCTATGCTACCTGGATCAGTGATGGTGACCACAACACTCCATTATTCTATTAATATTTTAATGAAAAATGCCATAATTAGTCCTCTAATATCAATATTGAATGTGGTTAATATCCCAGATACATGGAGGTGATCAATTTAATTTTTAATGATATATTTAAATCCTATTTGTTTAAATTTTCCAATGCATGTTTAATGGACATCTAGGTGTCCATAATGGTATTTTTGTATCTATCTCGGATTTGACCTCTATCAATTTGTGTAATAGGGTTGAATGTGTTCAAGAGGATAAGGAGGTGTGGGAATTGGTAGATAATCTTAAAAGTGAGAGTGTAACTATACTCGATTTGTTACCAAGGGATTTCAAAGTATGTGACTGGGATATTATCATGATTGATATCTTTGTTGTTATCTAGGAATTCTTTTATAGAGGGGTGCTTTCTTTAATTTTCCTACACCACTACAATGATCCTTATTCCAACGAAAAATAATAGTCTTCCATAAACCACTATCGACCCATCAGTCTGTGTATATTTTCTATATGGTTCTGGACCCCATTATCAATTTATGTTTTTCTGATTTTAGTGACTATTGGATATCAAATGAGAATCATTTTTCTATTTACGAAAAGTCCATCGACAGTGCAATGGGTATTTTCCATCATATGGTATGTGGGAGAATAAATAGGTGGTGGGATCCAACATATTCATTATGGAGGATGTGAGTAAGGAATATGACCATGAAGAATTAATCATCATCATCTAGGTTATGAGATAGATGTAATTGTCGAAATGGGACATTAACTTGTTGGTTTTGTTTTATAGTTATCTTGGAATCAACACTGTGTTCATTAGAAAGACATATGGATTCATGAAATAGATTAGTGGACTCAATAAAGGATACCCTCATCAGATATGTTTCCTCTTGTATGCATAACATGATTCTTTTACCTTACCATTGCTATGATCGCATCTCCATGGTTTATCATATCCTTTTTTTGATAACATAGATTTCTTTATCGAGTCCTATTAATATGATTTAGGAACTACAATAAAATTATTGGATTGTACATAGAATTTATTTTACAATCCATTAATCATGGAAAATATTTCGTTTTTCTATCACCATCTTGCTTGTATAGGTGTAGAAACACCATTAAATCCAGATTAGGTATGGATAGTAAGAGAATCACAATGGAGTAATTAGAATCAACCATTTACCTTGGATTAGTATATATTAGTATCTTTGATGTTATGGTTAATAAATACATTAATCAAAATTGAAATTGGAAGAACTGTTACATTTCATTCATATGAAGGATAACACTTATGAACTATGGGTCATCATCAATTACTATGTGAATCATTCTAGTTCTTAAGTTGCTTATGTAAATTAAGTAAGTGGAATAAAAACATCTAAAGACATTTATTTGGTTACCCCAAGGTGTGGGATGATTCCACTATTCCTCTTGGAGTAATCATACCAAAACAATGAATCATGGATGCATTAATATAAGGAACATAGTGGAAGAAATGTATTATCTTCTGTGAAAACTAGCACGAATTGTTATTTTGCGATGATATAATTGGAATAATTTATAAAAGGAATATACAGTTATAGTCTAATGGAAAAAGTTTTGATATATTCACCAATTATTAATTCACTTGAGGATCACAGATCAGTGCCTTAGGTATTGTAACATTGGATTATAGTTTGTGGTAATAAAAATTTTTGGTAGTGAAAATAGGGAGGTGTGAACTTGGGGTGTCCAGGGTGCCCTATACTTGGTATGAAGTTCAAAGAAGATTGTTTTTTTCCTTCAATATGTTGGGTGATTTTAAACTCTGCCAAGGAAATGGTTTTTAGATGTATATGACTAAAATAACTTGCAAACTAGTGTATTTTATGTTCTTCCTCATTGAGTAAGTACACTCTAAATAAATACAAGAAATCAATAATCATGTAGCATGATATTAGTCTATGAGTAAGATTACTTTGGTGTAGAGACATACCATAATATTTTTCATTACTTCTATGTAGGACCTATATACAATTAGTTCTATGTGATGAGGCAGTGAAGATGAATTATTTCAACATTTATTCAAAATTTACATGTTTTTTATATTCTAATATGGAAACTATATTGCATCTATACATAAAAATGGTGCAGGTGGTTATCTTGTTGAGATAGTTCTAATAATTAAAAGGTAGAATAAGGATACGATTATACTTTGTAGATTTTTCTCAACATTTGATTGAGGGTGCTAGTTTGAGAAATCCACAGGAGGTCACCCTCATGGTCCTTCTTGCTACAAACTAATGTTGTCTCTAGTTGGCACACAATCACGCATGCCACACTGGATATTCCCAATTTGGATAAGAAATAGAGGAAAGGTCCAGGTATATCATTTGAAATCTCTTGATTCACTTGAAATAGTATGAGGACAGAACCTCTTCCACATATTACATTATAAGGAGTCCTTTTGTCCTACCTAGACCCCACAGTTGGGTCACTGGGTGTACTAGCTCCCTCCATATATAGATTCAAATGAAATACGAATGAATCATGAAACCAATGGGTAATGTGCGTGGATGAGTGGATTGTTATTTTATTGGTTTAGTTTTGTATACCTTCAGATCATACTATTCATCCAATGATTCAATAATGGCCGAGTCTATGACTTTTCCCCTGGCATTGAGATTTTCCAGATTGGGAACATCTACCTAACTACCATCGGGATAGACTAAAACATTATCTTTTGTTTTCTCAAAGGATCCTATACTAGTCCCGGCTAAATAATTTAATTGATTCTCAAGTGCATGTCTCTCATATTTAATGACAGTAAACTCCACCCAATTGACTTGAGGGAAACATTGTAGTTGATTTATTTTGCCCCTGATGTTGTAGAATTTCTATATATACGGGTTTCCAACGAAGTACACATTACCCTTGGATTAGTGGATATTGTTGTTGGTGATTATCTTGGCCTACCATTTTATAGGCCTCCAATAGGGACTTCACTTCCCTCCCCATTTAAATAAAATATTAATTATTGTCAGGAAAATAAAAAATTCATTATTATTTGTATTACATTACTATAAAATGGAAACAAAATGGGTTGTATAATGATATTTTGAAACATTATAAAGCTTTGGAAAAGAATTTTTTCAAATGATAATACATTTTAATTGATATTGATAAATGGGAAATAAATGGGATCTATAAATTTTTCATTAAAGTGTTATTATCTGATAGAAAAGAACTTATTTCTAGGTCTATCTCATTGAAACATGATTAATTATTGGAATATAAAAGTATTTGATATCCATATTAATGAAACATAATTCACCCATGTAAAATAAATGATTTACTTAATAATTTTTTGTAATAATCATAATGAATCCAGATAATGAATGAGAATGGTATGTATGACATCGACAAACCTCCACTCTTGGATTGTGTGATGAAATTGTAAACATTTCATTTTTGGAATGATGATGTTAATTGTGAACCATTTTTATTCATTCTAAACCATAAACATCAAAAGAAAAAAAATAGTATCACCTACATCCTTCACTGCAATTTAGGTTTAGTGGTTTATAGAATTATATAAAATCATACTTAAAAAAGTATCATGAAATTAAATTATCATGTCTCTAATTTAACAATGCATTTTTCACATTAAGATATCATCATCATACAAATGTAGTACATTATATACATAACCCAGTAATCCAAATTCATAATAAAATTTGGGAATGGAATCATAAGTTGGGTGAGATAAAATTATTAGTATGGTAAAACATATGATTTAAAAAATGATTCTCTTCAGTGATCATTAGAAGAAAATATCAGTATGATGACATTATCAAAGTGCATGAGTATATCATGATTATATTCAAACTAATTATTACGTGGATAATTGGACATTAAATCATGGAATAATTCATTAAAACTGTATTAGTTATAAGAATCAATTATAATGGTCCATCTTATATAAATCATAATTAAAATAAACAACATTAACCAATAGTATATGTTGATAAAACATAATAATATCTTGAGACATAATATAATTGAACCCTCTATAGACCCTTTATGAAACCCTTATTAATTGAATAACCATATGTACTATTTCAAAAATAATTATTTATAGATCATAATTGTCACCATATTCACAGGGGCACTATCTATGTGCAGCCAACAATTAATCTATAACTGGCTCACCCAGTGCTATCTCATCCCGAAAATATTATTTAATGACCAAGAATGACTACATGAATAAAGTACATAGAGTAATAATTTTTGAATAAAACTTCAAGAAAAATAATTAATATATTTAAAACATGATTAAAAATTGGAAAATAAAATGATTTCATGTTCACACATTTAGGCCTGATTTACCCATGTAAAATAAAAGTGTTCCAAATCAATATATCTGAGACACAACCAACCCGTAGAAGAGAAATGTGTTTCACATAAACGTATTTAAAATATTCAGGTTCCTTCCATTTAAAAAATTAGAATGTAATCAATACCAAATATCTTCTATGGAGGATAATTTACTACATGAGTTTTTAATGTTGATTGATAGAAATATCATTAAAAACTAAATAAAATTATTATTGTAGAAAATATATTTTTAATTTGTAAAATCATATTTAAATAACTCATTTTGATAATAAATTAGATTAAAATCAAAATTTAAACAAATAAATTTGAAAAATGTTTTGATAAACATTCTCTTAAAAAATAATATTGTAAACATGCATTCTATGCATCAAATAAATTGTGATCTCGAAGGATGGTTAATCTGTACATGTCATACAAGTAAGCTAAACATTCATAATTCATACAAAAATGTTAGGAAATGTTCTTTAAATGAAAAATGCTAAGAATATTGTGATCAAAACATTAAAAAAACAAAATGGGAAAAAAGTATTTAATATTTTTTTTAAAAATGTATTAAAAAAGTTAGAAAAATTTATATAAAACATTGTTATGAAAAACTATATTTCAAAATAAAGTGTGAAATGATGTCAAATTTTTTAAAAACATGTTCTCAAAAATTTTAACTAAAGATCGATGTAAAATCATAAAATTAATATATAATACCATGAATGACCATAGGATTAGATAATTTATGAGATTAATAATTTTTTATCTACATTGACTTAATCATACCCATTATTGATAAATGTTGAGATTATAAGAAAAACACTCTTACCACTTATGTACAATTGAGTCATAATGATTAATAAATTATAAAATTAAATGAAAAAATATAATTTTATGAACATAAGTAAATTCATCGTATAACAAGTCAATATTGATGTTTCGGAACCTCATAAAAAAAGATACGTTTATAATATAAAAATTATCTTAAAATGAAAATTGAGACAAAAATAACATACCTCATTGGTAACATTGAAACCGTAAAACATTGGAAAAGGTGGTGGAAAAAGATATATTTAATTATCCATAAATTCATGTAACAATCATAGTATTCTTCCATTGTGAGTATATACACCATATAAAATAATTAGTGTTGAATATGGATTATATCTCATATAAATAAAAGTGACATGATAAAAAACCATACCTTTTATCTAACTTGTAATATCTATCACTATTATCTATAATGGTAATAATATTTTCATTATATCAATTTGTTATAAAAAATTTCTATAAGGCAACCTGATTACATGGTATGCTTATTTTAAATAATTCAATTGCATGCACTGTATGCACCACTGAGTTCAAAGTCACCTCAACCTCTATAATTTATTTTTAAAAAGATGTTATAAACAGTAAAAAAACTTTTTAAAATTTCATAAATTTAATGTTTCAAAATTGGATTCATTTTTTGATTCGGAATATCAAAATTATCTTAGGTTTAATTTTTTGTATTTTAATAAAAACATTCAATTTTTGATGAATAGTGTTGAACACTACATTCTAGATAAATGCCGACTTATTCATTTAATTAATTATTTTAATTATAATTTATATTAATTTCATAGTAGATACCAAATACATATATTAGTATAATTTAATTCATTGTAACCATTTATATAAAATAATTAGATATATAAAATTTTCATGAACTTTTGAACGACTCTTTTACCCACCTTCTAGGAACATTTGTAGAATAGCATTGAACATGATTTTACCACTTAATTTAATTGATTATTAAAAATATGACATAGATTGTTGTAGTCATGTTAATAAATGTTTTCTAATATGATGGAAATAATTTTTGGTAAACAGCAGCTTTTGAATTTTATTTACAATGATTAAATAGAAATAGGGTAGTTAAAGCTAAAAATATTATTATATTAACATAAAATTACCCTAACACATTTCATAACTCTAATGTATATGTATATTTACACCAAAATCAACCTCATGCTAAAAATATGATCATTTTTAAGAAAAATTTGTAAGATTTAAACATTTATTATGTTTTCTTTAAAGAAGAGATAAAAATGACATAGTCAAGGTTTAACAAATAATAAATTTTTTATATTGTGATATACATAAGATAAGTTTGACTATAAATATTCACTATAAATATAAAAAAATCTACTTAATGTTAATTATTAATAATTTCTTGGAATTAAATAATTAATTTTCATTAAGACAGTACGATGATATAATATTTGATTTATCAAAGGAAGAATCAACTAAATTTTATTAAAAAATTAAAGTAAATATAATTTTAATTAATTAATGAAATAAAATAATTTAATTGATAACATAGATATGTCAATGACACATTTTATGTATTGGTTAGAAGTTATCAGGTAGCTTTTATATTTATATAAATTAAAATACTTAATAATAGGAAAATTGACATAAATGATATTTTAAAATAAATACTATTTTATTAAGTGTTATAAAAGTCATACAACTCTCATGTTTGGAAAAATAACTAGTATTATGTGAAATATTTCATAAATGATACAATTCGGGTTTGTTTTGAATTTAGTAGTGACTATATTAACCATGTAGTATAAAAATACAAGAAGACATGGTCAAAGTTAAACTATTTAATTAAGGGTTAAATATAAAAGATAAGATTAATTTTAGAATATAAACATGTCCAAAACCCATTTTTTGAGTGTATATAGACCCATATCATATTATCATGGAAATAAATCAATTTATATCTATTATAATTATAAATTCATTTTCTAATAATTTAATATTTCAAGATTTTCATTAATGTGCCCCTCACCTCTCTTATAAAAGGGAACCTCCCTTCCCCTTTAACTCACACCTCTAAATAATTTTGTTTCCACAAAACCCTAAAAAATTCATCTCCCATCCTATAATTCGTTATCCTAGAGGTATGAAATTGGTAAGAAATCAATCTTATGGAGCCATTTAGTTCAAATCGTTAAAAAAAACAGAGATGGTGTAATTGTTTTATTAAACCGTTTATTGTTCGTTTCTTCATCTATTTCCTATTTCAATGTTTTTTCCATATCAAAATAATAATTCCTGAATCATACATATACTAAGATGTTATTATAGTCATAGTATAACCATATTTTTTATTTTATCCATCTTATGAATAACAATATGACCATTTGTGCGTACTTAACGTTTACCATCAATAGGAAGTGGTTTAATTTTTTATTAAACACTACAATGTATGGTTGGGTATAATGATGAAAATTATTGATATAAATAATTAATATAAAATTATAATGATTCTGTATATTTAATATACCATCCAATTTCAGTCCATTTAACCATTAAAGGAATGATTCCATCACTTGTGCGTGCGTACAACATACTGTCTCCCTGAAGTTGTGTGATTCATTCTCTATGTTAACCAATCAAGAATGGTTTTAAATTTTATATGATGAGTAAAAATAAATATTATGAAATTATTTTAATTTTTTATATGAATAAAATATATCATAACCATAATAAAGATGACTTACATGACAAAATAAAAATGGGAAAATGAAGAAGTTAACACCCAAAACAATGGTATCACTGAAATATTACTACAAAAGTTATATAGGAGAATCATATATGATACCATAAATATGCATACGGTATTGGTATAATTTAATAACTTGTTTTAAACATTATATAGGAGGCCAACTCCCCTTAAATAATGAAAATTATATGGTAAGGGATAATTCATCAATCTCATTATTTTCATAGATTGTTTTTGTGTACATATTTATGAGGAAATATTTACAATCCATGTCCGTTTTTCATAATTATTTTTCCAAAAAGAATATTTTAAAATTATATGGTAGGTAATCATTAACCAGAACGTCATTTTAAATGTTTTAAATATTTGTTTGACTTTTTAATTAATTTCAATGTTTTCAAAATGATTTTATGGATTTATCTATATGGGAATGATTTTTTTAAAATTTTAATTCCATTCCAAAGATTAAATGTGCTATGGGACACTTTGATTCAAAATTATATTTTTAATGACTTATTTTATATATTTTTTAACATTGAAATTATATCAAAAAAAAGATATTTATATCAATGTGTTTTACTGATTTCCTTAATCTATGTGAACATCCTTTATTATATATTATTCTTCATTGAGGATAATTATTACAATCATACAAATTGTACTGAATGAGTTATGATATGTTTGACTGTGAATATGCTATTTTTATACTATTCATGGTTTATTGTTTAAGAATTGATATTTTTATGCTAGTTTTAAAATGAATACTTATGTTTGGTTATGTATTACCCCTTTCATAAGTGGAATGCATTGGACTTTTTAAGTTTTTGGCGGGTCCTGCTATAGCCACTTGATTTATCGAAAGTCTCACGAGACAATTATTTTTTAGTTTTGGATAATGTCTAACCCAATTAGTTAGGTTGTCTAGAATGAATCCATGAAGTTATGTTTAAGATGTCCCACATTGTGCATTCCCTCATTATGATATTAGTTATTAAGATTTCCTATTATTATTTGACTCGAAGAATATCCATGTGAATATTTAAATGGAATTATATGATTAAGTATTTTCATATTATACTAATGATAATGTTTTTAAAGGCCTGGTTTTTAGTTTTGTTAATTTTCTTAAAGGTTTATACTTATTTTGGATATCTTATACTATATTGATTATGTATACTGAGTTTCTGAGGTCTCCCATTTCTTATGTTTTATTTTCCCAATATTACACGAAATATTTTCTGATTGATATTTTATGTTAATCTAGCGGAATAATGGTGTAATTCTCTGACTCAAGAAGCCTAGAGTCGGTGCATTATTATGTATCAATTGCATGATCACAAAGGATCAAGTATCGAAATACCGATTAGTTTAGTATCCTTGGACGTAATAGATACATTGATCATGTTTACATTACATCATAAAAATGAAAACTACAACATCATTGTTTCCATAGACAACACTGAGATCCCATAAATTATCCCTAAAGGGTAGTCATAATATATTTCTTTGCATCCTGGGAAAAATAAAACATTGAAAGGGGTGAGCTCAAATGCTCAGTAAAGATAAAAATATAGTAGAAACTTTCATAAATAAGCGTAAATATTTAGGGAAATGTATATGAATAAAATAAACGCCTTTTAAACATGAACATCCGAATTATGTGGAAAATATAAAATCAAAAAATTCCATTTAGTTATTCACATGGATATTTATACTAGTCAAATAATCACATGAAATATCAATAGCCACATGTATAATGATGGAATGCATAATGCCAGACTTACATAACCACATAGTCAAGGCTTCGTGCCAATACTACAAATAAGATTTTGTCCAGGCCATTTGCCAAGACACTAGTTTGTCTCATCATACCTATCGATGCATAGAGGAGCTATAGTGGTCTCCTCCGGTCACTTACTATGTCTAATGCATTCCTCATATGAAAATGTTGAAACATAATCTGAACATTCGTAATAAAACTAGAATACTAATTGTCAATATTTAAATCACAAAACATGAATGGTATAAAAAAAGCACATCCACAGTCAAACATTACTATTTCAATACAATATGGAAGATTGTATTATAATAGGTCAACATAAATAGAGAATAATTAATGATATTGACATAGTTTAAAATAATCATCAAAACTATTTGAGAGAAATATCCTCCTTTTTCTTGAAAACATTTAAAAGTTTCACTATTTATCAAGAAGCCATTTAAAATAAATTTTTTAAAAAATGTGTCCCATACAACATTGAATCTTTTAAAATAAATTTAAACTTTAAAACTTTATGGTCCATATAAATAAATCCTTAAAACCATTTTTAAAACACGGACATTAATGAGAAATATTTAGAATAATTAATCATTAAAAAATTTTAAAATGATTTTTTAGTTAGAGTTCCTAACCAAAAGAGAGACACTTGAATACAAATAATTGAGTGAATAAAATCTTTATAATATCTTGGGAATAATGGGATTTATGTTATATTATGTCAAAGTAAATTATATACACCATATAAAAGTTAAATGGTGTATAACAATAAAGAAGTTTCAATGAAATGTAAATTGAGATGAAATCATTTATAAAGACTGTATCCTTTGGTTAAGGATAAATAAATGACATAATTACACATGAAAAATATAAAAAAACTCAATATTATTTGATATTCAGTGTAAATAAATTAGAGGACATTAACACATATTATTTTAAAAACAACACCAATGAATTGGATGTTTATTACAATAAATGAAGATTGAGTTAAAATTTCTCCTATCAAGTTCATATCGATGACATGAGAATTTATCAATGGAGTGATTATGTGTATCAAAAGTATATACACATAATGGGTAGTGGAAATTACTACACAAATAATAAATATTGATTCCATACATAATAATGGAGTAAAATAATCAATGAAGTATGTGCAAAGCCGAAGGAGTGGAAATTAAAATTTTAAATTCCCTTACCAATTTGGTAAGTTACGAAACATACATCCCATGAAATATGGATCCTAAAATTAAGATGTAAATATTAATAAATTAATTTATATTACACAAAGAATAAAATAATTGGCCAGTAGATACACCACACAAAGTGAATATTGGCAATATGGCATGAATCTCATAGAAATAGGAAGTGAGATGAAACCCCTTACTTTATTGTAATCAATCGAGTCATATGGAAAAATGTAATAACAACCAAATTAATCACATAATTCCATTAATATAAATATAATCATGATAAATATATATATCAAATTATAGTACACAATACACCGCATTTAATAAATATGTGGCGACCCATGGAAATCTCGAGAAATTAAAAGTGAGATAGGAAACCCCATAAATTGTAATTTTCCTTGGTCGAGTGTAGGTTAACCACCTGCATAATGGTGAAATTATTTTTATTAAAATATAAAGGAATCATGTACAATAATATGATATAATATATGAACTTTAAATATTTCATTGTTAATAATTGTTTAATATTTTCATCGTTTCAGGTGTTAACAGATTCATTTATCTTTATATGATTTTTTTTATAAGTAGTGTTTGTTATTAATAGGATATATATTATTCATATTCATAATTATATTAAGACTTTAAATAGTATTTTTAATCATCTGATGAAAATTAGTCTTGAAAGGATTATGATGGGGAATGAATCTCATCACGTTAGTGGAGATGGTAATCTGTACATACGCACAAGGAACAATATCATTATTTTGATATTAAAATAATATATAATTGGATGGTATATCATATATAGAAAATCATTATCATGTTTTATTTATTATTTACATCAATTACATATCATTATTATACCTATACAAATAATAATGCATTGAATAACAATTACACCACAACGTGGAGACAGTAAGTCGTACGTACACACGTATGGTGACATGTGATTAAAAGGATGGATAGAATAATGAATATGGTTGTAACATATTTATAATAACATCATAGTATATAGAAGATACTGGAGTTATTTTTTTAGAATGTAAAGAACAAATAAAGAGGAAGTGTAAGAAGAAAGGAACTTGAAAGTGGTGATGACATATTACCTCTTCTTCGGTTTATTCATTTTGATTTGATCAAAAGGGATCCTTAGGTTGGCTTTATGACTCAATTAAAACCTCTATGATGAAGGGAGGACAGTTTATAGGGTATTTGGGTAGAGTTTGTATGATAAAAAAGGCTTTTAAGGTGTGAATTTAAGATAAGGTGGAGTGCCCTTTTAAAAGAGGGGTGAGGGGAACCTTAGGAAAAGCTAGAAGTTTTATTTTATAATAAAATAATTTTAGGTTTCTAATGGCTCAAAAATGAATTATTAAAAGTATAAGGCGGTGATGGGTCTAAAAACACTTAAAAAATTGGTTTTAGATAGGATTGGGTGACAATATTAACCTTAAATTTTAGATTTAACTTTAAGTTAAATAGTTTTCCATTTACAATGTCTCTCTGTATTATTATATTATATGGTTAATAAACATACTATATACTTCCAAGTGAACCCAAAGTGGTTAATTAATGATAAAAATATAATTATAAGTCTTTGGGATGAACGTTATATTTTTAGTAAAAGAATATATATTAATAATATAATATTTGTTTTAAAAACTCGTTTAGGTCAATTTTGTCACTATTTGGTATTTTGTTTTTGTAAAATTCATAACATCATTATTATTTCGAAAAAAATAATCTAACCAACCCTTACATGTCATATTAACCTATAAAATTAGTTTAATTTATAAAAAGTCACCATTTACATTTATTTGGATATTTTTAATATCAAATATTTTAATATTTTATTAATTAGGTAATTATTGCATCATCATTATGTAAAAAATAAATTAAATTATTTAATGTATAAAAATTATAAATAAAATAAAATTATGTAGGAAATATTATTATATTTATAATTCATATTTATAATCAAATTCATATTATGTATAGCCCTGTATTAATAATGGATTAGTTATTAAGCATTGAATATAACACTTTTAACACTTCTTTGAATTAAATAATAATAAATGTCCTATTATAATCCAGGCGGTAGTAAAGGATCATATTTTATTCCTAAGGTTATTTTTGGTCTAATTACTCCTATCCCATAGAATTAGGACATGTGTTAGGTTAATAATAATATCATTTTTACCGTTAATTACACTATTTAGTTTTAACCGTGGTAAATAAAAGTCAAAAGTTACTATTTGGCAAAAATTAATTTTATCTTATTGAACCACATTTTATTAACCAATATCAACCATGTCTCTTAAATTTTTGAAATTTAATTCACTGAAGTGGTAAAATTATGTTTTATTCAAATTTTCAAATGATCATAGGAGGTTGGTAAAAGACGGATAAAAAGATCAATAAAATTATTATATAACTAAAATTATTATAAATTGAATCTAATGAATTACATTTAACATATATAGGTTTTATGTATCTATTTTGAACTGAAATAACTTTAAATAAAATAAAAAATTATTTAAATAAAAAATTTGTTTTAATCTATAACTCATGGATTTTCACTATTCATTAAAAATTGAATGTATTTAGAAAAATACCAAAAATTCACCCTAAGGTAGTTTTTTTTCTGAACCCAAAAATGAAGTCCATTTTGAATGATAAAATTTATGAAATTTCAAAAAGTGGGTATTACTATTCGTAATGGCTAGTTTGATTAATCGCGGTGTGTTAGAATCTCGAAATTGCGTACAATGCAAGTTATTAAATTATTCAAAGGTAAACGTACTGTGGAAGCATGGGGTGTTACATTATTCCCCCATTTTGGAAATATTTTCCTTGCAATTTTTAAAATTGGGCTTGGGAACATAATTTAAAGTCCCACATCGGAAAAAGAGTCAATAAAAATATCACTTTAAATGAATGAAAGAGAAGTATAAAGGTCACCCAAGATAACCCATACTAGGATTCCATGTAAGAAAAAAAGGATTTGGAAGATATACTAAGTGTCATGTTCTAATGGAGAGGGATAGAAAACATGATCCGAAGAATGTTGACAACAGGAAAACCAAAAACATGTTATGGGAAAAACAGTCATTATTTTCCCAGTAGGAAAAGTAAACAGACAATGTTTTTTTTGTTTTAAGATACATTTAATAAAGATAAGGAATTTATTTATGATATTGACTAAGAAAATAAAGATATATAATTAATTTTTAGGTAGAGATTCATTATTTAATAAATTTCTATCGCTAACACATTTTTTTTCAAACGATGAGTATTTAAGATGACTTGGTCACACCAGAAGAGATAGAATAAACTTCTAGATAATAAAATGATCCATAAAGGATAAACTATATATATACATTGTCTTTAGAGATTAATAAAAACCAAAATGGTTAGTATAAGATCAGATGATCCCCCAAAATGATTTTCCTCTATAGAAAGAAATAGTAATCACAATTTCTAAAACTAAACCAACAATACCCCAAAGTTAAACAAATACCATTCAATAAAAAATTGTCCTTAGAATCCTTCAACATAATCCAAAATAATATTGAAACCCAATACATAGAAAATTTGGTTATATAGTTTTCCACGTTAAATTGTATCTCCAAATGACATCGTGTACTCTTAAAGTCACATATTTTAAAGTAATATACTTAATCACATATTTTATAATATAGGTTAATCATTTCCATAAATAACCTAGATCACTATAAATTCACAATAAAAACATAGATAAAAATCCACCATTACTCCTTAAATGAAATCCCTTTGTATTCTATTTTCCCAAGGCGTATAATGTTCCTAACAGATCGAACAGCTTCTAAAATAACATTTATCACTTAATCACGAAATTATTTTCCAATACTAAGGATATTCATTTGATAATACATAAGATTCCAAATAATGTTATTATGGATCAATAAAATT
The DNA here is from genome assembly GCA_963277665.1 of Viscum album. NCBI lineage: Eukaryota > Viridiplantae > Streptophyta > Magnoliopsida > Santalales > Viscaceae > Viscum > Viscum album. Next base: position 817,493,722 of record OY728127.1, read on the forward strand.
ATTTAATAAAAATAATTAGTCACACTAACCCAATACTTCACGTAGTCCAGTGGTAGGCGATAAAACCCAATCGCACTCTAGTTGTGGGTTTGATTCGCACATCTCAGTCTGATGTGACAGGTTGTCACACGATCTGTGAGTTTTCCATTTAAAAATACAATATTTTATAAAATTACCAAAATAAGATAAATTCCCCAAAATAACCATAACATAATTTAACCACAAATGTTATCTCGTACCTTAAATTTTCATCCGAAAATATGATAACTTGTAATTGACTCAAACCCAATGATCATGTAAAACTAAATGGTAATTTATAACTATATCCACATGAGAAAATATAATTCTTCATCAAATATAATTTTCACATGACAAACAGCAGGGTTACAAATACTAGAGAAAATTATTCCAATATAATCCCATCAACAAGGATCACTAATATTTTTAAACATTTATACAACAATTTATTTCCACATAGCTTCTTATTTGACCCAAAAAATATCCTATAGAATAGGGAATTCACTCGGGTAATGGCCAGGTCCTCTACATTTATGAAAAATGATTGTAAATGGATTCTTGGGATCATTTTTATTTTCTTCCATACTACTCTTCAATTTTCCTTTGTAATTATTTACTCTATGTCCTTCTTTCCCAAACATAATTCATTTTTTTGATCTATTGAGACACTTTTCTGGGTGTCTCCTTCCACATTTACTGCATGATAGAAATTAAGGATTATTTTCTCAATGATCTCCACTACTAGAGCTCTTATCATTCATCACCTTTATCTTATTTTTTGAGTTTGGGAGTTGGTTAATATATATGTTGTCAATCATATTTTTGGAAAATTGATTTGGAATAAACAGAGTATCATTTACACCTATCAACATTCCATTTTGTTTCTCATTTCCACCACCGTTCCATCTTTGTACATCATGATCATTGTTACTATGACTTCCTTGAAATCCAGCAATTGACTAATACCAGAAAGCATTATGTGAGTAACAGTTGTCAAAAAATCATTTAGAGAAAATCATGACACCATATTTTCAATTTGAATCACCTTAGGATTAACAAAGGTCATTTATTCTCATCTTGTATTAAAATTATTCAAATCAGTATGTAAAGAAAATGTAAATTATCCTAAGAATACCCCTTGGGAGTGTGATAACCAAGAGTGCAGCAACGCCCGTTGTCATGCACCAGTTCCCATTCGTGTCTTTCTCAAAGCAGTGTTTTCAGGTTTTACCCCTAGGTACATCTGTTCCAGAGCCACCTCTGCCTACTGGTATCCAAATAGGGATGTATTTCTTGGAAAACACACAAAATCCCTACAATACCAACATTTTTGGATGTTATTTTATACAAATGTTAAAAGTATATCTTAGGGATATGTGCTCTGATTAGAGTTTATCTAAATATATTTTCCATGGGTTTTACTAATCTTTCTCTGATACCAGCTGTAATGCCCCGAACCTAGAAGCCCACAGTTGGTACATTATTACTTATCATTGGCATGATCACAAAAGATCATGTCTCAAAAGACCAATTAGTTTAGTAGCCATGGAAGTACTAGATACATTCACAAGGTTTACATTACATCATAAAATGGAAAAATAGAAAAACATTGTTTCCATAGAAAACACTAAGATCCCTTGGACTATATCTAAAGGGGAGTTATAATATACTTTTTCGCATCCTGAGAAAAATAAAACATAGAAATGTGTGAGCTCATATGCTTAGTAAGGATAACAATATAGCAGAAAATTTCATAAATAAGAATAAATATTTAAATCAATTTATAAGACTAAAAAAAATCATTTTAAAATTGAACTTCAACATAATATAGAAAAGAAAAAATCAAATAATTCCATTTATATATTAACATGGATATTCTACTAGTCTAATAATTACATAAAATATCAATATACATATTCATAATGTTATAATTCATAATTCTAGAGTTTCATAACCACATAGTCAAGGCCTTGTGCCAAGACTACAAATAATATTTTGTCCAGGCCTTGTGCCAAGACAATAGTTTTTCTCATGAGATCTACCGATGTATCGAGGAGCTATAGTAGGATCCACCTATCTTTTACTAAGTCCAATGAATTCCTCATATGAAAAGGTTTAAAAATAATCTGAACATTCTTATTAAACCCAGCATACGAAATGTCAATATTTTAACCACATAACATGAATGGTATAAAAATAGCACATCCACGGTCATTGTAAAGACCCGAAAAATTCAAGGAAATTTTTTTCGTAATTTTATTGGGAATTTTGCAAGAATGCAGTTTCTAACGGCACCTGATTCCGAGACCCGGTGTGCCCGGAATCATTTTCTGAAATTTAGCTCGGGTACGTTCAGTGAACGAAAGAGTGGGATTTTCTAACATTTGAACCGATGATCGGAATCGAATTTCGAGGGCACCGATGGATTCACAGCACCGGTAATTTCTTATAAACACATTTTCCGGAGTTGCGTTTTCTCAGGTGTGGTTTTTATGTTTTTGGGGTTAAGTTAAGAAATAAAATAAAAGTGGTGCGACAATTTATTTTATTTTACATAAGTGGCTTAACCTATGTTATGAAGATAAGATGGGCCCCACAATATCCTACCCACTTGGTAGGATATTTGTGAGCTGGGGCCCGCATGAGCCCCATTGTTTCATTCCTTCTATGTAACGCACCAGCACCCACCTTTTTAATAAAGTCAACCATGCATTTATTCTGGTTAAGAAACGTCTCATTAATTTGGGCGCTTAAATAATTACAATTAATTAATTGAATTAATTGTTCATTTCATATATTTTGAATTTCAAATACTTATGTTATGATAATAAAATAAGGGAAGGACTTATTTTATGATGGTTGGGTTTTTTTTGTGTTAAGACTTTGGGAGAAAAAGAGAGGTCTTGAGGATTCTTCATTCTTCGATGAAGAACGCGAAGAATGCACAACCGCCGATGAAGAACGACGAACTCCAATGGTGGACAACGGCGAGAGACGCCTTCCTCAGAGATAAACTAATGCCAAAGACGTTCCTTCCATGAAGCTTTCTTCCGTGATGATCCTCTTCTTCCCTGACGTTTAATTTCGCGACGAACTCTAGTTCGACGACAACGTTGAGGTAGAGATTTATTTTATTTGTTAGTTCGTGAATACTTCCGTCTCTTTCTTCCTTTTTTGGAGTTGCTTGATATCGCAATAACGGGAGGAGGTCGGACCGCAAGAACACAGACAACCCTCCTCCCCTTGTTGGTTTGTTTGTTGCGGCCTGAGAAACGCAACGCGGTGCCGAAGCACCGCGCGTGATTTGACAAGGAAAGGATAAGCGCGGCGCCGTCGCGCCACGCCGTTGAAGAAAAACAAAAAGAGCGGTGCTATCGCGCAACGCCGTTAAAGACGAACCAGAGACGTGGCGTCGTCTTGCGGCGCCGGAGAACTACGAAAGCACCGCGGCCGGAGCGGGGCCGCGACGGAAGGGAGCGGCGCCGTCGCGCCGCGCCAGACGGACAAAGGTCGCGGCCGGTTCCGGGCCGCGGTGGAGTAGGGGAACCGGCGGCCGGGTCCGGGCCGCCGGCATCAGAGCAGGGGGACCGACCTTGCCGGTCCCGTGGCAGTAGAAGCCGGCCGGCCGGACCGTGGAAGAACCAGGGTTTTGAAACCTCTGGATGGACGGATGTGAGCGGCCCCATTAAGGGGCCACGGTTACAACCCCCCCCCCCCCCCCCCCCCCGCATCCCGAACGGCTCGGCCGTTCGGCCGAGCCACCTGTCCAGCGCGCCGGACCACCGAGCCGGGCCGCGCCATCTGGGCCGGGCTATGCCCAAGTGGGCCGGACCCGGACCCGGTTCTGGTCGACCCGGTTCGGGCCGAACCTGGGGTTATCGGGCCAGGTCGGACCGGGCCCGAACCCCTTAATACCAAACCTCTTTCTGTTCGTTACCCATAACATGAGTTGCGGACCTCCGATCGACACATTGTTAGTTGCGTAGTGATCCTTGGATCGAGGCGGTTGTTTTTGTATATTACACTGAAGGTTTCGGAGTACTTTGGGTTCGTCCAGGTTGGTTTGTACACGAAACCAACCGGGCCCTTGGAGCGGAAACACTTATAACCTGTGTTCCGGACGTCTGATTGACATACCATTGACATTGTTGGATTCCTCTTACTGAGACGGACCTTTTGACTTAATCCGCTTGAGGTTTGGATGCAGGTGGAGTACAGTCGGGTTGGTTTTGATTTACAAACCAACCGGGCCCCTGGGACGAAAAAGCCAATAACTCTCAGACCAGACATCCGATTGACGCGCCGTCTGTGACGTTGAGTTCCTGTTCACGATACAGAACTTTTGGATACATCAACTTCAGACTATGTGTCAGTTGATGTATCAGCCCCTCGGCTCGTGGAGCGGATCCTCCCGAACCAGCTTGCTGTGTGAGGGAACCCTAGAGCTGGCTGCGACTGCGACGACGATGACGACTGTGCAGAAATCCTCCGTTGATTCGATGGTGAAGACTACAGCACTCAGCGATCCTACGTGGATTAGTGTTACTGATCCTGTGTAGGTCAGATCCTATGTGGGACAGCACTCAGCGGTCCTGTGTGGGCCAGCGCCTACAGATCCTGTGTGGGTCCGATCCTATGTGGGTCATTGCGGGGGTTAGTTACCTATCGATCTTGTGTGGGTCAGATCCTTTGTGGGTCATTGCGGGGGTTAGTTACCTATCGATCCTGTGTGGGTCAGATCCGTTGTGGGTCATTGCGGAGGTTAGTACCTATCGATCATTTGTGGGTCCGACGACTTAGATGAATCAGTGGCTATATCTGATCATCTCTATCATTATATGAAGAATTATACCTGTATGAGCTGAATCTTGACTTGCTTTCCATTTTGGAATACGATATACATTCCTGTGTGGATTGGATTTTGGTTTCCTAGGTGGAATGGGTTGTACTTAAGCTCTGATTTTGGAGCCGATCTGGAATTGGTGACTTAGATATATGTATGGTCATATACCTATGTAGTGTCAGATGTTATTTCATGATTGTATCTTTCCGTTGTGGATTCTGGGAGACCTTCCGGGGTCTCGAGGTCCCTACTGAGTAGCTTATACACACCCCTGCATGGGCTATGCCCACACTACATTGTGTTGGTTGCAGATGACGGACAGCGCTGATCGTGGTTGACGCTTGCATAGTAGGACGGTACCTGGAGGTGGTCTACTGGGCGGGATGTTCTTGGTGCGGACGGCTGGACCCGAGGTGGTGTGGGGGCTATCTATACTCACCATTCAGGTGGGACTTCCAATGGATGACTCAACTTTGTGGCATTACTTTCAGTTGTTGTTTTCCCTTCCAGTTGTACTTTACTTTCAGTTTGGGTTTGTATTCTGGTCCACATAATTTTCTGCACATACTGTTGTACCCAGTTTTTACTTAGTGTTTACTTCTACTACTTCTTGCTCTGTGGTGTTTTTTTTACTTTACAAATTCAATGCCTTCCCTATTTTTACCAAGAATTTCTCCTTGTTTCTATTCACCATCCCCTAGCCTATGGAAGGTGGGCTTGGGGTAGTCACATCACGGGCCCCGAGAACGGTTCGTGACAAATTAGTATCAATGGAGTTCGGTTCTACCGCAGAACTTGGAACTCTGGTCTTTTTAAATGTGAAGAAATAGTGTTAAGCGTATTGGGTGTGGTTTTCAGTCCAGGGAGTCCAGTGTTGGTGCGGCGGCCGACGTATCCGTACACCAGGACCCTGACTTCTGATTTCCGACATAATGCACGAAAACATTGATTGCTTTTGTGTTTCAAATTTTCTTTGTGATTATTTTGTGTCAGTTCACCAGGTATACTGTTTAACCTTGGCTCACCTGTTTCGTTTCAGGATGGCCCCACGACGGTAGCCATCTAGGGTTCCGAGAGTTGTGTGAGACGACAGCCCACCGAGCGACGAGGCCTCAGTACATGGCCCTTTGACAGTAGAGGAACCTACGGTACCTATACTCGTCGAGCCACCGATACTACCAGCCCCAGCTGCTGACGATGCACGTCGCCTTAGTGGACTTCATGAGTTTCAATGCCAGTGACCTCCTAGGTTCCGTGGGGAGATGGACCCCCAGGCATTTGGGGATTGGCTGGAGGCAGTTGTACGGGTTTTCAGGTTAGTGAGGACACCGATAGACCTCATGGTGATCCTCGAAGCGAGCATACTGCACGCGGCAGCTGGCAGATGGTGGAGCTTGATGCTCCAGGTGCACGATGAGGCATCTCTTCTCTGTATGTACTTTGAGAGCCTCTTCCGCTCGGAGTTCGTCCCAGCCACCCTCTGTGCTGTGCGCATCCAGGAGCTTCTACACCTGCGGTAGGGCAGCTTGACGATCGCCTAGTACTCGACGAGATTTACCGATCTCTCACGCTACTCGACAGACATGGTACGGGACCCATTCATTCGGTCCAGACCATTTATCAGGGATTGAGGCATGAGATTAGGGCATCGCTGATCTCCCTCAGCATTCCTACTCAGGTAGGAGTACTAGAGAGAGCCCTTTTGATCGAGAGCTTCCTTGCTGAGCCTTCATCAGCAGCGAGACCTACTGTGGGGCGGCACATAGCGGATTCTTCTACAGCAGGTAATCGACGGATGAGTCATGGGTCTAGGAAGACCAGACCCTCAGGAAAAAGACCTCAAGACACTGGATCAGCAGTGCAGGGCACACAACGCAGAGTCAGTCTTTCGAGTGGCATACAGTGCTACACATGCGACGGGCAGGGGCACATGGCTCGTGACTGCCCGACCCACCGTGCCGAGGAGCAGCAGACGGTTGAGGGGCCACCCAGGAAGAGGCAGAGGGTCGACCGTGGCGGTCCGCAGGGAGCAGGCGGATGAGGCAGAGGAGTCGTCCGTGAAGCAGGTGGTGGACGACGCTTTGAGGCTCTGCCACCACAACCCCCAGGAGGTCCACCCCGACCAAAGGGAGATGGCGGGAAGAGAAAGGCACAACTCCAGGCAGCGGAGGCCTATGGACACGGCGCGCCCGATATGATTCGAGGTACTATCTATGTCTATTCTGCCTTTTCTGCAGTTCTTGTAGATACCGGAGCGAGTCATTCTTTCATAGCCGCTACCCTTGTTTGGAGTTCGGAGATTCCGACAGAGCCATTGGCTCGAACCTTATGGCTAGAAACTCATACGGGAGCAGACTCGACGATTACGCACTGGTGCTGGAAGTGTGAGCTTACTCTAGGAGGCTAGAGAATCGGTTGTGATCTTCTTGTAGCGGCGTCGAGGCCTTACGACGTCATCTTGGGCATTGATTGGTTATCTACAGTCCATGCTCAGATTGATTGTATTAGGCACAAGGTGTGATGTGTACGCACTGATGGGAGCAGGTCCACCTTCACCGGCGAGAAGGGAGCCTTCACAACATATGATGGACTCCTGCAGAGGAGGGGACATCCCATAAATCATCAGTTGTCTAGCCTCATTCTGGTAGCAGTTGACGCATGGAGTCCGAGTTTTTCTGCAGTAGTGAATCAGTATGCAGACATTTTTTCCGACGACATTCTAGGACTACCTCCTTGAAGAGAGGTAGACTTTTATTGTGATCTGTACCCTAGGACATCCCCGATATCCACCCTAGCATATCGGATTGCTCTCACCGAGCTTCGAAAGCTACGGGTACAGTTGGAGGACATGCAGGGCAAGGGATTCATCCGACCCAGTGTTTCACCCTGGCCTTCCCCGATATTATTCGCTAAGAAGGCGGATGGGAGCTTGCGACTTTGTGTCGACTATCGTTACCTGAACCAGGTGAAAGTGAGGAACAGGTATCCTCTACCGAGGATTGATGACCTCTTTGATCAGCTCAAAGGAGCACGGTGGTTCTCAAGGATAGACCTCAGGTCAGGCTATCATCAGCTCAGAGTTCGGGACGCTGACGTCTAGAAGACGGCCTTCAGATGACAGTATGGCCACTATGAGTTCTTAGTTATCCCATTCGGCGTAACCAATGATCTCGCAGTGTTTAGGGGCCTCATTAACATGATCTTTTAGCCATACCTCAATCGATTTGTCATGGTCTTCATCAATGACAGTTTGATTTACTCGACCATTGAGGAGGAGCACTCCTACCACTTGCGGGTTGTCCTTGACACACTCCGAGAGCACCAACTTTATGTAAATCTCTCGCATTGTTAGTTCTGGATACGCGAGTTCCACTTCATGGGACACATCATCTTAGAGGCGGGAGTTGTGGTGGATCCTGCGATGATTGAGGCAGTGCTAGCTTGGGAGCCACCCAGGAGAATGACAGAGGTTCGGAGATTCTTGGGCCAAGATGGATACTATCAATGATTTTTTTTAGACTTCTCAAGAGTTGCGGCACCACTCTCAGCTTTGAAGAAGAAGGGGAAACCCTTTGTGTGGTCAGACATATGTCAGTAGAGCTTCTAGGTGATGAGACAGAGATTGACCAGTGCCCTTATCATGAGGCTACCTGAGGAGGGAGTAGGGTACATAGTCTACTGCGATGCATCAGGGACTGGACTCGAATGTGTCCTGATGTAGGAACATGCAGTGATCGCCTATGGATCAAATCAGTTGAGGCATCATGAGCAGAACTACGCTACCCATGACCTGGATTTAGCAGCAGTGGTATTCACACTGAATACATGGCGACACTATCTGATGGGCGAGCATTTTACTGTCTTTTCTAACCATCAGAGTCTCAGGTACATGTTTTCTCAGATGGACCTGAACATGAGACAGCGTCGATGGCTCAAGTTCCTCCAGGACTATGACTTTCATATAGTCTATACTCCTGGGAAGGTGAACGTGGTAGTTGATGCTCTCAGCAGGAGGATGGGCATTCAACTACTTGGGGAGGAGACAGAGCAGCTAGCCGCTTTGCAGATATCCTTTGTGGATAGAGATGGAACATCCTTCCTTCAGTCACTCACAGTCACTCCACCACTACTACAGCGGGTTAGAGAGGCACATCGTGGGGACGCCGACTATGGGATGTGGTGTGCGCAGATATCCTCAGGACATGCGCCTGATGGTTTGTCCTTAGGAGGAGAGCACAACATCCTTTTCAGAAGACGTACCTTGGTACCCGTTTCTTTGCAGGAGGAGGTGCTGAGAGAGTTTCACACTTCCCCTTTGGCGGTACATCCTGGATTGGTGAAGATGTACCAGGATCTCAGACAACATCACTGGTGGCCGGGCATGAAGAAGGCTATGGCAGAGTTTGTTTCTCGATGTCTCACCTGCCAGCAGGTGAAGATAGAGCACCAGGTACCAGTAGGCTTGGTACAGCCCTTGGAGGTCCCGGAGTGGAGGTGGGACGACATATCTATGGACATCGTGATAGGACTTCCATGCATTTTCAGAGGTCACCACTCCATTTAGGTGATTGTCGACCGACTCACCATGTTGGCTCACTTCCTACCCATCAAAGAGGGGGGCTCCGTGGAGATCTTGGAACGTCTCTACGTTCAAAAGATTGTACGGATTCACGGTGTGACATCATCTATCGTCTCCGATCGAGATACTTGCTTTACTTCCTGACTTTGGAAGGGGTTGCATGAGGTGTTTGGGACGCAGCTACGTCTGATCACCGCCTTTCACCCTCAGAAGGATGGTCAGACGGAGAGGACCATTTAGACTCTAGAGGACATTCTCCGCGCATGTGTCCTCAACTTTGGCTGAAACTGGGAGGACCACTTACCCTTAGTGGAGTTCACGTACAACAACAGCTACCACTCCACCATCGGGATGACACCTTACGAGGCATTGTACGACCGACCTTGCAGAACACCGCTGTGCTGGACAGACCCTGGGGAGTCAACACTTGTGGGACTAGAGATGGTCCATGACATGACAAAGAAGGTCTAGATCATCCAGGAGCGGATGAGGACAACTCAGAGCCGGCAGAAGACTTATGATGATAGGAGGCGGAGGCCACTGAAGTTTGAGGATGGCGACCACGTCTTCTTGCGGGTCTCACCTCGACGTGGATTATGGAGATTTGGCCGAGGTGACAAGTTATCTCCCCACTTCATTGGACCATTCCATGTCCTCACCAGGATTGGCGAGTTGGATTATCCCTTGGCTCTACCACCTCAGTTGCACCGGGTGCACGATGTGTTCCACATATCTCAGCTGAGGAGATACGTGCACGCCCTGATGCATATCATTGACCATGGGGATCTAGACATTGATGATGTGGCGAATTTTGCGGAGGTCCCAGTGGAGAATGAGGATTGACAGGAGAGGGTCCTATGTGGACGATGGATTCCTCTAGTTTGCATCAGATGGAAGCACAGGAACCTCATGAGAGAACTTGGGAGCGGGAGGCTCAGATGCGTGCTCAATACCCACATTTGTTTTCCTAGCTTTTTATGTATCTTTACGGGGACGTAAAGCCCTGAGGTGAGAGTGATGTAATAACCAAAAAATTCAACAAAATTATTTTCTTAATTTTCTTGGGAATTTTTCAAGAACGCAGTTTCTGACGGCACCTGATTTCGTGGCCCTGTGTGCCCGAAATCATTTTCTGAAGTTTAGCTCAGCTACGTTCAGTGAATGAATGAGCGGGTTTTTCTAACATTTGATCTAGTGCTTGGAATTGAATTTAGGGGGCACCGATGGATTCGCAGCACCGGTAATTTCTTATAAACACCTTTTCTGGAGTTGTGTTTGCTCGGGTGTGGTTTTTATGTTTTTGGGGTTAAGTTAAGAAATACAATAAAAGTGGTGCATTAATTTATTTTATTTTACATAAGTTGCTTATCCTAAGTTATGAAAATAAAGTGGGACCCACAATATCCTACCCACATGGTAGAATATTTATGAGCTGGGGCCCACAAGATCCCCACCGTTTCTTTCCTTCTATGTAACACACTCGTACCCCCCTTTTTAATAAAGTCAACCGTGTGTTTATTCTGGTAAAGAAACGTCTCATTGATTTGGGTGGTTAAATCGTTACAATTAATTCATTGAATTCATTGTTAGTTTCTTATCTTTTGAATTTCAAATACTTATGTTATGATAATAAAATAAGGGAAGGACTTATTTTATGATGGTTGGATTTTTGTTCTGTTAAGACATTTGGGAGAAAAAGAGAGGTCTTGAGGATTCATCATTTCTCGACGAAGAAAGCGAAGAACGCACCGCTGCCGACGAAGAAGACTGACCTCCGACGGCGGACGACGGCGAGAGATGCCTTCCTCGGAGATCACCTAACGCCAATGACGTTCCTTCCGTGATGCTTTCTTCCATGATGATCCTCTTTTTCCGCGACAGTTAATTCTGCGATGAACTCTTGTTCGACGACAATGTTGAGGTAGGGATTTATTTTATTTGTTAGTTCATGAATACTTCCATCGCTTTCGTCATTTCTTTGGAGCCGCTTGATATCGCAATAATGGGAGGAGGTCGGACCACATGAACACGGCCGACCCTCCTCCCCCCTTGTTGGTTTGTCTGTTACGACACGAGAAAGGCAACGTGGTTCCGAAGCACCGCGTAGGAATTGATTAGGAAATGAGAAGCGTGGTGCCATTGAAGACAAACCAAAAGCGCGGTGTTGTCGCACCACACCGTTGAAGACGAACCAGAGACGTGGCACCATCACACCGCGCTGGAGAAAAATGAAAGCACCGCGGCCGGAGCGGGGCCGCGGCGGAGGGGTGCTATAACGACCCACACTTTACATACATTGTTAATACTTCAAAATTGAAGCACACTTATTACAACATATGACAAAACCACAAAGGACCGTATAGGTATAGTGTCTTTAGAAACTGGGAAACATAAACAACTGGTTCATAAATCTTCTACAGTGTCTCCCATTTATTTCATCATATCTAGGGTCCCTTTTAGCATATTCTACTTAATATCCATCTTCCTGACCTGGGGAAAAGAAAACATAAAAGGGTGAGCTCAAATGCTCAGCAAGGGCAAATAAAGGAAATAAAAATCATATCATATCTTTTTGAAAATCAAAACCTGCAAAAGAGATCATAATATCTTATCATGGAATAATTCATAGAAGTGAAAATGAGATCCCCATAATCATAGCATAAAACTTGAAACTTTGTGGCATGCACACATAATCATGGAAATCATTTCTTGTTAGTCATGACTCATTGCCAAGACTATCTTAGTGGACAAAGTCCCTTTCTGAACCGAGTTCACTCCTCGTTTCAGTCCTGTATCACTGAACCGAAATAACCTTCCGTTCCAGCCATGTCTATCTCATGAGATATAAAATCTTTACCCAATGCATTGGAGGGAGATATAGGTCCCACCCATCTTATAATGAATCCTTTCTTATGTGTGCCACATAATCATAAACCATACATCATAGCGTAACCCATGTAATAAAAATGGGATTCTTAAACAACATGACATCATAAAACAATTCATATAAGGTAAAGGAATTCATAAAAATATTTCCATCACAACATAATCAAATCCATGTAATAATAGGGATAAAAACAGAACCCTTTATTATCTTAGATGGAAAATAATTTTGATAAAACACTTGAACTCCATTCTTGAGGAAAATATCCTTTCTTTTTCAAAAATATTTTTCCTTTCTTAACATGTCATACAACTTTAAACTAAAAGAAGTTGATTAAAAATAAACTTGAAATCTTGTAAAGGAAGCTTCTTGGAAATAATGTTTTAAAAATCCATTCTTGCCGTATAAGTTAAAAAAACATTCTTCGTACTTTTGTCGGAAAAGTCAAAAAGTACCTCGTACGGAAAAACGACAAAAGATTCCTTTCATATTCTTTACTAAAAACTCACCTAAGGGTAAAAATGGATTTAAACAATTGTAGGTGGATGGAAATAATATTACATTTTGATGAAACATGGATGTGGATGATAAAATACACCCCAGTAAATACTTACGAATAAACAATCTCGGATAAAAATGAGATTGTGATATTTCCCTTACCTTAGGTCCGATTTGCTTTGTTCGTGTCCGAAGCTCCTGTATAATGGTTTAAATAATGTTATTGACTTATTCCAGAATCATACATATTGATATGATATCATATATGGTCATATTATTAGCTTCTTGTTAGTAATATTTCATTGTTACTTGTTACTCGGGTCTTTATAACTTTTTGTTCTTATGCGTGTTTTGTCGAATAAATTCTTATTCTTATCTTTAGGTTATAGATAATTTATTTACAGAATGGTATTAGTGTTGTATATACCATATTCATTCATTCAATTCATTTATATAATCATTATGAAATGAAGATCATGTAGAACGAGTCGCATCACATCGTGGAGACGGTATTCCGTACGTACGCACGAGTGATGATATTGTTCCTATGATCGTGGAATTGTATTGGAGTATATATATATTATTTCAGTATCAATATTACTTCATAATAATCATATATAGTTACTCATTACACCATTATACCCATCCTTTTAAGGTGATGGTGGAAAATAGATTACACCACGGCGTGGAGACGGTATTCCGTACGTACGCACGCGCGGTGATTTCATTTTTCCGTAGGATGGATAGAAGGTGAATTAGGGTTGTTTCATATTTATAATAATATATCAGTATGTAAGTAATACTGATGTTATTAATTTATCATGAAACAACTAAAGAAGAAAAAGTTGAAGAAGAAAGAAATTGAAAAGATCGGTAATGGATATTACCTCTTCTTTGGAACGCCTCTTTGAATCCTCCACTTAAGGAACTAAGATTGGTCTTTGGAGAAGACCAGGACCTCTAGGATTATTCTAGGGAAGTGGAGAGGAGAAAATGGCAGGGGTTGGACGAGCATGAGTGCTCAAATTGGTGTGAGGAGGAGGGGGAGGAGGTGCCCTTTTATAAGGGAGGAGAGGGTCACCTTAGGAATATCTCAAAATATTATTTTATATTAAAGTCAAAATCGGTTTATAATGGTTCCAAAGGGTATTATTTCGAAGCTAAAGTGGGGATGGGTCGAAATCCTATCAACCAATAGGATTTAGACAAGTTTAGGGTATTATTTTAACCTTATCAATTAGATTTAACTCTAAGTTAATTAATTTATCTTTTACTGTGTCTTTTTGTTTTCTTTCACTATATGGTTAATACACTTACTATAACATTCCAAACGAACCCCAAATTGTTTATTATTAATATATATATCCTTATCTAAGTCATTTGGCCGAACCTTAGATTTTTAGGAATAAAATAACAATTAATAATATAATATTTGATTTAAAAACTATTTTGTGTCAATTTTGACACTATTTGATATATGATTTTTGTGAAAGTCATAACAGAATTATATGTTCTAACCAAGTTGATTAAATCAATACTAATATATCATAGTAACCTAGAAAATTATTGGAATTCATAAAAAGTCTCAAATTACATTTATTTTGGTATTTATATTATCAATTTTGTCAATATTTCATTAATAAGATAATTACTGCATCATCATTGTGTCATAAATAAATTAAATTATTTGATGTCTAAAAATTAAAAATAAAATACCATCATGTAGGAAATCTTTTTAGATTTCTAAGGAATATTTACAATCGAATTTATCTTATGTATAACCCTATATTAAAAATGATTTACTTATTAAACTTTGATTTTAACTATTTTAACCCTTCTTTAAATAAATTAATAATAAATGTCCTAATCCAATCCAAGTGGGCCTAAATGGTCATATTTTATTCCTAAGTTTGTTTTTGGTCGAATTACACTTGTCCAATAGAATTAGGACATGTGTTAGGGTAATATTAATATCATATTTACCCTTAGTTACCCTATTTACTATTAACCGCGGTAAAAATAGTAAAAAGTTACTATTCACCAAAAAATTATTTTCATCTCATTGAACCACATTTTAGTCCTTGATATTAACCGTGTCTCTCGGATTTTTGAAATTCCATTCACAGAAGCGGTAAAATTAAGTTATTCAAAATTCAGTTTTTAACCTACCACTTAGTGGTTTCACTATTCATCAAAAATTGAAAGTTTTCAGAAAAATACCAAAATTTCACCCTAGGCTAATTTCGATATTCTGAGTCCAAAAATGAAGTCCATTTTGAAAAATAAAATTTATAAAATTTCAAAAAGTGGTTATTACTATTCATAACGGCTAGTTTTAATAGCATATTGTTGTTTAGTGAAACTCGGTATTGCGTACGACGCAAGCTATCGAGGAAGGTCGCGATTGCGTGTAAAGCAAGCCAAGCAAGTGTTGTGTAGAAAAAGATTCCTTTGATGATTTATATAACATGAAAGTCTTGGGTGTTACATTCTACCCCCCTTAAAAAGAATTTCGCCCTCGAAATTCGTTACTTTGCAACAAACAAATGAGGATACTTCTCCCTCATCATATCCTCAAGCTCCCATGTAGCTTCTTCAAGTTGGTGGTTTCTCCATAAAACTTTCACCAAGCGAGTGGTCTTGTTTCGTAGGACTTTTTCGCTACGATCCAGAATCTCTATCGGCTGTTCTTTATAAGAAAGATCTTGCTCCAGCGGTACAACTTCTGAGCTGAGTACATGTGAAGGATCTGGTATGTACTTTCTCAGGAGAGATACATGGAACACATCGTGAACTTGAGAGAGATTCGGTGGAAGCGCCAATCGGTAAGCTACCTTCCCAACACGATCCAGTATTTCAAAAGGACCGATATATCTAGGGCTCAACTTCCCCTTCTTTCCAAATCTCATAACCCTCTTCCAGGGAGATATTCGTAAGAACACTTTATCACCCACTTCCAACTCTAGGTCTTTTCTTCGGCTGTCGTCATAGCTTTTCTGTCAACTCTGAGCTGCTCTTATGTGTTGTTGAATAGATCTGACCTTTTCTGCCATTTCATCAACGAGATCAGGTCCTAATAGCTTTCTTTCCCCAACTTCATCCTAGCAAGTTGGAGTCCTGCATTTCTTTCCATATAGAGCTTCATAAGGAGCCATCTGAATACTGGAGTGAAAGCTATTATTATAAGAAAATTCCACCAAAGGTAGGTGTTGATCCCAACCTCCTTTGAAATCCATAGAGCAAGCTCTCAACATATCTTCTAGGGTTTGAATTGTTCTCTCAGACTGACCATCTGTCTGGGGATGATAAGCAGTGCTGAAACTCAACTCTGTATCCAGAGTATGCTGAAGACTTCGCCAGAACTTCGAGGTAAATCTCGGATCTCGATCAGATATAATAGAAAGTGGTACTCCATGCAATCTTACCACTTCCTTTATATATATCCTGTCAAGCTGATCTAGAGTGAAATCCTCTCTAATAGCAATGAAGTGTGCAGACTTTGTAAGACGATCAACTATGACCCAGATAGCATTATTGCTTTTGGATGTTTTAGGAAGTCCTGTGACAAAGTCCATAGTGATGTTTTCCCATTTCCATTCGGGTATGGGTAATGGTTGTAACATCCCCTTAGACTTCTGTCTCTCAGCTTTAACTTGTTGACAAACCAAGCATCGAGAGACATATTCAGCAACATCTCTTTTCATGCCATCCCACCAGAAGTACTCTTTCAGGTCCCTATACATCTTCGTGCTTCCAGGATGAATAGAGAATGAAGAACTATGAGCCTCATCCAGCAGCTCTTTCTTTAATTCGGGGATGGGAGGAACGCAAACCCGATTCCTGAACTTTATTATCCCATCACAATCAAGGTTGAATTCAGGAACATTTCTCACCTTCTTTTGTAACTCGACATCTTCTTTCTGTGCCTCTTTAATCTTCACATGTATAGATGGTTGAACATTCATTTGAGAAAGATAAGATTTTTCCCCTTCCATTATAATTCCAAGATCCATCCTTTGTAAATCCATAAATATTGGATCTTTTGTGATCCTCATCATGGATAAACTAGCATGGTCTTGTCGACTTAATGCATCTGCCACCTTGTTTGTTTTTCTAGGGTGGTAATGGATTGAGCAGTCATAATCCTTAATCAGCTCCAACCATCTTCTTTGACGCATATTCAACTCCTTTTGTGTGAAAATATACTTTAAACTTTTATGATCAGTATAAATATCACACCTTTCACCATAAAGGTAATGCCTCCAAATCTTTAATGCAAAGATTACCGCAGCCAACTCCAAATCATGTGTTGGGTAATTTTTCTCATGGATTTTCAACTGTCGTGAGGCATAAGCTATCACCATATCATTTTGCATAAGAACACACCCCAATCCCTTCTTGGATGCATCACTGTAGATCACAAACCTTTCTCCACTACAAGGCAGTGTGAGCACAGGTGCACTGGATAACCTTCTTTTCAACTCCTTGAAATTCTCTTCACATTCCTCTGTCCAGACAAACTTAACTCCTTTCCGAGTCAACTTGGTGAGTGGATTAGATAATCGTGAAAAATCTTTTACAAAACGTCGATAATATCCAGCCAAACCAAGAAAACTTCGGATCTCAGTTACTGTTGTTGGTCTTGACCATCTTTCGATAACCTCTGTTTTTGCTGGATCCACAGATATCCCCTCTTTTGAGATTATGTGACCCAAAAATGCAACTTTTTGAAGCCAAAATTCACACTTGGTAAATTTGGCATAAAGCTTCTCCTTTCTCAGGGTCTTCAATATAATTCTCAAGTGATCTTCATGCTCTTCCTTGCTCTTTGAATAGACAAGAATATCGTCTATAAAGACTACCACAAATTGATCAAGATAGTCTCTAAAGACTCTATTCATTAGATCCATGAAGATAGCAGGGGCATTAGTAAGACCAAATGGCATCACTATAAATTCATAGTGTCCATACCTTGTACGGAAAGCCGTCTTTGGTATATCCTCCCTTTTGACCCTTAATTGATGATACCCTGAACGAAGATCAATCTTGGAAAAGTATTGAGCTCCGCGTAGTTGGTCAAATAAGTCATCAATGCGTGGGAGAGGATATTTGTTCTTGATAGTGATCTTGTTAAGTTCTCGATAATCAATGCAGAGTCTCATTGATCCATCTTTCTTCTTAACAAATAGAACAGGTGCTCCCCAAGGTGACGCACTAGGGCGTATGAATCCCTTATCAAGATTCTCTTGGAGTTGCTTCTTCAATTCCTGCAACTCAATTGGGGCCATTCTATAAGGTGTCTTTGAAATAGGCAAAGCACCCGGTACGAGTTCTATTGAAAACTCAACTTCACGATTTGGTGGAAGACCCGGCAATTCCTCCGGAAAGACATCATCAAACTCCCGTACAATGGGCATATTCTTAATCGTGAGTTTCTCACCAACTATTTGAGATAAATAACCTTCATTTAGTGGAATCAATACCCATAAGATGGAAGAAATTTCCACTGGAAGGTTATGTTCATCCTTGCATTGATAGACGATCGTAGGTTGATCTGGAATATGAAATGTGACTTCCCTTCTTTGGCAATTGATATGAGCTCCATGTAGAGAAAGCCAATCCATGCCAAGAATCACATCAAATTCCACTAAACGAAGGATCACAAGATTTGCAGGAAGCAGTTTCCCACAAACTTCGATCAGAGAAGAATTATAAACTTCTGATGCGATTGATGTGCCATTAGGTGTTGTCACAGCTAACTCAACATCTAATTGTTGAGGTAATACGGTGATACCCTTAGAAAATTTTTCAGAAATAAAAGAGTGGGTGGATCCAGAATCAAATAAAACATTTGCTACTTTAGAGTGGATGTTAAGTGTACCTTTCACCACATCGTTATCGTACTCCACCTCGCTGATAGAAATTGCATGTGACTTTCCTTTGTCTTTAGCCTTAAGAGTTTGTTGACGTCGACCATCATCATCAACCCTTGGATTTGGGCATTGATTGGCATAATGCCCCATCTCCTTGCACTTGAAACATTGAAGTGTAGCAGGTTCATTCTGTGTATCCCTTCCTTTGTTTGCATCATTAGACATCTTCTTCCCATTATCACGGCATTCAAATGCCCGATGACCTTCCTTTCCACATTTAAAACATTTACTTGTCCCTTTAAGACAACTCCCTACATGTTTCTTTCCACACTTTGAGCATAAGGGGAAGTTCATCTTCTTTTCCGTGTGCTCTTTAGATTTTTCTTTGAATTCCATCTTCCTCTTCTTATCAAACCCATGTGACTGATGGGTTACTCCAATCTCCATCTCGACTTTGAGAGCACATCGAACGATTTCTTCGTAGCTATTGAAGTCCCTTATGGCTAACGCCCTTCGAAGACTTGGTTTTAAGCCACTAAAGAATCGATCGATCTTACTCTCAGGTTGGATAATAATACCAGAAGCGTACCTTGCAAGTCTTGTAAAATTTGCTTCATAGGTACTAACAGATTCATCATCCCTTTGCTTCAGTTCAAGGAACTCTTTCTCCATCTTTGTTCGGAGAATACGAGGGAAGTACTTATTGAAAAATAAGTTCTTGAACTCGTCCCATTCCATAGACTCAATTTCATCCCTTTGCCTCGTATTCTTAACAAGATTCCACCATTGATCAGCATCTCCTTCCAAACGGTACACTGCTAGGATGACTTTATCATGTTCAGAACATTGAAGAACTGAAAATATCTTTTCAGTAGTACTAATCCATTGTTCAGCAACTAATGGATCAGTAGACCCGCTGAAAGAAGGTGTACGCTGCCTCATGAAGGATTCAACAGAATGTTGCTCCCTCCTTTGCTCGTTTGGAAATCCTGCATGATTCATAGCTTGAGAAAGTTGTGTGAGCATGGCTACAAGATTTTTCATTCCAGCTCCCATATCGTTTGTTTGCTCAGGGGGACAATCATTTCATTGCCCATCGCATTCCGCATTAACACGGTTCCTTCGGGTTCCATCCATTGACTAAAACCAAGAAGAATAGTGTGAGCAACACTAATTATAATAGGAAACCACATAATTCAAGAATAAAATTTTCATGCTTATGGTCTTATCCTAGGTTATTCATGGCCATTTCTAAGATTGTGTTCTATGCTTAGACTTATCCTTAGGTTTCTTACTAAGGCTTTCACATCCTAGTTTCCAAAGGTTGACTATACCTTTCCTCTGATACCAACTATAACGACCCACACTTTACATACATTGTTAATACTTCAAAATTGAAGCACACTTATTACAACATATGACAAAACCACAAAGGACCGTATAGGTATAGTGTCTTTAGAAACTGGGAAACATAAACAACTGGTTCATAAATCTTCTACAGTGTCTCCCATTTATTTCATCATATCTAGGGTCCCTTTTAGCATATTCTACTTAATATCCAAATTCCTGACCTGGGGAAAAGAAAACATAAAAGGGTGAGCTCAAATGCTCAGCAAGGGCAAATAAAGGAAATAAAAATCATATCATATCTTTTTGAAAATCAAAACCTGCAAAAGAGATCATAATATCTTATCATGGAATAATTCATAGAAGTGAAAATGAGATCCCCATAATCATAACATAAAACTTGAAACTTTGTGGCATGCACACATAATCATGGAAATCATTTCTTGTTAGTCATGACTCATTTCCAAGACTATCTTAGTGGACAAAGTCCCTTTCTGAACCGAGTTCACTCCTCGTTTCAGTCCTGTATCACTGAACCGAAATAAACATCCGTTCCAGCCATGTCTATCTCATGAGATATAAAATCTTTACCCAATGCATTGGAGGGAGATATAGGTCCCACCCATCTTATAATGAATCCTTTCTTATGTGTGCCACATAATCATAAACCATACATCATAGCGTAACCCATGTAATAAAAATGGGATTCTTAAACAACATGACATCATAAAACAATTCATATAAGGTAAAGGAATTCATAAAAATATTTCCATCACAACATAATCAAATCCATGTAATAATAGGGATAAAAATAGAACCCTTTATTATCTTAGATGGAAAATAATTTTGATAAAACACTTGAACTCCATTCTTGAGGAAAATATCCTTTCTTTTTCAAAAATATTTTTCCTTTCTTAACATGTCATACAACTTTAAACTAAAAGAAGTTGATTAAAAATAAACTTGAAAACTTGTAAAGGAAGCTTCTTGGAAATAATGTTTTAAAAATCCATTCTTGTCGTATAAGTTAAAAAAAACATTCTTCGTACTTTTGTCGGAAAAGTCAAAAAGTACCTCGTACGGAAAAACGACAAAAGATTCCTTTCATATTCTTTACTAAAAACTCACCTAAGGGTAAAAATGGATTTAAACAATTGTAGGTGGATGGAAATAATATTACATTTTGATGAAACATGGATGTGGATGATAAAATACACCCCAGTAAATACTTACGAATAAACAATCTCGGATAAAAATGAGATTGTGATATTTCCCTTACCTTAGGTCCGATTTGCTTTGTTCGTGTCCGAAGCTCCTGTATAATGGTTTAAATAATGTTATTGACTTATTCCAGAATCATACATATTGATATGATATCATATATGGTCATATTATTAGCTTCTTGTTAGTAATATTTCATTGTTACTTGTTACTCGGGTCTTTATAACTTTTTGTTCTTATGCGTTTTTTGTCGAATAAATTCTTATTCTTATCTTTAGGTTATAGATAATTTATTTACAGAATGGTATTAGTGTTGTATATACCATATTCATTCATTCAATTCATTTATATAATCATTATGAAATGAAGATCATGTAGAACGAGTCGCATCACATCGTGGAGACGGTATTCTGTACGTACGCACGAGTGATGATATCGTTCCTATGATCGTGGAATTGTATTGGAGTATATATATATTATTTCAGTATCAATATTATTTCATAATAATCATATATATTTACTCATTACACCATTATACCCATCCTTTTAATGTGATGGTGGAAAATAGATTACACCACGGCGTGGAGACGGTATTCCGTACGTACGCACGCGCGGTGATTTCATTTTTCCGTAGGATGGATAGAAGGTGAATTAGGGTTGTTTCATATTTATAATAACATATCAGTATGTAAGTAATACTGATGTTATTACTTTATCATGAAACAACTAAAGAAGAAAAAGTTGAAGAAGAAAGAAATTGAAAAGATCGGTAATGGATATTACCTCTTCTTTGGAACGCCTCTTTGAATCCTCCACTTAAGGAACTAAGATTGGTCTTTGGAGAAGACCAGGACCTCTAGGATTATTCTTGGGAAGTGGAGAGGAGAAAATGGCAGGGGTTGGCCTAGCTTGAGTGCTCAAATTGGTGTGAGGAGGAGGGGGAGGAGGTGCCCTTTTATAAGGGAGGAGAGGGTCACCTTAGGAATATCTCAAAATATTATTTTATATTAAAGTCAAAATCGGTTTATAATGGTTCCAAAGGGTATTATTTCGAAGCTAAAGTGGGGATGGGTCTAAATCCTATCAACCAATAGGATTTAGACAAGTTTAGGGTATTATTTTAACCTTATCAATTAGATTTAACTCTAAGTTAATTAATTTAACTTTTACCGTGTCTTTTTGTTTTCTTTCACTATATGGTTAATAAACTTACTATAACATGCCAAACGAACCCCAAATTGTTTATTATTAATATATATATCCTTATCTAAGTCATTTGGCCGAACCTTAGATTTTTAGGAATAAAATAACAATTAATAATATAATATTTGATTTAAAAACTATTTTGTGTCAATTTTGACACTATTTGATATATGATTTTTGTGAAAGTCATAACAGAATTATATGTTCGAACCAAGTTGATTAAATCAATACTAATATATCATAGTAACCTAGAAAATTATTGGAATTCATAAAAAGTCTCAAATTACATTTATTTTGGTATTTATATTATCAATTTTGTCAATATTTCATTAATAAGATAATTACTGCATCATCTTTGTGTCATAAATAAATTAAATTATTTGATGTCTAAAAATTAAAAATAAAATACCATCATGTAGGAAATATTTTTAGCTTTCTAATGAATATTTACAATCGAATTTATCTTATGTATAACCCTATATTAAAAATGATTTACTTATTAAACTTTGATTTTAACTATTTTAACCCTTCTTTAAATAAATTAATAATAAATGTCCTAATCCAATCCAAGTGGGCCTAAATGGTCATATTTTATTCCTAAGTTTGTTTTTGGTCGAATTACACTTGTCCAATAGAATTAGGACATGTGTTAGGGTAATATTAATATCATATTTACCCTTAGTTACCCTATTTACTATTAACCGCGGTAAAAATAGTAAAAAGTTACTATTCACCAAAAAATTATTTTCATCTCATTGAACCACATTTTAGTCCTTGATATTAACCGTGTCTCTCGGATTTTTGAAATTCCATTCACAGAAGCGGTAAAATTAAGTTTTATGCAAAATTCAGTTTTTAACCTACCACTTAGTGGTTTCACTATTCATCAAAAATTGAAAGTTTTCAGAAAAATACCAAAATTTCACCCTAGGCTAATTTCGATATTCTGAGTCCAAAAATGAAGTCCATTTTGAAAAATAAAATTTATAAAATTTCAAAAAGTGGTTATTACTATTCATAACGGCTAGTTTTAATAGCATATTGTTGTTTAGTGAAACTCGGTATTGCGTACGACGCAAGCTATCGAGGAAGGTCGCGATTGCGTGTAAAGCAAGCCAAGCAAGTGTTGTGTAGAAAAAGATTCCTTTGATGATTTATATAACATGAAAGTCTTGGGTGTTACAGGTGCGGCGCCATCGCGCTACGGCGGACGGACGAAGGCTGCGGCCGGTTTCAGGCCGCGGTGGAGTAGGGGAACCGGCAGCCTGTTTCGGGCCGCTAGCATCAGTGTAGGGGGACCGGCCTTTCCGGTCCCGTGGCGGCAGAAGCTAGCCAACCGGAGCGGGCCGGCCAGACCGTGGAGGAATTGTGGGTTCAAAACCCCCGGCTGGCCGGATGTGAGCTTCCCCATTAAGGGGCTATGTTTACAACGAGTGGGGGGCAGCGCACCCCCCCCCCCACCCCCACATCCCGAACGGCCCGACCGTTCGGCCGAGCCACCTGGCCAGCGTGCCTGGTTGCCCGCGCGCCGGACCGCCGAGTCGGGCCGCGCCCAGGCCGGGCCGGGTCATGCCCAGGCCCAGCTGGGCCACGCCCAAGCGGGCCGGACCCAGACCCGGTCTGGGTCGACCCGGTTTGGGCCGACCCTGGGGGTATCGGGCCGGGTCGGACCGGTCCCGAACCCCTTAATACCGAACCACTTTCGGTCCGTTTTCCATAACATGAGTTGCGGACCTTCGATCGACGCACTGTTATTTGCGTAGAGATCCTCAGATCGAGGCGGTCATTTCGGTATATTACACTAAAGGTTTTAGAGTACTTTGGGTTCAGCCAGGTTGGTTCATACCCGAAACTAACCGGGACCTCAGAGCAGAAATGCTTATAACCTGAGTTCCGGACGTCTGATTGACATACCATCGACATTGTTGGATTCCTCTTAGTGAGACAAACCTTTTGGATTACTCTGCTCGAGGTTTGGACGCAGGTGGAGTACGGTCGGGTTGGTTTTGATTTAAAAACCTATCGGGCCCCTGGGACGAAAAAGCCAATAACTCTCAGACCGGGCATCCGATTGACACGCCGTCTGTGACGTTGATTTCCTGTTGACGATACGGAACTTTTGGATACATCAACTCCGGACTATGTGTCATTTGATGTATCAGACCCTCGGCTCGTGGAGTGGACCCTGCCGAACGAGCATGCTATGTGTGGGAACCCTAGAGGTGGCTGCAACTGCGACGATGATGACGACTGTGCGGAAATCCTCCGTGGATTCGACGGCGACGACTACAACACTCAGCGATCCTACGTGGATCAGTGCTACCGATCCTGTGTGGGTCAGATCCTTTGTGGGCCAGCGCCTACAGATCCTGTGTGGGTCCGATCCTGTGTGGGTCATTGCGGGGGTTAGTTACCTATCGATCTTGTGTGGGTCAGATCCTTTGTGGGTCATTGTGGGGGTTAGTACCTACCGTTCCTTTGTGGGTCCGATGGCTTAGATGAATCAGTGACAATATCTTATCATCTCTATCATCATATGGAGAAGTATACATGTGTTAGCTGAATCTTGACTTTCTTTCCTTTGTGGAATACTTTATGCTTTCCTGTGTGGATTGGATTGTGGTTTCTAGTGTGGACTGGGTTGTACATGAGCTCGAATGTTGGAGCCGATCTGGAATTGATGGCTTAGGTATATGTATGGTCATATACCTAAGTAGTGTCGGATGTTACTTTGTGATTGTATATTTCTTTTCTGGATTCTGGGATACCTTCGGGGGACTCGGGGTCCCTACTGAGTAGCTTATACTCACCCATGCACGGGCTATTGCAGCACTACGTTGTGTTGGTTGTAGACGACGGACAGCGCTGATCGTGGTTGAGGATTGCAGAGCAGGATGGTACCTAGAGGTGGTCCACTGGGCGGGACGTTCTCGGAGCGGACGGATGGACCCGAGGAGCTATGGAGGCAATCTGTACTCACCCTTCAGGTGGGACTTCCAGTGGATGTCTCGACGTTGCGACATTACTTTCAGTTTCTTTTTTCCCTTCCAGTTGTACTTTATTTTCAGTTTGGGTTTGTATTCTGGCCCACATACATTTCCACACTTACTGTTGTACCCAGTTTTTACCTAGTGTTTACTTCTACTGCTTTCTTGCTCTATGGTGTTTGTTTAATTTAAAAGGAAATGCCTTCCCTTTTTTTACCGGGAATTTCTCCTTGATTCTTGTCGCCAGCCCCTGGCCTATGGAAGGCAGGCTTGGGGTAGTCACGACACGGGCCCCGAGGACGGGTCATGACAGTCATACATAACTCTTTCAATAAAATAAGGAAGATTTCATAATACTAGATCAACCTTAATAGAGAATAATTAATGATATTGACATAGATGAAAATAATCACCAAAACTATTTGATTGAAATATCCACCTTTTCGTGAAAACATTAAAAAGTATCACTATTTATCAAGAATCCATTTAAAATAGATTTTTGAATAAAAGTGTCCCATACCTCTTTTAAAATTTTAAAAGGAATTTGAATTTTAAAAATTTAATGTCCATATAAATAAATCCTTAAAACCATTTTCAAAACATGGACATTAATGATAAATATTTAGAATAATAAATCTTTAAAACATTTTAAAATGATATTTTGTTCTAGTTCTTGGAAAAAAGAGAGACACTTGAGTAAAAATAATTGAGGTAATAAAAACCTTATAAAATCATGGGAATAAAGGGATTCATGATATACAATGTCAAAGTACACTATATAAACCATAAAATAGTGAATTGTCTTATAACAACACAGAAGTCTCAATAGAATATAAATTGAGATGAAATATCTTATAAAGACTGTATCCTTAGGTTATGGATAAATCAAAGAAATAATTATGTGTGACTAATATAAATACACTAAATATTATTGGATATTTAGTATAAATCAATCAGAGGACATTCACACATAATTTTGTAAAAACAACACCAATGAATTGGATGTTTAACTCAATAAATGTAGATTGAGTTGAAATTACTCTTATCAGGTTCATATCGATGACCTGATAATTTATAAATGGAGTGATTATGTTTATCAATATTATATCCACATAATGGGTACTGGAAATTACTAAAATAATAATTAATAGTGATTCCACCAATAATCATTGAGTAAAATAATCAATGAAGTATGCACAAAGTCGAATGTGTGGAAATTGAAATTTGAAATTCCCTTACCAATTTGGTAACATACGAAACATACATCCCATGAAATAAGGATCATAAAATGAAGAAGTAAATACTCATAAATTAATGTATTTTACACAAATAATACAATCATTGGGCAGTACATACACCACAAAAATTAAATAGTGGAAATATGGCATGAATCTCAAGAAAATATGAAGTGGGATGAAAACCCATACATCGTGGTAATTAATCGAGTCATATGGCCAAAAGTAAATAATAACCAAATTAATCACATAATACCATGAATATAAAGAGAATAATGATAATATATATATCAAATGACAGAACACAATACACCACATTTAATAAATAATTGGCGAACAATGGAAATATCACGGAATTAAAAGTGAGATTAGAAAGCCCTTACATTGTATGTTTCCTTGGTAGTGGATAAATTAAAATCCTGTATAATGGTGAAATAATTGATATTAAATTAAACAATAATTATTTACATTAATATGATATCATACATGATCTTTTCATATTTCTTTGTCAATAATATTTTAGAATTATCATCGTTTTAGTTGTTAACTAATTCGTTTTCCTTTATATGATTTGTTTCGTAAGTAGTGTTTTCTATGAATAGGATGTATCTTATTCATATTAAGAATGATATTATGTCTTTAAACCATATTTTTAATCATCAAATAAAAATTAGTTTTAAATGCATTACGACGGTGAAAGAATATCATCGCGTTATTGGAGAGGATAATTTGTACGTACGCACGAGCCATAATATCATTATTTTGATATTAAAATAATATATAACTGGATGGTATATCATATGTAAAGAATCATTATCATGTTATATTTATTATTTACATAAATTACACATCATTATTATAACCATCCAAATAATAATGTATGAATAACAATTACACCACGACGTGGAGACGGTAAGCCGTACGTACGCACGTATGGTGAAATTTCAATCAAAGGTTGTGTAGAATATTGAATATGGTTGTAAAATATTTATGTTAACATCACAGTATATATAAGATTGTAGTTTTATTAATTTATAATTGAAACAAAAAAGAAAGAGGAAGTGGATGAAGAAAAGAATGTGAAAGAGGTGATGAAATATTTACCTCTTCTTAGTGTTCTTTCTTTTGATTTGATAAAAAAGGATATTTAGGATGGATTTATGACTAAAGGAAGACCTCTAAGATGAAGGTAGGAAAGTTTAGAGGGTTATTGGGCCGATTTTGGCCAATAAAAAAGGATTTGATGGTGTGAATTTGAGAGAAGGGGGAGTGCCCTTTTATAAGATGGGTGAGGGGCACCATAGGAAAAGCGTGAAATATTATTTCATAATAAAAACATTTTCGGTTTATAATGGCTCCAAAATGAATTATTTAAATTATAAGGTTGGGATGGGTCGAAAACAACTCATCTAATAGGTTTTAGACGGATTTGGGTCACAATATTAACTTTATCTTTTACATTTAACTCTTCGTTAAATAGTTTGACGTTTACCATGTCTATTTGTATTTTTATGTTATATAGTTAAAAAACATACTATATACTTCCAAGATAACCCAAAGTGGTTCAATAATGATACACCTATCATTATATACGACTTTTTACTGAACCATAGATTTATAGGAATAGAATATCAATTAATAATATAATATTTGTTTTAAAAACTCTTTAATGTCAATTTTGACACTATTTGGTATTTTGTTTTTCCTAAATTCGTAACAGCTTTATTACTTTGAACAGAATTAATCTAAAAAACTTTCACATGTCATATTAAAATATTAAATTAGTTCAATTCCTAAAAAATCTCAAATTACATTTATTTGGATATTTATATTATGAAATATTTTAATATTTCATTAATTAGGTAATTACTGCATCATCATTGTGTCTTAAATTAATTAAATTATATAATGTATAAAAAATATAAATAAAATACCATTATGTATGAAATATTTTAATATTTCTAATGAACATTTATAATCACATTTATATTATTTAGAACCCAATATTAATAATGGTTTAGTTTTTAAACTTTGAATTTAACACTTTTAACTCTTCTTTGAATTAAATAATAATAAATGACCTAATCAAATCAGGATTGAAATAAAGGATCACAGTTTATTACTAAGGTTTTTTTGGTCAAATTAAACTTTTACAATAGAATTAAGACATGTTTTTGAGTGATAATAATATCGTTTTTACCCTTAATTACCATATTTACTTCTAACCGTGGTAAATAATAGTCAAAAGTCACTATTCAGAAAAAATTATTTTTATCGTATTGAACCAAATTTTACATAATTATCTCACCCATGTCTCTTGTATTTTTGAAATTTAATTCATAGAAGTGGTAAGATTACGTTTTATTCAAATATGAAAATGCTCCTAGGAGATGGGTAAAAGACAGTTAAAAAGATCAATAAAATTTTTATATATCTAAAATTATTATAAACTGACTCCAATTAATTAAATTGAAAATATATAGGTATTATGTATCTATTTTGACCTAGAATAATTTAAAATAAAATAAATAAGTATTTAAAGGAAAATTCGGTTTTAAACTATAACTCCGTGTTTTTCACTATTCATAAAAAATTGAATGTTTTTAGAAAAATACAAAAAAATTACCCTAAGCTAATTTCGATATTCCGGAACCAAAAATGAAGTCCATTTTGAAAGATAAAATTTTTAAAATTTCAAAAATTAGGTTTTATTATACATAAACACTAGTTTTATTGGTCACGGTGTGTTAGAATCTCGATGTTGCATACAATGCATGCTATTAAATTATTCAAAGAGAAACGTACCGTGGAAGATTTGGGGGTTACAAATGGAATTCTAAAAGTATTATTTATGTTTTGTTTTATGTTAGCCATTATAATTTAATGTTCATGTATTTAATCTATTTTCCAAAACTGCAAAACTAGTTGTTCATTCGGGATGTGATTCCTTGTAATCATGCCAATGTATTAAAACAACGCACTGGATCCAAGCTTTTGGGGAAATGGAATTACACTTGGAATCAAATGATGTATATCAACAACATTGTAAATAGATTTTTAAAACCTATATTAGGGATCATAACTATAAGATAGGCTTTGAGATCAAGTATAAAAGAGCCCCCCTGAATATTGGTGAAGTAGGGATTACATAGATATTCAAAGAAATACATACCTGTATGGATAAGTCAAGTGGATGTGGTTTAGTCACAGATGTTCCTATGTTTGAAAACCCTGACAATGTGTTCACGGCTTTTCTCTGGGGAACCTGGTAGATGACAATGGGCCTTACTGTGCATCTGGTTTGACACTCCTAGGAGATATTCTAAAGAAAATTCATATTTCCCTTACAAACCATTCTAAATTATTAATGAGTAAATATGCACTCAAAGGAACCATATTTATGATTAAGGGTTATATATGCATCATGTTTTCAATTTATCTTAAGAATTTTATTATTTTGAAAAATGAATTATGATTTATAACCTAATAGAGAGTATTCCATCGATTAGAAATGGATCAATGTAGAAGAAATCGAAACTACATCAATGCAAATAATCCAAATAAGTATTTACCTCATAAGAAAGAGAATTATAGTGGATCTTACGATGAAATTGGTGCTAAACAACTTATAATTATACTAGGACAGATGACTCAGGTTATTAATAATAAACTCACCCATATGGAGCACCTTGATCGACCACGTGGAGGATAAATGTTAAACCGATTTATGAGACCACCACTTTTAACATTATATGGTAATAAAAATCCATTTGTAGCTGAGCAATGCATAAATTTCTTAGAGAAAATATTTTTTACATTAGAGACCAATAAAAGGGAAATGATTGTAATGGTGGTTTAGCATCTCTCAGAAGATGAAGATCAGTAGTGTTAATTTATTCAAAACATGAAGGAGGATGATGAAGAAGAAAAATATGGAATAGGGGGATCTTAAAGAACGTTTCCTAGTGAAATATGCTCCTCATGAACAATGAGATGATATGGAAATGAAATTTCTCAGTTTAAGGAAAAAATAAGATGATAATGTTTAATATTATGAGGCTATATCCAAATGGTTCGAAAGGAATTATTTTGATTACATATGTAACCCAAGAAGTATGATTTATAGATTCTTTGATGGGTTAAAAAAATTCCTATGCGGATCAGTTGTCTCACAATATTTCACATTGTACGAATATATAGTCTCATATGCTACTAAGAACGAAAAGGAATTCATTATCTCACATGATAATAAGGTAAAACAAGAGATCAATATAATGGTGGAGCTAGAGACAAATAAATAGAAAAAAGGTAAAGAATTATTTTCCCTTATGTGATAATTGTGGGAATAAACGCCCCATTACTTTCCTGAAAGGAATGAATGTTTGTTACAAATGTGGAGAAAAAGTTCACCTGGAATGGGATTGTAAGTGAAATAAAGAATTTTTGCAATGATATAATTTTAATGAAATGGGATATTATTCAAATTATTGTCCAATGAGTCAAGGAAATATATATCAGAAGAAGAAAATGGATAATGGCCAAGATTATGGATTTACTTTTGTAGATGTGGAATAATTTATGTATTTGTGTTTTATTATTATATTTTGGTAATTAGAAAAATGTAATATATACAAGAATTTTATTATAGAATTTTTTTCATTTAGGTTTTAATATGATAAATGAAATCATATATTTAGTATATAATAATAAGATTAACATTATAATTTTTGGGGAATCTGATGTCACAATTGATTTGGGAGATTTAGAGACCTTTTAGACAGAGTATGGACAAATTTATTAAAAATAACTCTAATGGTTAGAATGTATTATGTAGAAATTTGGATTGTATTTTTATGTTTAAAACATCTATCAAGAATATTTCATAAATTTTAAAATACAATGTTTTGGAAAAAAGAAAACACACAGTTTGGTCAAAAAACTGTCGCATCATAGAAGGATGGGAGAATCTAACCCACAACCAAAGTGTGACATGGCTATATATCCGACCATTTTCCAATAGGAATTCCAAGGATAATATTACATTGTTTTATTTATTTAAATGGTATATATATATATTTCTATCCATATAAGATTAAGATAAATTGAATATTTTTGTGTGTTTTATTATCTTCTGAAGAGAAAGATGAGTTGTGGTAGGAATTAGTTAACTAATGAAACTGTACATGTAATTTATGTATGATTATTTATTTTCTTAGTAAATAATGAAATTAATAAACTCTATTAAAATTATTATAAAACCAAATTTTTTTTTCATAGTATATTACTTGGTGAGGAATAAAATGGTCCCTTGGATGATTGTAGATTTATAACTTTCAAATTATTAACATTCTCCAAATACTATTCTCTATCACTCTCCTGCAGAACATGATGGAAATATTTTTCATTCATGTCAATTTTTTCCTACATGGAAACCTATTATGTTTTATTTCTGGTAACCTTCATACATAAATTTTATTTGTTTAAATAGAGGTCTCATTAATCCATATTTTGATGCGGTGTTTTGACAATGATATCATGAAATGACAGACTCCAAGATTTCATTACGAGGTTTAAATTGCGATGAAGAAATTTATAAAATGTGGGGATAATGTAACTCCTATATAATACTTGGTACACATATTTTTAAATAATTTAATAGCTTATGTTCTATGAAACACTGGGTTAATCCACACCTCAACCAATTAAATTATCCATTTAAAAATAAGTTATGAAGAGAAATAACCAATTTTTAAAATTTAATAAATTATATTTTTTAAAATAGAATTTATTTTAGGATTTATAATATCAAAATTATTTTTGGGTGATTTTTTATTTTTTCTATAAAAACATTCATTTCTTGATGAATAGTGAAGAATATTGCATTGTCGATGAAAACCGACATTTCATTTAAATAATTATATTAATTTAAATTTATTTTAAATTGAAAATAGATACATAATACATATATTAGAATAATTAAATTCATTTGAATCCTTATTATAAATGATATATATATATAACATTTTATTTAGCTTTTGAACGTCTCTTTTACCCACCTTCAAGGCACATTTGTAGATTTGTATTAAACATAATTTTCTATTTTTGTGAATTGAATTTTGAAAATCCAACATACATGGTTATAATTATGGTGATAATGTTGTCTAATATGATGAAAATAATTTTTTCCCAATATTTACTTTTGAATTTTAATTACAATGGTTAAAGGTAAATATGGTCATTAATGGTAAAAATAATTTTATAATAATATAAAATTACCCGAATACATGTCTTAATTATATTGGAAATATTTATCTTGAAACAAATCAACCATATGATAATAATATTATCCTTTTTAAGACACTTTTGTAATATTAGGGCATTTATTATATTTTATTTAAAGAATAGTTTAAAATATCATATTTAATGTTTAATTACTAATAGCATTATAATATATGGTTATATATTAGATAAATTCGACATTAATTATACATTATAATTATATGAAATTTATCTAAATAAATATTCATTTTTGGTATTATTTTTAAACTTTAGATAATTAAATTTAATTATTACACGATGATGACGCAATAAGGAAGAATGCAATAAATGATATTAAAAATAATAAAATAAATAAAATTTAAATTAACTGATGAAACAAATGAATTTAATAGATAACATGGACATTATACTAAACCATTGTAAGTATTGTATCAACGTTATTAGGTTTGTTTGATATTTTTAAAAATGAGAATATTGAATTTTATGAAAATTTAGATAAATGATATTTTAAAATAAATACTATTTTATTAAATGATATAAAATTAATAAAAGTATAATGTTCGGAAAAAAACTAGTGTTGAGTTAAAAATGTCACAATTGATCTAATTCGGCTTCCTTTGGCCATTTATAGTTACTATATTAACCATGAAGTATACAAATAGAAGAACACATGGTAAGAGTGAAACTATTTATCTAAGGGTGAAATCTAAAATAGAATCTTATGTTTATGGCCTAATCATGTCTAAAACCTATTGGTAGAGAGGATATCCACCGATCAAATATTATTAAAAGAATAAATCAATTTCTTACTATTAGAAACCGAAAATAATTTTATAATTAATTAATATTGTAGGGTCTTGCCTAAAGTGTTCCTCACCTCTTTTAATAAAGGGAACCTCCCTTACTATTTAAATCACACCTCTAAATCCTTTTGGTTTGTCCATAAACTACCCCATTCTCCTCCCAACTTCCAACAAATTATACTAGAGGTTTATATTTTAGCAGAAATCCATCCTATGTAGCCCTTTTGTTCAAATAAAAAGTAAACTTCCCAAGAAGAGGTAAATGGTATATCAAACCTTTCAATGATATTTTATTCTTCTACATCATATTTCTATGTTTTTTATGTATCAAAATAATAAATTCTATACAATCAATAAAATGAGGTGTTATTATAATCATGGTACAACTAAATTCCTCATTTTATCCATCTTACGAATAAAAATATCACCATGCGTGCGTACATATGACTTACCGTCACCACACTATGGTGTAATATTTTTTTCGTCACTACATTGTTTGGATGGGTATAATGAAGAGTATAATGGATATCAATAATTAATATAACATTATAATTATTATTTATAATTAATATACCATTTAATTGTATACCACATAACCATCAAGGGAATGATACCATCATTCGTACGTGCGTACACCATACTGTCTCCACGACGCGGTGAGATTAGTCTTTTATGGTAATGATTAAAGAATGATTATAAAATTTAAATGATGAGTAAGTATAATAATCATGAACATAATATAATTTTGTATATTAATGATATATATCCCATTCAAAACAAACATGAATTACATAACAAAATAGGAATGGGAAAATGAAACAGTTAACACCCGAAACAATAGTAATACATGAATATTATTTACAAATATATATAATTGGATCATATATGATATAATAAATATGTATATGGTCCTAGTATAATTCAATAACATATTTTAACCAGTATATTGGATGTTAAATCACCCTCGACTAAAGGAATGTATAAAGTAAGGGTTAATCCCTCAATCAAATTATTATATGAGATTGTTTGTGTGTAAGTATTTACTGGGAAATATTTTACGTCAAGGTCCATGTTTCAAAAATTATTTCCAAAAGGTAAATTTTATGGTTTTATGGATATGAATCATTAACTATAACATCATTTTAAATGTTTTAAGGATTTATTTTTCTAAATAACTTTTTTGTTAATGTCCATGATTTCATACTAATTTTAATGATTTATTTATATAGGCATGAATTTTTAAAAATGATTATCCATTTAAAATGTTTAGAAGTGTTATGTGACACTTTTATTCAAATTAAATATTTTTAATTAATTATTTTATAAATTTCTCAAATTTTAAATGATATCATGAAAGATAAGTTATTTCTGTCAAATATTTTTACTGATTATCTTCATCTATGTAACATCCTTTATTGGATATTATTCATGATTGATTTTGATTTATAAAATCTTAAATAATCTATTGGATGATATTGGATATGTGTGACTGTGGATGTGCTTTTTTAAAATGGTTGTTTGTATATTTTTAAAGAATTGATATTTTTTATGCTACTTTTAATTTGAATTCTTATGTTGATAATGCTTTACCCATTAAATAAGAGGAATAAATTGGAATTTGAATGGTTTTGGTGAGGCCCATTATAGCCACTATATGCATCGATAGTCTAATGAGACAATTATGTTTGGTTTTTGGATAATTTCTTACCCAATTTGGTATGTTGTCTTGGCTGAAGCCTTAACAATATCTTTAAGATGTCCCACATTATGTGTTCCCTTGTTATGATATTAGTTATTGATATAGTATGTGATAATTGGACAAGTGAAATTTCCATATAAAAGGTTAAATTGAATTATTTTATTCATTCACTTTATATTATTTAAAATATATTGTTCTAAAAGGATTTTTAATTAGATTTTTACCTTTTCATAAAAGTTTATTATTATATTTTATTTATTTTTTTATATTTTATATCATTACTAAGCATCTGAGCTAACCAATTTCTGATGTATTATTTTACCAAGATTCCAAGAAGAGTTTTCGAACTGATATACATGGATAAGCTTGGGGAATAATGGTGTTATCGAACTATTATCTATGGTGTGTTTTATGTTAGAAGTTGTAATGTAACATTCATGTATGTAATATATTTTCCAAAAATGAAAAACTAATCAGTCATTCAAGACTAGATTCCAAGTAATCATTCAACTGCATTAAAAAAATGCACTAGCTCTGGCCTTTTGGGGTTAGGGATTATAGTTGGTATCATAGGATGTTTGTCAACAACCTTTGGAATAGATTTTGAAAACATAGATTTGGGGTCATAACCAAAATATTGAATTTGAGGATATTTATAGAATAATCCCTATAATTATGTTAATTTAGGGATTACATGGATATTTCAATCAATACATCACTTTTCAGATACTAGAAGTGGACATGGATCTTTTATAGATGTACATCAGAGTGAAAATACAAACAAGGTGTTCTTGGATTGACTTGGTGTAACCTAGTACATTAATATGGGCCATATTGTGCACATGGTTTGACACTCCATGGAGATATGATTTCAATATTTCATATTTTATTTATCATCCATTATGAAGGATTTATGATTAAATATGTCTTTAAGGGAACCATATTTATGATTACGGATTAGAGATGCATAAAATTTTCAGTTTAAGTTAGGTTATTTACTTGTTTAAATTATATATTTTGATTCATAACCTAATCTAGTGTCTTATACTGTTTATAAATGGATCCTAGTATAAGAAATGGAAAACTTATCCTCATATGTATTCCATTTTGGGATTTCCTTCGTTTTCAAGATAATTATTGTGGAGCCAGTGATGCGACTAGTGTTAAATAGCTTATAACCTTACCGGGACAGCTGAATCGGGTGATGATTAACAACCTAACCCATATGTGGCACCCATATATACAATTTGGATGATCAATGACTGATAGATTCATGATACAACAACCTTTAACATTCAACCGTACAAAAAATCCATTTTTAACTAAGCAATAATTAATTTCTTTAGAGAAAATATTTCTTACATTTGGGAGTAACGAAAAGGAAAATGTGTTAATGGAATTTTATAATCTCTCAAGAGATATGTGTCTATGGTTTTAAATAATATAAAAGATTAAGGTTGATGAAGAAGTATAAAATTTGGAATGGAGGGAGGTAAAAGAACTTTTCCTAGAGAAATGATTTCCTTGTGAACAATGAGCTGATATGGAAAAACAATTTCTAAGTCTATGTAAAGAGAAGCTAAGAATATTAAAAATTATGAGGCTAACATTCCAAGGTTAGTGAGGCATGTAGTAGACTACATAAGTAACCTAATAATTAATATTGATTGATTATTTGATGTGTTAAACCCATTTCACCAATTAGTACTAGTCTCGTAATATTTCTCATCATACGTAGATTTAGTCTCATGTGCTTTCAAGAAAGAAAATGAATTCTATAAGTCTTATGAAATTAATTTAATGTATTAAAAGATGTGAATGGTGGAGGAATAGTCAGTTAAATGGTAAAAGAGATACAATGATTTTTTCTCATGTGATATTTGTGAGAAGATACACCTCCATTCTTCTTGAAACGAGTGGGAGTTTGTTACAAATGTGGGGAAAAATGTCATTAGGTGTAGAGACCCGAACTTTAATGTACATTGACATTACATTACTTTTGCGGAATACTTAGTACATAAAAAAACACACACACAAGGATCGTAATAGTTTAGTGTCTTTGGAAACTCGGAATATAATCTTCTAATCGTTGTGAAAGATCTTCAACATCTCCCATAAATATCTTCCCTTTTTTTTTACCTAAAACCTTTATTTATATCCTGGGGAAAAGAAAACATAAAAGGGTGAGATCAAATGCTCAGTAAGGGTAAAAAAAATAAATATTAATCACATCATATTCATAAGAACATAACATTTTGGAAATCTTAACCTGCAAAACAGATCATAATATCATAACATGGGATAAATAATAGCAGTGAAATGTATTCCCAATAATAATAACATAAAACATGAAACTTTGTGTCATACACACGTAATCATAGAGAATCATTTCTTATTATTCAAGACTCACTGCCAAGACTATCTTAGTGGACAAAGTCCATTTCTGAACCGAGTCACCCTAGTTTCAGTCCTGTTTCACTGAACCGGTATAACCTACCATTCCATCCATGTCTATCTCATGAGATATAAAATCTTTACCCAATGCATTGGTAGGAGATATAGGTCCCACCCATCTCATAATGATACAATTCTTATGTGTGCCACAAAATCATAAATCATACATCATTGCATAACCCATGTAATAAAAATGGGATTCTTAAACAACATGACATCATAAAAGAATTCATATTAGATAAAATAATTCATAAAAACAATTCCATAAAAACATAATCAAATCAATCTAACAATAGGGATATAAACATAACCCTATATTATCTTAGATGTAAAATAACTTTGATAAAACACTTGAACTACATTCTTGAGGAAAATATCCTTTCTACTTCAAAAACAATTTTCCTTTATTAACATGTCATACAATTATAAAATAAAAGAATTTGATTAAAAATAAACTTGAAAACTTGTAAGGGAAGCTTCTTGGAAGTAATGTTTCAAAAATCCATTCATTCCGTATAAGTTAAAAAAACATTCCTCTCGTACTTTTGTCGGAAAAGTAAAAAAAGTACCTCGTACGAAAAATGACAAAAGATTCCGTTCATATCATTTACTAAAAATTCAAAGAAGGGTAAAATTTGATTTAAACAATTGTATATGGATAGAAAAAATATTACATATTGAGTAAACATGGATGTGGATGATAAAATATTCCCCAGTAAATTCTGAAGTATAAACAATCTCGGATAAAAATGAGATTGTGATATTTCCCTAACCTTAGGTATGATATGCTTCGTAAGTGTCCAAACCTCCTATATAATTATTTAAATAATGTCATTGACTTATTAAATAATCATACTCATTGTTATGATATTATATATGGTTCACTTACGACTTTATATTACCCATTCTTTTGTAAATTCCATGTTAAAGAGCGTTTTGGGTAAAATCGTTTCATTTGTCGTTCGTGTTTTGAATTGTAATTATTCATATGATTACTTACATCATGAATACTTAATTCTAGAATATAAAACATGATTTATATATAATATATATTCAGAATATACATATATATAATAGATCAGTAAATGGAAAGAAATACATCGTTCATGGAGACGGTAGGCCTTACGTACGCATGAACGCTGTTTTCGTTTCCTTATTGAGTTGAATGGAATTAAGTAGATGACATACATATATATAAACATAAATCCAGTATCATTATTATTTCATATATTTCATGGTTACTTATTATATATACTTTATAATCATTCGTGAATGGTTAACGTGGAGAATGAATCTCATCACGTCGTGGAGACGGTAGTCCGTACGTACGCACAAGCGATGATATCATTCTCATGATCATGGGATTGTATTGGAGTGTATGTATACTATTAAAAAATTAATATCACTTTATAAGAGTCATATATAGTCATTATTTACACTATTATACCCATCCATGTATGGTGGTGGTGGAAAATATATTACACCACGGCATGGAGACGGTATTCCGTACGTACGCACACGCGGTGATTTCTTTTTCCGTAGGATGGATAGATGGTTAAATAGGGTTGTTTCATAATTATAATAACATATCTGTATATGAGTGATACTGATGTTATTACTTCATAATGAAACAACTAATGAAGAATAAGTGGAAGTAGAAATAAAGATGAAAGAATCAGTAACAGACATTACCTCTTCTTAGAAGTGCTTCTTTGAGACCTCCTTTTAGGGCACTAAAATAGGTCTTTGAAGAAGACCATAACCTCTAGGATGTTTCTATGGAAGTGGAGATGAGAAATTTGCATGGTTTGGCCGAGCTTGAAGGCTCAAAGTTGTGTGAGGAAAAGAGGGAGGAGGTGCCCTTTTATAAGGGAAGAGAGGGGCACCTTTGGAATAACTAAAAATATTATTTTATTATAAAGTCAAGTTCTATTTTAAATAGCTCCAAATTTATTTAATTCGAGGCTAAGGTGGGGATGGGTCTAAATCATCTCATCCAATAGAATCTAGACAATTTTAGGTTCCTATTTTAACCTTATCATTTAGATTTAACATTAAGTTTAATAATTTTACTTTTACCGTGTCTTCTTGTGTTCTTATACTATAAGGTTAATAAACATACTATAAGAAGCCAAACGAACCCCAAGTTGTTTATTATTACTATATATAACCTTATATAAGTCATTTCGCCGAACATTAGATTTTTAGAAATAAAATAACAATTAATAACATAATATATGTTTTAAAAACAATTTTATGTCAATTTTGACACTATTTAGTAATTGATTTTTGCGAAACTCATAACAGAATTATTAGTTCGAAAAAAGTTAATTAAATCAATACTAACATGTCATATTAACCTATAAAATTAGTTTAATTCATAAAAAGTCTCAAATTATATTTATTTGGGTATTTATAATATCAATTATTATAATTTTTCACTATTATGGTAATTACTGCATCATCATTGTGTCATAAATAAATAAATTTATTTAATGTCTAAAAATTATAAATAAAATATAATTATGTAATAAATCTTATTAGATTTCTAATAAATATTTACAATATAATTTAGCTTATTTATAACACTATATTAAATTTTTTTAGTAAATATACATCGATTTTAACTCTTTTAACTCTTCTTGGAATTAAATAATAATCGATGTCCTAATCTAATCCAAGTGGGCCTAAATGATCATATTTTATTCATAATGTTGTTTTTGGTCGAATTAAACTTATCCAATAGAATTAGGACATGTGTTAGGGTAATAATAATTACATTTTTACCCTTAATTACCCTATTTACTTTTAACCGTGGTAAAAAAAAGGAAAAAGTTACTATGTACCAAAAATTATTTTAATCTCATTGAACCACATTTTACTTACTGACATCAACCGTGTCTCTCGGATTTTTGAAATTTCACTCATGGAAGTGGTAAAATTAAGTTTTATGAAAAATTCATTTTTTTACTACCACTTAGTGGTTTCACTATTCATCAAAAAATGAATGTTTCCAGAAAAATACCAAAAATTAGGCCAAAGATATATTTGATATTATGAAATCAAAAATGATGCCTATTTAACCAAATTAAAAACATATCAGTTAAATTAACTAATTTAAAAATTAATTCTCGTTGTCAAACAAATGGCATGTTTTTAAAAGATAATAACTATCAAAAGATTGACACTTGTTTATAATTGGTTTAAATGTGAAATTACATCCAATGACCAACATTGTATTAAATTGTAAAAATATATTCTAAAAATACTTTAGAACCACTCAAATTAACAATTTATCACTATTAATTATTTCAATTGAAAAAGTTGTTTTTAATTAAAATTTAGTAATTTTCACCATTCATCAAAATATGAAATTTATCCGAAAATCACCAAAATTTCACCCGAAGCTAATTTCGATATTCCGAATCCAAAAATGAAGTCCATTTTGAAAAATAAAATTTACAAAATTTCAAAAAGTGGTTATTACTATTCATAACGGCTAGTTTTAATAACATTTTAATTGCATATCGTTGTTTAGCGAAACTTGGTGTTGTGTACAACACACGCTATCATGGAAGGTCATGATTGCATGTAATTCAAGCCAGGTCAGAGATGTGTGTTGTGAAAGATCCTTTTTTGTAGCGTATAACACAAGACATTAATGAAATTAAAAAGAATATTTTTCATAAAATCTCGGGGTGTTACATTTGACCCCCCTTAAAATGAATTTCTCCCTCGAAATTCGTCGGGGTTATAACTGGTTTACTACTCGAAAGTTTCTTTAATAGAAACCCACATCGTAAAAAGGAATACCAAAACCAATCTTTAAAAAGGAAAGTATGAAACTTAACGGTTACCCAAATAAACTAATCACTAGGTTTCCACATAGGTGAAAAGATGGATATGGAAGAGAAATCTAACCATCATGTTCTGATGGAGAGTGGTAGAGAACATGGAAATGGAAAAACCAGAAATCACAAATCCATAAATTTGTGATGATCTCGGGTACCATCTGATTCATCGGATATAAGGGCTCTAGGACAACATTTTTGGTTTTCAAGATCATTTCCCTAAAGTTGAAGAATTTGAATTAGAATAAATACTTAATTTATTTTGGTACAATCTCACTGTTGTTCGTGCCTTGAACAATTTCCACTTCATCAC
The DNA here is from genome assembly GCA_963277665.1 of Viscum album. Taxonomy (NCBI): domain Eukaryota; kingdom Viridiplantae; phylum Streptophyta; class Magnoliopsida; order Santalales; family Viscaceae; genus Viscum; species Viscum album. The sequence continues at coordinate 817,535,809 of OY728127.1, forward strand.
TTAAATAAATGAAGTTGAATTTGTTAATCATGAAGTGTTAGCAGATCATGTGATAGAATGATGGGTCATTCCATCTGTCTCAAACAAAATGTCAGCAAATGTTATTAAATATACATAAGTCGATCTATAGTGAGATTAATCATATATGGTTCCTAAAATGGACTTATACTTCATATTTCATACTGCTTAATATAATAAAAATAGTTTCTACTAAACAGGGACTTCCTGTAGGCCAGTGGTAGGTGATAAAGGCGAGTCGCACTTCGGATGTGGGTTAGATTCCCACAGCCTTGTCCGAAGCGATGGGATTTCGCCCGTCCTGCAGGTTGTCCTTTTTCTAAAACTATATTACTATAACATCCCATCAATAATATCGAAAAAACTTTTATCCTTAATAAATACTAACTTATGTCCAACATAATCCATTCCAATCTTTAGGCTTATCCATAATACTGCATTCCACTCTCGTAATATAATGAAAACGATTACCAGAGATTTAATACCATCGTTGATCCCCATATATCATAAGATATGTCTTTTTGGTCACATTCCAAACATTCAATGTCCTTAATCATGTATTATCTTGAATACCCATTGAACCTTAGTGAAAACATGAATGCAGTTAAAAGTTAACACCTTCCACATACCAAAATCCTCAAAATTTTATATACTCAAACCATGATATCACTTAGTCCTTATATCAATCATGAGCTCATGAATACTGTCAAACATTTCATTTTCTCATTATCCCTTCATTATGTGCATATCATCTACTTTCCAAAATATTTGAATCACTTTTCATGGTTACCGGTACCATAATATTATTGAAAACCTCAATAGACCAATACATAAATATTCCAATACACCATAAAAGTTCCTCAACAACATTATTCTGGAATACCAATTCATAAACACTTCACTTCATCCACATCAATGATTGTCCTGGAATAAGTCCTTCCTTGATTTAGAAGTAACTTTTTAGGTCAGGGCATTGAGTTGGGTAATGCCCATGTTCTCCACAAATAAGACATTGAACTCCATAACAGTCTGTCACTATATGACCCTTTTCTCCACACAGATAACATCGGTCCCTCCATTTGAGGTATTCCTCAAGGTTCTTCTTCCCTCCTTTAGAAATCTCAATCTTCCTTTCTTTATGCTCCTCAACATGCGAACATGCATAATAGTTTATCTTCCTCTTCATTGATGAATTAGACATACCACTATATTTCACCTTGTTAATCATATATCGCGATGACTGATTAGGCATAATCACAATATCTTTCTCCCTAGGAATTACACAATTTTTTTGCTCATAGTCACCAATTTGTTTATTGGATTCAATGTTAACTGAATTCCTTCTGGTTCCCTCCATTTACTAAAACACCAAAAGAATTCCGTGAGAGGAAAAAATCATGCTAGAGAAAACAACATAGTAAAGGGGGAGTACCCTCAATATCTAACATCTTAGGTTAAATTCTAATATCGTTAGCGCAATTCTAGGACTATACCCTATACGTATACTTAACCTTAGAGACATCCCTAGACATACCTTAGAAATATCTCTATGGATATCACTAACATTTTCACATCCTAGTTTCCAAAGGTTGACTAAACCTTTCCTCTGATACCAACTGTAGAGACCCGAACCTTAACGTACATGGACATTACATTACTTTTGTGTAATACTTAGTACATAACAAAAACACACATACAAGGATCGTAATAGTTTAGTTTCTTTGGAAACTCGGAATATAATCTTCTAATCGTGGTGAAAGATCTTCAACATCTCCTATAAAGATCTTCCCTTTTTTTATACCTAAAACCTGTCTTTATATCCTGGGGAAAAGAAAACATAAAAGGGTGAGCTCAAATTCTCAGTAAGGGTAAAAAAAATAAATATCAATCACATCATATTCATAAGAACATAACATTTGGAAATCTTAACCTGCAAAACAGATCATAATATCATAACATGGGATAAATCATAGTAGTGAAATGTATTCCCAATAATCATAACTTAAAACATGAAACTTTTTGGCATACACAAATAATAATAGAGAATCATTTCTTATTAGTCAATACTCATTGCCAAGACTATATTAGTGGACAAAGTCCATTTCTAAACCGAGTCAACCTCGTTTCAGTCCTATTTCACTGAACCGGTATAACCTACCGCTCCATCCATGTCTATCTCATGAGATATAAAATCTTTATCCAATGCATTGGAGGGAGATATAGGTCCCACACATCTCATAATGATACCATTCTTATGTGTGCCACAAAATAATAAATCATACATCATTTCATAACCCATGTAATAAAAATGGGATTCTTAAACAACATGACATCATAAAAGAATTCATATTAGATAAAGGAATTCGTAAAAATAATTCCATCACAACATAATCAAATCAATCTAACAATAGGGATAGAAACAGAACCCTATATTATCTTAGATGGAAAATAATTTTTGATAAAACACTTGAACTCCATTCTTGAGGAAAATATCATTTCTACTTCAAAAACACTTTTCCTTTCATAACATGTCATAAAATTATAAAATAAAAGAAGTTGATTAAAAATAAACTTGAAAACTTGTAAGGGATGATTCTTGGAAATAATGTTTCAAAAATCCATTCATTCTGTATAAGTTAAAAAACATTCTTCTCGTACTTTTGTTGGAAAAGTCAAAAAAGTACCTCGTACGAAAAACGACAAAAGATTCCTTTCATATCATTTACTAAAAATTCACCGAAGGGTAAAATTGGATTTAAACAATTGTAGATGGATAGAAATAATATTACCTATTGAGGAAACATGGGTGTGGATGATAAAATATTCCCCAGTAAATTTTGAAATATAAACAATCTCGGATAAAAATGAGATTGTGATATTTCCCTTACCTTAGGTCCGATATGCTTCGTAAGTTTCTGAACCTCCTATATAATGATTTAAATAATGTCATTGACTTATTACAGAATCATACTCATTGTTATGATATTATATATGGTTCACTTATGACTTTATATTACCCGTTCTTTTGTAAATTCCATGTCAAAGAGCGTTTTGGGTAAAACCGTTTCGTTTGTCGTTCGTGTTTTGACTTGTAATTATTCATATGATTACATAGATCATGATTACTTAATTCCAGAATATAAAACATGATTTATATATAATATATATTCAGAATATACATATATATAATAGATCAGAAAATGGAAAGAAATACATCGTTCATGGAGACGGTAGGCCGTACGTACGCATGAACGCTGTTTTCGTTTCCTTATTGAGTTGAATGGAATTAAGTAGATGACATACATATATATACAAATAAATCAATTATCATTATTATGTAATATATTTCATTATTACTTATTATATATACTTTATAATCATTTATGAATGGTTAACGTGGAGAATGAATCGCATCGCGTCGTGGAGATGGTAGTCCGTACGTACGCACGAGCGATGATATCGTTCAAATGATGGTGGAATTTTATTGGAGTGTATGTATACTATTACAGAATTAATATCACTTTATAATAGTCATATATAGTCATTATTTACACCATTATACCCATCCAAGTAAGGTGGTGGTGGAAAATAGATTACACCACGGCGTGGAGACGGTATTCCGTACGTACGCACGCGTGGTGATTTCTGTTTCCGTAGTATGGATAGATGGTGAATTAGGGTTGTTTCATACTTATAATAACATATCTGTATATTATTGATACTGATGTTATTATTTCATAATGACACAACTAAAGAAGAAGAAGTGGAAGAAGAAATAAAGATGAAAGAATCGGTAACAGACATTACCTCTTCTTTGAAGTGCTTCTTTGAGAACTCCTTTTAGGGAACTAAAATAGGTCTTTGAAAAAGACCATAACCTCTAGGATGTTACTAGGGAAGTAGAGAGGAGAAATTGGAAGGGGTTGGCCGAGCTTGAAGGCTCAAAGTTGTGTGAGGAAGAGAGGGTGGAGGTTCCCTTTTATAAGGGAGGAGAGGGGCACCTTTGGAATAACTAAAAATATTATTTTATTATAAAGTCAATTTCGGTTTTAAATAGCTCCAAATTGATTTATTTCGAGGATAAGGTGGGTATGGGTCGAAATACTCTCATACAATAGAATCTAGACAAGTTTAGGTTCCTATTTTAACCTTATCATTTCGATTTAACATTAAGTTAAATAATTTTACTTTTACCGTGTCTTCTTGTGTTCTTATACTATAAGGTTAATAAAATTACTATAAGAAGCCAAACGAAGACCAAGTTGTTTATTATTAATATATATAACCTTATCTAAGTCATTGGGACGAACCTTATATTTTTAGGAATAAAATAACATTTAATAATATAATATTTGTTTTAAAAACAATATTATGTCATTTTTGACACTATTTAGCAATTGATTTTTGTGAAAATCATAAAAGAATGACTCGTTCGAAAAAAGTTAATTAAATCAATAATATCATGTCATATTTACCTATAAAATTAGTGTAATTCATAAAAAGTCTCAAATTATATTTATTTTGGTATTTATAATATCAATTATTATAATTTTTCACTATTATGGTAATTACTTCATGATCATTGTTTCTTAAATAAATTAAATTATTTAATGTCTAAAAATTATAAATAAAATATCATTATGTATGAAATCGTATTATCTTTCTAATGAATATTTACAAGATAATTTATCTTATGTATAACCCTATATTAAAAATGTTTTAGTAAATAAACATTGATTTTAACTCTTTTAACTCTTCTTGGAATTAAATAATAATAAATGTCCTAATATAATCCATGTGGGCCTAAATGATCGTATTTTATTCTTAAGGTTGTTTTTGGTCGAATTAAACTTATCCAATAGAATTAGGACATGTCTTAGGGTAATAATAATAACATTTTTACCCTTAATTACCCTATTTACTTTTAACCGTGGTAAAAAAAAGTAAAAAGTTACTATTTACCAAAAATTATTTTCATCTCATTGAACCACATTTTACTTATTGACATCAACCGTGTCTCTCTGATTTTTTAAATTCCACTCACGGAAGTGGTAAAATTAATTTTTTTGAAAAATTCATTTTTTTACTACCACTTAGTGGTTTCACTATTCATCAAAAAATGAAAGTTTCCAGAAAAATACCAAAAAATAGGCCCAAGCTATATTTGATATTAATAACTAAAAAATGATGTCTATTTTACCAAATTCAAAACATATCAGTTACATTGAGTAATTTGAAAATTAATTCTCGTTGTCAAAACAAATGGCGTGTTTTTAAGAGATAATAACTATCAAAAGATTGACACTTGTTTACAATTGGTTTAAATGTGAAATTACATCCAATGACCAACATTTTATTAAATTGTAAAAATATATTCTAAATATACTTTAAAAACACTCAAATTAACAATTCATCACTATTAATTATTTCGATTGAAAAAGTTTTTTTTAATTAAAATTTAGTAATTTTCACTATTCATCACAATATGAAAGTTATCCGAAAATCACCAAAATTTCACCCTAAGCTAATTTCGATATTAAGAATCCAAAAATGAAGTCCATTTTGAAAAATAAAATTTACAAAATTTCAAAAAGTGGTTATTACTATTCATAACGACTAGTTTTAATAATATTTTAATAGCATATCGTTGTTTAGCGAAACATGGTGTTGCGTACAACACACGCTATCGTGGAAGGTCGCGATTGCATATAATTCAAGCCAGGTCAGAGATGTGTGTTGTGAAAGCTCCATTTTTTGTAGTGTATAACACAAGACATTAATGAAATTAAAAAAAATATTTTTCATAAAATCTCGGGGTGTTACACTAGGCTCATCATTATATGGGAAAGAATGAATGTATAGAGCTATATAATTGTATTGATTTAGGATATTATGAAAATTATTTTCCAATGAATCAAGTAAATATATCTAAGTAGAAGAAAATGGATCACGGTCCAGCTAATGATTTTACTACGGTCAAAGTGGAATAATTAATGTATTTGTCTTTTTTATTATATTCTTGACATAAAAAATCTGATATATATAAGGATTGTATTTCCGTAATTTTTTTTCAATGTGTTTTTAATATGATTATGGTAATCATATATTCATTATATGTCAATAAGATACACTTTATATAGTTTGGGTAATCAGAGGTCACAATTGATTTTGGAAATTTAGAGACCTTTTAGACAGTGTTTGAACAAATGTTTTTTGAATAACTTTAAATGTTGTAATGGATTAAGTTTCAATTTTTATTGTTTTTATTTATGGATAAAACATTTATTATGCTTATTTATTGAATTTAGTAATATTATTAATTGATAAAAAGGACAACTTGGAGGCTGGGCAACAACATGTTGCTTCAGACAAAGCTATAGGAATCAAACACACAACTGAAGTACAACAAGACTTTATATCCTAATATTGTCCTACAAGAAGTCCTTGGATAATATAATGTAGTTTTATTTAATTTGATGTTATAAATTCTGGTTTGCATCCTTATATGATTAAGATAAATAGATTTTTTGAGTTTTATTATCTTTTGAAGAGAAAAATGAGTTGTGGTAGGTATTATTTTTCAGATGAAACTCTATATGTAAATTATTTATGCTTCCTAGTTTTCAGATTGTTAACTTTCTACTAACAACATTTTCTATCACTCTCCATTAGAACATGCTATTTATATTTTTATATCATGTCCTTGTTTTCCAAAAATGGAACCCTATTATGTCTTATTTCTTGTAACCTTCATACTTACATTTAATTATTTTAAAATCGAGGTGTCATTAATCCATTTTTCAATGTGGAATTTGAATAAAGATATTTTGAAATTTCAACCCCCTAGTCTTTAATCCTGAGTTTAAATTGAGAGTAAACAAGTTATTGAAGGTGTGGATAATGTAACACCCCATTATTCAATTGTATGATTGCTTTTAAATTATTTAATGGCTTTCTATGTACGCAACACTGAGTAAGAGAATAGCTTGACCTATCAATCTTGATGTGTAAAAAGTTGTTATGAACAGTAATAACTAATTTTGGAAATGTTATAAATTTTATTTTTCAACATATAATTCATTTTAGGATTTGGAATATCATAATTAGATTATGGTGAATATTTTTAATTGTTCTAAAAACATTCAATTTTTGATGAATAGTGAAGAACACTGCCTTGTAGAAATAGATTAACTTCTTAATTTAAAAAATTATTTCAAATTGGATTTATATTAAAGTCAAAATAGTTACTTAATATAGATATTAGTGTAATATAATTCATTATAATAACTTTTATTATAGAATTAGATATATAAAATTTTATAGAACATTCGAACGTCTCTTTTACCCAACTTTATGACACATCTATAGATTAAAATTCAACATAATTTTATAGCTTCTGTGAATTGAATTTCAAAATCCAAACATACATGGTCATAATCAAGGAGAACAATAGGGACTATTATGAAAAATATTTTTGGGGAATACTAATTTTGGAATTTCATTTACCACGGTTAAATGTATATTGGGTAATTAAAGTAAAAAAATAATTTTATAACAATATAAAATTACCATAACACATGTCATAATTCTATTGAATAAGTATATTTAGACCCAAATCAAACTTAGTCTGAAAAAATGATCCATTTTACGCCACTTGATTAATATTAGGACATTTATTATATACAATTTAAATAATAGTTAAAAATTTCATATTCAAAGTTTAATAACTAATCAATTTTTAATATATAGTTATACATTATATAAATTCAACTATAAAAAATCAATAGAAATATATTATATTTATTTACAAAATTATATATATATTTTAAATTTGTAGAAATTAAATAATTAAATTTATTTATGACACTACGATGACATATTAATTGATATAGAAAAGGAATTATCAAATAAATTACAATAAAATTATTAAAATAAATATAATTTTAATTAATTAATGAAAAAAACTAATTTAATAGAAAACATAGATATGTTAGTGAAACATTGGATGTAATGGTTCAATGTTATCATATTGGGATGACATTTTTAAAAATGAAAATATTGAATTGTAATAAAATTGATATAAATGATATTTTAAAATAAATATGATTTTATTAAGTTTTTTAAAATGAGTAAATGTTTCATGTTCTTCCAACTGACTAGGATTGGGTTAAATATTCCATAAATGATCCAATTTGGGTATGAATTCCATTTTATAGTAACTATATTAACCGTGTAGAATAAAAATACAAGATTATATGGAAAGAGTTAGAATACTTTTCTAAGTGTTAAATGTAAAATATATGATTAATTTTATGACCATAAATAGTCAAAAACCTATTATATTAGAGTATTTCTAAAAATATAATCAAAAAAATTAGTTATTAGAAGTTGAAAATAATTTTAGAAAAAATTTCTATTTCACGATTTTTTTCAAAAGTGCCCCTCACCTATCTTATAAAATGGTACCTCCCATTATATTTTACTCACACATCTAAACCCTTTTGTCTCAGCTAGCCTCTACCCATTTCACATCCCAACCCTCCTCATGTTATCCTATAGACATAAATTTTAGAAGTAATCCATCCTATGGAGCCCTTTTGTACAGATGAAAATGAAACACATGATGAAGAGGTAATTGTTTTATCAACACTTTCAATGTTCATTCCTTATTCTACATACTCATTCTATGTTTTCTCCATATCAAAATTATAACTCATGTATCATCCAAATACATATATTTTATTATAATAATGGTACAACCACATTATTTGTTTTTTCTTCTTACGAATAATAATATCACCATGCATGCGTACGTACGGCTTACCGTCTCCACGATGTGGTGTAATTTGTTATTAAACACTACATTATTTGGATAAATATAACGATTATTATAAGGGATTAAAATAAATAATATAATGTTATAATTATTATATATAATTAATATACCATCCAATTTCACACCATTTAACCATCAAAGGAATGATTAAAATGCATGTTCGTACGTACAGCCTACAATATCCACAACACTGTAAGATTCTTTCTATACGTTAACCATTCCAGAATGATTATAAAATTTATATGATGGGAAAACTAATATATATGATCTTTATTTCATTTGAGATATTGATAACATATATCCTCTACATAATAAACATGACTTACATAAAAAAACAGAAATGTGAAAATGAAGCAATTAACACCCGAAACAACGATAATATGAAAATATTATACCCAATGTGATATAAAAGGATCATATATTATATAATAAACAAGGATATGGTCCTAGTATAATTTAATAACAATTTTTAACTAATATATACAAGTCTAACTCACCCTTGACTGAAGGAAAGTATAAGGTATGGGTTAATTCCTCAATCTCATTATTATCCCAGAGTCTTTGTGCGTAAGTATTTACTGCACATATTTTTCATCCACGTCCTTGTTTCAAAGAAATGTTTTCAAAAGGAATATTTTATGGTTTTATTGAAGTGAATATTTAACTAGAACATCATTTTAAATGTTTTTATGACTATTTTTATAAATATTTATAATTAATATACTTGGATTCAAAATGATTCTAAGGATTTATTTATATAGAAATGAATGGTTTAAAATGGAAATTCAATTAAAATGTTTAAAAATGTTATGAGAGACTTTGATTAAAAAATATCTTCTAAATGACTTACTTTATAATTTTTTTTGAATTTTAAATGATTTCTATAATAAAAATGGATATTAGTGACAAATATGTTTACTGGTTATCTTCTTCTATTTCGACATCCTTTATTGGATATTAATCTTGATTGATGTTTAGTTATACAATATTAAAAACTTTATTCAATGCTTCATGATATGTATGGTTGTTGATGTGCTATTTTTATACCTTTAATGGCTTATGGTTAAATAATTTATATTTTGTATTCTAGTTTTAATATGAATGCTTATATTGGTTATGTTTTACCCGTTTCATGAAAAGAATGAATTGGAATTTGTATGTTTTGGATTGGGCTTCCTATAGTCCCATGATGCATCAGAACTCTCATGAGAAAATTATGTTTGGGTTTTATCTAATGTCTTACCCAATTATGTTTGGTCTCTTGACCAATGACTTGAAGATATGTTTTATATGTCCTGCATTATGCATTCCCACATTATGAGATTAGTTATTGATATTGTATGTGATTATTCAACTAGTAGAATATCCAAGTTATTGTTTAATAAGAATTATTTGATTTATTATTTCAATATTAGACTAAAGGAAATGTTTTAAAATGATTGAGTTTTAGTTTTGTACCTTGTCTTAGATGTTTATGCTTATTTTTTATAGCATATTCTATATTGTTCATCCTTAATGAGCATCTAAACTCACCCTTTCCATATGATTTATTTTCCCAGGATGCCATAAAGTGTTTTCTTATTGATATTTTGGGAAAAGGTAGCAGAATATTATTATTATCAACGCATTATTTATGCTCAGTTTTATGTTAGAAATTGTAATGTACTCTTCATGTATATAATCTATTTACCATGAATGAGAAATTGATCAGTCTTTCGAGACATAATTCCTTGTAATCATTACAATGCATTAAAATAATGCACTATCTCCTAGATTTTGGGGTCAGGGAGTTACCATTTGTTTAAATGGATGTATATAATCAACCTGGTAAATTGATTTTAAAAAAATAGATAAGGGATCATAACCCTACGATATTTATTGATGATAAGTATTGAAAAACCTCCTATAATTTTGCTAAAGTATGAATTATGTGGATATTAAAGGAAATACAACCACGTCTGGATAGTACAAGTGGGTGTGGTTCTGGAATATATGTACCTTGGGTTGAAAACACTAACTAGGTGTTTTGATCTTGACACAGGGTAACCCGGTACATGACAACATTTCTTATTATTCACCTGGTTTGACACTTCAAGGTGATATGTATAGGATACTTCATATTATCTTTACAAATCAATATTAAGTATTTATTAGTAAATATGTCCTCAAAGGAACCATATTTATGATTGTAGATTAGATAATCATAAATTTTTCAATTTCAATTTTTATTTCACTGGTATGAATTATGGTTTATGATTTATAACCTAATCGAGTGTATAAAAATATATATAAATGTATCCTAGTAGAAGAAATTTAATTATATAAATACACGTAATCCATCTATGAATTTACCTCCTATGCAAGATAATTAGGTGGAGCTGGAAATGAAACTAGTGCAGAGCATCTTATAACCATACTAGGACAACTGAAAATAGTTATGAATAACAATATTACACATATGGAACACCCTGATCCAAAATTTGGAGGATCAATGTCAGATTGATTCAAGAGAAAAAAAACTCCAACATTCAATGGTACTATAAATCCATTCGTAGTTGAGGAATGGTTAAGTTCCCCATATAAAATATTTCATACATTGGGGAGTAATGAAAGGGAAAAGGTTGTCATGGATGTTTATCATATCTCAAGATATGTGGAGAAGTTGTGGTCATTAATTCAAAACATGACATATGAAGATTAAGTAGAAAATATGGAATGTATGGAGTTTAAGTATCTTTTACTAGAGAAATAAATTACTCATGAATAGTGAGCTCATATAAGAAGGAAATTTTAGAGTCTAAGGAAAAAATGGGGTGATAATTTTGGAAAGTATAAGGATAACTTCATGAGGATAGTAAGTCATGTTGTAGATTACATTTGTAACCCAAGAGAATATTTTGATAGATACTTTGATGGGTTAAAAAAATTCCTCTTACGAGCACTACCCTCTGAATCTTTCTCATCATACGAAGATATAGTATCCTGTGATATCATGATAGAAATGGAAATCTAAATGTCTTGTAACAATAATGTAAAAAATATTATAGGATAACTGTTGAGTAAGAGATAGATAATTGGAAAAGGTAAGGATGGATTTTTCTTTATGTGATAATTGTAGGAAGAAACACCTTAGTACTTTCCTGAACAGAATAAGAGATTGTTACAAATGTCAAGAAAATGGTCACTTGGATCATGATTTTAAGGGAATAAAAAGAGTTATTCAATCCTATAATTGTTAAATTATGGGAAATTATAGAAATTATTGTCCAATGTTTCATGTAAATATAGCTCAGATGAATAAAACAGATCAAGGTCTATCTTATGTTGTTACTATGGTTGAAGTGGAATAATTAATGGATTTTTGTTTTTTATCATATTCTGGTTATAAGATTAATGTGATATATATAAGGATTTACTTAATCATCATTTATTAAGTATTAAATATGATGAATTTAATCTTATATTTATTATATTACTTTAAAAAAACATTACGTAGTTTGTGGAATCTGATGTCACAATTTATTCTGGAATTTTAGATGCCTATTAGACAGAGTTCAGAAAAAAGAATTTTGAATAAATATCAATGTTATAATAGATTAAGTGGAACCTTGGATAGTATTTTTTTAGTATAAAACATTTCTTAAGGTTATTTATAGAATGCGATAATAATATAGTTTGAAAAAAAGGACAGCCTGCAGTCTGGGAAACAACCCATCATGTCGGACAAGGAAACAAGAATCAAACCCACAACTAAAGTGTGACACGGCATTATCTCCAACCATTGGACTATATGATGTCCTTGGTTAATAAAACATAATCTTATTAATTTAAATGGTATATTTTTATTTTTGTAACCTACTATAATTAATATAAATTGATTTTTTTAATTTTATTATCTTTAGAAGAGAAAGATGAGTTGTGGTAGGAATAAGTAAACAGGTAAATGTATACAAGTAAATTATGTATTCTTCTTTTTGTTCTCAGTATATGAATTAATTCATAAACTCTAGGGAAAATATCATAAAACCCCAAAAAATTCTTATCATATTATTTTGTGATGAATCAAATGGTCCCTTAGATTTTCATAGAATTCTGGATTTCGAATTGTTAATATTCTCCTAATAATATTCTCTATCACTCTCCATCAGAACATGATGGTTACATTTTCCATTCAAGTCTATGTATCCTACATGTAACCCTAGTATGTGTTTTTTCTGGTAACAATCATACATAAATTTATATATTTTAAAATAGAGGTCTCATTAATCCATTTTTCTATGTTGGATTTCAATAATGATATTTTGAGATTTCAAACCCCTAATTTTCAATCCCGATATTAAATTGTGAAAAATAAATTTTTTCAATGAGGGGATAATGTTACACACCAAGATTCCGTGGTATTATTCCTTTTAAATAATTCAATAGCTTGCGTTCTACGAACTACCGAGTTCAAGAACACCCCGACCAATCAAACTAGTCATTCAAAAAGCTATTATGAAAATTAAAAACCACCTTTTGAAATTTTTAAAATTTTATTTTCAAAATGGACTTCAATTTTTGATTTGGAATATTAAAATTATATTCGGGTGATTATTTGGTTTTTTTGAAAACATTAAATTTTTGATGAATTGTGAAAAACAATGTCTTGTAGATAAAAACAAACATTTCCATTTAAATAATTATTATAACTTCATTTAATTTATATTTAAAATTGATTTATAATACATATGTTAGTATAATGTAACTTATTTGAATCATTTTAATAATAGAATTAGATATATAAAAGTTTATTTAAATTTTTAATGCTTTTTACCCACCGTCTAGGCATATTTGTATATTATCATTATAAATTATTTTACTACTTCCTTTAATTGAATTTTAAAATCAGAAAACATGGTTATAATCATGGTGACAATTTTGTCTAATACAATCAATATAATTAATGGTGAATAATAAAATTGGAGTTTTATTTACCACGATTAATGATAAATATGGTAATTAAAGGTAAAAATAATATTATAGTAGTATACATTTACCGTAACACATGTCTTAATTCTATTGTATAAGTCTATTGAGACCCAAATCAACCATAGGATGATAATATGATAATTTTATGACACATTTGTTAGATTGTTACATTTGTTATATTTTATTTATAAAAGAGTTAAAAATTTCACAATTAATGTTAAATAACAAATCATTTTTTTATATAGGTTTATACAATTGATAATTTCGACTATAAAGAATAATTATAAATTTAAAAAAAAATTACATAATTTTTGTTTTTTTAATTTTTAGACATTAAATACATAAATTTAACAGTGACACTATGATGATGATGTAGTAACTGATTTCTTAAAGGAATAATTAAAAAAATGATATTGGTAATATAAAAATAAATATTATTTAAATTGAATAATGAAAAAATTATAGATTATTTTGACATGTTAGTGACACATTGGAAGTATTTGTTTGAGCTTTCATGTTGGTTTGATATTTTTTAAAATGAAAATACTGAACTATTATAAAATGGACATTAATGATATTTTGAAATAAATAGTATTTTGTTAACTGTTATAAAATTCATAAAAGTATCAAATTCATCCAACTAAATAAGATTTTGTAAAAATTTATATAATGATCCTATTAGGGTTACTTTTTCATTTTATTGTATCTATATAAACTATGAAGTATAAAAATATAAGAAGACATTATAAGAGTAAAACTATTTAACTGCGGGTAAAATCTAAATGATAATATTAATTATATGAAATAACCATGAATAAATCATATTTGTTGAGAGTATATCGACCCATAATTTTCTTATCCTAGAAAAAAATAAATTATGAGTTATTAGAAATTGGAAAAAAATTTATAATAATTAAACATTTCAATATTTTCCCTAAAGTTCCCATCACCTATCATATAATAAAGAACTTCCATTTCTCTTTAACTCTAACATCTAAAGAATTTTTGTTCTCCCAACCCCAAACCATTTATCCTACCATCCTCCCTAATATTATCCTTTAAGCCTATCTTTGGGTTGAAAGCCATCCTATGGATCCATTTTGTTTTAATCAATAGTAAACACCTGAAGAAGAGGTAATTGTTTTATCAACCCTTTGAATGTTATTTTATTCTTATACTTCATATTTCACTATTGTTTCCATATAAAAATAATTAATATAGAATCATCAATATATTGAGTTTTTATTATAGTCATGGGACAACCATATTACTCATTTTATTGATCTTACTAAAAATAATATCACTATGCGTGCATACGTACGACGTACCATCTCCACGTAGTGGCGTAATTTATTATTAATCACTACATTTTTTATGGTAATAATTATGATTATAATAGATATAAATAATTAATATAATATTATAATTATTCTTTACAATTAAAATACGTTCCAATTTCATACAATTTAACCCTCAAGGGAATGACACAATCGCTCATGCATACATACGACCCACTGTCTCCACGATGCGGTGAGATTCTTTCTCTATATTAACAGTTAAATAGGTAACATAAAATATATATGATGTGTAAAAAGAATAAAAAAAATCTAAATTTGTTTTTTTATATCAATAAAATATATTCTAGGCATAAAAATCATGACTTACATGACATAATTTCAAAGTGAAAACAAACAGGTTAAGAATTAAAACAAATGAAATACTAAATTATTTTAACCAATGTGATATTAGAGGATTATATATGAAATCATAATTATGGATATGGTCCTAGTATAATTTTTTAAAATTTATTAACCATTATAAAGTATTCTAACACACCCTCTACTAATGTAATGTATAATGTAAAGGTTAATTTCTCAATCTCGTTGTTATTCATAATTGTTTATGCGTAACTATTTCTTGGGAAATGTTTTTCATCCATGTCCATGTTTCATAAATATATTTTCAAAAGTATTATTTTATGGTTTTATGGAAGTGAATAATTAATTATAATGTCATTTTGAATGTTATAAACATTTATTTTTCTAACCCTTTATAATTAATGTCCATGTTTTCAAAATGATTTTAAGTAATTATTTATATTGGTATGATTGTTTTAAAATGTAAATTCAATTCCAATGTTTCGATGTGGTATGGGCATATTTGAATAAAAATTATATTTTAAATGAATTATTTAATATATTATGCGACTTTTAAATGATTTCAATAAATAAAGGGTTATTATTCTCAAAGAATTTTACTTATTATCTTCATCCATGTCAACATCCATTATTGTATATTATTCATGATTGACATTGATTTGTACAATATTACATACTGTATTGAATGATTTTAGATATGATTGACTGTGGATGTGCTTTTTTTATACAATTCATGATTTATGGTTAATGAATTGATGTCTTTTATGCTAGTTTTAATATTAATGGTTATGTATGATATATTTTACCCCTTTTAAAAAAGGAATGCCTTGGAAATTTATGTGTTTTGTGGGGCCCGCTATATCCCCTCAAATCATCAATAGTCTCATGAGACAATTAAGTTTTGGTTTTGGATAATGTATCACCCAATTATGTATTATTTCTTGGTCGATGCCTTGACAAGATGTTTAAAATATCACGCAATATACATTGCCATATTAAGAGATTATTTTATTATACTTCATGAGATTATTCAACTTGTAGAATATCTAGGTGAATGTTTAAATGTAATTATAAGATTTATTATTTCCATATACATCTGAAGATAATGTTTTAAAAGGAATATTTTTTACTTATTTACCCTAAATTAAAATGTTATGCTTATTTTTTATGTCTTTCGCTATATTGTTTACCATTACTGAGCATATATTCTCACCCCTTTGTTATTATTTATTTTCCTCGGATACGAAGAAGTGTTTATTAAATACTAAATGGGTTTTGATAGTAGAATAATATAATTATAAAATGATTATCTTTGATATGGTTTATGTCAGAAAAATTAATGTAAAGTTCATGTCTGTGAAATATTTTCTAATACTGCTAAATAGATCTGTCTTTCTGGACTTGTTTCCTTGTATTCATACTAAATTATTTAAAAAATACACATGATATGGGATTCCAAGGTTGGTAAATTTCAATTTCTGGTCAATTAATAATTTTATTTCATATATTATCATTTTATATATCATTACTTATTCGATTAAGATCAAGTGAAATGTTTTGAACATATTTTTCATGTTCATCAAATATGACATTGGTTTGTTGACAATGATTGAAGTTTGAAATATTTAAAGATATAAAGAATATTAATTATTAAATATTTATTATATACATACATCAATTATTTATTTCATACCATCCAAGTAGGATGGTTATGAAAAATAAACTATCATTACGATCCCGGAAACTGTTGGTTATACGTAAACGTGAGTACTGTTTGAATTTTTTAATTATCATTATGAAATAATGTTTGGTTGCATTAATTTTAATAGAATGATAATAATATCATTTATAAAATATTTTTTTCTTTATAATTAATTATATATTTCAATTTTTTTTGATGGGTACATGACAAATGGTATCACATCACTTTATGGAGAAACCAGTCCAGATCTCCAAGAATGATGATATCATTTTTTAACAAGTGAATAGTTAAAAGGAGAATGATATTTTTGTGTAAAAATATTTAAACATATGTAATTAATATATTAAATAGATTATTTAAATAACATAGTTTTATTTTCAGTACCCTTATTAAATTCCATGTAATGCATTATTGAAAACCAATCACATCATTTTTTTGAGCTTGTACTCTTTCGTACACACAAGTGTGGTTATCATATCGTCAATCACGTGGAACATAAATAGTTATATGTTATATAAATATTATATATGTGTAATTATCTAATAAATATCATATATAATCATTATATCCACTATCATACCCAATAGTGAGCAATGGTAATGTAACAACGAATAAAATCATTTCATCATGTCATAGTCTACCGTACCAACAAATGAGGGTATTAGAACCCATTTGATGTGAGAATGTATTTTTGAAGGTAATAAAACTAATATAAAATGATATCTGAATATGTAATATATTTATCTAATTATAGAATGTTTTTTAACCCTAATTTATGTTGTGTGGAATAAATTAAAATAAAAGTCCTCACTGATGTATGTTTCCCCTATTTTGGGTAAAACATTTTTATTTTTACAAAAGACCTTAAATGGTTGGTTTTGTGATCAAATTAAGAATTTGATGATAATAAGATTTATTTTTAAAATTTATTTTGTTTTTGGATGTAAGATACAAATTTATTTTTTATTGTGAACATGTGAGGGGGGGTGAGTGCCCTTTTCTAGTCTAGGAGGAGTTTCATTCTAGTAAAAATCATATGTAATAACTATTATGAGATTATGATTAAATAGAGTGGAACCAAAAATGATAATGAAAGGTTTTTATGGATTATATGATTGATCCAGACCACCACCACTTAATTAAAGACATTTTTCAGACATTTTATTCATTAACTTCTATGTTTCTTTATTTCTGACATATTGGTTTTGAAAATGATTATTGGTTTTATAATCGTAGCAATTTATCAATTAAACTTATCATATGTAATAATTATTTTGAGGTTATTATTAAATAGAGTGGAACCAAAATTTATAATTAAAGGTATTTATGGATTATATGATTGAGCCAGACCACCACCACTTAATTAAAGACATTTTTCAAACATTTTATTCCTTAACTTATAAGTTTCCTTATTTATAAAATATTGGTTTTGAAAATGGTAATTATTTTTATAATCATAGAAATTTATAAATTAAGACTAATTTAAAGTGATCATTATTAGAAAATTTATATCTAAAGATAATAAATATTAACTTAAATATATCAAATTAAAATACTATACGTGCTTATAATTTATTTTAATGAAATCATATGATAATATAAAACATTGTTTTAAACAAACAAACGCTGACATAGTATTTTTATTTGGTTGAAATTATAGTAATAATGAATAAAAAATTTATAATTCATGGAAAATAGGTTATATTCATTTTCATAAAAAACAACTTGAGGGAATATTTTATTCTTATATATTTTATATAATTTAATATAATTTTTTGTTATAAATAAAAATAATGTCAATAATAATATTATTATTATAAATGAAATTTAAAAATATCAATACAATGATAGAAGTATGATATAATAAGTTAAAAACTATGTAACAATTTATATTACTATAATAAAATGATGTATCCTAGTAATTAATTGTAACATCTTGGATATTCCATGTATTTCTTTTATATATTAATAAAATTGAATTTGAGACCATACATTAAGAAGACATGTGATTCCGTGACCCGGGCTTCCCCAAACAATTGTTTAAAAAATATTAAAATATTAAATAGAATGCATGCACATTTTATTTAAAAATTGAATATATTATAAATGGGTTCTCAGATAAGATATCATAGGGCATTACTACCTACATTGTAGCATCTTTACCTTTGGGGATCCCTAACATCGATCAGCGTGGGTCGGCTATGAGAAATAATTTTTCGAAATTGTAAAGAATAAAACAAATTATGTATTATTTTATTTAATGTTACATGATAATGTTTTGATGAATCAATTTTAATAATACTATATCCTATAATTAAATTATATCTTTATAACCAACTAAATCCCTTGAAGGATGGAGAAATAACACTCTCCAAAAAATGATGACGGTTCGAAGATCGGATCACAGATCATTGTGCTAATGGAGTTAAAGGATATTGTCAATAATAAAAAATCAAACCCTCATTATCAATGACTGATCACACTTGAGGTACAAAATTTTTACCTTCATGACCCCCTGTTCATGAACTCAATGACGAATGCATACTAACACATAAATAGGTTGATCTGTGGTTCAATCCTTCCTGTGAGACGGGCTCGATTTCATGGTTTTAATTGGATACAAATCATTGTGATTATTTCATCATTTTTACTTCGTTCTAATGGAATCTAATGGAGGCCAACATGATAAAAAGATAACATACATTCCTTAATAAGTTCTTCCGATTCTTCTCTCCCTGTTAATTGAATGCTTCTTCATTGTACCGTTGTTTTCATGATTGAAATTGTCGGGAGGCTATAAACATGATCAGATCATCAGATTTTTTGTATAATGAAATAT
Organism: Viscum album; assembly: GCA_963277665.1. Lineage (NCBI taxonomy): Eukaryota > Viridiplantae > Streptophyta > Magnoliopsida > Santalales > Viscaceae > Viscum > Viscum album. The sequence continues at coordinate 817,555,830 of OY728127.1, forward strand.
AAGTCAGATAATTTTAGCTCCTATACCTAGGTTACTATATGATATTTATTATCATATTATTGTCCAATGGAGGGAGAGGGGTAGCCCGCGGATGAAAATGGGCAACGATGGGGCAGTTGAGGTTGGCATTATTTGGGATGCGCTAGAGGCGACATGTGAGCCAAAAAAGCTAGTGGGAACCAAGGTCATGGAAGCGGTGGCACACCGGGTGTAATAGACTCAGCAACAGGCCGAGTATGGTGATCAGGATGGATTGGAATAGTTGTTCAGCCCCAACCGAAGTGGTCCAGGTTGACCATGAAGACTAGGATAGATCAATCAGTCCAATTCGGGCCTTGGGGCATGTCAATCCCTAATTTAGACCTGAGTGGCTATACATGTCCACTTTCAACCATCACTCACGCTTAAGCGAACTACCCTAGCTTGGTCAATGGTGGGGGTATCAGAATAGGTGGTCAACCGTGGAAGTCGACCCCAATGTTTGACCGCAGTAGTCGAACACAACAGTCAGTCTATGAGCCATTGTACCCCTTCTGAATTTCTAAACCCCCTAACTATATTACAATGTGTTTATTTGATGAACATTATGTGGATTTGGAACCCTTGTGAGGAGAAAATATTTTTGGGATATGCCATGTGTGTTTCAAAAAGTGTGCATAAGATGTAATGGCTTGAGGTGTAGTTTCTCGCATAATGAGTATGATTTGAGAAGAATCATATAGATGAATATATAAAAAAGGCTAGGTGTCTCATGGAAAATGTGTGACTCCCAATGACCATGTGAATTATAGAGACTGAGTGTCTCGTTTAGACATTAGGACTAAAAAATAATGTGTTTCTTATAGAGACAGTGTGTCTCATAGAGACGATGTGAATCCCACAAATTGTGTGTCTAATAAAGACAACGTGTCCAATGGAGACTGTGTGTGTCTCTTGGAGACTGTGCGTCTTATTGGAGATGTTATATCTAGATATGGCTGATATATGTTCCATGGTCGAATATCTTTAATGTGGTAATTATATAATTCCTTCATGGTATTTCATTTTTGGTATCTCATTTGGGGTATTTTCTATATTTTATTTCTTTTGGGGTGTTTCCTTTTTGAACATACATTGTGGTTTCAGGGTTCCTTACTATTCCTTGTTTTACTCACACCTAGAAGTTATATTCCTTCATGTTTAGTTGATTTTTAAGAATAGTTATCTTTTGACAATTTCCAAGGTGAACCAGCACCAGATAGTGTTTGTGGGTTCATGCTAGGTGAGGACCTCCAGCAGATTCTAGTTGTAGTCATATTAACATTGTCTATAAGTTGGAATTTTTGGTTTAGAGGATTTTATTTTTTGGGATAATATTCATGGACCATAAAATTTTACATCACATTACATTATTGGGGTACTTTTTTGTTGTTATATAGTGTTTGCATGCATTTTATTACTTAGTGTTTTTAGATTTCAGCATTTGGGTCCCAGGGACGTGCGTGTGTGGTAATGTACATATGAAAATGACTTGATTTTGTGGGATATTACTTTTCAGTGATTGTCTCAATCCCCTATCCTATTACAGGTGGACTTGGGGTAGTCATGAAATTGGCCCCTATGGGATAGGTCGTGGCAGAGGGGTATCAATGTTGGTCAATTATAACTTAGGACCAAGAGTGTGAAATTTTGGTTTGGGGAAATAGTGTTAAGTGTTTCATGAATGGATTTTAGGCTAAAGAATCTAGGGTTTGTGCGGTGGAAAATTTAACTATACACCAATACTCTAATTTCATCTTTTTGACTGGGTATATAAAAACAGTGATTCCATGGGAAAATAATGTTACATGCATTGTATATGAATGGGTTGTGTTTTCCAGGTCAATATTAAGTCATTTATCAAGATATATTATATTTAATGTGGTATATATTATTATATTATAGGATTCCTCCACACAAATAGCTATCTCGGATTCCATTACGTGATCATGAGGATGACCCTCCCAGTGACCAGGCATCAGTATAGGGGTAGGTACCAGAAATAGAACCTCCAGGTTATTTCCCATCGATACCACCACCAATCAAACAATAGTTTCTACCATCATTATTGGATAAGGATGCAAGAAGACTAAATTCATTTCATGAGATCTAGAGGCAGTGACCTCCCATGTTTCAGGGTGACCAAGACTAATAGGTAGATAAGGATTGGTTGGACATGTCAAACGTGTCTTTTAACTTGTGAGGAAACCTTCTAGGCAGATGGAATTCCTTGTCGCGAATCTTTTTTATGGATCCATAGAGAAATGGTGGATGTTAGTGACAATTACACACTATTATATGAAAATCACTTGGGAATAATTCAAGCATATCTTAAAATAAGAGTTCATTCTTGCTACATTGCGATCAGTGAGCGTACATGAGATTTTGCATCTGTAGTAGGCAGTCTGAATGTGGTATAGTATGCAGTGAGTTTTAAACATAATTCACCATACTCTATGAATATGGTAAATGTAACACCCCGACCCTAGATACCAAGAGTCGGTGGATTATTACATAACATTGGCATGATCACAAGAAATATCAAATCTCAAAAGACCGATTAGTTTAGTATCCTTGGAATAACTAGATACATTAATAAATTTTACATTACATCATAAAATGAAAAATACAAAAATATAGTCTCCATAGTCCACACTCTTATCCCCACATACTATCCCTACAGGTCATTCATTAAATACTTCTTCACATCTTGGGAAAAAAACATAGAAAACGGGTGTGCTCAAATGCCCAGTAAGGATAACAATATAGCGGAAAAATTCATAAATAAGAATAAACATTTAAGGTAATGTATAACTAAAACAAAACCCGTTTAAACAAGAACACCAACATAATATGTCATAAATAAAATGAAATAATTCTATTTACTTATGCACATGGATATTCTACTAATATAATAATCACTTGCAATATCAATAACCACTTTCATAATGATATAATGCAGAATGCCATACTATCATAACCACATAGCCAAGGCCTCGTTCCAAGACTACAAATAAGATTTTATCAAGGCCTTGTGCCAAGACACTAGTTTGTCTCATGAGACATATCGATGCATCAAGGAGCTATAGCAGGCTCCACCCATCATTTATTATGTCCAATTCATTCCTCATATGAACATGTTTAAACATAATATAAACATTCGTATTAAAACTAATATACTAAATTTCAATAATTTCTCCATAAACCATGAATGGTATAAAAATAACACATCCACAGTCAAAAATATCACAAAACCATCAATATAATAAGGACGTTTTGTATCAAAATAAATTAACTTCAAATAAGATTAGAATCCATCAAAGGATGTTGACATAGATGAAATCAAAACTATTTGAGAGAAATATCTCCTTTTTGAAATCATTTAAAAGTCACATAATTATAAAATAAAACATTTACTTAGAAAATTTTCTTATATTCTTATAATTGAAGCTTCGAATATTTATAACGATGGAAAATAGCTGCACCCGCCGTATAAGTTAAAAAAAGACATTCTTACCTTAATTCTGTCCAAAAAGTTAAAAGGGACCTTGTTTGGAAAATGATAGAAAGATTACTTTATAAATATCTTATAAAAAGTCAAACAAGGGTATAAATTACTTTAACCCATATTCTAGTAAATATTAAAAATGTTTTGAAATACATTTTTAAAAAACATGGATGTGGATTATAAAGAGGTCCAAGAAGATTATTACGTATAAACAACCTCGGATAATGAAGAGATTGCGAAATAAACCCTTACCTTGTACTTTTCCTTGGTTGGGGTAGGTTAAAATCCTGTATAATGGTTAAATAATTGTTATTAAATTATACAAGATTCATATACATTAATTTGTTATCATATATGATCTTTTAAAATTGCTTTGTTAATAATATCTTAGAATTATCGTCGTTTCGGGTGTTAACTTACTCATTTTATTTTATATGTTTTGTTACATAAGACATGTTTGTTATGGATAGGTTTTATCTTATTCATATAAAGAAATATATCAAGTCCTTAAACATTATTTTTAATAATCAATTGAGAATTATACTTGAATGGATATGATGGAGAAAGAATCTCATCGCGTTCGTGGAGACGGTAGTCCGTACGTATGCACGAGCAACAATATCATTCTTTGGATATTAAAATAATATATGATTGGATGTTATATCATATATACAGAATCCTTATCATGTTATAATTATTATCTACATGAATTACACATCATTATTATACCCTATCTAAATAATAATATATTGAATAACAATTACACCACGACATGGAGACGGTAAGTCGTACGTACACACGTATGGTGACATGTCATTCAATGGATGGATAAAATACGGAATTTGGTTGTACCATATTTATAATAACATCAATGTATATATAAAATACCGGAGTTATTATTTTATAATGGAAATAACAAAGAATGAATAAGTTGATGGAGAAAGGAACTTAAAAGATGGTGGTGAAAACATTACCTCTTCTTCGGGTTCTTCCTTTTGATTTGATAAAAAGGGCTCCATAGGTTGGATTTATGATCAAAATGAGGCCTCTACATTGATGTGAGGGAAGTTGAGAGAGTATTTGGGCAGGGTTTGGCCGAGGAAAAATCCTTTGAATGTGTGAATTAGTGAGAAGGGGAAGTGCCCTTTTATAAGAGGGGTGAGGGCACCTTTGGAAAAGCTAGAAATATTATTTTATAATAAATTCATATTCGGTTTCTAAAGGCACCAAAGTGGATTATTTAAAGGTTAAGGTTGGTATGAGTTTAAAACAACTAAACCAATAGGATTTAGACAGGTTTGGGTTACTATATTAACCTTATCTTTAAGTATTAACTCTTAGTTAATTAGTTTCACTTTTACAATGTCTCTTTGTACTTTTATATTATATGGTTAATAAAAATACTATATACATCCAATAGAACCCCAAGTAGTCCATTAATTATATAAATATCATGATATAATTATAATTTCCGAACCTTAGGTTTTTAGGAATTGAATATCAATTAATATTATAATATTTGTTTTAAAAACTCTTTTTTGTCAATTTTGACACTATTTGGAAAATTGATTTTTGTGAAAATCATAACAGAATGATTACTTATAAAAAAGTTAATTAAGTCAATCCTAACGTGTCATATTAACCTATAAAATTAGTGTAATTCATAAAACGTCTCAAATTATATTTATTTGTGTATTTATAATATCAGTTATTTTAATTTTTCACTATTATGGTAATTACTACATCCTCATTGTGTCATAAATAAATTTAATTATTTAATGTCTAAAAATTATAAATAAAATATAATTATGGAGGAAATCTTTTTATCTTTCTAATTACCATTTATAATCGCATTTATTCTATGTGTAACACTATATTAATAAGGTTTTAGTTATAATACATTGATTTTACCTCTTTTAACTCTTCTTTGAATTAAATGATAATAAATGTCCTAATCTAATCCAAGTGGGAAATAGAGGTTCATATTTTATTCCTATGGTTGTTTTTGGTCTAATTAAGCTTATCCAATAGAATTATGACATGTTTCAGGGTAATATTAATATCATTTTTACCCATAATTATACTATTTACTTTCAACCGTGGTAAATAAAAGTAAAAAGTTACTATTCACCAAAATTATTTTCATCTTATTGAACCACATATTACTCCTTGATATTAACCGTGTCTCTAGGATTTTCGAAATTCCACTCACTGAAGCAATAAAATTATGTTTTATGAAAAATTCAATTTTTTTACTACCACTTAGTGGTTTCACTATTCATAAAAAAATTGTGTTTTTCAGAAAAAAAAACAAAAAATTCACCCTAGGCTAATTTCGATATTCCAAATCCAAAAATGAATTCCATTTTGAAAAAATTTTTTATAAATTTCAAAAAGTGGGTATTTCTTTTCATAATGACTACTTTGATTGGTTGTGGTGTGTTGGAACTCGATGTTGCGTACAACACACGCTATTGAATTATTCAAAGAGAAGCATACCGTAGAATCATGGGGTGTTACATTCACCCCTCCTTCAAATAATTTCGTCCTCCAAATTTCTAGAATACTACTTCATGAAAAGACTCGTGTGGTTCTTCATCATATGTTTCTTGGGTTCCCACGTTGCATCTTCCATCTTATGGTTTCTCCATAGAACTATTACATGATGAGTCTTCCGGTTTCTCAGAACTTGTTCTCTCGTATCAAGAATCCTGATGGGCTCTTCGCAATAAGGAAAATCGGGTTCCAGTTATAATTCCTCATAGGTGGGTACATGCATTGGGTTAGGCATGTATTTCCTCAACAGTGATACGTGGAAGACATCGTGAACTTTGGAGAGACTTTGCGAAATTTTCCAATGGTAAACTACAACCCCAATTCGTTCTAGAATTTCGAAAGGGTCGATGTACCTGGGACTCAATTTACCTTTCTTACCAAAAAATATGACTCCCTTCCATGGAGATACCTTCAGGAAAACATGATCACTGACTTGAAATTCCAAATCCTTCTTTCGATTATCGACATAGCTCTTATGCCTACTTTGAGCTGCTTTTATGTGGGTTTGGATTACCTTCACCTTTTCCATCATTTCCTCCACAATTTCTGGGCCTACAAGATTTCTTTCGCCAATGTCATCCCAACAGGTTGGTGTGCGACATCTCTTTCCATGCAACACTTCATATGGTGCCATCCGAATACTTGAATGGAAGCTATTGTTATAGGAAAATTCTACCAGAGGTAAATATTGATCCCACATACCCTGAAATTCAAGTGAGCAGGATCTCATTATGTCTTCTAAGGTTTGAATAGTTCATTCTAATTGTCCATCTGTTTGAGGGTGGTAGCAGTGCACAAACGAAGTTCAGTATCCATGGATTTCTGAAGACTTTTCCAGAACTTTGAAGTAAAATGGAGATCACGATCAGAAACAATCGATAGGGGTACTCCATGATGTCTCACAACTTCATTAATATATAGTCTTCCTAGACGTCTGAGTGGTAAATCTTCTCTTATAGCTTGAAAATGTGCTGACTTAGTAAGACGATCAACAATGACCCATATTCCATCGTTCCATCTAGGAGTCTTTGGTATCCCCATGACGAAGTACATCGTAATATTATCCCATTTCCACTTAGGTATGGGAAAAGGTTGCTTGACTCCTCCAGGCTGTTGCCTTCCATCTTTCACTTGTTGACAAACCATACACCTTGACACAAAATCAGCAATCTCCCTCTTCATGTTGTCCAACGAAAAATTTTCCTTCAAATCTCTATACATTTTGGTGCTCCCAGGGTGTATAGAGAAATTGGAACTATGAGAATCATTGAACAATTACCTTTTTAGATCAATTATATTGGGAACACAAAGTCTATTCCCAAATTTTAACGTTCCTTCTTCATACACAATGTCTCTCAATCTCCCATCATTCACAGCTTTAATCTTCTTCTGAAACTCTTCATTATCAGTCTGAGAACTCTTTATCCTTTCTAGTAATGATGGTTTGGAAACCATTTGAAAAAGAATTGATGTTTCACCTTCCATGGTGATTCCCATATCAAACATTACTAGATCCATAAAAATAGGATCCCTTTCAATTATCATCATGTTCAAAACTCAATGATCATTTCTACTCAAAACATCTGCCACCTTATTTGCCTCCCCCCGGTGGTAGTGTATCGTCCAATCATAATCCTTGAGTAATTCAAGCCATCTCCTTTGCCTCATATAGAGTTCTTTTTGTGAGAAAATATACTTCAAACTCTTGTGATCAGTATAAATCTCACATTTTTCACCATAGAGGTAGTGTCTCCATATCTTCAAAGCAAAGATCACATATGCTAACTCAAGATCATGAGTAGGATAGTTTTTTTTCATGAATTTTCAATTGTCGTGATGCATAGGCAATAACCCTATCATTTTTCATAAGGACACAACGAAGTCCTTTCTTTGATGCGTCACTTTAAATAACGAACCCATCATTCCCCGATGGTAGCGTCAATATAGGAGTCTTGACTAATCATCTCTCCAGTTATTCGAAACATTCATCACACTCTTTTTTCCAAATAAATTTAACCCATTTACATGTGAGCTTTGTTAATGTGTTATCCAACTGGGAAAAATCCTAGGCGAGACGTTGATAATAACCTGCAAAACCAATACAACTACGTACCTCAGTTATACTCGTCGGTGCAGACCATTCTTGGATTGCCTTGGTCATAGAAGGATCAATAGAGATTCCATATTTAGAGACAATATGGCCAAGAAAAGAAATATTCTGAAGCCAGAATTCACACTTGCTACACTTCCAATATAATTCATGTCTTCTCAGAGAGTTCAAGATAATGCACAAGTGATTTTTATGATCTTCGTTGATTTTGGAGTATACCAAGATATCATCAATAAATACCACCATAAATTCATCGAGATATTCCTTGAAAACTCTATTCATAAAATCCATGAATACAGAGGTTTCATTATTCAATCCAAAAGGCATTACTGTAAACTCGTAATGCCCGCACCTGGTTCGAAATGCTGTCTTCAGAATGTCTTCATTCTCCACACACAACTTATGTTATCCAGATCAAAGGTCAATCTTTGAAAAGTATTGAGATCCATGCCATTGGTCAAATAAATCATCAATGCGAGGTAGGGTATTTTTGTTCTTTATTTTTATAGCATTGATCTCCTTGTAGTCGATACTTAACCTTATAGACCCATCTTTCTTTTTTACAAAAAGAATAGAGGCTCCCCAAGGAGAAACACTAGGGAAAATAAATACCTTATTACTCAATTCCTCTAGTTCTTTCTTTAGTTCAACTAATTCTACAGTGGACATTCTATAAGGGGTCATCAATATAGGCCTTGATCCAGGAAATAAATCAATGGAAAACTCAACTTCTCGTTCTGGAGGATGTCCAGGTAAATCATCCAGAAATACATCTACATATTCTTTTACAATAGCTACATCCTCTATTTGAACATTCCTTTCCTCACCCACTGTAATTTCATTCTCTTCCTCCCCAATAATTGATTTTAGTTGAGCTACTGTGGGTAGATCTAGATAAGTATTATGTGGTGATGATTTTGCTCTAAAGATAATGTGTTCCTTATCATCATCATCAAAAATCGTAACCTCCTTCTTCTTATAATAAATCTTCGCATCATGGTCTGAAAGCCAATACATACCGAGGATTATATCAAACTAAATCATAGGTATGACGATGAGATGATCAGATAATGAATATTTATGTGCTCTAATAGGGACTGATTCACAAAATATTGTTGGAATGATACTTCCCTTTGGAGTTTTAACTGACAACTCCCTTGTTAAATAAAATTGCAAATATCTATTTTTCTTAGAAAACTGGGATGATATGAGACAACGTGATGATCTAGAATCAAATAATGCATTTTCTAAACTTGAGGACACCATTAAATTACCCGCCAACACGTATTTTGAGGCTTCTACCTCAATAGTAGTGATAGAATAATCTTGGACACGATCCCTTGGCCTTTTTTGAGGTAAGTTCTCCTAACTCTTAAGATATTCATTTGAATAATGTCCCATCTCCTTGTATTTGTAGCACTGGATATTGGTAGCTTCCTTCTTCCCCTTGCATTCAGGAGATTGGGGGACTTTTCACCACACTTGTAACAAACTCCCATTCCTTTTAAGAAAGTACTGGGGTGTTTATTCCCACATTAACTGAAGGATGTATATTAAAATTTTCCCTTCTTACCCTTATTTCCATTACCAGATTGATCAGAAGATCTCTTCTTCTCATTCTTTTCATTAAAGTCATAAGACTTAGAGAATTCCTTTTCTATCTTGAGAGCACATGAGACAATGTCTTCGTACGACGAGAAGAATTGTGAGACTAATGCTCGAAGGAGAAATGGTTTTAATCCATCAATGAAACAATAAATCTTACTTATTGGGTTATGTATATAATCTCTAGCATACCTTGCTGACCTTGTAAATTTAGCCTCATACTTTGTGACATTCTCATCCTCCTTTTGTCTTAGACTCAGAAATTGCCTTTCAATATCTGCTCGATGGTTACGTGGAAAGTATTTTTCTAAAAACAGATCTCTGAACTCCCTCCATTCCATATTTGATACTTCATCATCTTCCTTCATGTTTTGAATCTATGACCACCATTGATCAGCATCTCCAGTGAGGCGGTAAACTACCATGATAACCTTTTCCCTTTCACTACTCCCCAAAGCCTGAAATATTTTCTCTAGGGAATTTATCCATTGTACAGCTACTAAGGGATTTGTACTCCCATTGAACGTTGGTGTTTTCTTCCTCATGAAGCGATCTAACATTGATCCTCCACACTAGGGATCAGGGTGATCCATACGGGTAAGGTTATTATTCATAACCTGAGTGAGTTGTCCCAGTATGGTGATTACCTGATCAACACCAGTTGCATCACCAGTTCCACTATAATTATCTTGAGCAGGTGGGAAATCCCTACACGGAGTGCGTGCATTGATACAGTTTCCATTTCTTCCACTAGGTGCCATTTCTAAACAATGTCATAAACCAGATCATTTTATAAATCAAAATACATAATTCCATACTTGTAAAAAACATAACATAAATTGAACTATTTATGGATATAATCCATAATCATAAAAATGGTTTATTTGAGAAGTATATACTCATAAACCCTTCATAATGGTTTGTAAATAAAATGAGAGTTATCCTAAGCATATCCCCTGAGAGTGTCGTAACCAAGAATACAGCAAGGCCCATTGTCGTGCACTAGTTCCTATTCGAGTCTAGATCAATGTGGTGTTTTCGAGTTTTAACCCTAGGTACATCTGTGCCCGATCCGCCTCTACCTGCTCGTATCCAGACATGGATTTATTACTCAGAAAGCTCACAAAATCTCTACAATACCAAAAATATAAGAAGTTATTCTATTCTAATCCTCAAAGTCCATCTTAGGTCTATTTTCTCTAATCAGAGTTTATCTAAATCTATCTTCCAAGGGTTGTACTAAAATTTTTCTCATACCAACTATAACGCCCCAACCCTAGATACCCAGAGTCGGTGCATTATTATATAACATTGGCATGATCACAAGAAAGATCATGTCTCGAAAGACCGATTAGTTTAATAGATTTGGAATAACTAGATACATTAATAAAGCTTACATTACATCATAAAATGAAAACTACAATAATATAGTCTCCATAGTCCACACTCTTATCCCCTCATACTATCCCTGTAGATCATTAATTAAATACTTCTTCACATCCTGGGAAAAATAAAACATAGAAAAGGGGTGAGCTCAAATGCCCAGTAAGGATAACAATATAGCATAATCTTTAATAAATAATAATAAACATTTAATGCAATGTATAACTAAAACAAAAGCCATTTAAACTTGAACTTCAACATAATATGGAAAAAATAAAATGAAATAATTCCATTTACTTATTCACATGGATATTCTACTAATCGAATAATCACATGCAACATCAATAACCACTTTCATAATGATGGAATACATAATGCCAGACTATCATAAACAAATATCCAAGGCCTCAGGCCAAGACTACAAATAAGATTTTGTCAAGGCCTTCTTCCAAGACAGTATTTTGTCTCAGGAGACCTACCGATGCATCGATGAGCTATAGCGGGCTCCACCCATCACTTATTAAGTCCAATAAATTTATCATATGAACAGGTTTAAACATAACATAAACATTCGTATTAAAACTAGTATACAAATTTCCAACACTTTCTCCATAAACCATGAATGGTATAAAAATAACACATCCAAAGTCAAACATATCACAAAACCTTCAATATAATAATAATGTTTTGTATCACAATAAATTAACTTCAAATAAGCTTAAAATCCATCAAATGACGTTGACATAAATGAAAAGAAAACTATTTGAGAGAAATATCTCCTTTTTGAAATCATTTAACAGTCACATAATTATAAAATAAAACATTTACTTTGAAAATTTTCTTATAATCTTTTAAGGGATTCTCCGAAGATTTATAATGATAGAAAATAGACGCACCCTCCGTATATGTTAAAAAATACATTCTTACCTTAATTCTATCGAAAAGGATAAAAGGGAATGTGTTTAGAAAATGATTGAAAGATTCCATTATAAACCTCTTATAAAAAGTCAAACAATGGTATAAATGACTTTAACTCATATTCTAGAAAATAATAAAAATGTTCTGAAATACATTTTTAAGAAACATGGATGTGGATGATAATTAAGTCCTAGTAGATTATTATGTATAAACAACCTCAGATAATGAAGTGATTGCAAAAGAAACCATTACCTTGTATTTTTCCATGGTTGGGGGTAGGTTAAACTCTTTTATAATGGTGAAATAATTGTTATTAAATTATACAAGAATCATATACATTAATATGATATCATATATGATCTTTTAACATTGCTTTGTTAATAATATCTTAGAATTATCATCGTTTCGGGTGTTAACTTACTCGTTTTCATTTATATGTTTTGTTACATAAGTCATGATTTTTATGGATAGGTTGTATCTTATTCATATCCAGAATGATATCAAGACCTTAAAAATTATTTTTTAATCATCAAATGAGAATTATACTTGAATGGATACTATGGAGAATGAATCACATCGTGTTCGTGGAGACGGTAGTCCGTACGTACGCACGAGCGACAATATAATTATTTTGATATTAAAATAATATATTATTGGATGGTATATCATATATAAAGAACCATTATCATTTTATATTTATTGTTTACATGAATTCCACAACATTATTATACCCATCCAAATAATAATATATTGAATAACAATTACACCACGATGTGGAGACGGTAAGCCGTACGCACGCACGTATGGTGACATGTCATTCGAAGGTTGGATAGAATACTGAATATGGTTGTACCATAATTATAATAACATCACAGTATATAGAAGGTACTGGAGTTATTATTTTATAATATAAATAACAAATAAAGAAGAAGTTGAAGCGGAAAGGAACTTGAAAGAGGGAGGTGAAAACATTACCTCTTTTTCAGGTTCTTCCTTTTGATTTGATCAAAAGGGCTCCATAGGTTGGCTTTCTGATCAAACTAAGGCCTCTAGGTTAAATTTAGGGAAGTTAAGAGAGTATTTGGGCAGGGTTTGGCCGAGCCAAAAGGATTTTAATGTGTGAATTAGTGAGAAGGGTAAGTGCCCTTTTATAAGATGGGTGAGGGGCACCTTTGGAAAAGCTAGAAATATTATTTTATAATAAATTCATATTCGGTTTCTAATGGCTCCAAAGTGGATTATTTATAGATTAAGGTGGGGATGGGTCGTAAAAAACTAAAACAATAGGATTTAGATAGGTTTGGGTCACTATATTAAACTTATCTTTGAGTATTAACTATTAGTAAATTAGTTTCACTTTTACAATGTCTCTTGGTATTTTTATATTATATGCTTAATAAACTTACTATATACATCCAAGAGAACCCCATGTGATCCATTAATGATACACCTATCATGATATAAGTCTCTTGGACGAACCTCATATTTTTAGGAATTTAATATCAATTAATAATATAATATTTTTTTTAAAAACTCTTTTATGTCAATTTTGACACTATTTGGAAAATTTATTTTTTTGAAAATCATAACAGAATTATTACATAGAAAAAGTAAATTAAATCAATACTAACATGGAATATTAATGATTAAAATTATTTTAATTGATAAAATGTCTAAAATTATATTTATTTGGGTATTTATAATATCAATTATTTTAATTTTTCACTATTATGGTAATTATTGCATCGTCATTGTGTCATAAACAAATTAAATTATTTAATGTCTAAAAATAATAATAAAATTATCATTATGTAGGAAATATTTTTAGATTTCTAATGAATATTTATAATCTAATTTATCTTATGTGTATCCATATATTTAAAATGTTTTAGTTACAAATCATTGATTTTACCTCTTTTAACTCTTCGTTGAATTAAATAATAATAAATGTCCTAATCTAATCCAAGTGGACCAAAAAGGATCATATTTTATTCCTAAGGTTGTTTTTGGTCGAATTAATTTTATCCAATAGAATTAGGGAATGTGTCAGGGTAATATTAATATCATCTTTACCGTTAATTATCCAATTTACTTTTAACCGTCATAAATAAACAGAAAAAGTTACTATTCACCAAAAATTAGTTTCATCTCATTGAACCACATTTTACTCCTTGATATTAAATGTGTCTCTCGGATTTTCAAAATTCCACTCAATGAAGCGATAAAATAATTTTTTATGAAAAATTCCTTTTTTAACTACCACTTAGTGGTTTCACTATTCATCAAAAAATGATGTTTTTCAGAAAAATACCTAAAATTCACCCTAGGCTAATTTAGAAATTCCAAATCCAAAAATGTAGTCCATTTTGAAAAATAAAATTTATAAATTTCAAAAAGTGGGTATTTCAATTCATAACGGCTGGTTTGATTGGTTCTTGTGTGTTAGAACTCGATGTTGCGTACAACACACGCTACTGCATTATTCAAAGAGAAGCATACCATAGAAGCATGGGGTGTTACATAAAAAACTAGTTCTTTATGGCATAATCTATCAATAATTTCCTACACCAAGAGATCTAGGAATCCATGATATCAATTAGCATTCCTACTTATGATGGGGTACTTGGAAAAATTATGTTGGTGGAGAGTTTTCTTACAAAGTAGACACAAGAAGTGGGACATACCAGTAGAAACAATGTAGTTATGACCTTAGAAGCGGGTAGCCAATTGAAATCCAAGATACCCAAGTGGACCCGAAACATTGAGGGATGATCTCAAGATATAGGATTAGCATTGTGGGGATCCCAGGGTGGCACAAATCAGCCAAAAGATAGGGTCAGTTACATATGTGGTTGTTGGGGACATCTGGAACTATATTTTTCAACCCATCATATGGTCGATCAGGAGATGGTTGAGGGATCTGGGAGGTAGAGGCAGAGAATGGAGAATGGTGGTCCGTAGGGTAGTGTATGTGGATGTTGCACAAGAAGTGTAGCAGAAGGTGGGTGGAGGATGGATGTACAACCACCACCACCCAATGTGGTCTTTAACAGGAACATGGAGCTGGTAGATAGGGAATTGTCCATTTGATGTGATGGAGGATTATGACCCCAGGGATCCAAAGATGATTAAAGTTATGATCTAATACTTTTCCACCCTAGGTGAATTTTTTATAGACACATGTGAAATTAATTATATTCTTACCATGATCCTTGTTTGAGACTTGGTGAATCCAGTTAAACTATTGACTCAACCATTAATATTAGAGAATCCTACATGAGAAGATTATATGATCAGACACTGATACTATGACATTTCTCTTCGAGGTGATAGTTTTAGTTGAGATCTCTTGGTAATGACATCGAGGAATTACGATCTTATTCTTGGTATGGAATAGTTATCAGCTATCCATTTCCAGATTGACTATTTTAGGAACAATGTGTTTTCTACCCATAGTGATGAGACCTTATCTTCTTTTATTAGTTAAAAGGAAACACACATATAATATAATGGACTAAATCATAAAAGGGTGCAGTTGATCACTCATCAGATGTCTATATTTTCCCTCATCGCATTGGATGATATGAGTCATCCGTTTCCTGTATTGGTAGAGGAGTATAAAGGCATCATTCCTAATGATGTTCTGGTATTACCTCCCCACAAGGGTTATAATTCTACATTGATATGTACCCAAATATGGATATGATATATATGAATTCATATAGGATGGCTCTTGGAGAGCATCATGGTCTTAGGGTACAGTTGGAGGACTTGTAGTGGAAGGGCTTCATGAGACCCAATGATTCACCATGGGAGGCCATTGTTTTTTTCAAGAAGGAATATGGGATCTCGAGGTTATGTGTGTATTCCTACTCTTGAATCATGTGACCATGATGATTAATTATCCTCTACAAAATAATTGATGACATCATTGATCAGTTGAAAGGGGAAGGGATGTTATTGATGGTTGACCTTAGATATGGCTTTCACCATCTTTAATTATGACATGAGGATATACCAAAAATGGAATTGTTGTGTAGATACAAGAACTATGAGTAATTTATTATGCCATTTGGTATTATGAAAAAAATCAATAGTGTTCATGGGACCCATGAAAATGATCTTATATCCTTACCTAGATAGCTTCATACTATAATTCATTGATGACATCCTAGTGTACATGGTGTCTGAGAAAAATCATGTGAGAAATTTTAGGCTAGTCCTGGAGAAAAACATTGAGAACCATATTTATATGAATATCTCAAAGATTATTTTTTAGATTAGAGGAGTCTATTTGTTGGGAAAAATAATTTTAGAGGCTGGTTTTTTAGTGTATCCATTGAAGAATTTGGTTGTGCTTTTTTTGGGAGCCACCCAAGAGTGTCACTGAGTTGTGTAGTATCCTTGATTTGACTAGTTACTGCTAGAGGATTATAACTGATTTTTCATGATTATTTTTATACTTGATAGCTTTGAAACATAATGATTATCATATTGTGTCATTGCATATGTTCTTTAAGACCATTTGGCAGTTAAGACGTATATTGACAGTGCTCCCATATTGATATTTCTAGAGGAGTGTGCCGAGTACCTGTTGTTCTGTGATGCATCCGTAACTGGGCTTGGTTCTGTTCTCATGCAGTGGAAAGCAGTGATTTCATATGGTTCATTCTATTTGAGAACCAGTGAGTAGAATTATGTGAACCATGATATTGAGTTAGCAGTTATAGTGTTTTCCGTGAATATTTGGTGACACTAACTTATGGGTGAGCATTTTATCATCTACTATAATGAATAGACTATCAAGTATATATTCACTCCAAAGGATCTTATCTTGTAACAAAGGATATTGATAGTGTTCCTCCCGGACTATGAATTTTTTATTGTTTATATTCCTGTAATGGAGAATGTGGTGGTAGATTCTCTAGCATGGGATCATGTTCATAGTTGTTGAACAATGCATTTGGGAAGTTATCCTAATTGTAATTAACTTTTGTGGATATAGATGGAGAATCTATCCTCATGTACATGGTTTCCTCCAATCAAATATTATAGTCACTTATAGAGTCACAACATGGGGATAAATATTTTGATACACTACATGGTCAGTTTTCTATAGGGAAACCTCTTGTTGGATATTTGAATGATGGGGAACATCTATTTCTTTTTAGAAGGAACAAAATTATTCCTTTGGTTTTGTTGAAGGTGGTTATGAGGGAGTCACAAACATCAAATTGGGAAAAGAATACTTGTGTGGAGAATATTTATTAGAACCCACGATGTTAGTTTTGGTTACAATGGATGAAGAAATGAGTTTCAGAGTTCGTTTTGTGATTCCTTACTTGTCAGCAAGTGAAGTTCGAGCACTGGGTTCCAACAGGTTTGACACAACCCCTTGAATTTCCACAATTGACGCGGAATGAGATATCAATAGAATTCATAATTGTTTTACTATGTAAAACCAGGGGGAATGATATCATCTGGGCGATCATTTATAGACTCATCATGTAAGACCACTTCCTATGTATTTAGGAGAAATGTTCAGTAGAGAGTGTAAGACGCCTCTACACGAATGTGATTGATCAAAGCCATGAAGTTCCATCAAATATATAATCAAATCTCAATTTTTTCATTACATACCTAATGTTCATGGGATTTAGGAGGATTTTGGGACTCAATTATACTTGATAATAAAGCTTTACCCAAAAAAATATGTCTATACTGAGTGGACCATTCATGTTATGAAGGACCTAATACAAGTTTTTATTCTAGATTTCTCCATAAATGGGAGGATTACCTAAATCTAGTGGAGTTTCCATGAAACAACATCTTCCATTCCAAACTTATTTTGAAACCATTTGAGTCCATGTACAATAGAAACTATAGGTCAAAATATATATACATTGACTAAGGAGAGTCACCACTCAAAGTTCCAATGTTTGTGTAGAAGACTTCATAGAATGTTTAGGTCATCAAAGAGTGTATTAGGACTACATAGATCAATCATATATCTACTTATTATTGGTGATATATGCCATTGGAGTTCTAGGAAGGAGACTATGTTGTCCATCTAGTCTTACCTCAATCCAGATAACAGAGATCTGGCTAGGAAGGTGAGGTATTATTGTGGTTTATCATCCCTTTCTAGATTGAATATAGATTTGGTGAGTTGGTGTGACACTTGGTTCTTTATCTATATATATATTTGGTGCTATATTTGTTCATTGTGTCATAGCTGAGGAGGTTTGTGCATAAACAATCACATATCATTGACTAGGGATATCTAGTCATTGATTATGGGGAGACTTTTACTATGTACCCTATAGAGATAAATGATTGATGGGAGATGATCCTTCATGGGGGGGGGATTCCTCTAGTTCACTTTTGGTGATAATACTGGAATATCTAGGAGAGAACATGGGAGTGAGAGGATCAAATTAATTTTCCATACCCTCAATTTTTTTAGTAGACATTTTGTTTTAGAATTTGAGGACATAAATATCTAAAGAGGGGATAATGTAATTTCTCTTAATTTCCATGTATTATTTTTATATAATATATGGATTTATATTGAGACCATGAACTAAGATAGCATGTGATTTTATTTCCCGGGGTGAACTAAACAATTTTTTGAATATTATTTCATTGTAAACTTCTCACACACGAAATTCTCTGGAGAATGATGAATAAAATAAAAATGGGTTCTTGGATTAGAAATATAAAGTAACCATTACTTTTAGAGAAAAGACATTATCTTAGGTTTTTCATACCATCAATTGGAATGGGAAATAAGTGAAATGTAAATTTTGGACATTTTAACAATTCAAATAAATTACTTTTTATTTATATAAAATTACACATTGATGAAGAAAAATTTCCTTTTTAGTAATCCAATTTCAAAGAATTTAGTGTTATCTCCATAAACGTAGAATTCATCTTATGTGTGGATAAAGAACCCTATCCAATGAACAACAATGGATTAGAGATCAGATCATTGACCGTTATGAAATTGGAGTTGTAGGATCTCGTCAATGATAGAAAGGAAACAAATCCTCCTCGATGACTGAACCAACTCAACATAGGGCATTTTTTTATTCGTGATTCCTCATTCTGGAATTCAATGACAAATGAAAACCAGCCTACAAATAGGTTCATCCATGGTTCGATCATTCATCTTGGATTAGCTTCACTACAAAAATATAATTGGAGATAAATTATTGTATGTATTTTTTCATTGGCTTTTTTCTAATGGGAATGAATTGAGGATGACATGAAAAAAGATTGGGATTAGTTCCTCTATGTGTTCTAGGGATTCTTCTCTCCCATGTTCATGGCGTTCATTTCTGTTGGACCCTCATGGTAGTGACTCGAATTATTAGGTGGCTCCAAATGTCATCAGTCCCAATAAATTGTGGTTGATGAAACCAATGCTAGATTGATGTTTCTTGAGACTCGAGGGACACTGGGGAGATTTCATTTATGAGTATTTACCATCGAAGGGGGAGTAGAGGCAATTTGAAGCAGCAAGGGTGGTGAGCGGTGCTACATATAGAATTCGTGGGACACAGAGATAGTGAAACATTGGATGTAGTGGTGGTTGTGTGGGAGATGGTAGTGCCAGTGGTCTTGGAGGACATGGACACGGTGACACACCATTTGGACCCCACCTAGAAACGAGACATTTTGGGTTAGTGAGATGGGCCCTGCCAATTCAGGCCAAGCATATCCATCTAGGTAGACCCTGAGGACTAGGTCCAGTAAGAACCTAGGTTGGATTAGACTTGGGAGGCCGGACTGAGCCATGATCAACCATGCTTCCATGCAGCTATTACAGCTATGTCATTTTGGGCTAGCACTACCGAATAAGTTTCAATGGAATGGTTGACCATGGGGGTGGTCAACTGAAGTGGTTGGCCCATGAGCCAGTATGCCCCCTTTTGAATTTTCTAGTGCCCCTACATTTCAAACCATATGATTATAGGGGGAATAGTTTACATTGCTGGGAACCTTGTAATGAGACTGTCCTTTTGAGTATCCCATGTTAGATTTTGTTGATGTGTACAAAAAAACCTAATGGATTGTGGAGTATGTTCTCCCATATTGAGCGTAATTGGAGTGAAATCCTATTGATGGTTGTGAAATTGAGACTAGGTGTCTCATAGAGACAGTGTGACACCCAAAAATAGTTTATTTTATTGTGACTATGTGCCTCATAGAGATAACATGACTCCCAAAGACTATGTGTCGTACAGATACTGTGTGTCTCATGGAAACTATGTGACACCCAATGACTGTGTGTCTTATTAAAGATATGTGTCCCATGAAAAATGTGTTTCTCATGGAAAAAGTATGACTCTTTTGATAGAGTATACCAGGATAATATTGATATATGGGTTGGGGAAGTATATCAATAAAGATATCACTACATTGTCCTTTCATTGTATTTCTTTTTTCGTATTTCATATGGGGTAGTTTTTATGGTATTTCATACATGGTATTTCCTGTGTGGTTTTTCAATTATGTACTTAATTTATGGTTTTGGGGTTCCTTATTGAGTATTTTTTTACTTACCTCTGCATGATAATTTCCCGTATTTCATGTGTTTTGTACATATGATAGACCATATGTTAGAGTTTAGGGTGGACCAGGAATCAACAAAGCATTATGTGTTTAGGTAGGAAGAAGTGTTCATACGGGTTCAAGCAGCAGTCTATATACGTTTTTATAGAGGTTATAATTTCTAATTTACAGATTTTTCTTTCTGTGGGACTGTATTATAGCCTAGTTTATACAACTAAACTTTACATTATCATCAGTTTCTATTAGTTGGAATACAGTGTATTGATGAATTTGATTACTATGTGGTTTTTATATTTCATCATTTGTGTCTTGGAGACATGTGCGTGTGTACAAGTAATTATGAAAATGCCTCCCATTTGTGGCATATCCCTTCCCAATGCTACTCATCATCCCCTAACATATTCACGGTAGACTTCGATAGTCATGAAAGGGGACCCTATATGATTGGTCAAGGTATTTATTCAAATTGCATCACTTATATTATTTTTAATATCATATTGATAATTGTTTTAACTAAATTATTACAATGTAATAATTTACAATGCATTTTCATTAACTAATTCATCGAAAAAAAATTAAAGAAAAATTATTATGATTACAAGTAATTATTTATAACTCAAAAAATTATATTTATATCTTAAAACTTAATTTTTTCTATATATAAATACATTATAGATATTAAAAGTATGAAATGTATATTTTTCTGTCTTTTTCGTTACTTAAATTGTTATATGGATCATATTCAAAATAATGTTGAATGTAATTTACGTAATCCCTTGAATATTATGTCCATTTTCCAAATAAATTAATTGAATAAAATAGATATAATGTTTTATGTGATTTAAAGTGTTATCATATGCATTTGACCAAAAGTATACTCATTATTACTTAAATGGTGAAAATTATTTTGCACTGCGTTAACTAATAATTTTATTAAAAATAATGTATGTTGTATTAGAAATAAACAATTAATTTTATTTTAAATATGGAATAAATTTGGAATAATTCCAATCATAGTATAAGAAGTATATAATTTAAAATTAGTGCCATAGATTCTGTGAGAATGTGGGTTTTTATGAAATGTATATTTAAAGAAAATGATGAATATGTAGCGAATATATTAATATTAATATTCATTTTAGATAAAACAAGTAATATTTAAAGATATAATAAATATATATTCCATTTATAACATTCCTCATTGGTTATTATTTTAATTAAATAAAAATGAGGAACTGTATTTATTTTAAAATAGTTTCAAGATAAAACTCATTGTAGAACCAACAGACAAAGTAATTTTAAGAACCAAAATAATTAAAATTAAAATTAATTATATTAAATTAAATTAAAAAATAATTTTTTAACATTTAATAATTTGAAAAACATATTTATAAATTTATATTACATAATCTATTTCAAATAAATTACTTTTAAAAAAATCATTATTTATCAATATTCATTGAAAACCCATTTTATTCCATAAATTCCCAAAATAACAACCAAATAATATATTAATATTATAATTTCAATAAATAATATAATATATTTATATATTTTTTTGTAAAATAACCAAAAAAATATTATAAAATGTTCTCATCAAAAAATTAATAAATCATTTCTGTAGAAAACATATTTTTGAATAATAATAAAATATTTTTGGAAAAGGATTAATCATAGAAAAAATTCTTATAAAAAATTTGTTTAGTATGAAATATACATTTATCTATTTATTTATTTATTCCATAATGTATTTAAAAGTATTAATAGCCACCAATTTTATGTCTTTTTTATAGCAGTAAAATAATTAATTTTGGAATATATGTTCAATTTATCGTGTTTAACAAAAAATTGAACAAAAAAATATCAGTGTGGTGTGTAATGAATGTAAACACAATGTTAAATGTAACCCATGATAAAATCATGGATTAAATCCCATTATGATCCTGTATAAAATTTAATGTTTTTAAATCTAGAGGCTTTATTGTATAAATTAAAAATTTCCCATTTGATTGTATTTAAAAACAATATTTGTTGAATTTGGTGATCATAAACACCAATACCATTTCATCAAATACATTTTTGTGGTAAATACACATTTAAATTTTGAAATAACTCTTAGATGTTTATAATTCATAAACTACATTGGAAAAAAATTTCATTTAAATTATCATTTGGTTCTTATAATGGATGATTAGAAGAAAATAATGGTCATGATTGAATGAAAATACATTAATGTCATATATATTAAAAGAATTATTCCCTTGAAAAAAAAATTGAATCCAAAATGGAATTGTTGGGAAAATTACATGACAATTCATTTTAAATGTATTTGTAAAATAAAAATTTTAGATGAAAATGGTTTTAATAATCATCATAAATCTATTTTTAAAAAAATTTAGATATCATATATTTTGAAATAATAAATATTTTCAAACCAAGAGAGTAATGATGTCAGATTATTTAAAAATTTGATCCTTTTAGAAATTATTTTTTAAAATTTAATGACTATACACGTAAAGAGAATAAATTTTAATTAAAAAGAAACATTGAAACATAAAAATCGAAAATAAAACAATTTAATCATCATGGTGGATGGATAGTATGTTATTTTTTATTAGTTATTAAAATAAATTCCTTTTCAATTGAGTTGAAAGGTAAAGAAAAAATGTTCATTTGGAAGAGAAATTTTGTTACCACATTAAAAAATTCGGAATAACGAACACCATGAAAGATTGAATTTTAAAAAAACATTAAATACCATTAGAATATTCAAATGTATGATATTGAATTTCAAAATCATATATATACACCTCAAAAAATAATATGGATGAATAATAAGAAAATATTTCTCAACGAATTGAAATTTTGAGGATGTCCACTAAAATGTTTATAATTTTATAGTGGAAACATAACAATTAGAGAATTATGTGTGTAAAATGTAAATATACATATATAAATTTGAATTAAAATATAAAATATTAAGTATTGATTTCACAAATAATATTTATAAATCAATGGTGATGAAGATGTAATGTAAACCAAAGAATATGAATTGAGTTTTAAAATTATATTCCACATGGAAACATTCATGTGAAATACTCTAGATGAAATAATTCCTATTAAAACATAAAATACCATTATGCATGTGGGATTATAAATATTACATGTAAATACGCAATATATACACCACACAATAGAATCATAATGTGAATATCGAATATGACTAAAAGAAAATAACGTGAGATGATAAAAACCCATACATTGAATCTAGACATTTCTTGTATATCAATTAACTAATATATAAAAAAATTAAATATATTATTTGATTTATTAAGAACATATTATAGGATTAATAACATACACAGAAATTAGTATTATTATTTATTTATTTTTAATTGATTATTAAAATACACAATCATTTTATCCTTTGTCGAGTATTTTGGGGATTCTCAATTCATTCATTTTAAATAGATTTAGTGTGTTGATGATGGACATAATTTTCATTTTCCAGATGTATCCATATAATAATAATTAAATATTTATCATAATTACACATCAATATTTTTTTTAATACCAATAGTGATATATTTTAATATGAAATTAATTGTATTACATTCATAGAGATGGTAGGTCCTGTGTAATATGAGTAGTGCATCCATTTTTAAATGTTTTTTTATATAAAGGAGTTATTTTATATTTATTAAATCCCATAATGATATTACTATTAGTTGAAACATTTTTTTCATATATATATATATATCATCCATTTGGTGTGGTGTTGAAAAGAGAGTCACAGGCTTGATGAAGGTTGTATTCCACACGTAAATGAACGACCACTTCATTGGAAATTGAGAAAAAGTAAAAACAAAAATATATTTTATAATTTAATATTGAAAATAATTTTTGTAATATCATTAAAATTTCATATATACTACATATATCAAAAATATTTATCCTTTATTACCTCCCATATAATGAGTTACTGAAAAATGAATCACAAGGGTTCATGAGATGTTAGACCACCATGCACATGAAAAACATTATCGTATTCCCCATGGGATGAAATTTAAAATAATATATGATATATCACAACTCCATATATTTAAATATATTATAAATAATATATATATATATATATATATCCATAATTACAAAAAATCATGAAGGGAGAATGTGGAAAATAATGACTATGATTCACGATGTAGTAGTCAATCGTACACACTAGTAATGTGTTCATATCCCAGTTAATAGAAGATAAGATCTATTTTGGTCATTACATAAATAAGTATAAGTATATATATATTAGAGATAGTTTATATAATATTATAATTTTTTAACATTAATTTAAGAATGTGAATGAAAAAATAAAACAAAAATGCACAGTTATTAATATTAAATCATCTCATGCCATGTATTTATGAATAAAATTAATGAATTCGGACAATGTAATTATGAATAAGATAATTCTTCTATGATGATAATATGGATGTATTTAAGTAAATTTTTAGATATTATCATTTCAAAAATAGGATGAATATGTGAATAAGAGAGTAGAGTGAGTGTCACTTTATATGTGTGGTGAGTGAAAAACTTATAGTGTATGAGTAAAAAAGGTGTTAATGTAATTTTACCATTAATAAAGCGAAAAAAGAGATAAATATATTAAATATTTAAAAACAAGGTCAACAAATGGACATAAAATAGCTTTTAGAAAAGTGTTTAGGTTACACATAACATTATCTTTTTAGTTTAACACCATGGTAAACTGTTTTCCCCTTAACCATGATCAATTATTTTTACTGTATGACTATTTTTTTAGTAAAAATTATATAAAAATTATTAAATAATATAAATTTTTTGGATTACAAATTTTTACTCAATTTTAAAAAAATTAGTTCATTAAATTTGAATATTTTATTTTCAAAATAAACCCACTACTACTATGAGAAAACAATTTTTCACGAAGTGTGTTATTAATAGAAAAGATTATTTTAAATTAACACTATAAATAATAATAATTTATTCACGAATTAAAATTTAAATTAGTACACATAAAATGTCAAATTTTACATAAATAATTCATCATTAGGGGTTAACATAATTAATTAGAATGGAGAATCATTATGTACATTAATACACCTTTTTGAACAATCTTATTTTAAAACCCAATAAATTTCATTTACTAAAATCCAACATGTTGTTGGTTAAAAATAAATTTCCTTAATTAAATATAAATAACTAAAACTTATTTTTCAATAAATAATATTCAAGAAATTAGAAGAATTATTAATTTATTGAAATGAAATGACATTTTTGTACAAATCTTTATTTTTAAGAATTCACGGAAAATTCAATATTTAGGAAAACAAATTTAATTTTCATCCAACTATAATTTTGATAATTTATTTACAAATACTCTAGTATGATTTTCAATTTAATTTTCTAATTTTTTATAAAATTTAATAGAATATTAAATCATTAAAATAAATAAAAACTTCTTTTGTAGAAACATATTTTTTAATATTAAAATTATATCTCTAATGATTTATTTAAAAATTTGATAACATTAATCAATAATTTATATTTATTAAATCATATATATTTATATCGTAAAGTATCAATTATTTTCCATTACCGATTATTTAAATGACATGTTTTAGTGGTTATATATATCGTGGGTTGTCTAAACCCTATATTGTGTGTCCAATAGACCATCAAAAAAATATTTTCTTTTCTAAAATCTTAGGGTGTTATATCCTCCCCGAGTCTAAAATATTTTTTCAATGAAATATTAACTTCATATTAGTAACAAATGGTTGGACATTTCAAAATGAAATTAATCAAAAACACAATGGAAATATGGTTAATAAAACATATTATAGATAATAAAGTAATGAAAGTATGATGTCAATATTGAATATCATATTATAGGTACCAAAATAGAATAACATGGGTTTTGTGGGTTGATATAGAAATTTTATAATAGTGTGCTATCCAAATAATGTTAGATAGTGATAGTGATAATTGATTATAGGAATATTAATTATCAAATTAATGTTGAGGACCTCAAATCCATAATGAAAAGTGGAATGAAAATGTTCATTAATTAATGTAGAAATGAATATAACATGGGCAATTTTTTTAACCATATCATTTTTCAAGTGTTGAGGTAGTTTGTTTTAATATTGAAAAATTAATTAGGAATTATACTTACATAATAATTTCATTTAAAATAATTCAATTTCAACAATAATGTTATAAATTTTCAAGAACAAATTTGTATTCATAATAAGCTTATCTTGTTTGGAGATCTAAAATAAACATTTAACGACCATTTAATGATGATAAGGATACAAATATATTTCTTCTATCCTTCAACAAATTCAAAAAACAAAATTGTTAGTACATGGAATGTTGATTCCTCAAATTAATAATCCAACATTTGATATATTAATATTTATAATTTAATAACAATTCCCATTATTAAAATTAAATCTTAATAATAATGCAGAGTCTAATATCTCAAATAATATCAATTACCTAAAAATTTAATAATGTTTGAAACCAAAATGCAATCACATATCTTTCTGGTTCTAAGGAAAATATTACATAGATTTCCATTTGAAATAAAATTAATCATTTATCCCAAAATAACATTTTAATTTCATGAATAACTATACAATAAAACATGTGTTCCCATAATTACCTCAATATCAAACATAATAAAAACCCTACAGGATATCAATCCATTAAATATTTATTATAGAAGATTTAAAGAATTACTTCACAAGAAAATTAATCTTTACATATACTTTTTCATAATAATAAAACACATAATGTGTCATTAATTTCTTTAAGTTCTTATCACATAAATCCAAAAAAAGAATGTATCATAAATGGAACAAATGAAATTCCTTAATATTATAATCCTATGTTGGTATTCCTAAATTTTATGATAAACTCACAAGAATGCATCATCGTATCTATTTTTATATAAATGATTTTCTTGGTATCAACTATAATATCATTGATCTAGTACTATTGGATATAGTGCTGAAATATTAGACATTAAATATCTATATTTGATACTAATGATTATGACCCAATTTTCTCTATCCAAAACTAACAACATAAAATTTTAATATTTGATCACATATATTATAATTGATATTGTTTTATTTTTTTAAGGAATTGTGAGAAAATATTCTATAAATGACACCAAATAATTAAATGGAGTATAATTACCACTATACATAGCATTTCATATTCCATATTAGGTCATAAAAATCACCCAAAGGAATAATAGCTTGAATAACATCATAAAACACCATACTTGATAACCTAGGGAAATTGAATAATAATAACGGTGAGAAAAAATTCTAATTACGCGTAACGAAAAGAATTAAAAATTAATTTTCATATGATAGTAAAATAAGATCACAATGGTATGATGACATATTCAAAATAAATGAGAATAATCCCAGAATATTCATACCCAGAAAAATATGGATCATAAAAAATAAAACCATGAAATAAGGTATTAACTAAATCAAGAGTGATTGTAATAAAAAATAATGGGCCATGTTATATCAATCTTGATCAATGGAATCATTATTAATGTAACACCCTAAACCCAGTTTCCTAGAGTCCAGGAATTATTTTATTACATTTTAATGAATACAATAAATTCATATCCATATTGACATTTTTTACTTGTTTTGGGAATCCAAATACCTACATTCCTTCAATATTACAACATTAAATGAAATACGTAATTGCAATTCCATTGGTAATATCTATGACTCATAGATTATCACTAAAAGTCACTCATAATATTAATCTTCACATCCTGGGGAAAATAAAACATAAGAAAGGGGTGATATTAGATTCTTAGTATGGTTATGTAATACAGTAGATGTAATCATAAGAATAAACACGAGGCATGGTGTATAATTAAAAACGTATTCATTAAAAATATTCTTGTGGATATTATAACAAGAATGAAAGATGATTAAATAAATCCATTTTATTGAAAAAAATAAATAATACTCATTTATATTATACTAGTTTAATAATAAATTGGTTTATCAAATTCTAATATCAAAATTGGCGAATTTATAAGGCATGACATATGAAACATCTTGTCAAGGCGTCATCCAAGACATCTGAAAAAACAAGGGTAATGCCTCTTCCATAAAAGAATTATGTTTTATATCATGATACCTACTAGTGAATTAATGGTGTATATTAGTCCGCCACAAAGATTTTTTATTTGTAATTAATTCCTCATAAGAATGGGGTTTTACATAAACATTATATACATATGCAATTCAAATAACATAACCCAATATGTAAACATAATTTTTAACAATTCTTCGTAGTACGGTGAATGGTATCCAGATAACACATCCACAATCAAACATAACATAAACCATTTAATAAAACATGTTAAAAGATATCATATTATTATTATCTAAATTAATTATAAGAAACAACATTTTTTTGAAATATATGAAAATACTCCTATAAAATCATAGAGTAATTCTTGATAGAAATACTCTTTTACATTGCAAGGAAAAGTTCTTTTGGAAATATAATTATATAAAACCAAAAGTTATCTAAGATATTTTTTCAGTATAAAATGAGTTATTTATTTAAAATAATTTTTTCTTAAAACATATTATAGAGTTCCCTTGAAAATAGTTAATAATTCAAGAAGTTCCCTTGAATCGAGCTTGTTTTTCTTGATAAATATGAGATAAATACATTTAAAAAATATGACTCCCCATAAAATATATAAGATTATTGAATGGTATATATATATATATCATTGAAACATAATTTATTAATTGTACTTAATAATAATAATTATGAATTCCATTAGTTATAAATTTGGAAAATGAGTAACACAAAATAAAATGGATGTTCGGGTAGAAACCCTTACCTTATGTCTGAATGAGATCTAAAACATAATTAATACCTTCTATAATAAAATTAAACCCATTAATTAATAAAATCCTGACCTTATATACATGTATTTAATTTATTATAGTTTAATTAATTTCAATTATGGCCTTTTTGATAAGTTATAAGATATTAATTTATTGCTTGGAAGCATTTGTTTCAGGGGTTTTCCTTATTGATATACTTGCATATAATTATGGAACATCATGGGAAATTGTATAATCCTCTAGAATTGAATTTATATGATATAAATTAATATAAATAATTGTAAATTCTTATTTATATAAATTATTAATATAGTATAAGGTATAATCATTAGATAATAAATATATTGATAATCCTTTTAATTATTACGGCGGCTATTGATTATAACGAACTAATTTTGTTTTATTAATTAGTATTATGTATGTATAATAGTTGAATAACATTAAAAAGGTTATAATAAATATATTATATTATTTTATAACTATCAAAATGGTATCATGTCCATCCTAGAAGAATAAATTAATTAATAAAAAGGACTAATGTACAAAGGTATCATTTACCCTTTCCTTTCAAATCCTATAACAACCTTCCATGGAGATACTTCCATGACAATGTGGTATCCTATTTGAAATTCTAAATCCTTACTTTTTATATCATCATAACTCTTTTTCTTACATTTATATGATTTGATATGGGTTTTAATTGACTATACATTTTCTATTTTCCCTCTACAAGAATTGGGTATACCTAATTTAATTCACCCACTCTATCCCAACATATTAGTGTACGACATATCATTCCATACAATGTTTCATATGATTTCTTTTGAAGGATAGAATAGAAACTAATTTTGTTGTAATGCTCTACCAAAGGTAAATATTAATCCCACATACCATTAAATGGAGTGATATTGATCATAACATGTCTTCCAATGCTTTGATCGTCCTTTCCGACAGCCCCTTAGTTTGAGGAGGATATGCAACACTCAAATGAAGCTTTGTATCCAATGATTTGAGGAAACATTTCCCTAATTTTTATATAAATCATGGATATCAACCATATATAATTGATAGTGGGGATCTATGAAGTATTACTTCTAAATTAATATATATTTTTGGTTGGATCTCTAGTGGGAAACCCTCCCTTATAGTGCTAAAATATTGATATTGGGTATTTTGATAAAAAATGACCCATATTGCATTATTCATTGATGTAGTTTTTGGTAATGTAGTAAAAAATACATTGTAATGGTTTCCCATATCCAAGTAAGAAGTGGAAGATGTCGAATAACTACCATATGATGTTGCCTTTTATCCTTCACAAGATGACTCACTACATATGGTGATACAAAATCAAAAATATCAGGCTTCATTATTTCCCACTATAAATGTTCCTTCAACTATCCGTACATATTATTTGTAAAATGGTTTATAGAAAAATTTGATCTATGGGAATCATCTAATAACACCCTATTTATATCAGGGATAATGGTAATACATAATATCCTCCCAAATTTTGGAATTCTATCCACATACAAAAAGTCTTCTGATGAGCCATCATTCACATAATTGATTTTGTTTTTATGTTTTTCATAATCAGACTAAAAACGTTTAATCCTTTCCATTAATGACTGTTTGGAAACCATTTGAAAAATTAGTGATTCATTCACTCCCTTTATAATTTTCATATAAAACTATACAAGATCTGTGTACACATGGTCCTTGTGAATCATAATTTCGTTCATAACTCTATGATACTTCTTTCTCATAGCATTTCCTACCTTAATCACCATTATTGATTGGTATTTTATAGAAAAATTGTAATTCATGAGTAGGTCAAGATATAACTATTTGATCATGTTGAGTTATTTTTTGAGAATATATATTTCAAGCTCTTGTGATCTATATCTATCTCACACCATTATTTTTAGAGATTGTGTCTCCATATCTTTAGATAATGGATTACATGTGCTAACTCAAGTTCAATATATGGTCATTCAATTCATAAGAAATTATCTTCCTTGATGCATATGCAGTAATCATAACATTCTGTATATGGACACATCCATGTCCTTTTATCGATCTATCTCTATAAATCCCATAACAACCACATCCTATTGGTAGAGTCAAGATTGAATCATTCACTAACATCTTCTTCAATTATTCACAACATTCTTCAAACTGTTTTTTCCATATGAACATGACCCTTTTATGAATAATATTGGTTATTAGTTAGATATTCCGGTGATAATATAAATGAAATGATGATAATAACATACTAAACCAATAAAACAACATTCCTCAATTACGTTTTTTGGTGTATGCAATTATTCAATTGCCTTTTTATTTATAGGATCAACATCGATTCAATCATTAGAAATTATATTTCAATGAATGAAAACTATTTCAATCTATAATTCCCACATTCCACAAAACCCATATAATTCATTTCTCTAAGATTATTATGAAAAACCTACAATTTATTCTTATGGTCGTCTTAGTTGTTATAGTATACTTTGATATCATCAAAAAATACCATAGAAATGTCTTCCTAATATTCCTCGAAAACTCTATTAAACTGATCCATGAAAATAAAGGGTAAATTAGTCAGTCCAAAAGGCATTACAATAAACTCGTAAGGGCCATACCATATTCGAAATATTTCCTTGAAAATATTTTATTTCCTTACATGCGACTGGTGATATCCAGATCAAATGTTATCATTTGAAAAATATTGAGCTCAATGAAGTTCATCAAATAAATCATCAATGTGAGGAAGATGATACTTATTCATTATCATAACTTTATTGATCTCCATGTAGTCAATTCATAGCCTCATAGATTAATATTTATTCATAACTAAAATAAGAGAATCTCCCCATAAAGAAACACTAGGGATGATAAATCCTTTATCACATAATTTCTCATGTTTTTTTCATTAGTCCTAATAATTTCACCATCTCTATTCCAAAATGGGTCTTTGATATAGGCCATTCACCAAGAATTAAATCAACATAAAATTCAATTTATCACTCTAATGGATTTCCAGTTAAAGCCTCTTGGAATACATCATCGTATTCTTAAACAATAGGTACATCCTTAATTTGAGTATTTCTTTACTCACCCATGGATATTTTTTTAAAATTATACCAATGAATTGATTTCAGTATAACTATTGGGAGTATATCTAGATAAGAACTGAATGATGATTTTTATTCTCTAAATATAAGGTGTTATATGTCATTTTAAGAAAATTCTGCTCCTTCTTCTTGGAATTTATTTTTATCTCATAATATATTCCAATTGGTAGCAACAATTTCATATTAAATCATGTGTAAGATGACATGGTTATAAATTAAAGCACGTTTTTCTATCATAAAGGGGACTGAATGCCACATATTTGTTTCCATGATACTTTTATTAAATGTTTTTTTATTAAAAAACCCATATTAAATCCATTTGGAAATGTCTAATTCTCTTGGAAAACTAAGAAGATATAAAAGAATCCGATGATGAAGAATCATGTAATGTATTTTCTATGTTTGAGTAAATTATTAATGTAATATCCACCACATCATTAGGAACATCAACATTAATGGGTGTGATCTCATATTCTTGGACTTTCTCTATTGGCTTCTCTAGGGAATGTTTTAATGATGCTTAGTACAATCATTAGAAGTATGTTCCATATATATATAATTGTATCATTAAACATTTGTATATTATTTCTTCCCGTAGAATCACGTGATTTGAGGCCTATTTATCTACATTTATAACACACTCCTATTTTAAGCCTGCTTTGGGGTGTTTCATTCCACAAGTATCACAAGATGGAAAAGTTCCTTTATTATTAATCACTTTATCTGTTATTTTATCCACCACCCTCTTCCTCTCTATCATTCCCTTAAATCTGTATTACTTAGATAATTATCACTCTTACATGATAGAACGTGAGACAATATTGTCGTATGATGAGAATTATTGGGAGACCAGTTACCTTTAGAGAAATGGTTTTAAACAATCAATGATTTGATCAATCTTTTAATTTATATTGCATATGTTGTCAACAAATTTCCTTTCTATATTTGGAAGTTTGGCATTATACTTCGACACATTCTAATCCTTCTTCTACCATAGATTCATGAATTTCCATTCCATATATTTTCAATGTTCTCAAGGAAAATATATTTCATGGGGAATTTCATTAAAATACATCAATTACATATTTTCAATATATTCCTCCACCATTGTGTTTTTAAATTATGACCGCCATTAATCCACATATACCGATAGATGATAGAATTCCCAGACATAATTATCTATTTAATTTCATCCCAAAAATGGAATATATTCTTTTACAAATTTATTCATTTCCCTACTATGAATGGGTTCATAGTACGATTGAATGATGGAGGCTGTTCTCACATATGGTTGTCTAACAATTCTCCTCAATATATTGGACTAGGGAGCTACATATAGGTAAGGATATTGTTCATTACCTGATTAATTTTTCCCACATTTATTATAAGTTTCTCAGCCCCAACTTTTTCTCCTGAACCAACATCATTATCTTGCATAAGAGAGAAATACCTGCATGGGATGTAGACATTTATTCTGTTTCCATTCCTCCACTAGGCTCCATTTAAAAATACTGTCATATAATAATTTAATCTATGAAAAAAATATAGTATTGATCATAGAAAAAAATAGAACATAAATTTTAATCATATGAATCTCAAATCTCATAATCACAATAATGGTTTATTGTGACATATTTATAATTAAATTATAAATATTGTTTTATAAATGAAATATGAATTATCCTAAGAATGTCCCTTGGACATTCCAAACAAGGTGGAAAGTAAGGAATCTTTTTGTATATCCGGTTACCCTGAGTCAATACCAGAACACCTTTTCGGTGATATTAATCCAAGGTATATCTATGCCAGAGCCATGTCCACTTGTAGTATCCAAATTGAGATTTATTTTCTAAGATATTCAACATAATCTATACCATACCAAAATTATATGATATTTTCTTTATTCTTATCCTCATAGTCCATCTCATGGTTTTGATCCCTAATCTACATTTTCAAAATCTAGTTTTCCTATTTTCTACTAAACATCCCCTTATAAAAAATATAAGACCCCAACACATGTTTTCTAGAGAAGGTGCATTATTTTATTAAATTGGAATGATTATAATGAAGTCATATCCAAAAGAATAAAAATAGTAGTTTTTTTGGAAAACAAGATAAAAACATAAGGTCAACCTTTCTACTTTAAATTATATTAATAATAGAAATTCCATTGGGAATATATAATATTCCTAGATTATCCCTAGAATTAATTCATAATATTCATCATAGAAACATGGGGAAAATAAAACATAATAATTTTATGAGATCAAATTCCTAGTAATGGTGGGTAATACAATTAATGTTATCATAAAAACAAACACTAGGTATAGTGTACAACTAAAAACATATGCCTCTAAAAATATACATGATCATAATATGACATGAATTAAATATGGTTAAGTAAATCCATATAAATGACCATTAATGAATTAAAACATGACCATTGATATCTTAATAGTTAAATAATCAATTGGTTTATCAGCTACTAATATCGTAAGGATGGAATTCTTAATTCTAGAAATTTGAAACATATTTCCAAGGCCTCGACCATGACATGTGAAAATAGTAATGTGATGCCCTTTCTGAAACCCAATTATATTTTTTATCATGGGGCCTACCTCTAAATCAATGGAATATAGTGGGCCCCACATGTCACTTGATATTTCCAATTAATTACTCATAAAAAATGGGTTAAAAATAAATATCATATATATAAGAAATTTAAATATCGTTCCTCTATCAGTAAACATAATTATTATCTATTCTTAGTAATATGGTGAATTTTACAAAGATAGCACATCCATAGTCAAAATGAACACAAAAAATTTAACAAAAAATGGTAGATGATATCATAAAATATCAATCCAAATTAAAGAAAATAATATATATTTCTATTGATATATATTAGAAAAGTATTTTATTATTATTGAGTAATTCTTTCCATAAATACACTTTTTCATCTAAAAATTATAATTCTAGGGGATAAGGTTTTTATAAAACCAAATGTTTCATAATATGGTTATCCAAAAATTAAATGAGTTATTTTAGAAATATAATGGTTGATTAAAACATATTATAGAGTACTCGTTAAAATAGGAAATAATTAGAGATGTTACCTTGAATCAATATTTTTTTCAGGAAGAATTTATGAACGAACATATTAAAACATGTAACACCCCATTAAATAATGATGGATTTTATTAGTAAATATTAATATATAACAATGAAAAAGAATTTAAGATTATTAAATAAAAATAATAATAAATAATTTCATTTGGGTAAATATGGAAAAAGTATATCTCGAATGAAAATAGAGGTTCGAGTTTAAGCACTTACATTATGTCTGAATTAGTTCTGATATTGACATTGACATCATGGTTAATCAAATTAAATACAATAATTAATTAATTAAGGACCTTATTTAAATTTATTTTATTAATTATAATTTTACTATGTTCTTTTATGACCTTTTTTATTAGATATAAGTTAAAATTAATTATTGTGGAGCACTAGTTTCCTTGGTTTTTAGGATCTTTACATTTGACTATGAGTATAGAACCTCATGTAGAATGGTTATAATTCAAAAGAATCGAATTTATAGGATATTAATTAAAATATGGATGTCTAAATGGTTAAATATATGAATTATTTATTAGTTATGATTATTAATAATTAAATAATACATTTATTGTTAATTACTTACATTATTATGGTGGTTACTAATCATAACGAACTCATTTTGTTTTATGAATTATTATTATGTATAAATATTATTTTTAGAACATTAAATAGGTTATAATGCATATATTATAGTCTATTTTAACTATAATAATGGTATCATGGAAAACAGTAATGAATCAAGTGATCAACAAAAGATCTTTGTCTACTAATATTATAAATCAGCAGCTCCCAGATGATTATTTTGTTTTTTATATTTAAGAGAGAGGGAGTAAAAATAATGGTGATGGTTAATCCAATAACATTATATAATTATATTATTTCAATTATATCAGAGTTATCATGATCATTTGCATAGAGGAGGTGTTGATAGAATAATAAAAGAATTTTTTTTTGAAAAAAATAAATGAAATCAGAAGGGGATTTACCTCATGAATTAACTTCCTAGAGAACCACTTTACGGAATGTGGTTTTGGAATTTTTGAATGACCATGATCTCTTGTATGTAGTGATATTCAAGTTATTTATATTTATGAAAAAGTTTTACATGATTCAAGGTTCAGAGAAGTGATGAGAAGGGGTAGTGAGGGGTGTATTTTATAATGGAGGATATGGGTGATTTATCATTAATGTATTAATTTTTTTATTTTTTTCATAAAGAAAACCAATAGCATTTAATATTTTTACTAAAAAAATTAATATGTTAACGTGAGTTCAAGCCAAGGTTTCTTACAATGTCTACGAATCAGGGAATAATGTGTTTAGTTTATAATGTATTTCTTTTGTAAATTAACATATTTTACTATTCACAACAATTCAATTTTATTAGAAATATACTTAAAATTCACCATAACCAATATTTATCATTTATAATTAAAAAATGGAAACCATTTTATCAAAATAATTTTCTTAATATGGGAAATGAAATTTTTAAATAAAATATTTGTCTACAGGAAAAATACTGAGTTAAAACATTTAAACTGATTTTAAAACACTTTCAAAAATTAACTAAGATCTCATATATTTAACCTAATATCATATGAAAAACAATTATTGATTTATGAGTAAATATTATAAAAATTAATTTTCTTTTATATAATTTTATTTATTAAAAAATTAAAATTAGTTATCAAGGAGAAAAATACCAATATTTATATATTAATTTTCCAAATATTCACATACATTTACTATGATATAATTATATCATAATTTCACTTATGAGATATATAAATTTTATTTATAAATTCATTGGTGAGTTTACTATTAGTTTGGAATATTTACTTTTCATAATATTAAAATTAGTATTCCTATTTGAATGTTACTATGTCATCGGTATAGGTTCTTTATCATCATGAAATTTCATTTATTTCATTCATTGTTCATTTTTAATGACCATATTATGTTCTCCATATGGTTTTATATGATTCATTCTATATAAAATAAACATAATAAGGGAAATTTCACAAATAGTATTTTGGTTCATTACAATTAACCCATAATAAGATTAGATATCACGAATTGGTTTCTTGGTACATTTACATCATATAAACCTTATAGAACAATTAGTGAAAAATTAAAATTTTAATAACCATAAGATCAACATCCATACCGAATGAATTTGTGATTTATCTTAGAGAACCCATCATATAAGAAATATCCTTGAACCACAACATGAATAAAGGATATAGATATTGAGTATCATAATAAAAATCATAATAAATAGTTAGTATCTTCATAATTAGATTAAATATTTTAAAATAAATGTTTTCCATAATGATATATTTGAAACATGATTGAAGAATTAAAAATAAATTGGTTCCAAAACAATCTATTTGAAACATGATTATCCCAATTAAATGATATGTGTTACCTATAAAATTATTTGAAACATAATAAAATAATTAAAAAAATTGTTTTAGGAAAATATCATTGAAATAATATTAACACATGGAATGAAAATTATCTCCATAGAAATATTATTAAAACATGATTAACCCATTGAAATGAAATGTGTTTCATAACAATATCATTGAAACAATCATTATACATCCCGAAAAATAATAAGGATGGTATAAATTTGAAAAGTCCCAAAGGTATCATAATAAAAAATAATGTTTTTAAACATTGATGAATGTAAATAACATTAAATGTGAAGTAAAATTTATTTAAGGAATATAACTTTTTCTTATGAAAATCACTTTTAATGACTATTAATAAAATTTATTAAAA
Organism: Viscum album; assembly: GCA_963277665.1. Taxonomy (NCBI): domain Eukaryota; kingdom Viridiplantae; phylum Streptophyta; class Magnoliopsida; order Santalales; family Viscaceae; genus Viscum; species Viscum album. The sequence goes on from OY728127.1 coordinate 817,594,503, forward strand.
AAATAATTTAGTAAAATTACTATTAAATAATTGAAAGGGAATATTGATATAAGATAATTGTCATGATGTAGGGAAATTTTTTTCATGGAAAACAAGTTTAAATAATGATTCCATTAAAATTTTGGTAAGTCACATATGTGCATTGTTTTGAAAATTAAAAGAAGGATTCTTTTAAATAATTTTGTAAAAATAATATTGTGGATAGAATTTAAACTATAAATCATATATGATAATTTTATGAATTGACATTTATAAAAAATTGGATTCATAATAGAAAATTAATTTAAATTATAGAGAGAAATTATGTCACATTTTCAAGATAATATTTTCTAAAAAAATCATTGGGCTAAAATATAATGACTATATATATATTAAAATAAAATATTTTTCTTTTAAATATATGTGTAAACATAGAAATTAAATATCAATGATATTAGGTGTCATAATAGAGGTAAAATCTATTAATGTTCTATTTTAAAAAAAAATCATTCATTTTTAAAAGAGTTGAAGAGGGAACTGTAAAATTAAATTTTTAAAGGATGGACCTTCACAATGTCGGATGTAGTTAAAAAAAATACCAATGAAATATTAAGCATATGAAATCATAAAATACAATTTTTATTGAGAAAATCATGTTAAACAAGTCAATGTTGTTTATATCGAATTTATAAAATAATATAGGTGAATTACATATAAATATGCCTTAACGAAATGGAATTGAGAGGAAACCATTTCAATTATCATAACATTGATTAGAGAAATAATCCATTACTCAATTCATTGTATAAAATGTAAATACACATATAAAAAGTTGAAATAAATCATATGATATACTAAATTTATTGCTCACATAATCTGATAATTTCCAATGTCAAGAAGATGTAATAAAAAAATGAAAAGAATTTATGTTATGAAATTCATTACAACCTGGTACGTATCATTTAAAATACTGTAAAATGTAATAATTCATATCCATATATTTAATAAAATTATGGGGCATGGCGTCATTATATTACATATAAAATGGGATGTATTTACACCACAAAAATCTTTTAAATATGGAATATGTTCTCCATACATAATATTGAGACAAGAAGAACCATTACCTAAATTTCAGAATTTGAATATATGTCATTTAACTACTATATAATAAGATTAAAAAAATTATTTAATTTATAATCAACATTTTACTTGTTTAAAAAATTATTATTAAACAATTTTTTTATACTTTTATGACACTCAATTATTTAATCTGTTATGTCTATTTCAGATGTTTTGAGGACACTTAGTAAATTTGTTTAAAAACACATTCGGTGTACCGATTATATTAATATATTTTTATTTTTAAATATATAAATAATAATAAAAATAATTAATTTTTTAATATTAATATATAAATTATAATTTTAATCCAATCAAGAAATATGGTTATGATAAAAGAACTGTGGTAGAATCATTGTGATGTTAGGTCATCCATAAGAATGAGTAACATTTCATTTTTGAATGATCATTATAGAAAGGAGGTATGTAAAATTATATAATATCATAATTAATATAAAATTATATAAAATATATTATATAATTTAAAAAACTTATATATATCATCCATGTGGTGTGGTGATAATAATAGACTAACATCTCTTCGTTATGCTGGTAGTCCACATGTACACAGAATACTTTATAATTTACTAGTGACTAGTAAATTATCAATTATAATGAAGTATTATCATTTTATTATGATAAATATGTCATTTATATCATAATATCTTAATTTATATCACATATATTATTTAAAATTATCTTTATTACAGTCCATGTAATGAATTAGTAAAAAAAATTCCACATCAATTCGCATGGTGGTAGTCCACCAAACATGCATACAAAATTGTCCTATACACCCTGGAATTGAATGATAAAAATTTATTTCATCACATCATGGATTCCACTTTATGATGACCTGAGATGGTGGTCCACACGATGTCATGCGTACCAACCTAGTTTCCCGAGGAAGCTGACTATCTATAGAAACCTAGTTGAGTGTCAATGGGATGGAAATTTCCTAATAGGTAAGACTATACATAGTGGAAAACCATATGTAATAAATATTGTAAATAGTAATAAGAAATATAAAATAGTGTAATATCATACAAATAAACCATCTATAAGAAAAAAATTACAACAAGAAGTGGCTAAATATAATTGATATAATGATAATGTTGACATGTCATTTGTCAATAATAAAAGGGAGTACGTGGGAAACATGTGATATAAGAATAAACTAAATTATATAAAAATTATATAAATTTATAAAATCATCTATAATAGAATATTATTCCTAGGATCTATCAACTTCTGATAAAATAATCCTAACATAGAAAATCAATCAAGCATTAGAAGCTGTACACTTCCCTTTATCCACACCTACAATCATAATAAATTTTTTGGTGCCAAGGGCAGCCTAAGAAGGGTTCTAGAGATAACTATCCGTAGACCAGAACCCATAGTGTCTATCTAAAAGAATTTTTTGTTCCTAAATAAATATAAGTGTTCAACAATAACAAATAATGAATTGTGATGATGTAATATATATTATCTACCCCTTGGTCCGGGTTCCTAAATGGACACCCAACTGATACAACCTATTGTGGCATAAGACAGATGGGTGAATGTTATACCTATTAAATATGTGATCTATATACTCATTCCAATAAAAATGAATAAAACAATGTAGTATAATATCCCATGATTTATATTTATTTTGGAGGTCTCTTTACTATGTCTTCATAAAATCATGACCCTAATATGAATGAAATGCATCACATGGTCACAAGCCACAATATATTCCTTCAAAACCATTACTAAATTCCAAAAACTATATATGGAAATATAAATATATTACAAACGTTATGTATTAATATCTATAATAAAACCAATGCCTCCATGTATATCCATTGAAACCAATACATAGTTTCATGTATCACTCAAGTCATGGTGAACTCTGAGTTTGTATCATGTATCTCACATAGGGACCAGGTAAAACCTGGGGCATAACATAGCCATCATTCCCACGATTAAATCCTTAGATTCCCCCTACAAAACAAGCATCGAACACGATTATTTGCAATACGTTCTAGAAATCCAATAACTAGAATGCCAAAGTATCACTCCTATGGGGTCAAGTAAGAACTAACCAAACACAATGACTTAATCAATTGAATCATTAAATAGGGACCCATGTTCTCTCTGATACCAGAGCATGTAAACTATATCAACCAAGGAAAATCATAAGGAAAAGAATATATATAATTATATTCGAATAAGTAACCACTTCAATAGCACATGCTCACCGAGATAAACAACTATTCAATTTAATCCAACAACTAGGGCACAATTATATGAAAAAGCATGTGGAATTAAATATGAGAAAAGCATGGGGATGATTAAAAATAAAAAATGGATATAAAATGTGTAATCACCAGTCAGAACTAAAATTAAAATTAAACATACTAACAAGCATGAAAAAAAATAGAATATGGGTATGCAATGGAATATGGAATAATTCATATGTATTCAAAAAATTTAATAAGTAGTAAAATATAAGATGTTAGGAATTTGGCATAGGGGGGAATTTATTTTCCAACTATTCAACTTAATTAAAATTATAATTTAAGGAATTTAATCATGATTCAACAAAAACATGTATATGCAACCATTTATGGAATGTAAAATTAACAATTAAGGTAGGAATCCCTATATTGGTCAGCAACGATAAGACGGATGCCCCAAAGATGGGTTCCATTATGTGATATGGTAATCATGAACATATAGAACCCATTTAATTAATTAATTAATTAATTTTGAGGTATCTCAAAAAAAAATTTCCCTCTAATACAATGAATATTTTTAAAAAAAATTATCAATCGAGAATGAAATTCCTATACCACCAAGCACAATGTTTTAGTGCACAAATCATCCATTATCGGGGTGTGATCTGACCAAAAAAGTAAGAATGTCAAATGAGTTTTCAAAATCAATGAATAATGTGAAAGATCCACCACACCAAAATACTGAAATGTATGGAAGATGAAACATGAAATATAATAGAGAGGATGATGTATCATACTGAGATGGATCCAATGCTTCTAACTGTTATCAATTCAAACTGACTTTTAAGGTGATAAAATAAACCCTAGATATATTGGAGATGGAGATTCACATGACTAGGTGAAGGAATAAACCCAATGTAAAGGAGATTAAAAGAAAATAAAATTGGATAAAAATATTAAATAATGATAAAATGGGTAATTCAACCACAATCTAGGGGTCTCACAATTGGGCCACATTGTCAAACATAAAGTGGTCCAAAAATTTGATCGGTTATAATTCAATGGGGAATATCTTATGGTTATGAAAAAAGATTTAATAACCATGAGAAAACCATGTGAATCCTCACTATGAAAAACCTATAGGTGGTCACATGATCATGGACACCGCATTACCAGGTTGCAGGAAAACTATTCAGCCTATATGTTCCCACTATCTATAACCAAATGGTTTAGGGAAACCACATGGGGGCTGGTTTACTATAATTGTTCATCCTAGTATGCCTCTAACCAGTTTGGGTCCCTCATCCTCAAACAAGACATGTATAAACTCGATACCCCCTTTAACCATTTTGGAATCATTATTCTAGTTGTTTAATTTAATTAAAACAAAAAAATTAGGATCATTCAATTTGATATAAGTTTGGATGTTAAAAAATATATATATGAAATACAATATTTATAAGTATAAATATATTTCAAATTTCATATGTATATATATATATATATATTAAATCCATTATACAAACATTACATGAGAGGTGATGTTGGAAATCAAATGAAATCATTTCATGAGGTTGTAGTCAATCATACAAATAAAGGATTATTTCATGTACCATTTGATGTAAATATATATTTATTTATGATATACAAATGAATGAATGACATAATTTAAAATATGGTACACTATGCATATGACATAACAATATTTTAAGAATATTTTAGGGAGCTGGATGAAGAATTTAAATAAAAATACATAATTAATAATTTTTCCACTTTTTGGAAAAAACCATTTGGATTATACATAATGTATTGATGTAATATAATTTGGACAAAAAAATTTCTTCAACGATGACTTTAAAGAAGTTGGTATTCTATTTGGGTAGTTTCTAGGAAACACACAAGGCTCTGACGGTGTGAATAAGAGAACATTGGTGGTCACCTTTTATAACTTATGTGAGTTTCAAACATGTGATTAAAAAGAAAAATGTGTATCAATGTTCTATAGAATATAAAATGGTCAATATGTATTATTGTTAGAAATTATAAATAATAATGCGTAATTATTGAAATAACCTATCTATTAAAAAAAATTATATGTCATTTTGATAGTCATATTTTAATTATTGTCAATAATAAATAATAACATAATATATAAGAGAAATTACTTTGATTAAAAAAATAGATAATCTTTTACTATGATAAATTCACATAGGTGGAAATTTTTAATTTTCAATTATAACTACATTTGTGAATAAAATGTTTTTTAAGAAGTTTACTTTTTTTATGAAAAGATGATATTTTATTAACTATATGTCTAATAATAACTAATTTATGAATATAATTTTATATTTTATGATATATATTAAAAAATTCAAATTAATTTATTCCTTATTTGGGGTTATTTTAAATAATTAAAATGATGAATCATTATGTACATGGACAAAATATTAAGAAAAGAACCCTTTTGAAATAACAAGACCGTGATATTCTAAAATTAAATATGAAATTGTTACAAAATTAATTTTGTTTATTAAATATAATTAATTAATAAATGTTTTCCTGAAATCATATTAAAAGGTTAATAGGATGTATATTTCTTAACTTATTTAAAATAAATGACATTTTTAGAAAAAATTGGTAATTTAACTCTTTATTGAGAATTTATGATTTTTTGTAAAATCTTGAAATTCCAACCATCGTAAATTTAGATATTCCGAGTTTAAAAAATATTACCATTTTATAAATTAATTATCTAAAAGTTACCAAAATTACTTATAATAATTTTTCACAAAAGGCATTAGATATATTTTTTATGAAAATTTTTTTTTAATAATAACATTTCATTATTAAAAAAGTTGGTTATTTACTAAAATATTATCATTAATTTATATCGAAAATGATATATATATATATATATATATATATTTAATACTATCATAACCTTACAAATTAATGGATAGTTAATAAAATTTATATTTGTCGTGAGTCATTTAGGATCAGTGTTTCATGTCACAAACACTAGAGAAGATAGATTTCCTTTTTATATTTAATGATGTTTCACATAAATTATCCATAAATAATGATTATATATTCGATATATTGGACTATTTAAATTATAAAGAATTCATGATTTTAACCTTTTGTGTTAAATATATAATATAAATACCAAAAAATTAAAAACTAATTTATATTTAATTTAATTCTTCATAAAACAGTCCAACAAAAATAAAATTGTTTCTAGATAATTAATTTTTATATATAGAAAAAAAATTACTAGGAAAATTAATATATCTATGTAAAAAAATAAATTTAAATAGTTAAAAAACATATCTTGATTTATTTTTATAGTATAATATACAGGGTGTTCATTTTCTATTGGAGTGTATAGTCATAAATGTAAATCCAAAAATTAATATGAAATTATTTTATAGGCTATGTAAAGGACATTTCATTGTTGTGTAATGGTAGGTTCAAAAACCAAATTAATGGAAATGATATGTCAATAAAAAGGTAAGATGTTTCTGTCTTTAATGGTTACAAATCTTAATACAGAATGATAACCAAATATGAATTGGTTATTGGAAACTAATATTTTCCGTGTCTTGGTAAACATTAAATGATAGTATAAACGTTACTAAATAGAAATCATTATATGTAAATGTAAAATAAATATTTTTTTGTTCTCTGTTACCATAAAAATAAATTTTAATTAAGGTATTATAATTTGTTTTGAACCTATGTAAATATATATTGAAAATTGATATGTAATGTTAATATTCATATTTAAAATTTTTTAAATGTAATTTAGATTTTGAAGAAAATATAAAATATGATATTCGTATAACGGTAAAACATATTTCAAGAGGCTACATAAGGGTAAAATAATTTTTTAAACATGCATATTTTCATTAATAAACATTTTTATTGTTTTCAATAATTTGAAAAAAATATAATATTTTTCGAACAAAATATAACAAGAATAATATAAATAATAAAATTAATAAATATGGAGTTTTAAAAAAAATAAATACTAATTATTAATGATTTAAAGTAAATAAAAAATTTTATGTCTATATAAAATAAATTGAAGGATAAATCTTGAAGAATACATGAAACATAAAGAAAAGAAAAAAGATATGACAAAATTATAATTATTAAAAGAATAAGATGTTTGTAATTCTCAACATATAGATAAATATAGTGGATCATGTATCCACTCATATGTTTTCTGTTGATGTTGGTATATATATTATAGTTTCATGAACATTCATCGGTCCACTACATTACGTATTGTCTTTTACGATGTGTTGGTTTGGATAATGGAGGCTTTTTGTTGGTCGACAGATGATTTTATGCTATTATGGGGTAAAAATAGTTGTTTGGAGTATACAAAAGATCTAGTGGATGTTGTGGTGTAGTTACAGGAATAAATTTATGGTATATTAACTAGGTTTGAGGAGTTTGTGTTGTAATCATCCATTTCAGGTTGGTTAATTCAAGGGTGGTTTTCTATGTTATGTGAGTTGGTGTTTTAGTGGTTATGGTGGTTTGGAAGGATCAATGTTTGTTGTGGGGATTAAAATAGTGATAATTTCATATTATTTGATTCATTAAAGAAATCAAAAGGAGGCACTACATCTTGTAATAAGTGTATAAATGGTGAGGATAAAGGATTATATGTCATGGTGGTTAAGGAACTGACCTAGGTTTGATGAATAATCAACCATGAATAAATCCACTTTATTAATGTGGTGGATAATTGAGTTTTTTAAAATGTTAATTGGTCATTGACAAAAGGGGTGAAAACATTTGAATGGATATCAAGCCATCACCATTCCATTATTCTGATTATTACAAGATGTGGTCCACCCGAGGACATGGTGGGGTCACACATATTTGCCATCAAAAATTTATTTTTTTCCCTTTTCTGTTATTTTCATTTTATTGTTATAAAACTAAGTGGTTGTGGGATCTCTTATTTTTGTTCATAGGAAAATATGACGGATTGTTGATCCCCTTATTTATATAATGATAATTCACAATTCATGGTGTTTCCCATCTCTTTCAAGTAAATAATTTCTTCACTTCCATTCACAAATGAAATAATAGTAATTATTCACTTGTTTTGTTTTACATTAACAATAACATGATAGTGGTGTGATTTATATATATTTTTTAAGATTCCCCTCAGAATCTGAGATGTTTTTTTTTTCTATTTTTCATAATTTTTTCTAACACTGTTATTCTTGAATTTTTAGATGAGCATTAGGATTTGAATTCTACCTTCTCATTTATTTGTTATATTATGAATCATCTTGTCAATTTTTCAATTTTTTAATTATTTATAATTATCCAAATACAGTTAATAAAATATTCTAATGGGATTAAATGGAATGATATGAATCACATGTATTTTGAATGATTTCTATATTAAATTTTATATGTTATGTATTATTTTCATTTATGATCATGTTGATGTGATATAATTATTTTTATGTAGATACACGTCACAATGTTTATAATTTTTAACTAACATAAAGATGATAGTCAATGTGATGGTGAAAATAAGAATTTTAATATGTGATAATGTTTATATATAATTTTTAATGTATTATGAAGAATTGATACTTATAGTTAATGGATTCTGTTAGCTATAATATTTCATTATCCTCAGTTTATATACAGGTAATACAGTAATGGTTGGTTATTTAGGATGAGAATTGGTATATGATGTGTTCTTTTCAGTAATAGAGTTGCATGTATAGTGAGCTAAAATATGAATGATGTTGTAAAAATTGTGGAATTTATGGTTTGGTTATTTTAATGGGATAGTCTGTTTTTTGATGTAGTGATATAGATAGGAAGATTGATGGTTTTGTTGTAGTTTACCAATTGTATGTAATATTACATTAAATATTTAAATGAAAAATTATTAAGGGATTATATATTATAGAGAGTGTTGAAAAAATGAGAAAAATGTATGAATGAATGTTAAATTAGTAGTGGAATGTAATTTGATTTTTATTTTTATACTCAAAATAAAAAATGTTTTTTACATAAATGGATCTTCATAAATGAATTAACATCACATAAATTAAATATTTTATATATAATTATTAAGGATATAAATTAATGTTCAATAATTAATTTAATATGAATGGTTGATTTTAAAGTGTAATCTAAATAAATAAGGGTAAAAGGTTATGAAATTTTAAATGTAATGAATTTCATTGTTTTTTAAAAAGTGTCATTTGGGGATTTGGTGGAGTTTATTTGGTTGTTGTATAAGGTTGGTAGTAATTTCAATGTATAGTGGTGATATTTTAGGAATAATCATTATTGTCATGGTTATTAACTAATGCTCAGAATGTGAGAAATTATATATTCATTTGAGTTCATGTTATTTTTTATGCACCACCTCCTGATTTGAATAACAAAACTAACTGAAATATATGTATTTTTTATTTTGTTTCATATCCAATTTATATGACAAATTTGATATTTATGGATAACTCCTCCCCCTTCAGGAACTCTATATTCGAAAAATGGTGAAGGCTACGGTGGCCTATTATTATTGTATTATGGGTGTACATGATTGAGGCATATATGAGATGAGGGAAGGAGTTTTATTTCCTTCATGATTACAATCATTAATACGAGGTGGTGCGTGGATGTTGTTGTGAAATATATATGATATATGGTATGTGGATTTTTATATTCATCTTTAGTAATGATATAGTTTTCTGTTTATGAGTATAGGGTGGGGATGATAATACAATGATAGATTCCATTGGGTTGGAATGAAAACTAATTAGGGTGGGAATGCAGGTGCACAGTAGAATGCCATAGTTTTTTGAAAATATATTACATTATTTTGGTTTAGTTTTCCATAACTGATCTATGGTGTAAATTTTTGGTAGATGTCATGGAATATGAAATAATTTTTTTCAATACTTATTCTATTAGTAATTATAAATAATCTTTTACATTTTCATGATAGGTTTTATGGAGTATCCTATTTATTATTATTTTATGACCATAAATGTATTGAATGACTATTTTTTGAATGGACTAATGGAGTAAGGGATTGGGGAAGACATTACTAGCATGTGACATGAAGTCGGATGGCATTCATGGTGTATCTAAGATAGGATATATCTCATATTATTCATTTTTTTATAATTTCCATATGTAATACATTACATGAATTATGGGATGGTTTTATTTTATTTTGTTAAAATTTATTAATGTAATTATATTTTCTTCAAAAATTTAATCAGTGTGGTGCCTCTGAATATTTTCTCTTACCCTCAATGAATGTCACAAACATATGGATAATCAAAGGTGAATTTCAAAGTTTAAATATTACTTTTATACCTTACAATATATGGTTCTAAAGGGGATTTTTAATGATAGATTAGTATTAGTGATTTTATTTAAAATTATGTTAATGTATTGTGTAAGGAACTCATTCTAATTACAACAGATTGGAAGGTAACAACGTTAATAAAAAAATTAAACGATGAAAGAAAGTGAGATAGAATATGACCACAGAAATTACATCCCCCTCTAATTTAATGGAACAACCTCCGTCTTATCGATCATAATAAATGATATTATATTGATTGTGGTATATAAAACTATGTGTGGTACATGTATTATTCATAGTTAAGCATGTTGTTTCAATTAGAAAATATTATGAATTAAATTAAAATATGTCATAGTAAATTAAATACTTCACTATTTTTATCTCAGGAGTACTTGTTGTTTTTTAAAAGATGGTAGATATTATAATACAAGGATTTTTATGAAAAAACATGAATTTATAAAAATATATATTTGTTATTCTAAATTATTATTCAGTTTAATAATTTTTAATTATAAAAGAAATAATTATTTTAAATTTTATTTTATTTTATTAAATACCAAAAAATATATTAAATAATAAATAAAATACTAATTAAAAAATTAAAAATTAATATTATTTTCATCAATAAAAAGAAGATCTTTTATTTTAATTATAAACATATTTCCATAACATTATTTCTTTTATATATATATTTAAATTTTATAATTAATTTATATTTTAAAAAAAATTATTAATATTTGATTTATGGATTTATATTGATATTTATCATAATTAATATTTTTTAATATTATTATGGATTATTATGAAATATGTACAATAATTTTAATTTAAAAAGAAATATAATTTAATCTAAAAATAATTATGTAGTTTATTATATTTTATTTTATCATTTCAAATTTTAATATTTAAAAATTATATTTTATATAAATAAAATTAATTATATATTTAAAATATTCATTTTGAAAATAGGTAAAATGCGTTTTTAAATATTTTCAAGAAAAACACAATTTGATGTATAATAAATTTATTTGGTTTAATGGTATATATAATATTATAAATGATATTATTGAAATTATTTTTATCTTCTTTAGATCTTTATGGTGTGTATTTTTTATGCTAATAATTGAAGTAAATTTATATTTAGGGTGACCGACCAATTTGTATATTAATTATACTTATTGGGAAAAAATAACAACTAGAAATCAATTTTATTGTTATTTGCTAATTTAGACATATAAGTATGGTTCTATAGAAATTGAGAAATAAATATTATATATCATAATATTATATATATAATATATTATTATTCTAAATATTAATATTAAAATTATATTTCATTAGTGGTTGAGTAATAAAGTTAATTTAATTTTACAAATATAACTATTTATGTTAGATTCATAAATTAAAAATAATTATTAAATTTGATTCTTGAAGTCTATTGGAACCTAAAGAAATAAATAAAATATCTAAAATACATACATTACCAAAAACATTGATTTTATACATTATATAAATGAATTATAATTTTTTAGATTTTCAATTCTAGTGAAGGTTATTTTTTATTATTATATTTATTTTCAGAATGGTTTAGTACATTTTGGAAACATATGTAGCATCTTAAAATAAAAAAGACACATATAATAATTATTTTTAATGAAAAAATATAGATTTTAGTTTTTAAGAGATTGAATAAATCAATTAAAATTATTTCAAAAAATGAATATGAGTTCACATGGAATTTTACATCCAATTATTATATTTTAATCGTAATAGATATTGAAAAAATTAAAAACCTAAGGAACCTGTATTAAATGTTAATATAGCCAAAATATTAAAAAATGTATTTTCCCCAATGTATTATATATTTTATATCAATATTTGTGAGGTTCTTTCATTACATTATAAAAGACATAATTGGTAACTTAGTTTTACAATATGGTCAAAAATATGAATCTCCATATCAATATTATGTTAATATGATTATAAATAACATATATAAAAATATAAATTACTACTTTAAATAAAAAATTACATATATATTTCTAAACTCAAATTCAAAATATTAAACTAAAAATATATATAAATTTATTTTCAGGTTATTTTTTATTTATTAATTTAATAAAATTTATAAAAACATTACTACATTATATGGGTTTTAGGATTGGTAAAAAAACTTATCAATGGTCATTAAAATTTCATATATGTTTTCTTTTTTATTTTCCATATATTTTATTCATATCATAAGATTTAACAATGTTATTGTTTATATGGTTGAATATGTATTTTTTCCAGATTATATTCATGTTCAAGGTATCATATTATTAAATCATAATGAGAGATGTTCCAATTCAAGGGTGTTCATGTTTTTCAGATACTAAGAAAATTTTATATCTTTTTTAAACTCTAGTATTATTTATATTCTCATCCTAATTATTCAGATGACTTTTTCACAGTTTTAAGGATGATTATGAATGCTAACGATTTAAATATATTTGGATTTAATGAATTGGATAATTTTTCAATAACTTTTCTTATGGGGATTTTTTATTCCTATTACTTTCATAAATGATGTTTTGGTTATGGATTTTATTGGTTTCTATTTCCAAATCATACAATTACATAAATATGATTCTAATGGGAATATCAATACTGGTTTATTTGTTGTATGTAATTTAAATATGTAATAGTTAACATTGGTCTATCAGAAATGTTAATAAGAATTTTTTAAGATAAATTTGGGTGTTCGGGTTTTATTAGATGGGTATGATTTCAAATATTTATAAATCGTCTATTGTTAATTTATTTTTAGGAAACATTTCATAAATGTAATATATTTCTTCATGGTTTAGTATGTTAAGGTGAGTAGTGATTTTACTGTATGATATTAATGGATTTCTATAGAATATGTTATTTATGTTATGGAATTTGGAAATATATAATTTTAAAATAAATGGTGTTTCATTATTTCATGGGATTTCTTCATTGATAATACTTTTTTAAACAATATGAAAATTATGTAAGAATTGAATGTGTTAGTAGTTCAATAGAATGTTGTATATGAACAGAAATAAATTGAATAAATAAAAAAATATCGTCATATAAACCTTTAAACAATAATGACCACTATATTTCAATTCTTATCTTGATCTATTAATGGAATTAAAATATACCAAAATTATAATAAAAATTTAAAATTTTATAGCAAGATTTAAAATTTTATTATTTATTATTTATCATTTAAAATTAAAAGTGAATGAAAATGTATGTTCCTAGGTGTATTAAACTACTAAGTAGTGATGGTTGGTGTATCAGTGGTATCCTTTTAGAATTTATTTAGGTTTTATTCAACTTCATATATTTTTTTGAATCTCAATACTCTCATTTTTGTGACTCTCATCCTCATAGCAATTATGGAGTTAAAAAAGGTATATGAACAAAAGGATTTAATGGTTTTTATTTTAAATGATAATCCATGTTGTTATCCTTTTACATCCCAACAATAATTCTTGAACTATTTTATCAATATGTGTTTGAATGAAATAGTCTTGTGTTATGCGTCTATGAAATCTCACAATGGGCCCCAAACTTGCATGAGAGGATCTTTATACTCCATCATATTATGTTATCAGCCTCCCACTAGCCGTATTTATGACTTCAAAAATAGCTCACACATACATAAAATGTATCTCTATACTATATCACATACAATGTGAATGTATTCATTCATGAATCATCAAATTTTGAATCACCTCCATCTATCTCTAGATTCTGTAGTGGGGTTAGCCATTCTCTACCCCTATGTTTACATCAAAACGTGTTCTTAAAAATTATTCAACTTTTATTGATATAAACTACTAACATTCATGTACAATGGGATTGTTATTTATTCCAAATTATCTTCTTCTAAAATATGGGGTTTTATAGGACCCCTTTATCTTCTTATTCATCATTTAAACTAATAAATTTTCCTTATTCATCCACATTATAATTTTACAATTGTTTTTTGATTGGATTTTATTTCTACAGACAAAGTTATAATTGAGGTATAACATTATATTCATCTTATTCAATATATATATATTAATTTTGTAAAATTTTATAGTTCATTCAAATATGTTATCCTCATTCAAATATGGAATATATTTACTATGTTTACAAACAATAAAATCCGATTCAATTTATTGATTAATTATTTTTAAAGACTATTAAACTTTCTTCTATAAATTGATCAAAAAAATTTCTATTGTTGTTATTTTAAATCACCATTTTGCCTAAAAATAATTTAGTGTGAACATAATTTTTTTTAAGGGTATGGATCTCATATTGTACTACAAAATGTCAATTAAGTAGTCATTCTTTAATTACATCTGGCATCATAGTCATTTAAATAACTTTATGACTTTAAAAAAATTAATATCATTTCAATAAAAATTTTATTCAAATATTAATTTTCTTTTCTATTTCATAAATATATAAATCTCAACATGTAGGTTATTTCAATGTTTTGATAAAGTATATGAACACTACATTTTGAGAAGAAATCTAGGTCTAATCAATTAAACTATATGTATTTAAAAAAACACTACATTATCCCAACATTTATATATTAAAAATCCATCAACTATACATAGAATAATGAAATCTAAATGGCCTATTTATAACAATACACATGAAACATAGATAACATGTGATTTTGTGTTATGAAATTCCAAATTTTCACACATTCATCAACCCCACAAAAGCATTATAAACTCTACATCAGTGAATTTCAGAAAATTCAGCTCTATAGGAACTATAACTCGGCCTCATAAACTCTATATTATATTCAATGAACTCTACACTGATAAAAAAACTCTATTTCAACCTCAATAAACTCTACATTTATTGTTCGGATGTATACATCATCAATTAGGAATCTCTATTTTTAACCTAGTAAAATTTATTTCATTTTGTTTTACCTTTTTTGACGTCTATATCAATACTATATAGACACTTTTACTCTATATTGTAAAAATTACATGATTTCCAATATTCAACCACATCCTAAAAAATTAACATTTAATTGAAATAAATTTACATCCACATTAACTCATCTGAAGACCTCCAGGAAAACATAAAATGATGTTTAAAATTAATCTAAAGATATTCATTCACCTAATTAATAATTTATAATCCATAGTTCTCCATGTATATTTCCTCCACTACTTTTCCTGTATAGCATAATCAGTAATATTTCTCCACCCCTGCACTAAATATGAAAAAAATACTTTTTTACCTTTTCACGTATTAATCTCATAGCTCGACAGTCCTCATGAAAATACTATTTACTCAACTTCATCAAAACCATATCAATAAAAAAATATAATTAAAAAAAATGGACCCAACAGTAGTGAATACTTATCCAAAAAATACTAATGAATGCAATTGAGCTTATATAAAATGAGTATTTAATGACATGTTCTAAAACACAATATCGCAATGATAAAATAATTCCATGAACTAACAACATAGAGGATAAATAAATCAACTATTATATATATAAAATCACCTAACAATGATGGAATTATATTGGAAACTCATTTAAAGGAATGAACCTTATTTTAAAAGTAATATGCATCTCACCATAAGATTACTATGAAGGGAAATTATAATCTTTTTGTTCTTATCCAAATAAAATATAAGTTATAAAGATAATCTAAATGTAATGTTACTTACATGTTTTTGACAATAAAATCAAATTATGAGGACATTTTTAAATTGCATTGGAAAATGAATCTAGAAAATAATTCTTGATAATATATCTTCTTTATGACTACTTGTTTTTCATGTTATGAATTTATATTTATCTAAAATATATTTATTTTAAAATTTATGTTCTTTCTTACATACCAACAAATAAACATTATAATTAAATAGGAGATCCTTATTAATATAAAATTATCATGATTACATTATATCATTAAAGTTGATTTATTTCACAATTATAAAAATATTCTAAATAAATTTTAGAATTTTAATATTTTTAAATAATAATTTAGTTATTATAGATTTTCATAAATAAATATTTATAAACATTTAATGTCTATATATTTATAATATCAATTGATAATATTTAATATATTGCATTGGAAAAAAATGAAATAATTATGATATTTTTATTTAAAAATAAATAAATATTATGCTAAAAAATTATTATGTTAAATATATTATGTGTTTTTATATAAAAACTAAAAAATTAAGAATTTTTTTAATTATATAATTTTTTATCATATTTTGAATCTACATATAAAAAAATGATAACTGGTATTTTGTTATAAACTTATAAAAAAACAAAACATGATACTAAATATTAAATTTTAATTATAATAAACATTTTTTAAATTTTTTTATAAATAATATAAATGATATTTGAGTTTTATTTTTTATATTTAAATATTTATGGTATATATAATTAAATTAAATATTCATATTCAATTTGTTATAATTTTATTTATATAAAATAATATCAAATCTCTTTAAAAATGAGTGTTTATATTTAAATTGAAACATATTACTTATTAATTTACAAATATATAATCTTTTATAACTTATCTATAATTTGTAGAATAATTTATAGTATTATATATATAAAAATTATCATTTAAAATTTAATTAATCAAATTCAATATTATTATATGTTGATTAATAATGTTAGTTTTCTTAATCCGTTTAAAAATATATGATTTCAATTTAATAAAAATTTCAAAACCCATCATATAATATGAACATAAAAATTCATTTATCACTAAACAAATATGTGGATTTTGTAAAAATAACTAAATAACTCAAAATATAAATTCATAAGTAAAATAAATGAATTAAAATAAAAAAATTAAGTTGAAATGAAAAATTATTTTATTGAGTTATTGTTTTTATTTTGAAATATAATGAAATTTTTAAATAAATTTGGGTCAAAATAAAATAAATAAACAAACATTAATCTATGTTGTCAAAAGTTGAATTTGAAGTTGTAGTGTGTTTAGTAAAATAATAAAACTCCTTTTAAAATAATAATTTGAGTTCAAGAGGAATTTTAATTTAAATTACTATATTATTATCTAAATTGATTGAAAAAATTACAAAATGATATATAAAAGTTATTACAAAATAAATGTATTCAAAATATCTTATAAAAATTACTCATATAATGAAGAATAATTCTTATTTTATTATATATATACAAATATCAACTGTTACTAGTGTATTGATTATGAACAATTTTAAAATACAATTTTGGTTAGTTGGTCATTTTATTTGAACAATTTAATAACACTATATACATTAATGTAAAATTACGGTGGTCAGTAATTTATATGCATATTATAAATTTATTTTCATAATTAGCTAGGTATTTAATAAAACACAAAAATAGACAAAATAATCCATAAAAAATTCATTTTTTACCAAATGATTAATTATTTAACAATAATTAATAATAACATATTGATAATTTAGTTTAAATTATTTATTCTCAAGAAAATATTCAACTTTATAATTATGTCCCACTTTGTACTTAAAATTACCTTATTTACTCTCAAGGAATGAGTATTTGTGAACCTTCCCTAGAATGTTTTCAGAAAAAGTGGACTCATTGTATTCATTCCAAAACAAATATAATGTTTAGATTTTCACTATATTATAGTAAAATATTTATATAAAAAATCCATATATTTGATCTCATGGATATTTTTAATTCATAATTTTTTCGCTAAATTCTTTAGAATCAATTTTTTGGTGGTGAAATAATGAGCATGATAAGGGTTCCCAAGTAACTATTTATATTTTTATTTGAGATTATTTTTCATTAAATATCATTGTAACATGATTTTATATTTATCCCAGGGTTCTACTACAATGTTATTGTCTACCTATTAATCTGTCATTTAAGATATGCCTCTTTTTCCACAAAAAACTACTCAAAATCCATGACTATGATGAAATACGTGTTTCAAAATCCATGGATTTTATTTTATATGATCCTCTTAATAATATTAATAATATAATATCATTGAAATGTTACGTGAATATGGTTTATAATTCTACTGTAATTATTAAATAAAATTGAAAAAATTTATATCTATTCTGTTTTATAAGCTATTTTAGAAAACATTGTTCACTCGCAGTGATTTTACACTACCAAACTGATTGATGTTGTTTTATTTTTCTATTAATAAATTCATTGATATTAAAAATAAAGACATCATGAAATATTATTAAATTAATTCTCAATAAATTATATTTTTTTTACTAATCATTAATTATAAATTATTAAATGATAATAAATGTAATCAATTAAAGACGTAATTTAAAATATTAATCAAAATTAAAAATAAAGAATATCTGAATTATAAATATATACTAATATATGGTAATAATTTGATTTTTTAATAAAATTTAAAATTAAATAGAGACACTTCTTATGTTTATGGATCAATTGATCAATGTCCATTAACCATTACAATTATACAAAAGTTATTTTTAAATTTTGAACCAGACAGACTCTAAATGAAAAATGAAAGATAAAATAATCCAATAAATTAATAATAAATAATTATAATGAATAATAATTTATAAAGGATATTAATTTATTAATTAATTAATACAATATTTTTAATTCAAAAAAAAATTACTGACTAAGCGTTTTGGGACTCACGATAACAGAATTTTGGACACAATTTCCATTTTTCCACTTATATCATCATCGAGTTATAACCTCTAATCATTGAATCTTTTTTATAAGATTTTTTAAATTATACCTTTCCATTTACATTTATTTTATTTACACATTCACTCTATATTCATTTATATTCCAAAATTTATTCCATTATAGATTCTTAGTTGTTATGTTATGATCAGTGTGTGGGGATTATCAACAAAATTAGAAATAATTGTTACATATTAACTAAACTGAATTTATTTTCATTAAATTATTTTCATTCTATCTCAAAATATAATTTTATTATTTTTTTTTCAAAAAATGGGAATATTATTTACACATCATATTACCTATTTCAATGAATTTAAAAAAAAATACAATGGTTTTAAATGGTTCCCCTTCAATGGTTCATTTTATTGATTTAATTTCACTCTGTCCATAAAACCCACATCTAAAATATCTTATAAAAATGTTATTTTCATATTAATATAGATAATATTGAAATTATGATACCTGATTCTGTTTAGCTTAACTAATTGTTGGGAACTGTTTAACCCTTTTAATTTGATTCTTGTGGGGTTAACATTAAATCTAATTCTTATAGATTGAAATGAAAATTTGTATGTGTTTTAGTTATGTAATGGTTCTTACAAATTATATATGAGGATTCATGGGCTCATTATACATCATTCCAAGTTATTGGGATTTTTTTATATGAATAAATTATTTTAGAATTCACTAATTAAGTTATTATTTACGTGTTATTTGAAAATAAGTTTTTAAATATTCCACTATGTAGTATTATAATTGATATAAATATATTTATCCATAATACATTAATGAAAATTTATTTATTGTTTTTCTCACATATGTGTTTTCTATATGATCATCTAATCTCAAGATTTTAGAACTGTGGATGGTATTTTCCTATAGCATTTATATGAGCCAGTTTCCACATAACAAATTTTAAATTATGTTATAGACTAATAGATATGTTTAATATTTTTAATATTTTTTAGATTTCTATGCTCAATTAAAAATTTATAACACATTTAGTACTTTAAGGATGAGTATGAATTATAATGAAGTCATGTTATATAGATTAATTTGGAGTAATGCATGTGGAAAATATATTGTTGAAAAAATATATTGTTTTTTTGGATTAAATTTTTATTGTTCAATATATATTTTAATAGGTTATGTGTTTTAATATTTTAATTCTATAGAACTAATTGGAATTATAATATCATGGTTGTAATATTTTTTAAAAAATAGTAAATTTCTGAATAGTTGCGTCCGGGATATTTCAAGTGATACCAAAGTAGGGATTAGATTAATTTAGACAAAATAATACAATTAGTTGAGAATATTTTGAAAAATGAAAAAAAATATTTGGGTATAATGTGTTTTTATATTAAATACATCAAATGTAAAATTTACACTTAGGTGAATTCATGTTATGGTGAATTATGACTATTCAGGGAAGTATTAATAGATTTTGAGAGAGTATATGATTGAAATTATAAAATTTATTATGGGATATTTTGTAAATATATTGGTTCTAGTTATCTCAAGGGATTATGATAACTATAATATCTAGTAAGATTATGGAAACAAGTGTTCCAGAAAAAAATTTATTTAATAAATTTAATGTTATATATTATGAGTCAATATATGAAAATAAGAGGAATAAATGAACAAAAAATCCTTAAAAATTTACACAAAATAATATGTTATTTCATTTAATCTTATATTTATTTATGAAATTAGACAAAAATTCTAGGAAATAATTTCATCATGCTTAAAACAAGAAAAAAATTTATGTTATTCACTATTTAAAATGTGAAGTGAATCACTATTGAAAAAAATATTAAAACAAAAATGAAATGAATGAAACTGAGCTTATATATTAGAAATAATTAACGTAAATATATTTTTACTTACTGTCTTTATGAATAGTAAAATGATTAATCAAAATAAAATTAATGGAGGATATATCTATTTAAGATTATGTGAATTTGTATATGTTACTATGTGAACTCATTCAAAAGTATGAGCCTTATTATAAATAAAATTGAAGGTTATCATATTCAATTTATGATATAAATGATGTTTTTTCTATATTAAACCTAGAAATTAATATTCATAATAAGATCTAGATCTCATGATAAACATAAATATTTATTTCCTTGATCAATTTAAAATAATAAGGAAAAAATTTCTATTTAGATATTGTGATAGATGATCATTTTTAACAATATAGTGATTTTAATAATTTAATAACCTATCTATATAGGATATTGAAATTTTATACAAGAAGTTTTAATTATATATTGGTGAGAATTCATTTAAAAATATGAGTTTCATATATTGAAATTATGAGTTTGTACATAATAATGTGATTCTTTTGGATGTGTTTTGATGAATAAGAGATTCCAGGATTTTTCAAACAATTCTTATGAACTATGTGGATTTTGAGATTCATTTTTAGCAAAATCAACTCAGAGTTCATTGTTACTACTAACGGTTTTCCCAACTATGTTACATGTTTTGTTATTGAACATGGTTTGATGAAATTATTTGATGAGACCTTATAGACCAATATAAATTTATTGAAAATTACATAGACATATCTAATGCATTATGGATGGTATGGGAAACAATTCTCATTTATCATTCCTTATAGTGTACTTTAGATATTTATATCCATAATGGATTGATGCAAATTTGGAAATTATTTTTTGATAAATCACTACCATCACTAAAATTGTGGAAAATAAAATTCAATTCCACTAACAATAAATTTTTTTATCCCCTTTTACTATAATTATATAACAGTAGCTCCCTCACAAAATTATTCTAGTTTCCAAACTAGTTAAATTTTGTTTTTCACATATTTTTTTAATATAGTTCAATTTTTATTATAATAAGCCCCTTATTTAAATATAGATTAATTTTTTTTATTTTATCTACTTTTGGAAGCCAAAATGATTGTATAAAAATTATTATTATGCTTCCCTCAGATTGAGGATGGTTGTACCTCAATTTTTCCCACAATTTTTGTTTTTTTTCATGTTTCATTTTTTCTCATGGATTTTTTGTGTGATGGCCATAGAGTTTAAATTCTGAAATCCAATTTGATGTTTCCTAGGTTAGTAAGACCCTTATATGACATAATTATAAATAATTACATTGATATTCATAAATTTTTATTAAATAATTTTCTTAGAGAAATGTTTGATGTTTTGGAAATAATGATACTGAAATTGCATTTCAATGTCACCAGTTAATGTAAATAGAATTGGTGTATGAAATATATCTTGAAGGCGTTAGCATTTTTATAAAAGTTAAATTGGAGATGATTAGAAATTTATTAAATGGAAACAAAAAATGGATTTAAATATTAATTTTTTCCATTATGTTTTTTTGAGGATTCACGGTACCCAATGAATTGGTAATTGTGTTATTGAAAACATGTTTTATAAAATAAAATGGACTTAAAGTATTTTTTTTAAAGTGAAATGTAATCAATTATCCTTTTTTTAAATGATGAGATTTTTTCTATTCAAAATGGATAACGTAGATAGTAAATAAAATGGGGTTGGTAATGGTTTTTGACAGAAAAATAAAAAAG
Source organism: Viscum album (assembly GCA_963277665.1). Taxonomy (NCBI): domain Eukaryota; kingdom Viridiplantae; phylum Streptophyta; class Magnoliopsida; order Santalales; family Viscaceae; genus Viscum; species Viscum album. Next base: position 817,617,527 of record OY728127.1, read on the forward strand.
TACCATATTTTTTGGCAATTTATTTCTAGATCATTTTTTAAAAGTTCATGATATGTTTATGTGTAATTTGAATTATTGTTAACCAAAGGTGAATAGAAAATCGAGGGACCCAATGAATTATCGTTCACCTGGGTTGATCAAGAACATCGGGATACAATAAAAATTGGTTAATCTAGTGTTAAATAATACCTAAAGGATGTTCTAAATTTTCTTCAAATCAAGGTGAACACAACCCCAGGGGACACCCTGAATTAGTGATAACTTAGGATAAACCAAACCCTAATATATGTAGTTAATTATTTCTTAAATGGGGTAAACATGACTCCTAGGTAAATAAGGGCGATAAGGATGAGAATATTACCCAAAAATTCATGTTTAGGAAACATATATGTATGTTACCTAGATCAAAATTTATATGGTAGGAACAGTCAACATTATGTCCTCAAAGACACTAATATAATAGATAAACCATGTTTTCACCATTCATGACCTGAGTATAGAACACAATTTTCGGGTTTTTTAAATGCAATATGTTTTAAATGTTTAAATGTTTAAAATTTAATGTGATTATTTTGATAATTAACTAATGACCACTTATAAACTAGTTTCTTTAAGAACACCATAGTTGGTGGATAATTGAGTTATAGTTACACCCTATGCAGACCCATATGTTACTTAGATACCTGAGTAGATTACTATGAATTTAGAATTTATAAGTTAGGTACAAGTAATGCTACAAGAGGGAATGTTTGTAATGATAGGAAAGAGAATAGAATAATGAACTAGAATTGACTGGGGTCAAATTGGGGTTAATAAAATTTTAGTTTATTTGTTTATACTATAATTATATTTAATCCATATATGGTGGATTTATGTACACATATACTAAATCCCACTTATTTTAGCATGTGATGCTATTGGTTATTTACTAATACAATCCATTTTTTGATGGTTATCTATATATTGTACCTATTTTTTTAATTTTTTTATTTTTTTTAATCTTATAGAACTTTATATGTTTACCACACTTTCATATTAGACCCTATATTGTAGTCTGTATATGATATTATATGGGTAGGAACACATAAGGTCTTATAGTGTTTTGATTTTGTCACTCTTCATAAATTGATTCATTCTAGTATATTACATAGTGGTATTAGATATTTTTTATTTCTTATTATTTATATGGTATATATGTTAATAGTTGTGTGTCAAGGTATAATAATGATAACATTTCTATGAGTGATCAGACATCACATGAGGGAAAAACATGTCGATGGGGATGAGATTTTCTATTATTTAGTTGTAAATTATTAGAGTTGTAAGTAATTTTCACTTAAGTGAAACACTTTATTTATGTTGTGATGATTTTATGTATTTATAATATTGGACTTCCATGTCAAGAGGATATGTGTGTGTTATTGCATCATGTTAGGATCATAGATATTAACATGAAATGAATCATGGTAAGAAAGGGTTTTATAATGTTGAATTTTTTATTCTTGTTATATCTTCATATTAATATTTTCAGGTACTCTTAAAACCAACCTTTTGATCATTATTTGGTTTTTTTTAAATATTTTTTTTCATTATCTAAATTGTTAAGTTATAGAGAATTTTGGGATTTTTCAATAGTTAGTGCATGTTTTTTCCAAACTATAAACCTTCTCTTCAAAAATTGTGAAAACTCTAGAAGTCGTGTTCTAAAAGGATGGAGTATGGTTATTCAGATAGTGAACCCTCTTATGAAAAAAATGTGTGTCCCATTTAAATGGGAACTACCTAGTTTCCATGGTTTGGTCTAACCCTGTAGATCAACCTAGCTAACAATGTGTAACTTATAATAATCAAAGAAACTAATTATAAGATCCCATAACCTCAAATTTAAGATCTTGGTTAACTCAGGGTGACCCCAATGTTTTATTTTTCCCCATGACAGTCCAAGAAGTGATTTTGGTCCCAATAAACCATCCCTTACCAGATTTAATCTTGATGAACTCCTTTAAGTCATTATGTGGTAGGTTTAGTCTTCAAATTATTTATATCCCTCAATCTCAAATCGTCTCCAAATTTAGGAAATTCTAGAAGCCGTGTTCTGAAAGGTTGGTGTATGGTTTTTCGGATAGGGAACCCTCTTATGCAAAAAAATGTGTAGCCCATTTAAATGGGAACTACCCAGTCTCCATGGTTTGGTGTAACCCTGTAGATAAACCTAGCTAACTTACTACGGGCGACCCCAAGGTTTTATTCTTCCCCATGACAGTCCAAGATGTGATTTTGGCCAAACTAAACCATCCCTTACCAGATTTAAGCTTGATGAACACCTTTAAATCATTATGAGGTTGGTTTAGTCTTCAAATTATTTATCTCCCTCAGTCTAAAATATTCTCCATATGGTTCTATAGTTCCTGGTTTTTCATTATAGATATAATACTCTTTTGGGATCATAAAACTAGGTTTATTTCTCTATTTTCATTATCATTTTAATTTGTCAGAAATCCCATATTTAGTTTTTTTTGAGATCCACTAATAATGAATAAGGTGTTTCCATCATGATGGCCGGTTTCTATTGACTCAAAATTTCATTATGTAAATTCAAATGTTGGATTTAAATGATATTTATTAATTTAAAATGATTTCCTTCATTTGGATTGATGAAAAACACTAATTCCAATGAATTATTGTTTTAAAATGAATATTTTAATGAAAATGGGAAAACCCAAAATTCCATGGAATTGAGGTATGTTCATAGAATGTGGTAAAATTTATATTATTTAATTTATATTTCAAAATGGGTTTTATGGAAAAATTATGAAAAAACACAATTCCATTGAATATGGTGTTTTTTGTGAAATTGAAGAAAATTTTCATAAAATTAATTTTTTAATTTAATTAAGGAAATTCAATTGTGTAATTGAGTTTTAAAATATATTCAAATTAATATTTTTCCAAAATGCCTTAAAATCGTTTTGGTAGAATCCTTTGGGTGTTTCCGTGAGAAAATGTGTGTTTTAGATTAAAAACATGTAATGGGTTTAAAATAGAACATCACTATATTTAAAATTGATTATGAGCTGAGTTTTATTTTTAGGATACTAAAATAAAACATCCTATTGTTAATTTTTTATTATAGGATATGAAAGAATTAGGATGTTAGTGAGTTATTAGAAATCACTCTATGATTAAAAATGATTTAAAACAATAATGTTTCCAATAAAATCACTATTAGGATGGTAATGAATTATAATTTGACCATACCCATGTTTTGTGTGTATACACATATTTCTATGTCACATTCATTGTGTGGAGTTCCTTATCATTGAACAATCAAACCTTATTAGGAATTTAACTATGTTTCTTGGTTGTTGGTATTTTAAATGAATATATTCCATTGTCATAAAATGTTTTACATGACATTCAAACTTATATTAATTTTCAAATATAAAATAGTTTATTTAGAAAATTTTGTTAATTTATTTCCATAATTTGAAATGTATTCCAATAATTTTAAATGTAATGAACAATTTGATTAAATATGATCTTGAAATGAAAAACTTTTTTATTTCAAAATTAAAAGAACTATATTTGGATAAATAAATTTAATCATCTTATTATATAACCCTTGATGAGGCCCTATTGGGATTTTTCTCACACCAAACCTTTTCTTTCAGGTATTGTAGATTATCTCCTTATAGGTTAAAGCACGAAGAATGTGCCACTTGTAGGTGATAATAGTTATTGATATGGTGGCATGTATTGTTTCATCCTTTGTGACTTGTATTGTTTATCATCTTGTGTTCTGTATTTTTTTTAGTACATTGGGATTTTTTATTCCTATTTAGACTATAGTACACTACTCCCATTTGATATTTTATTCATATGGAATAGTTATATTTCTCCGAAAATCTGTGTCAAAAATTTGTTCATAATTTTATATTGTATTATTTGTGGTGTTAGTAATGAAACTATGAGGCTCGATAACACCCACTAGGTCATTTCAGAACCGGTTTATGTGTTAGGTTACAATGGTGCCTAGGTATGTTTATCAAAAAAATGATTTAGATTTGGAAAATGCTTCTTGACATGAAATCGATATTTTGTTGTGTGATATTACCTGGATAAAGGAGGTAGATATGACTGAAATACTAAAAAATTATTCCATTACAAATCAAAAGACATATGGGGTGGTTTGGGAATGAATTAATATGGATTAGTTATTTTCCATTCCAAGTATTAGATTTGGAATTATTGAAATGAAAAAAATGTTGTCTATCTCTTTAGATTAATTTTACCTTGTATCTCTTTTTGAGTGTTAATATTATTTATTCCACACTATCTACCAATGTTTTGTAGCTTAATCCCTATGTGAAAATGCATGAATCATATCTGGGAGAAAGTTGGTGTTGAATAATAGAGAGAAAATCATATTATGGGCATGAATCATATAGAGGTGGTTGTGCTTACATTCCATGTTGTTTAACATGTACCACATCCAATTTATGTTCCATATATAACATTAGAACCATAATGGGATGATCTCCAGAATCATTCTTTGAAATTAATTCTCCATATTCCAAACCATTACAAGGCTCAAATGATCCTCAAGAGGATATGTAATGATTTATCTAAATGTAATATTTGTTTGGGTTCTCATAGACTCCTAATGAAATATTTGTAATCTGGACCACCTTTGTGTAGAGAGTAACTGGAAGGAGATGGTAGGACAATACAGTGATGGGGAGGAAACATGAGGGATTATAGTGGAAATAAATTATTTTTATTTTCACCAACATGTACTATCAATAATGAATTTTTTGGATAAGGTTATGGATTTATTAAAACATGAGTATGATGATAGGACCACGACCAAGAATTCAAACCATTCAGTTGATTTCATGAATTTGACACCACATATAGTATTAAATTAAAAGGATAAGGATCAATGGATAGAGATGTGAATTAAAAAGGATATTCATTATCATGATTTCTTACTGAAGAGTACTTCTTATTTAGATTTTTTGGATATAGAACCTATAGAAGAAATTCACCAGAATGGAACTTTAGGGATATCATGAGTTTATTTCTATCCATGTGGAAGTGTGAGTTATATTAATAGAATGTGAATGTGTGAAGATTTTCACGGAGTTTCTGAACAACATTGTCATTCTTGACCTCCTGTAGTTCCTGGAAGAGGTATATTGGTTTGAGTGTAGTGTGGAATTCTTTAAAATTCTATAAGGGATTTCACAAAGGCAGCCAAGATCTGTGGTTCTTTTATAGACATTCATAACACTAATAATTTCTCATATTTGAATTTCTTTTTACGTAGTGTAATGTGATTATAATATTCTTCTAAAACTACAAGGAAATCAAAATCATAAGGTTAAAAGGTTTCAAATAAAAATAATTGAAACAAATGTTCTTCATGAATTAAAATACATCCAAGAGGTAGCATATACAGGTCCAATGATGTTGAGGGGTACCATCACTATAGTTTCTTCATTAGTGGATGATTTATATATAACTAGTGAATCTCATTAATTTATTTCAACATGTATTGTTAACCTGATAAATATTCATATGGAGAATTAGTCTTTTTTTATAAAAAGTAATGCACCACTTGGTATGAAGAGAGAGAGAGGTGTCTTCATAACCATGCATCAATTTTGTCTATATAAGATGTTAATGTTTCTTGGAATTTTCGGCTTCTTAACATCCAACCAAATTACGTCATATTCAATGTGTATAATATCATTTTCAATAAATACAGTAATATTTTATCATTTACTGGTCCACTTTACTACAAATAATAGTTTGTGACAAGTCTCTCAAGGATAACTGGACCCTATATTGAGTAGGGATGAACATGCTAATCCAGATTTGGGAAATTTCATATCAGTGTTTTATTCTGATATGAAGTGGGGATCCTTTAGTGGAGATCAACCAATTGATTTCAATAATTTTACTAATGTGAATACTTCTAATTTATCTAGTTTTCCACTAATAAGAGAGGTATATTTCCACATTTATATAGTTATTGACACTCAACCAATTTGTATTCTATCTTATTGAAGATATTCTGCTGAGATAAAATAGTTGTTAACACTATTGGATGTTATTCTATAGAATGGATTTATATTCCCTAGACTATCTCCATTGGCATCAAAATTCCCCTTTTCTATGAAAGATGATTATTCACATCATCGGTGTTTTGATTAGCGAGAGCTCAATCAAGTATTAGATAAGAAAATGTATCAATTTTCTTGGGTTGATGATTTTTTTATTAGATGAAATGGGAAATGAGGTTATTGAAAATTGTTACATGATCTTGTTACAATTAGTTATGGATAAAAGATTATGAAATTCCAATGACTACCATTTAGAATAGGAAAAAACATTATGTCTACATTTTAATTCCCGATTATTAGCCTAACCTGTTTAAAATCACTTAGAGGGGCGGTGAATCAATGAATTCCATATTAAAACTAATACCCCTCCAAATATATATATATATTTATATGTTTAAAATTAGCTTCCCTATCTTTCCAAAACCATGTATGATAAAAATTAAAACATGCATGAGTCCTAGAAATTTTACTTGGTTCCCCCTCAGTAGAATACATCCAAGGAGCACACAATGACAATTTTTAAATGTACTAAATCCAGTATAATTGAACCAGTAATTAAAGATTTTAGAGCGGACACACCATCCGTCATGATTTACAACCAATAACAATTCGAAAGATCATTTATCTCTCAACGTATGTGTGCTCACAAATTCTTCAAAAGATCCACTCATAGATTATAGAATATATTCCCTTCATTATCACAAATGAATGTATCATCCACCGTTTTTAGATGCTCTGTTGATATCCCATATTCATTCATTAATTAGTACAACATCACTATTGAACTACGTGGAAAATTAAATATTTATGACAATCTTATGGGTGTCTTTAGGGAAACATTAATTCCTTATAGTAAACATTTATGTTCTTTCACATAAATCTCTTCTATACAAAATCAATCTAACGCACCACTCCCTTCATTTTTGAAACTCCCATTGCATGAAAATATTATTCACTTTATAGCTCAGATTATCTATAAGAGTTGAGATACTTAGATGAACAGTGTAGCTGCATATTTATAGACATTTCATAATTTTCACACAAGCTCTTAAGAGAGCATATAAAAACCCATTTGACATTACCCTGGGTATGTGGGCCTCATTTTTCACAAACTCATATTTGATGAAAATTCAAAATTTTAATGCACATAATTCTTTTTCAATATTTTTATGTTTAGATATTAAAACATGAATTGTGTGAAACATTCCAAACAATAAAAAATCTTTTGTGCAAAATCCTTTTCAAAAAATACCATTCTCTATTTTACATATTTGGAGACCCAAAATTTTGAAAACCCAAGGAAACTGTGCCACCTTTTCTAAAATATATTTGTACCCCCACTAGAGAATCCATTACATTTTGATGGATATTTTTCAACATACAAAATCTACAAAAAAAATGAATCAATGTTACCTTGAGGGATTTTCTCCCATCAATCTCCCCCTTTGGGTTTTCTAACTACTGTTCAAAGTAAGATGCATCATTAATGATTTCTTCCATATTCTACCACCATTCAACAGTTAAGATTTTGATAGAGAACTGTGATGTAATTAACACACACTCTAATTCAACATGATTAATGATCATTATGAGAAACACGAGTAATATAAAAAGATCATTAGTGAACCCCTTCATTCCGCAACCACAAAACTGCTCAACTACATTAATCACAAAACCTCATCAATCATGATATATATCATCTAATAGTTTTATTTTCGCATCATCGGATTTAAAATTCCTTCTTATTCACTTCTTGGGGTATCATATTTTAATTTAATTCATAATGAAATACAGACAATGATTTTATGGACATGACCATTATCATTTCCCTCAAAATACTAAATAATCATCGTGTCACTCATGAATTACATAGTTTTTAAAAAACATGTAATATTGAAAAAATAGAAAATACCCCTATGTCAAAGCTATACTATAACGACCCACACTTTACATACATTGTTAATACTTCAAAATTGAAGAACACTTATTACAACATATGACAAAACCACAAAGGACCGTATAGGTATAGTGTCTTTAGAAACTGGGAAACATAAACAACTGGTTCATAAATCTTCTACAGTGTCTCCCATTTATTTCATCATATCTAGGGTCCCTTTTAGCATATTCTACTTAATATCCATCCTCCTGACCTGGGGAAAAGAAAACATAAAAGGGTGAGCTCAAATGCTCAGCAAGGGCAAATAAAGGAAATAAAAATCATATCATATCTTTTTGAAAATCAAAACCTGCAAAAGAGATCATAATATCTTATCATGGAATAATTCATAGAAGTGAAAATGAGATCCCCATAATAATAACATAAAACTTGAAACTTTGTGGCATGCACACATAATCATGGAAATCATTTCTTGTTAGTCATGACTCATTGCCAAGACTATCTTAGTGGACAAAGTCCCTTTCTGAACCGAGTTCACTCCTCGTTTCAGTCCTGTATCACTGAACCGAAATAACCTTCCGTTCCAGCCATGTCTATCTCATGAGATATAAAATCTTTACCCAATGCATTGGAGGGAGATATAGGTCCCACCCATCTTATAATGAATCCTTTCTTATGTGTGCCACATAATCATAAACCATACATCATAGCGTAACCCATGTAATAAAAATGGGATTCTTAAACAATATGACATCATAAAACAATTCATATAAGGTAAAGGAATTCATAAAAATATTTCCATCACAACATAATCAAATCCATATAATAATAGGGATAAAAACATAACCCTTTATTATCTTAGATGGAAAATAATTTTGATAAAACACTTGAACTCCATTCTTGAGGAAAATATCCTTTCTTTTTCAAAAATATTTTTCCTTTCTTAACATGTCATACAACTTTAAACTAGAAGAAGTTGATTAAAAATAAACTTGAAAACTTGTAAAGGAAGCTTCTTGGAAATAATGTTTTAAAAATCCATTCTTGCCGTATAAGTTAAAAAAAACATTCTTCGTACTTTTGTCAGAAAAGTCAAAAAGTACCTCGTACAGAAAAACGACAAAAGATTCCTTTCATATTCTTTACTAAAAACTCACCTAAGGGTAAAAATGGATTTAAACAATTGTAGGTGGATGGAAATAATATTACATTTTGATGAAACATGGATGTGGATGATAAAATACACCCCAGTAAATACTTACGAATAAACAATCTCGGATAAAAATGAGATTGTGATATTTCACTTACCTTAGGTCCGATTTGCTTTGTTCGTGTCCGAAGCTCCTGTATAATGGTTTAAATAATGTTATTGACTTATTACAGAATCATACATATTGATATGATATCATATATGGTCATATTATTAGCTTCTTGTTAGTAATATTTCATTGTTACTTGTTACTCGGGTCTTTATAACTTTTTGTTCTTATGCGTGTTTTGTTGAATAAATTCTTATTCTTATCTTTAGGTTATAGATAATTCATTTCCAGAATGGTATTAGTGTAGTATATACCATATTCATTCATTCAATTCATTTATATAATCATTATGAAATGAAGATCATGTAGAACGAATCGCATCACATCGTGGAGACGGTATTCCGTACGTACGCACGAGTGATGATATCGTTCCTATGATCGTGGAATTGTATTGGAGTATATATATATATTATTTCAGTATCAATATTACTTAATAATAATCATATATAGTTACTCATTACACCATTATACCCATCCTTGTAAGGTGATAGTGGAAAATAGATTACACCACGGCGTGGAGACGGTATTCCGTACGTACGCACGCGCGGTGATTTCATTTTTCCGTAGGATGGATAGAAGGTGAATTAGGGTTGTTTCATATTTATAATAACATATCAGTATGTAAGTAATACTGATGTTATTACTTTATCATGAAACAACTAAATAAGAAGAAGTTGAAGAAGAAAGAAATTGAAAAGATCGGTAATGGATATTACCTCTTCTTTGGAACGCCTCTTTGAATCCTCCACTTAAGGAACTAAGATTGGTCTTTGGAGAAGACCAGGACCTCTAGGATTATTCTAGGAAAGTGGAGAAGGGAAAATGGCAGGGGTTGGCCGAGCTTGAGTGCTCAAATTGGTGTGAGGAGGAGGGGGAGGAGGTGCCCTTTTATAAGGGAGGAGAGGGGCACCTTAGGAATATCTCAAAATATTATTTTATATTAAAGTCAAAATCGGTTTATAATGGCTCCAAAGGGTCTTATTTCGAAGCTAAAGTGGGGATGGGTCGAAATCCTATCAACCAATAGGATTTAGACAAGTTTAGGGTATTATTTTAACCTTATCAATTAGATTTAACTCTAAGTTAATTAATTTAACTTTTACCGTGTCTTTTTGTTTTCTTTCACTATATGGTTAATACACTTACTATAACATGCCAAACGAACCCCAAATTGTTTATTATTAATATATATATCCTTATCTAAGTCATTTGGCCGAACCTTAGATTTTTAGGAATAAAATAACAATTAATAATATAATATTTGATTTAAAAACTATTTTGTGTCAATTTTGACACTATTTGATATATGATTTTTTTGAAAGTCATAACAGAATTATATGTTCGAACCATGTTGATTAAATCAACAATAATATATCATAGTAACCTAGAAAATTAGTGTAATTCATAAAAAGTCTCAAATTACATTTATTTTGGTATTTATATTATCAATTTTGTCAATATTTCATTAATAAGATAATTACTGCATCATCTTTGTGTCATAAATAAATTACATTATTTGATGTCTAAAAATTACAAATAAAATACCATCATGTAGGAAATCGTTTTAGCTTTCTAATGAATATTTACAATCGAATTTATCTTATTTATAACCCTATATTAAAAATGATTTACTTATTAAACTTTGATTTTAACTATTTTAACCCTTCTTTAAATAAATTAATAATAAATGTCCTAATCCAATCCAAGTGGGCCTAAATGGTCATATTTTATTCCTAAGTTTGTTTTTGGTCGAATTACACTTGTCCAATAGAATTAGGACATGTGTTAGGGTAATATTAATATCATATTTACCCTTAGTTACCCTATTTACTATTAACCGCGGTAAAAATAGTAAAAAGTTACTATTCACCAAAAAATTATTTTCATTTCATTGAACCACATTTTAGTCCTTGATATTAACCGTGTCTCTCGGATTTTTGAAATTCCATTCACAGAAGCGGTAAAATTAAGTTTTATGCAAAATTCAGTTTTTAACCTACCACTTAGTGGTTTCACTATTCATCAAAAATTGAATGTTTTCAGAAAAATACCAAAATTTCACCCTAGGCTAATTTCGATATTCTGAGTCCAAAAATGAAGTCCATTTTGAAAAATAAAATTTATAAAATTTCAAAAAGTGGTTATTACTATTCATAACGGCTAGTTTTAATAGCATATTGTTGTTTACTGAAACTCGGTATTGCGTACGACGCAAGCTATCGAGGAAGGTCGCGATTGCGTGTAAAGCAAGCCAAGCAAGTGTTGTGTAGAAAAAGATTCCTTTGATGATTTATATAACATGAAAGTCTTGGGTGTTACATATACCATTCCACTTAAAATACCAATATCTCAACGTTCCATCTAAAAATATCTCCACATGTCTTGATCAAGAAATTTTCTCCCATTTGATAGCCAAAATTTCTCCCATATAGTCAATGAACTGAAAGGTCACTTCGTTGAGGACTATAACTGGAAAAATAACACATATGAGTCATTTAGAAAAACCATACCACACATTGGAGATTTCATGTTAACTCCCAAATCATTAAGTTATAGCTTCTTCCGCAATTATTGCGCACACACCTGAGTTGCTGCTGTAACACCCCGATATTTTATGAAAAATATTCTTTTTAATTTCATTAATGTATTCTGTTGTACACTTCACCAAAAGGAGCTTGCACAACACGTATCCTTGACTTGCCTTTCATTACACTCAATCGGGACCTTCCTCGATAGCGTGTGTAGTACGCAATACCGAGTTTCACTAAACAACGATATGCTATTATTAAAACTAGCCGTTATCAATAGTAATAACCACTTTTTGAAATTTTATAAATTTTATCTTTCAAAATGGAGTTCATTTTTGGATTCATAATATCGAAATTAGCTTCGGGTGAAATTTTGGTACTTTTCGGATAACTTTCATTTTCAGATGAATAGTCAAAATTACTAAATTTTAATTAAAAACAACCTTTTTAATCAAAATAATTAATAGTGATAAATTATTAATTTGAGTGGTTTTAAAGTATATTTATAATATATTTTTACAATTTAATACAATTTTGGTCATTGGATGTAATTTCACATTTAAACCAGACATAAACAAGTGTCAATCTTTTGATAGTTATTATCTCTTAAGAACACGCTATTTGTTTTGACGACGGGAATTAATTTTTAAATTAAGTAATGAAACTAATATATTTTGAATTTGGTAAAACAGACATCATTTTTCAGTTCATAATATCAATTATAGCTTAGGCCTAATTTTTGAAATTTTTCTGGAAACTTTCATTTTTTTGATGAATAGTGAAACCACTAAGTGGTAGTTAAAAAAATTATTTTTTCATAAAACATAATTTTACCGCTTATGTGAGTGGAATTTAAAAAATCTGATAGACACGGCTGATGTCAGTAAGTAAAATGTAGTTCAATGAGATGAAAATAATTTTTGGTGAATAGTAACTTTTTACTTTTTTTAACCACGACTAAAAGTAACTAGGGTAATTAAGGGTAAAAATGATATTATTATTACCCTAACACATGTCCTAATTCTATTGGATAAGTGTAATTCGACCAAAAACAACCTTAGGAATAAAATATGACCATTTAGGCCCACTTGGATTAGATTAGGACATTTATTATTAATTTATTTAAAGAAGGGTTAAAATAGTTAAAATCAATGTTTAATAAGTATATCATTTTTAATATAGGGTTATACATAAGATAAATTCGACTATAAATATTCCATAGAAAGAAAAAATCATTTCCTACATTATGGTATTTTATTTTTAATTTTTAGACATTAAATAATTTAATTTATTTATGACACAAAGATGATGCAGTAATTATGTTATTAATGAAATATTGACATAATTGATGTTATAAATACATAAATAAATGTAATTTGAGACTTTTTATGAATTCCAATAATTTTATAGGTTAATATGACATGTTAGTATTTATTTAATTAAATTTTTTAGAAATAATCACTCTGTCATGATTTTCACAAAAATCAATTACTAAATAGTGTCAAAATTGACATAAAATAGTTTTTTAAAAAAATATTATATTATTAATTGTTATTTTATTCCTAAAAATAAAAGGATCGGCCAAATGACTTAGATAAGATTATATATATTAATAATAAACAACTTGGAGTTCATTTGTTTTATTATACTATGTTTATTAACCTTATAGTAAAAGAACACAAGAAGACACGATAAAAGTAAACTTATTTAACTTATTGTCAAATCTAAATGATAAGGTTAAAATAGGAACCAAAACTTGTATAAATTCTATTGGATGAGAGGATTTCGACCCATCCCTACCTTTGATTCGAAATAAATCATTTTGGAGCTATTTAAAACCGAACTTGACTTTATAATAAAATAATATTTTTTGTTTTTCCAAAGGTACCCCTCTCCTCCCTTATAAAAGGGCACCTCCTCCCTCTCTTCCTCACACCACTTTGAGCCTTCAATATCGGCCAACCCCTACCAAATTCCATACTCCACTTCCCTAGAAACATCCTAGAGGTTCTGGTTTTCCTCAAATAAAAAATTTTAGTGCACTAAAAAGAGATCTCAAAGAGGCGCTTCAAAGAAGAGGTAATGTCCGTTACCGATTCTTTCAACTTTATTTCTTCTTCCACTTCTTCTTCTTAGGTTGTTTCTTTATGAAGTAATAACATCAGTATCACTAATATACTGATATGTTATTATAAGTATGAAACAACCCTATTTCACCATCTATCCATCCTACGGAAAACGAAATCATCGCGCGTGCGTACGTACAGAATACCGTCTCCACGCCGTAGTGTAATCTATTTTCCACCACCACCTTACTTGGATGGGTATAATTGTGTACATAATAACTATATATGATTATTGTAAAGTGATATTTATTCTGAAATAGTATACATACACTCCAATACAATTCCTCAATCATGAGAACGATATCATCGCTCGTGCGTACACACGGAATACCGTCTCCACGACGCGATGAGATTCATTCTCCACGTTAACCATTCATGAATGATTATAAAGTATATATAATAAGTAATAATGAAATATATGACATAATAATGATACTGGATTTATGTGCATATATATGTATGTCATCTACTTAATTCCATTCAACTCAATAAGGAAACGAAAACAACGTTCATGCGTGCGTACGGCCTACCGTCTCCATGAACGGTGTATTTCTTTCCATTTATTGATCTATTATATATATGTATATTCTGAATATATATTATATATAAATCATGTTTTATATTATGGAATTATTTAATCATGATCAAAGTAATCACATGAATAATTACAAGTCAAAACATGGATGACAAATGAAACGATTTTACCCAAAACGCTCTTTAACATTGAATTTACAAAAGAACAAGTAAAATAATGTCATAAGTGAACCATATATGATATCATAAAAATAAGTATGATTCTGGAATAAGTCAATAACATTATTTAAATCATTATACAGGATATTCGGACACTTACGAATCAAATTAGACCTAAGGTAAGGAGTAATTTTGCAAATCTCATTTTTATCCGAGATTGCATATTTGTAAGTATTTACTGGGGTTATTTCTATCATCCATGTCCATGATTTATAAAAGTGTTTTCATATATTTTTAAAGTCCTTTTTAGCCATTTTTGACTTTTACTACATGGTATTTAAGGAATTTTTCTTTTGATTACGATACGAGGTACTTTTTGACTTTTCCGGCAAAAGTACGAAAAGAATGTTTTTTTAAACTTATACGGCATGAGCGAATTTTTACGGTTTTATAAAGCCTTATTTTTATGAAGCTTGCTCCAAAATATTTAATGACTATTTTGAACAAAATTTCTTTCTTTTAAAATTTCATGACGTTTTGTGAAAAGAAATTGATTTTAAAGAAGAATGGATATTTTCCTCAAGAATTCATTTCAAGTGTTTTATCAAAACCATTTTCCATCTAAGATGAAATTATTTCATATGTGTATGTTTCAGGTATCATGTCTCTATGATTTAAATGGTTTCACTTTTATTATTATGAAATTTTATCCCTTTATTTTATATGGATTATGTGTTGATGGGATGATGGTTATGAAACCCATTTTATTTATTGGGTTATTATGAATGATGTATGTTTATTTTGTGGCACTAGTAAGAATGATTTCATTATGAGATGGATGAGACCTATATCTCCCTCCAATGCATTGGGTAAAGATTTATATCTCATGAGATAGACATGGCTAGAAAGGTAAGTTAATCTGGTTCACTGTTACAGGACTGAAACGAGGAGTGAACTCGATTCAGAAAGGGACTTTGTCCACCAAGATGGTCTTGGCAGCAATTCCTTGGCTACTATGGGAATAATGACATGTGCTGAATGGTTTCCACAATTACATGTTTTATTCCCATGATATTTTATCATTATTAATGTTTCTTTATGATCTATTCCTTACGTAATTCCATGTTTTATGTCATTGCTCAAGCTTTTGATGGTTAAACATTATGTTCCTATTTTTAAGTTTAAATGTATATGGTATGTTTTATTTTTTTTCCATGCTTACCCTTACTGAGCATTTGAGTTCACCCTTTTTATGTTTTATTATCCCCAGGATATAAAGAATGGTTTTAGGTAAGAAAAAAAGGGAAGATCTTTATGGGAGATGTTGAAGATCTTTTACCGCGATTAGAAGATTACGTTCCATGTTTCCAAAGACACTAAACTATTACGGTCCTTGTGTGTGTGTTTTGGTTATGTACTAAGTATTCCGCAAAAGTATTGTAATTTCCATGTACATCATGCTTTGGGTCTCTACAGTTGGTATCAGAGGAAAGGTTTAGTCAACCTTTGGAAACTAGGATGCGAAAACATTAGTGAGATCCCTAGAGTTATTTCTAATGTATGTCTAGGGATGTCCCTAAGGATAAGTATACATATAGAATATAGTCCTAGAACTACGGTAACGATATTAGAATTTAACCTAAGATGTTAGATATTGAGGGTGCTCCCCCTTTACTATGTTGTTTTCCCTAGCATGATTTTTGCCTCTCACACTATTCTTTTTGGGTTTTAGAAAATTGCTGGAAACCGGAAGATTCATGATAATGGAGGAAATGACGGACAATGTAATGATATTCTTCATGAGAAACCAAATGAAATGGGATTTGGAAGTCCAAACATCATTATTATGCCAAATCAGCAATCTCATAATATGATCAACAATCTCAACATTGGTATGTTTCCCGAATCAGATAATAAGAGAAAGATGGAGTTTCAAGATGATCATAGAGGAAAGAAAGTTCAATTTCGCTCATGTAAATCATGTGGGAAGAGGCATTGAGGAGATTTTTTCAAGGGAACTGGAAGATGATTTGGGTGTGGAAAAGAAGGACACAAAGCCATTAAGTGCAAAGGAAAAGGTTCAGTTAACACTATGGATGAGGATAATGGTATTGCTACGACATCAACAATGGTTAAATGTTTTAAATGTTGAATGTACGAGCATTATGCAAACCAATTCCCTAAGGGAAATTCTCATGAAGAGAATCAGTACGGCCATATGGGTAGTTTTTATGTTGATGATGATGAAGAGACTACATATGATATGTGAGATGAAAGAATTGTTGATGCTCAGTCAATGATTTAAGAAGGTAGTGGAATTATTACATGTTTATCAAGTGTAATGTTGTATAAATAATCTCATGGTACTATGGAATAAAGAGACATCTAAGGATTGTTACAAAGTTGTCTTTCTTTAAGTTTTGAAAGTGTATGATTAATGGTACCAGAATCCATTAAAGGTTATTCAAATATTTTTGGAATATAGATGCTATGTGCATAATGAAGGGATAAGGAGAAAATTAAATGTTTGATAGTATTCATGAGCTCATGACTGGTATAAGGAGAAGGTTATATCATGGTTTGAGTATATATAATTTTTGGATTTTGGTATGTGGAAAGAGCTAACTTTTTACAGAATTCATGTTTTCACTAAGGATTAATGGGAGTTCATTTTTTTAAGAGAATACAAGATTGGAATGTTACCAACAAGATATATGGGGGATAAATGATGGTATTCACATGCTTGGTTGATGACATTTCAAGTAATCATTTTCTTTATACTATGAGCTTGGACCGAAGTATTTTAGATAAGCCTAAAGATTGGATTGGATTATGTTGGACATAAGTTAGTATTGTCTAAGGATAGAACTTTTTTGATATTATTTAAGAGATGTTATAGTAATATATATTTAGAAAAAGGACAACCTGCAGGACTGGAGACAACCCATCGCGTCGGATAAGGCTGTGAGAATCGAACCCACAACCAAAGTGTGACTGGCCTTTATCCCCTACCACTGGACTACAGGAAGTCCCTATTGAGTAGAAAATAGTTTTATTATATTAAGAAGTATGATATATGAATTATAAGTCCATTTTAGGAACCATATATGATTGATCTCACTATATATGGGCTTACGTATTTTTTGATAACTTTTCTAACCTTTTGGTTGAGACAGATGGAATGACCCATCATTCTCTCACATGATCTGATAACACATCACGAATAACAAATTCAACTTCATTTCTTTAAGAGATTAAGTGGAAATTGTTCAAGGCACGAACAACAGTGATATTGTTCCAAAATAAAGTAAGTATTTATTCTAATTCAAATTCTTTAACTTTAGGGAAATGATCTTGAAAACCAAAAATGTTGTCCTAGTGCTCTTATATCTGATGAATCAGATAGTACATTAGATCTTCACAAATTTATGGATTTGTGATTTTTGGCTTTTCCATAGCCATATTCTCTACCACTCTCCATCAGAACACGGTGGTTAGATTTTTCTTCCATATCCATATTTTCGCCTATGTGGAAACCCATTGATTAGTTTAATTGGGTAACCATTACGTTTCATAATTTTGTTTTAAAAGATTGGTTTTGGTATTCCTTTTTACAATGTCAGTTTCTATTAACGAAACATTCGAGTAGTAAACCATTTATAACCCCAACTAATTTCGAGGGCGAAATTCATTTTAAGGGCGGTAGAATATAACACCCCGATATTTTATGAAAAATATTAATTTTAATTTCATTAATGCCTTCTATTGTACACTACACCAAAATGAGATTGCACAACACGCATCCTTGACTTTCCTTGCATTACACGCAATTGCGACCTTCCTCGATAGCATTTGTTGTATGCAATACCGAGTTTCACTAAACAACGATATGCTATTATTAAAACTAGCCGTTATGAATAGTAATAACAACTTTTTTGAAATTTTATAAATTTTATCATTCAAAATGGAGTTCATTTTTGGATTTGGAATATCGAAATTAGCTTAGGGTGAAATTTTGGTACTTTTTGGATAACTTTCATTTTCTGATGAATAGTGAAAATTACTAAATTTTAATTAAAAACAACCTTTTTAATCAAAATAATTAATAGTGATAAATTATTAATTTTAGGGGTTTTAAAGTATATTTAGAATATATTTTTACAATTTAATACAATTTTGGTCATTGGATGTAATTTCACATTTAAACCAGACATAAACAAGTGTCAATCTTTTGATAATTATTATCTCTTAAGAACAGCTATTTGTTTTGACGATGGGAATTAATTTTTAAATTAAGTAATGCAACTAATATATTTTGAATTTGGTAAAATAGACATCATTTTTCAGTTCATAATATCAAATATTTCTTAGGCCTAATTTTTGGTATTTTTCTGGAAACTTTCATTTTTTGATGAATAGTGAAACCACTAAGTGGTAGTTAAAAAAATGATTTTTTCCTAAAACATAATTTTACCGCTTCTGTGAGTGGATTTTAAAAAAACTGAGAGACACGGTTTATGTCAGTAATTAAAATTTGGTTCAATGAGATGAAAATAATTTTTGGTGAATAGTAACTTTTTACTTTTTTTTACCACGGTTAAATGTAAATAGGGTAATTAAGGGTAAAAATGATACTATTATTACCCTAACACATGTCCTAATTCAATTGGATAAGTGTAATTCGACCAAAAACAACCTTAGGAATAAAATATGACCATTTAGGTACATATGGTTTAGATTAGGACATTTATTATTAATTTATTTAAAGAAGGGTTAAAATAGTTAAAATCAATGTTTAATAAGTATATCATTTTTAATATAAGGTTATACATAAGATAAAATCGACTATAAATATTCATTAGAAAGATAAAATGTTTTCATACATAATGGTATTTTATTTTTAATTTTTATACATTAAATAATTTAATTTATTTATGACACAAAGATGATGCAGCAATTATCTTATTAATGAAATATTGACATAATTGATGTTATAAATGCCTAAATAAATGTAATTTGAGACTTTTTATGAATTACACTAATTTTTTAGGTTAATATGACATGTTAGTATTTATTTAATTAGCTTTTTTTGAACTAATCACTCTGTTATGATTTTCACAAAAATCAATTACTAAATAGTGTCAAAATTGACATAAAATAGTTTATAAAACAAATATTATATTATTAATTGTTATTTTATTCATTAAAATATAAGGTTATGCCAAATGACTTAGATATGATTATATACATTAATAATATACAACTTGGGATTCGTTTGGCTTCTTATTGTATGTTTATTAACCTTATAGTATAATAACACAAGAAGACACGGTAAAAGTAAATTTTTTTAACTTAATGTCAAATCTAAATGATAAGGTTAAAATAGGAACCAAAACTTGTCTAAATTCTATTGGATGAGAGGATATCTACCCATCTCAACCTCAGATTCGAAATAAATAAATTTTGAGCTATTTAAAACAGATCTTGACTTTATAATAAAATAATATTTTTTGTTTTTCCAAAGGTACCCCTCTCCTCCCTTATAAAAGGTCACCTCCTCCCTCTCTTACTCACACCACATTGAGCCTTAAATATCGGCCAACCCCTGCCAAATTCCCTTCTCCAATTCCCTAGAAACATCCTAGAGGTTCTTGTCTTCCTCAAAGACAAATTTTAGTGCCCTAAAAGGAGATCTCAAAGAGGCGCTTCAAAGAAGAGGTAATGTCCGTTACCGATTCTTTCAACTTTATTTCTTCTTCCACTTCTTCTTCATAGGTTTTTTCATTATGAAGTAATAACATCAGTATCCCTCATATACTGATATGTTATTATAAGTATGAAACAACCCTATTTCACAATCTATCCATCCAACGGAAAATGAAATCACCGTGTGTGCGTACGTACGGAATACCGTCTCCACACCGTGGTGTAATCTATTTACCACCACCACCTTACTTGGATGGGTATAATGGTGTACATAATAAATATATATGATTATTTTAAAGTGATGTTGATTCTGAAATAATATACATACACTCCAATACAATTCCATGATCATGAGAACGATATCATCGCTCGTACGTACGTACGGAATACCGTCTCCACGGCACGATGAGATTCATTCTCCACGTTAACCATTCATGAATGATTATAAAGTATATATAATAAGTAATCATGAAATATATGAAATAATAATGATACTTGATTTATGTGTATATATATATGTGTGTCATCTACTTAATTCCATTCAACTCAATAAGGAAACGAAAACAACGTTCATGCGTACGTACGACCTACCATCTCCATGAACAGTGTATTTCTTTCCATTTATTGATCTATTATATATATGTATATTCTGAATATATATTATATATAAATCATGTTTTATATTATGTAATTAAGTAATCATGATCTATGTAATCACTTGAATAATTACAAGTCAAAACACGGATGGCAAATGAAACGATTTTACCCAAAACGCTCTTTAACATGGAATTTTCAAAAGAACGAGTAAAATAAAGTCATAAGTGACCATATATGATATCATAAAAATAAGTATGATTCTGTAATAAGTCAATAATATTATTTAAATCATTATACAGGAGGATCAGACACTTACGAATCAAATCGGACCTAAGGTAAGGAATAATTTTGCAAATCTCATTTTTATCCGAGATTCCATATTTGTAAGTATTTACTGGGGTTATTTCTATCATCCATGTCCATGTTTTATAAAAGTGTTTTCATGTATGTTTAATGTCCTTTTTACCCATTTTTGACTTTTACTACATTGTATGTAAGTAATACTTCTTTTTTTTACGTTACGAGGTACTTTTTGACTTTTCCGGCAAAAGTACGAAAAGAATGTTTTTTTAACTTATACGACACGAACGAATTTTTACGGTTTTATAAAGCCTTATTTTCATGAAGCTTCCTCCAAAAGATTTAATGACTATTTTCAACAAAATATATTTCTTTTAAAATTGCATGAAGTTTTGTGAAAAGAAATTGATTTTGAAGAAGAAAGTATATTTTCCTCAAGAATTCATTTCAAGTGTTTCATCCAAACCATTTTCCATCTAAGATGAAATTTTTCATATGTGTATGTTTCAAGTATCATGTCTTTATGATTTACATGGTTTCACTTTTCTTATTATGAAATGATATCCATTTTTTTAATATGGATTATGTGTTGATGGGATGATGTTTATGAAACCCATTTTATTTATTGGGTTATTATGAATGATGTATGTTTATTTTGTGGCACAAGTAAGAATGATTTCATTATGATATGGGTGGGACCTATATTTCCCTCCAATGCATTGGGTAAAGATTTATATCTCATGAGATATACATGGCTGGAATGGTTTGTTAATCCGGTTCAGTGTTACAGGACTGAAACGAGGAGTGAACTCGATTCAGAAAGGGACTTTGTCCACCAAGATGGTCTTGGCAGCAATGCCTTGGATACTATGGAAATCATGACATGTTATGAATGGTTTCCAAAATTACATGATTTATTCCCATGATATTTTATCATTCTTAATGTTTCTTTATGACCTATGCCTTACGTACTTCCATGTTTTATGTCATTGCTCAAGTTTTTGATGTTTAAACATTATGTTCATGTTTTTATGTTCAAATGTATATGGTATGTTTTATTTTTTTCCATGCTTACCCTTACTGAGAATTTGAGCTCACCATTTTTATGTTTTCTTTTCCCCAAGATATAAAGAAAGGTTTAAGGTAAGAAAAAATAGGGAAGATCTTTATGGAAGATGTTGATGATCTTTCACCACGATTAGAATATTACGTTCCAAGTTTCCAAAGACACTAAACTATTATGGTCCTTATGTGTGTGTTTTGGTTTTGTACTAAGTATTCCAAAAAAGTAATGTAATGTCCATGTACGTCAAGCTTCGGGTCTCTACAACTGCAACATTTTAAGATTCTGTGGTGCTAAGAGAAATGTAATTTGGTTCTTTCTCAGACAAGAAATACACAAACCCCAAATATTGAATGAAACCCCTATTGTTGATTTTCTATCATCGGCTGATCTAGCCCTATCTGCATCTGAATATACTAAAAACTCTTTCTTTGATTTATCATTTTGACAAAAAATAAATTCTACCATGCCCTTGATATTCCAATGTATTATTTTCACTTCATCAAAGTTGAATTATTTGGGATTACATTGATATATTGCTTCATGGCATGTGGAAAAAACAATATTCGTTCATGTCACACTCATGTAAAAAACAATTCCGAGGATTTTCATGTATTATATGATATTAACTCCCTTTCCTTATCAACCCCATGTCAGTTTCATCTAGTTAGAAACCAATGTCTTCATATCCATGGAATTAACCATTTTAATCCATCATATAACTTACATGGAAAGTAAAAATTGAGAAATTAATGTCCCATTCCTTCCATATGTAACCAATAAACCAAGGAAAATCATCAGGTCACCAAACATTACCATTTAGAGCTCTTTTTCGATTAATTCAGAAAACTGTCGGCATTGGGGTTCTTCTAATCTCCCTACTCTTATTTCATCGACCTAAAATAGAATGATACACCTTTAATTATATAATTATATAATTATATATTATAAAAAAAATCCACTATTCTGAAAATCGAGCTTCTTAAAAAACTAATCTATCCTTGTATTCCAAACACTTGGTGCTTTCATCATCCCATAGAGTTCCTTCTTCAGCTGATACACTATGTTCTAATCTTAATGAGTGAGAAATATATTAGGCTTCTCATTATAAACATATTCCATGATGCCATTCAGAAATGTTTACATGACGTCCATCTGAATAAATTTGAACATTCATTTCACAACTATGTGATAAAATAAATCCATTGTCTCTATCCATGTAAGAGGTGAAATTTTTTCAACAACATCAATACCATCGATCATGGAGTACCCTATTCACACTATTCATTCTTTGTTTCAAATAATTTTTCCACCTCAATCATCTGGTTGTGAAATTACAATTTTTTCGTGATGAAATTACTATCTTTTGACCTCAATAGAGTATCCCACATGTGATTCTTCTTAATTTGGTTTATCTCTTCATTTATATAATGACCCTTGATCTCATATCCAACATCATTGGAAACAAAATCAGCTTTACTAGAGATATGAATGATGAATACTGTAAAGATATCATTATTCATGTCTGATATGGCACTGGATGATCACAACTAATATTTTTCTTATCAATTTCATCTCAACTTGAAGTCTTATTTGTAGATACGTACTTTAATTCTTCTTTCTCATCATTAGTATCTTCTTCTGAATACTCATTTTACTCTTCATATCCCCTTATGTTTCTTACCTACTCATTACTTTCATCATGAAATTTTTCACTGTATTCGTGAATAATCTCTTCAATTTTCTCTATAGTGACATAATTGGTCTAAAAAATTATTCCAATCAAACTATTAACACATTTATAAGATTTTTTTTCCTGATTATCCATGGAATATCCCCACATCTCCATGTGAATCCAATATAAGGTGTTTTACTTTTAAAAGAAAAATGATATAACATTCAATGATTCAAAAGTATTTTAATTTTTGATTAATTCCATACGAAATCTGAAATAGAGTCATTCCTTCCAATAGACATAATAGATCACTATTACAAATATTGACCAATGTCAATAATGCTTCCTTCCAAAATATCTATGGTAGTAATTTTTCAATAAGAATAATCTTGGCCATGTGTTTGATGATCGAATTTTTCATCTCAGCTACTCCATTATATTGAGGTCTTCTCCAAGATGAAACCTCATTATTTATCCCATGTTTCTAAAGATTGTATTCCAATTATCTGTTTGTTAATTTTATACCATTAATAGTATGAAAAATCATATTTTTCTCTCTAATAATCCATTAAATTTCCCTCTCTTACATTTTTATGGAACTCAACACATCAAACGTGTAGGAAATGAAAAATAACCATTACATTATTCTATACTCATCAATGAAAAGTATGTAATATATACTCCTGTCAATTTCACATTGCAAGATAGGTGCACAAATATCAGCATTCCCCAACTCAAGAAATCTAGTTTATTTCTATTATTTTACTTTGTACATTATTCTAATGATCTTTTTTTAATTTAATAAAATGTATGTGTATACTAACATGATATCATTGGGATATCACTAGATATATCAAACATTACCCGATCATCTAGGGATAGTTGGAAAAGATTAATAATTCGATTATTCAATAAGTTTTTATTCATTCTCTCTCGAAAAAACCTAAATATATTCTTCTCCTATTATAAGGTTGAGATTTACCATAGTTATTTTCCAATGATGGAAAATTACACAATCACATCCTTTTAGGATACAAATCTTATTTGTAATTCATATAAAATTCCCTACGTCTCATAGTTGACTGACACTTAGAAGGTTGTGAATAAGACCTTTTACTACTAATACATCAACACATATCATATCTTTCAAACCTAATATGAATTTTCTAAAGAAAATTTGGTCCATTGCTTCATCATTTAAAAATAAGAAGAATGATTCCATGACATGTTTTATTTAATTAACAATATTTTAATTTCCTGTCATATGAGATGTGTAACCACTGTCAAGGATCATTACTCTAGAATGATCTGATGCTTTAAAAAAAATTTCTGCGACCACTTCATTCTCATGTCTTTTCTTTTTTTTTCAATGTTTTTTACTTCACAATTAATATTGAATTAAAATAACGACCCCCCATAATTTATTCTATAGCAGAACCATATTATAGAGCTATAAAGGGATTTTACATTTCCCAATCACCTATAGATTCATTGATTTGCGACATGTGACCAATCTAGTTCTACATTATCTCATTCCTCTTCAAAGTATATTTACAATAGTGGTCCTTGTATCCAAATCCTCTACACCACGAAATTGACGCAAAAAAATATATTCTAGAGTATTGATTTTTTTTTGATTCCATTTTTGTTCTTATGCCATTTGGAATCTATTGGATATAGAACACAAATTTTGTGAGTGTTCCATTATTAAAAAGTAATAACACCAGATTGAGGGTATATTCATTCATGAAACATCTACACCACTAGTAGTCTATATGTTTCTCTGACTATTTTGGTTCAGATTAATACACAAATAAATATTCAATCTCAAAGTGGGTGCTTTCTGTTTTACATTATTCATCAAATCATATTTATTTTTGGTTAATCCCTTAATCAGTTCAACATTATTGCCACTTCTTTACCACATAACCTCTAAGCTCTAGTTCTAAATTTTCGGTTACCTAAATGATCTAATTTTTTTATGACATGCTGTGAGGCAAGATATTTTATTGATCCTAAAATTTTCTTCAGAGGTTGATAAATTCCCCTTTATATGTTCTGACATGTTTTATTTGATCTTGTCTAGTGCAAATCAAACTATCAATTTAACAAATTATTTTCTTGATATGAAGCTTATACTCAAAAAAATTATAATATCTCTATAATTAATGGAATATATTTTCAAATTTCTCCCATTATATCTGACTTATCTTCTTCCAAACACTATATATTGATTTTCGAAACATGAACCACTTTTTGGCTTTCTTCATTTGGGCTCTCTGACCATCAATATCTTCCATAGAAACTTCAAATTCATCAGGATATTCAACTCTTCCTTCAACATCTTCTACATCAACATTGGTTTCATCCTTTTTAATCTTACTACCAACAAGTTCATCCATGAAAGTTATTCTACAAACATTGTAACTATCCAAATCTTCAATCATATATTAATTTAATCTATCACATTCTTGTGGAAAACAATTCTAATTCTGTTAGAAATTTCCCTTAATTTTTCTCTTTCTGTTCAGATATAGTAAATACTACATCCTTGGGAATTAAACTTGATACTCATCATATTCATGGAGAATTGTTAAGAACCATTCATTAAGATTACCATCCCCTCCACACTGAATAAAATCTAGTGGATGTTTCCCTTTAAACATTTCTTTTCCTCTTTGAACATTTATATAATGGAATGACATTACCTCATTTTCACTACTTTCCCCAAGAAATATTCATCGGTGATCTTTTTCATGCTCTTTAATTACCCCTATTTGGAAATAACTTTTTCCACAGTCTCAATGTACTCATTTCTCATCTCATATGTCATAAGTGTACAATGTAAACTATCGGACATCAGATTCATTAGACCATAATCCTCTATCAATGAAACCATCATAATGAACTAAGGTGGAATTTATTTAAGAATTCACTTGAAGATATTTGAATCTTTAATAATTTCTCCATGACCACAAATATATTCATATACATCATTAAACCTATAAAATAATGCATCAGTATCATTTAGGATCATTCTCAGATCTTCATACTAGTTTCACAGAACCTGTAGCTTCTCCCCCCTGACCATCGAATCACTTTCACATATATTCAATTGTTTATCCCACATAGCATGGGTTTTCTTTCATTACCTCACATTGGTATAGATTTCATTGGCTAGTGGTCCCTCTAACGAATTGATTCATTTATTGTCATCATCCAATTCACTTTTTTCAGCTTCTCATAATGAACCTCTGTCAATATGGCATGGAATACCCTACATCACTACTGTAAAGAAAACCATTCCAAAATATCAGAAGTAGTTCTATGTTAGATTCCTCCATAACTGAAAATAATTTCCTTGAATTTAGAAATCCCTTTATTATTGATGTCCTCCATTGAGAGATAAAAATAAAAAATAACCATTCCCTAGCATACCAATTGTTAGTGTAACTAGGGTAAATACCCAGATAGGATAGTGGTGAATCATGGTATGATAGATTAAAATTTATACACCTTTAGATATTTTTTTCTAATTAAACTATATATTCTTTTATCTATTTCCTATAACAAATTATGGATATAAATTAAAAAATGTAAAAGGCAAAGAAATATTACTTGGTTCACCCTCATTGGGAAACATCCAAGGAGCATACATGAAGAACCTGTTGATGTACCAAATCCATTAAAATCACCCTACTGATTTATATATTCATATCGGACTCATTATCCCTATTACTTTACATCCAATCACAATTTGAATTTCCAATTCTCTCTTAACTGATGTGTGCTCACTAATTCTTTAGAAGATTCACTCATAGATTATAGACATGTAGGTCCCTTCATTATCTCAAATGAATGTATCCATCACTATATGTAGATTCTATATTGAGGTACCACATTCATCCACTGATTATTACATATTTATAATATAACTACTGGGTACCATCAATAAATCACATAGTACATTGGGTGTCTTGCACAAAACCTTAATTCATTTCATGCAATTTTTCTATTTTTTCACAAAAAATGTCTTGCTAATGAATTCCTTCATACACAAAACTACATTATTTCGTGAAACTCCATTTTCACGCCATTCTATATGAGGGGAGTGGTAGCCCCAAATTTTTAGACCCCTCCAAACCTGCATGAATATTCCTCTCTGAGTGAATAAAATCCCATTTAACGTCGTATTGGGTGCATAAGACTCTTCCGGTCAAACACATATTTCTAGAAAATTCTAATTCTTTATTCACATAATGTCGTTCCTATATTTTTATGTTCTAATCATAAATCAAGACTCCCACACAAAATTGAAATCCTTTTACAAAAATTGTTTGCAACAACTTTAAAAAAAACAAATTTATCTATTTTCCAAATTTTAAGGTATAAAATTTTCAAAAACAAAAGGAAAGAACACCAACATTTATACAATCATTTAATACTTCCTCCTAAGTGTAAAATATTTCATCATAGATCTATTTAAATAGAAAAAATCAACCCAATAATGCATCACTTTACCTTAAGGGATGTTTTACCAATGCATATGGGATAACCATTTCAACTGTACTCTTTATGGATTTAATAAAAGTGATATTCCTTGAGTATATTTATTCCTTGATTGTATTGTAGACATCCTTGTCTTATGTTTGTTTTTGAGATATCATGTGGATCATCATAGAATATTTCTATGTTTTTGGAGAAATCACTAACATTACACCATGATTTTAAAATGAGATTTAAATATTAGGGATGTTAAATTATTTGGACATGTGGTGGTGGAACATGGAATTTCAGTTCATCCTAAAAATGTAAAGGTTGTTATGAAATTGGACCAACCATAAATTTTTTTTTTGTTCTGGAGCTTCATGGGTATATTTGGGTATTATCGTCATTTAATTAAAGACTTTTCAATGTTGGCTGGTTAGGTGATAGCTCTGACCCGAAAGAGAGTAATGTTTTCTTATGATGACAAATTTATGAAATATTTTTTTGAGATGAAATGTAATCTGATTATGATAGTGACTTTGACTCTTCTTGTGTTAAGGGTAGGTCTATGTGCTCTATTGTGATGTTGTAGGATCAATTTCCGGTTATCTTCTTATGCAAGGTGATCATGCTTTTACTTATAAATCTCATCAGTTTAGGCTGCATGAGATGAATTATCAGACCCATGATGTTGAACATGAAATTTTGATGCACGAACATAAGAGTTGGTGATAATACCTTTATAGTGACTGTTTTATCAAATATTTACCCCAAAATACCAGGTCTTACATCTTCTCTAAAAAAATACTTGAATCATCAGTAGGGGAATTTGGTGGAATACCTACAATCATTATAATTTGACATCATCTATACATTGCAAAAAGGTAATGTGTCATCTCATATTATTTAACTATGAATCATCTGACCTAATTAGTGAAAGAATCGTCGAAAGAGTGGAACATAATGGCTATGTTTGCATAGTTGAATATTGGATACCCGTAAAAAAGGGGTGAAGTTTTATGGGCTAATGTTCAATTGAAATCATCTTTAATTGAGATGATTCTTCAATAAAAATAGATTTATGATTTAATTTGATCCATTATATACTCTCTTTATGATGTTGATATAGTTTATGAGTGGTCGTCTTCCAAAGGGGACATTATTTACTATTATAATCAATTTTCTATGATGTTATTGGTATAGAAAGATTTTATGGGAGTTTCAATAAATCATAGTGGGAAGTACACCCACGATCAATAATAATATTTTATAACAAGCGACTTAGATTCTGGTGTCTAGGTTTGAGATGGGGTGTTGCTGAATCTGTCTTGCTTTATTATCTATGCAAGCTAGTCAAGGCCAGTCATTAAAAACCTTCGAGTTTTCTTCATCCAATATAACAACATACAAGTGTTTGGTATGAAATACTTTTGGACTATGAGTTTGGGTTACAAAGAACAAAAAATAAAGAATAATTCAATATGGGTTGAGATCAATCAGAATAAAAAATCTGATCACTTTTAACCCATTCTTGATAAAAACAATGTATATGAGTTGGTAAATATCCAGGTGAAAGAGATAATTCCTTTTGATAGAGTTCTATATGTTATAGTATATAAAATAGTTCCTTAGTTTACTTATTGTTTTTGGAGAGGCCTTAAGGGGGATCTACTATATCACATCCATTTTATCAGGACATACCGTTCACAGAAGGATATCAAGATAGAAAAAGATAAATAATATTATGAGGATATGCACTCTATATGTGTATCCTTGGATTTGGTGGGGAATGATATTATCATTTGGTGATGGTTGAGTCTTTATATAACAAAATAAACCAATCCCAAATAAAAATTGATTGTTTTGAGGTCTCTATTTTCTATCATCGATGATCTCGATTATGCTGATTGGTTCTTTGTGAAAGCACTTTGGATGGACCATGAATGGTTCATGATATGATAATAATAAAAAATGTCATTCATTTTATGATGTTTATATCACATATCCTACAAATTTATTATTCTAATAATCATCATAGGTCATTGTAGTTTTTAGTTGTTGGTATGTTGTTATTGAATTTTTCACCCCATTTGGGCCACCGATGGCTTAGAAGGAAAGGGTAATATTCAACTCATTTATTACAAAAGTATGAGGTTGTTCAAAATATGGGAATCATTTCATAAAATTTATCACATATACCAAGGATAATATCTATTCCTTACATGTTTCATGTATCTTAGCTATATATGTATCTATCTGGTCAATCTCATGTACTAAGAAAGCGTGATCTAGAAGTTGAACCATATTTTTCTGCAATAGATCAACCAGTCAAGATAGTTTATTCTGAATCCATGGAAATTAAATTGGGTATGATACCATTAGTTTGTGTTCTATGGAATTATGTTTTTGATATTCATGATAATATAGAGGGGGTTGAGCTGATGAGAGATAAGTGGCCTTATATTTTAGGCATGGAAGCTTCTGAGTAGGCACTATGGGGAGAACATTTTTCTATGGTTGGGAGATTGTATCATACTAATAAAATTTAGATGTATTTATTGGACCTCTCATTTTATTACAATTTATGTGTGTTTTTATTCTTTCCTCAGGTTTTAATTTTAAATGTTTTGCAAATTTAAGGCTACTTCAGGGTTGGCCCATGTTTCCCCAAACTGTGCGCCCTCCCAAGGAAACCAAAAAACCATTAAATGTTTGGTTATCATAGTTTGAAAGTGTTTTGTCTAGACATTCTCTATATAATTATAATACATGGGGCCCATTTATAGGGGTTAATGTCCAAGAAACATAGTTTGTCCTAACCATTGAGATCTACCCAGCAAAAAAGGCATTGATTTTTATGATTAGAAATATATATATTCATAATCATGAAAACACCCATTTAGGTACCCAATATACAATGAAACCCCATGGTTTTTTTATTCCAGATGAACATGCTAGATGAAATTTTATCCACTATATACCCTCTTGGATGTACATTGAATCATAAATAATAGTTTATATTCTCAATATGGTAGGTTTTTTGTTCACATTCTCTATCTCATTCTATCTCTCTTATCCTCCCCAATGTTCCATGGATCCTCAGGTAGTTTTTAAATCTAATAACATCAATTTTGGGACTATAAAAGTAGGTTTGATTCCCTTTTTTGTTTTTCATCATTCTTCATCATAAAATCTGGATTAAGGATTGTGGTTTCGAGATATGTTAATCTGAATGAATTCGTTTCTATCATGATGCCAATTTTATAAAACTCTATATAAATTTTTTATATTAAATTAATATTTTTAAATAAAATTTCATCATTTAAATTAATTTTCAATCATTTTGACTAACAGAATAAAACTAATTACATTAAATTGGGGTTTTAAAAAGAAATTTTGGAATGAACATTAGAGAACCCCAAATTCAATTAGATTACTGTGTGTTTATAAAAATTGATAAAATTAAAATTTTATAATTTCAAAGATTTTTTTTTTTGAATGTTAAATTGTGAAGAAACCCAAATTCAAATGATTTGCGAATTTCTTGTTAATTTGATGGAAATTACTTAATGATGGAATTGTTGAATATAATTAAGGATTGTGAAATGTGATATTGAATTGTGAATTGATTTCAAATTCATATTTAAGACAAAGTATCTAGAAATGGTAAGGGTAGAAACCTTCAGATTTTACATTTTTAAAAGACATGTTTTTGAATATTTTTATATTTTTTAAATTTTAAATTCGTATATTTTAATTAAAGAATTATTTGAATTGTGTTTTAAGAAGTATTAATGTATATTTCCCATCTTTGATTTATGTTTAGAGAACGTGAATTACTTCGTTAGATAATGAGTTATTTTTAAAACATTATATGATTGAAAACATCCTAAATCATTAATCCACTACATCATAGCCCTAATAGGAGCATGATGAAGTCAGATTTGGCCACACCAATGGGAAATGTGTATATACATATTTCTATGATACCTTGACTATGTGGATTCCCTAATCATGGAATGATCTTACCTTCTTAAAAATACGACCATGCTGCAATTTGTTTTTGTATTTTAAATTAATATATTCCATCATTGTAATATGTTTTACATTACTTGTGAGTTTATATAAAAGTTTTATATATAAGTGTTCTTTTAACAAATTTGTTTAAAGTATTTCCAATATTTTAATAATATTTCCATAATTTGTTATGATAATCATGACTTGTTTAAATATGCTATAGAAATTCTTTATTTTTTTTTAAAAAAAAATATTTATATGTATTTTTAATGTTGGAATATTATTATGTAATCCATTGTAAGACAGTACTGAACTTCTATTTCCCACTCTACCAATGCCATATGGTGTTCTTTGATTATATCCTTCAAGGATTGTGTTGGGGTAAATCACCACATAGATGTGGTTGTAGCTTTTGATTTGTGGAGTTGGATAGTTATTTCCATTAAAGAATAGGTATATATCCTTCATATTATTATATTAATTTACTATAGTAAATTCAAATGTGTACATATATTTGAAATCTAGTACACTTTTCCTAATGTAGTTTATTTTTAATTCATACTAATTTTAAATTTTTCTTCGGCAATGTCTGTGGAAAATTCCTTACCAATTTCATTTCATATGATTCCGGGTGCTAGATTCCACCACATGGGAATTGAGAATGTCATTTATGCCATGTCAGAACCATTTTAGGTGTCGGGTTACCATCCTACCTAGAGAGGTTCATGAATCATATGAATTTTTTGGCATGTAGTTATATATTCTTGATGAAGGTAATCTGATTTATTTTTTCCAGTGGACTATATTTACCATATAGTTAATTGAATGGTATTTAAAGTCTCCATTTTTTTTATATGATGTTTTTCGTATGCAGTTATGTTGAATTTTTTCTCGATCAATTCCTATAATTATATATATATATATAGATATAAACGGACTGAAGATTATTTTTTTATAAAAGTAACAATCATAAAACTATAATGTGTTTGACTATATATTTTACGAATATTATATTACTTAACAAAACAAAAACAAAATGATTAATTTTGAATGTTTGGAAAATTTTAAAAGTTAATACAAATTGGATGTGAATATCTTAATCTGTAATCATACATTTCCAAGATATTTAAATATCCATTTTATAAATGAAAATGTGGAATTATCATTTTTATAATGTGGTCTTTTTTGAAAACTCGTGAAATTTGAAAATTTCAATGACTTAGTATTATAATGAAAAGAATTGATTATTTACATGAAAAAAAGATCCATTAATTTTATAATAAAGTGACACCCAGTGAAAATATAAAGTATGTGATGTTGAGATCCAGGGGATATAGCTATTGAAAATATGAAAAAACATTATGAGTTCATTTTTGGGCGTGATGAGTGCAGCTAAGAATTTATTCTCCCCTTTTATGGGATTAAATGATCCTTTCTAGGGAAATGGAAATTGGGTATTGATACCTTGTCCTTATAATGGTTGGTTTTGTTCAAAATTGAGAGATTAGTTTTTACAGGCCATGATTTTGTTGTTTGGATGCCCATGTAATTGGGAAAACAATCCTCAAAGCATCATCACAGTTTATTTCGATTTTATTGTGTTTTTTTGAAAATACCAAATGACCAAAAAATATTATAGATGATGCTTTCCAAAGCATGTGTTTATGGTGGTGCAATTTCCTAGTGTATTCCAGTTTTTTGGGCCTCAAAATTGGATTTTTTATGAAATATAATGTTCTCACAGAGGACTTAATGGTATTTAGATCAATGAAAAATTTGGTGGGCCACAAAGGGAGTATGAAGAATTGTGATGAAAACTTGGAAAATAAAATATTCCATATAGAACTGTTATATGGATGTGAAGCGAATTATGCAGACCACATAAAAAAACGGTGTGATGGATTATTGCAGTTCTTGGGAGGCATGCATCTTGTGGTGAGACACTTCTTTTTCGAAATAGAGATGGGGATCCATTTGTGGAATAGATCAGTTTCCATAGATGATTAATATGCTCTACAGAAAATGTAGGGAATAATAGTTTGGTGGTTAAGAACAGTTTTTTGTGAATTTTATAGCACATCGATGATTTATGTGATTCAGATTAGTGGGGGTTTTTGATATATATTCTTATATTAGGACCTCTAATCCCATCATTAATTAGAGTAATTTTCAATAGTAAATATCATTTCACTATGATGAATTTGGATAAGTTTGAAGGGGTTTATAACAGATGATTTTATTGTGTCTGATGTAGACCATTGTAACAGTCAGTGATGGAGAGTGTTAACGGAGAAGGAATTACTCAACGTTTGTTCAAGAAGAAAGATCATTGAAGGGGTTTTTCATGGCATAGTAGACCGCAAAAGAAGAAGGTTCTATATAGATAATTTGTACTTTGGGAAATTAGCCTTCTATAGTGGAGAAGTTGTTTGTCTAAGTATGAAACATCCACGAAGTAGGTATGGGGCATGGAAGGAGTGGGGATCTGTGAAGAACTCACACCACACAGTTTATTGTAGTTCGCAGAGGAAGAATGATTGATCATAATGAAACAGTCATGAAATTAATTTCATCCAAATAATAGTGCATAGAAATGTGGATTTCATCTCTAAGTTAACACATGACGTCCTTGGATAATCTACATGTATTCCAGAATTCATGCATTCAGGAAAATTAAGGGATCTATATGTCCATAAAATGTGAGTCGATCACTTCCCAGAGTAGTGAGTTATGGAATAGGACGATTGTGATCATTTACCCTATTAGTGAACCAGAGAATGTGACATATAGAGTGACCATTTGAAAAATACTGAGATGACAATAAACATAGTAAATTCAATGAGCCTTGGAATAGAATAAATATAGACCAAACCTTATATATTGGATGTGAGCCTATATAGATTTTATACATTGGCACATTCTCATTGTTTTCTCCTTATATGTTAACAAGTGAGAATGAACCATGTAAAATAATTATGTAATTTTCATGATTCCATATCTTATCAAACATTTATGTGGGAGAGAGGGAGAAATTTATTTAGCTTAATGATGAAAGAAGATATTAAGAGGCATTAGGTTTAACTTGTCATACCAAAATTCTCTCCCTTTAAAGGTATTTTACCTAGTGGACCAAAAAATTTGTATTAGAGATAATGGTTGGATATTTTTGGTTCACTCTCATTTGAAGTAATACTGGTGGTCAATCAAAATTGAATACTACTAGTCGATGGAAAAAATTGTCAACTACAGAATAATTGGATGTGACACTACTTCAAATCCTTAGAAATTGATTTATTTGCAATTCCTATGAACAGAAAGTCAGACAATATTGACAATGGAACTATATCAGATGTTGATAGAAGGGAATTGGATGTTGATTCTAAAGGGATCAATTCATTAAGAGAAAAATATATAATGAAATTTATTCAAATGTTATATCATAAAAGTTATCACATGAAATGAGGGAAATTTTGTTCAGTATTTACGAGGGAAACTCCAATGATATAGAAAATAAGTAATAGGTTCTATAGAATATGTATGAGGATATCATAATGAACCCCAATGATTCTGTCGATGCATTTTTTATAAGCTAAATGCTGATGTGAAGGACATGCATGTTCTTGAATACATCATTATTGATATATGGATTGTCAAGTGTATCTTGAGAAAACATCCGCCTCTATTCAATACAAATGTTTCTATATTGGAAGATAAAGATATGAAGGAGATGATATTAGATAACTTTTACATTACCCTTGTTTCATAAGAAATGAGAAATGATGTTTATGATGCTATGGAAAAGTGGATATCAAAATTGGTTGCATTCAAGTCTATGAACATGGTCACCATTGAAGATGGATTAAAATATAAATAGACTGATGATGTGATTTCATTAATATCCTTGACTACTCAAAAAGGAAAATAGAATTTTAGTATAAGACATCTGATTGTATGGTTTTGATGAGTAATGGTTGGGTATCTAGCTGATGGTTCCACAAAAAGATTCATGAATATTAATATGGTGAAGTGGAAATTACCATGAAGAAATTTTCAGCCTATGTGGAAGAAAATAAATATATTAATAAAAAATACTTTAAAAGGAAAGGACTGGTTTCAAAATAAGATAATAGTACTTAAGAAGTTGGGCACAAACATCCGGTAGTAACCTGCCAGCCCAAGGAAACTATGAACCTCTGCCACGTTCTTGGGTGCTTCCCATGAAATAGTTGCCTCGACCTTCGATGGGTCCACTGATATCCGCTACTCAGACACTACGTGCCCATGAAAACACACTTCTCACATCAAGAACTTGCGGTTGGACAGTTTCCCATAGAGCTGATGTTGTCGGGGGTCCTCTAAAACCATCCTCAAGTGCTCAGCATGATCCTCCTCTGATCTTGATTAGGTCAATATGTCTTCGATAAACAAGACCATGAAATGATCCAGGTACTACCAGAAGATGGAGTTCATGATCCCCATGAACACAGCTGGTGCATTTGTAACGCTGTACGACATGACTACAAACTCAAAGTGCACATTCCTACACCTGAAGGCAGTCTTCAATATGTCACCCTCCTTCACCCTAACTTGGTGATATCCATACCATTGATCGATCATTGAGAACCAACCCGCTCTCCTTAGGTGGTCGAATAGATCGTCTATCCTTGAGAGAGGGTAGTGATTCTATTGGGAAAATATCCCTCAAGTCATCATTGATGTATTTTTGAGGTGATTGTGTTTGTTGACAAAGTGAACATCTGTGTTGTGATTGTTGCAATGCAATCCATGATATACAAATTTGTTGACAAAGTGGATTTCATGGTGGAATGTCGAGTTCAAGAGCTGTGGTCAATGATCCATGTTTGATTCAAGAATTTCAATAAAGGAATGAATGATATGGAGGTGGTACAAAAGAACAGATACAAGGTGACGCCGTTTTCCAGTGTTTGCCAAATTTTGGGGCCTGAAAATCGACAAATGAAGAAAAGTGGTTTTTGGCAAAGGGACTAGCACGCCGTCTACATGAAGGCTAGGAAACATGCGCGACATATGTTTTTAAAGATCAGAAGATCAAAATATGGAAAAGGAAATAGGTTCGTGCAAGTTTGGGAGTTGGTCGCACAAGTGTCTAGGAGGACAGAAGACTTGCGCGCCAAGACTGGGTCGCGCAGGTGACTTGCGCGCCGACGCATAGGGTGGCCAATTTGCCTATAAATACTGGACCACCCCTCTTCATTATCAACCAGAGTTCAACATTTTGAGAAATCAGAGCTCCCGTCGCGCAGGTGTGGTGGTCGCGCAAGTGGTGGTGTGTCACGCAAGTGGGACTTGCGCGCCAGATTTGAAGAAGGGGGATTGTTGGTAGTTGCACGCCAATGTTGGTTTGGGCGTAAAGGGAAGTGAGTTGCACAAGATTTGAGTTGGAGAATCTTGTGTCACACAAGTGTCTGAGGAGGACTTGCGCGCCAGTTGTGACTTGCACACCGATACATGCGTGCTGAGATAAACTTGCGCGCCAAGTAAGGTTTATTTCCAGCAGTGATTTTCGGGCTGCGTGGAAGCTGGAAGTTTGCCCGATACCTTCGGGGCAAAGAGAGATTCTTCTACAGGTGAATATTGGGCTTCAACAGAGCATCTACTTACAGAGGAATATGCATTCCTTCATGAAAATGAAGAGTCCTATGAGTCTATAAACTATGAGTGGATCCTTTCCAGTGCAGTGAGCGAAGGGAAGAGGAAGAAGGTGATCCTCTCCACCTTCAGTGAGCTAGAGAGAGAGAAATATGGAGTGACCCTTGGGAATACAATGAGCTGACCCTAAACATTTTAAAGGTAGTGAGCCTGGGCATAGAAGTGATCTAGCCCAAATCTTGTAATCCACAGCTAGTGAAGTTTAGTGGAATTCAGTACGACCGATAACTTGTCGGCGTATGCTCCTTGGATGTAGCCCTTTCTGGTGAACCAAGTAAAATTTCTATGTCTTGTGCATGCTTTACATTCTAATTACTTTGTGCTACCGGAAAGAGAGAGAAGAGTGTTTTTGTTAACAGCGAAACAAGATCAGAACGTGCGTTAATTTTAAAATTTTCATACCCTGATTCACCCCCCCCCCCTCAGGGTATTCAGCCTTGTGGACCTAACAATTGGTATTAGAGGGAAAGGTTGATATTAGGTCTTCTCTCAATGGAGGTCACTAATCATAAAGGGATTCTGATCTTCGACGGATGTAATTTTCAGATATGGAAGAATTGAATGCAACACTATTTCCGATCCTTGGGAATGGATGTGTTCTCAGCAACTATGCATGGTATCACATCTGATATTACTAGTGGTGCATTATCAGAAGCTGAGCATAAAGAGTTGGATGTTGATGCCAAAGCAATCAATGCCTTAGGGGGATCCCTTTCCAATAACATCTATACCAAGGTGATGTCATGAAAATCATCACATGCCATGTGGGAAAAGATTTTGAATATTTACGAAGGGGATACAAATGTCAGAGAGGCAAAGCTGCAAGTGTTGTGGAACAAGTATGAAGATCTAAGAATGAACCCTAATGATTCTATTGATTCATTCTTTGACAGGGTAAATGCTGTGGTAGAAGACATGCGAGGTCATGGTGAGATTATCGAAGACATTAAAATTGTAAAGCGCATCTTGAGAAAACTTCCACCTCGGTTCAATATGAAAGTTTCTATTTTGGAAGATAAATATCTGAAAGAGATGAAATTCAATAACCTGTATAGCACTATTGTTGCATATGAAATGAGAAATGATGATAACGACGCTGTGGAAAAGGGGAAATCTAAAGAGGTGGCATTTAAGGCCATGAAGAAGCTCACTATTGAAGATTCTCAGGAGGAAGAAGAGACATATGAGGTGATGTCATTCATTTCTTCAAATATGCAAAGAGGAAAAGGAATGTTTAAAGGGAAACTTCCACTAGCATGATTTCGATGTTGAATGGTTGGTCATCTTGCTGCAAGATGCCCCAAAATGTGTCAAGAAGAATATGATGAAGATGAAGTTGAAATTCCAAAGA
This sequence comes from Viscum album, assembly GCA_963277665.1. Taxonomy (NCBI): domain Eukaryota; kingdom Viridiplantae; phylum Streptophyta; class Magnoliopsida; order Santalales; family Viscaceae; genus Viscum; species Viscum album. The sequence goes on from OY728127.1 coordinate 817,657,106, forward strand.
AGAAATCGTCAGCCTATATGAAAGGGAAAAAGAAGTTCAAGAGAAATTTATTCAAGAGGAAGAATCTTCTTTCACAAGAAATAGACAGTTCAGATGAGTCTGAGGATGAAGAGGTTAAGGAGTTTGAAAATTGTAAAGATCATAGACAAAATGCTATGGTAGCGGTCGTTAGTAGTTCTCAGGAAAATGAAGAAACTGACGTTGGAGAAGAGGAAGAATAAGTTGAAGGAAGAGTTGATATGGAGGCCGAATTGGAAGCAGACTTGAGGAGATAGATGTTTGGAGAGAAAAAAAAAAGAAAGCCAATAAAGTTGTTCTTGATGCCAAACTCTATATGCAGCAGAAGGAAGATGAGAAATCTGAACTAATGGAAGAAATTGAAAAACTCGAGTTATCAACACAAGAGAACTCAAAATCAGTTAGTGATTATAAGCTCAAGATTGAACAACAGAAAAGGGAGATCGATGGATTGAACAGAAAAGTGAAAGATCACGTCAAGAATATCGAAGAGATTGAAGAAGAAGGTGTCAGTCTATGGAGAAAAGTTAAAGATAAGGAAAAGCCTTTGAGTCCCAATATATTCTTTGGAAAGCAGATCATTCCGAAGTCTGAAAAGATGAAAGAGGTGCCCAGTAGTTCAGCACAAAACAAGAAGATATTTAACTCAATTGTTATGGCTGATTCAGGGCTTGATCATAAAGAAAAATCTTTGGCAATTGAAGTCAGACCGCGAGCATCCATCCCGAGATTGAAGATTGATTTGGGCACAAAGCAAAATCAGAATATTCAGAGAACCCAAGGGGAAACTTGAAGTGCTGATGTGTCACAAAGAAATGAACCATATATCAGGTTTTCTTGTTGTGGGAAGATGGGACATTCACAGTATTTGTGTTCCACAGCCAAGATATATCAAAGGAAACAAGAACAGTGGTGGCATCCAAACAGGGAATAGTTTTCTAGAACATATTTTGAAGGACACAATTTTTTTTGTAGGGGATTTGGGCACATGGCTAGGTACTGCACTTCGACTATTCAGAGAAATGTGCCAAAGCAGAATCAAAATGTTAGCAAGCAGCAGAGCAATAAACCGACATGTGAGTTAAAAATGCAGAATAGATTTGCGGCTTTGCAAGATGAAGCTGGTCTATTATACTCTGAGAAAGAACAGAAGTCTCAATTCATGCCGAGTATTAAAGAAAAAGTGTTGACCAAGAAGAATAAAATTGTGAAGGTTGTGGTGGTAGAGATTTCCCTTAAAGCATCTGATCGCTCTGGTGTGTGGATCCTTGAGAGTGGTTGCACATCTCACATGACGGGTAATAACGATCTTGTTATAGGCATAATATATGACAAATAATTAGTTGTCAAATTTGGAAACGATGAAGGCCTGAAGATTGTTGGCTCAGGGAAAGAAAAGTTTGGGGGAAAAGAAATGAGACATGTTGATGTCTTGGTAGTAGAGGGTCTTAGTCATAACTTGCATAGTGTGAGTCAACTATGTGACTCTAGGCACTTTATCCGATTTACCAAGAAGATGTACATTGTTAAAGGAAAATATGGAGCTGTCATTATACAGGGAAAACAGACAAATGGAAATCTTTACCTGGTAGGTGGGGAAGAAGATTTGTGCTTTATATCCAGAGAAGAAGAAAACCAGCTGTGGAATAAGCGACTTGGTCATCTATGTCAACAATCAATTGAAGATCTGGTAAAGTGTGATGCTGCTAGAGACCTTTCCCAAACTATCATGTGATCGCAATCATACATGTGATGATTTTCAATAAGGTAAGATAATCAGAAAGGAATATAGGCCAAAGGAACAAAAAACAACTGGAGTTCTCAAATTGGTGCATGTTGATGTATGTGGACCTATCTCACCATGAGCTATAAATTGGCAAAGGTACTATGTTCTTTTTATTGATGATTATAGTAGAATGGCTTGAGTATTTTCATTACCCATAAGATAGAGGTGTTCAGTTTCATAAAGCAGTATAGGAGGGAATCAGAAAGGATGCTTGGGAAGAAAATTTTGAAGTTCTGTATAGATAACTGTACAGAATTCACAAACAGTCAAGTGGAAGAATATCTCAAGAAACACGAGATAAGGAATCACGTTTCATTAGTAAGAAATCCCCAACAGAATGTAGTGTTTGAAAGGAGAAATCAGATCATCAACAACATGGCTAGAACAATTCTTATTAATAAAGACCTACAAGAGAAATTTTGGAAGGAAGCAGTTTTGACATCGGTATATGATTCGAACAGGTCTCTGTTGTGTCCGAAGCAAGGGAAGACTCTGTATGAACTGTGGTACGGAAAGAAGCCAACGTTGAAATACTTTTGAATCTTTGGAATTAAATGTTTCATTCTCAACAATGAAAATCACATGAAGTTTGAGGCACGAGGAGATGAGGGGATATTCCATGGCTACTCAGGGAAAAGTAAATCATATAAATGCTTTAACAAAAGGCTGGGAAATTTATTTGAGAGCAATGATGTCACTATAGTCGAAAATGAACAGAATGTTCAATGACATAGTGAACAGTTTTTAGATAAAACTGATGATGAGGTAAGTGAAATAGGGGGAGTAGAAGTGGAAAAGGATGACTCAGGAGAAGATACTGATGATGAACAAGAAAGTTCCAAGTCTGTGTCTGCAAGGAAGCCAAAGAGTCGAGCTAAAATTGATAGGAAAAATATCATTGTTGATCAGACAGCTCCATTTCAGACTCGAAGAATGAAATCATTACAGGAAACATCGTTTTTGTCTCAGGTGGATCCGGAATGTTTTTCCAATGCAGCTGAAGTTGAAAATTGGGTTCGAGCTATGAATGAAGAGCTTGATCAGATAGAGAAGAACCAAACATTGGAGATTGTTTCGAGGCCAGTAGACAAGAATGTCATCGAAACTAAATGGGTCTATCTCAACAAGATGAATGAAGATGGCACAGTGATTCAGAACAAAGCATGACTAGTGCGCAAGGGATACTCCCAGATTGAGGGTATAGATGTTGATGAGACATTTGCACCGGTTGCAAGGCTGGAGACAATCAGATTATTTTTTGCCATTGCAGTGCAATGAATGTTCAAAGTTTTCCAGATGGATGTCAAATCCAAATTCATGAATGGCGTTCTGGAAGAGGAGGTGTATATTGAACAGCCAGATGGTTTTCTCATTCATTAGGATGAGAACAATGTTTTTCGGATGAAGAAGGCGTTGTATGGGCTGAATCAAGCACCAAGAGCATGGTACTCAAGGCTTGATCAGTACTTGAAGAAGCATAGTTTACAGTGTGGTGGAGTTGATTACAATATCTATTCCAACAACAATATTAATCAAAGGATGATGGTGTTGGTCTATGTCGATGACATAATATTTGGTGGATCAGATGAAACTCAGTGCAGACAGTTTTCTGAATTCATGAAAAATGAGTTTCAAATGTCAATGATTGGAGAGCTAACATTTTTCCTTGGCTTACAGGTGACACCTGGAAGTAATGGAACATTCATTTCTCAATCCAAATACGCCAAGGAGGTTTTGAGAAGCTTTGGAATGGAGAATTACAAGGAGATGAAGACTCCAGTTTCTACCTGGATGAAATTATCAAAGACGAGGATGGCAAGGCAGTTAATATCATAGAATACAGGCAAATTATTCGAAGTCTGTTGTACTTGACCGCGACAAGGCCTGATATTGTTTTCTCCACATGCCAAGCAGCGAGATATCAGAGTAATCCCAATGGAATCCATATTCTTATAGTAAAGAAGAATAATTCAATATATCCAGGGCACAGTGGATTTCGGATTGACATATAAGGAAAAATATCAGATAGAGTTATTGGGAAACACAGATGCAGACTAGGCCGGTTCAGCGGATGACAGGATATCAACATCTGGAGGTGAATTCTATCTTGGCAGACTATGTATTACTTGGTTAAGAAAGAAGCAGGATTTCATTTCATTAATCACCACAGAATCTGAGTATATTGCGACCACTCAAGCATGCAAAAAGTTATTATGGATGAAACAACATCTTGATGATATGGGAGTTGAAGTGAAATATCTGATCAGAATCCAGTGTGATAACTCAAGTGCTATTAATATCATAAAATATCCAGTTCATCACTCAAGGAAAAATCACATTGAGATCAAATATCATTTTGTCAAGGAGAAAGTGGAGCAAGGTATTGTGAAGTTGGAGTATGTGCCTACAGAGTTACGGGTTGCAGATATTCTGACAAAGGCCTTACCCAAGGAAGCATTCGAAAGGCATCGACTGGTTTTGGGAGTTCAGTGGATTCACCGCACTTAAAATCGTGTGGATGTGACACCCCCCTCTCCCCGAGGTATGATGTTTTTTCCCAAATGTGCTGATATGTGTTCTCTACTCTGTTACAGAGTACAAAAGAGTGACCTTTGGGTTCGTTGAAAAAGGGAGAGAAATTAGTGATTGTTCAAGTGGGAGACTGTGATGAAATCTGATAAATCATGATTTATGCTGGGTGAATCTGACCATTGGAGTAACCAGATAGGGGGAGAAATGAGAAAGGGGGAGATTTTTAAATCTGACAATGCTAGAAGTGATCGATCAAAGAATTGATATCACGACAGCTTCAGATCGTGATAAAAGCCAAAGAGTAGTGTTGGAATGTGGTAAAAATATTTCCAAACAAAAATTGGTCTTCCAACAATTCCTTTAACAAGTGGAATCAGTTTATTAAAAATTGGTATCGGTTTGGTGTCAACATTGGGAGTCAGAGAAGAAGTGATTTATTGATGAACTTTTCATTTACTCTTTTTTCTCACGCCAAGAATTGCTCATGTGGGCTTAGGGTATGTGTTGAGTAAATCCTTGATCACTATCAAAATCTGAAAAGGAAAATGATGGTTGAAGAATTAATGATACATATTTTTATGGAAGAGTTGTCAACAAACCAAAAGGGGGAGATTATTGGGAAAAAATCCATCAAGGCATCATTGAAGTATTTTTGAGGTGATGTTGTTTTTTGAAAAAGTTAACATCTGTGTTGGGATTGTTGAAAATGCAAACCATGACATACAAATTTGGTGAAAAAGTGGATTTCATGGTGGAATGTTGAGTTCAAGAGCTGTGGTCAACGATCCATGTTTTATTCAAGATCTTCGATAAAGGAATGAATGATCTGGAGGTGGTACAAAAGAACAGATACATGGTGACGCCGTTTTCCAGTGTTTTCCAAATTTTTGGGCCTGATCGACAAATGAAGAAAAGTGGTTTTTGGAAAAGGGACTTGCGTGTTGTGTACATGAAGGCTAGGAAACCTGCGCGCCATATTTTTTTGAAGATCAGAAGATCAAAATATGGAAAATGAAATTGGTTCGCGCAAGTTTGGGAGTTGGTCGCGAAAGTGTCTAGGAGGACAGAAGACAAGCACGCCAAGACTGGGTCACGCAGGTGACTTGCACGCCGTCGCGTAGGGTGGTCAATTTTCCGATAAATACCAGACCACCCCTCTTCATTCTCAACCGTAGTTCAACACTTTGAGAAATCAGAGCTCCCGTCGTGCTGGTGTGGTGGTCGCGCAAGTGGTGGTGTGTCGCGCAAGTGAGAGATGCGCGCCATATACGAAGAAGGGTGATTGTTGGTAGTTGCACACCAATGTTGGTTTGGGAATAAAGGGAAGTGAGTTGGGAATTTTGGAGTTTGGGAAGCTTGTGTCACGCATGTGTCTGAGGAAGAGTTGTGCGCCATTTGTGACTTGCGCACCGATACTTTCGTGCCACGATGGACTTGCGCACCAAGTATGGTTTATTTATAGTAGTGATTTTCGGGCTGCGTGGAAGCTGGAAGTTTTCTTAATACCCTCGGTGGAACGGGAGATTCATCTACGGGTGAAAATTTGGCTTCAACAGAGCATCTTCTTACAGATGAAGATGCATTCCTTCATGCAAATGAAGATACCTACAAGCCTATAAACTGCGAGTGGATCCTTTCCAGAGCAGTGAGCGAAGGGAAGAGGAAAAGGTGATCCTCTCCACCAGCAGTGAGCTAGAGAAAGAGAAACAGGGAGTGACCCTTGGGAAAGCAGTGAGCTAACCCTAAACATTGTAAAGGTAGTGAGCATGGGCATAGAAGTGATCTAGCCCAAATCATTTAATCCATATATAGTGAAGTTTAGTGGAATTTGGTACGACCGAAAACTTGTCGGCGTATGATCCTTGGACGTAGCCCTCTGCGGTGAACCAAGTAAATTTTTTGTGTCCTGTTCATGCTTTACTTTCTATTTACTTTGTGCAATAGGAAAGAAAGAGAAGAGTGTTTTTCTTAATAGCGAAACAAGATCATAACAGGGGTTAATTTTAAATTTTCCATACCCTGATTCACCCCCCCCCTCTCAGGGTATTCAACCTTCTAGACCTAACAGATTCTTTTACCCTCACCTGATTCAGTCCCCAATAGTCTATGTACAGTCTTAGACCGCCATCTGCCTTCTTCGCAAACAACACAAGAGCACCCCATGGGGACGCACTTGGCCGAACAAAACCCTTCTTCATCAGATCATCAATCTGGATCCGTAACTCCCACAGCTGAGAAGGTGAAATCCGATAGGGAGCCATCGAAATCGGATGGGCACTAGGTTGCAAGTCTATCACAAACTCAACATCACGTAGAGGGGGTAGAGTTTCCACCTCCTCAGGAAAGACGTCCATAAACATACTGAAGATTCCTTGGATTTCCATCATTTCTGCATCTACTGACTCCACTGATAGTTCAGCCAACATATAAATGAGGGGCTCCTCTCGCCCGCTGCTTCTCTGACAACCCCGCTCGCCGATGAAAGTTACACGTTGACCGCCCAAATCTGAAAACACAACCCTTCCTCAGAAGTTTTCAATGATGGAACACACAAGGAACAGTCAGTCAATGCATTGGATGACAACGTATGGTTGTATCTACAACAATAGCAGATTCCTGACAGACGGATTTGGCCCTATCATTAGTCTATACCCTCGGAAAACATAAGATAAGTCGGTCTGGCCTCCGACTAGCGTGCTCAGCACCAGAGCTGTTGATTGTCTCTTGAAGTCTAAACACAAATCGCATGCCAGACCAGGTTTAACAAAGGAGTCAGAAGATCCGGTATCGATCAAGGAATAGGAAAGAGTACTAAACAAGCTGATTGTACCTCGAATGACCTCTGAACCTACTGGAAATGAAGCTTCTGCGGCGTACAACATCCCACGCCTACCTCCTCTACCTATCTGCTGTCGGCTGCCTCCCTGACCACGCCCTAGTCGAGGTCCCTGAGGAGATCCCTAAGGTCGGCCTCCTCCTGAAACATCTGTCCTCGGAGGGGAGGGAGCCTGCTGCCCCTGCTGCTACTGAAAGGGCCTGACTGGAAACTTTTGTGGCCGAAGTGGGTGCTGAACTTGCCCACCCCCACCATACTGCACTCTGTCTGGGAACTGATTTCGAAGATGTCCATGGATCTCATAGAAGAAGCACCTTGGTCTTGGGCCCGAAAGGAAGGGGAGAGGACCGGGGGATCAGAACTGGAACTACTGAGGCCTGCTTCCAGCCGGTCGAAACTTAGAGGGTCATGATGTCGGGGGCCTGCTGCTGACGGTTTTCCCCTTCGATAGGCCCAATTGGATCACTTCTCATGACACACCTCCCAGTGTGTGCATCCTCTCCACCACTTCAGTCTTCTTCTTCACCTCCAGGTAAGTCGGTAAGGAAAAGGGAACAACAACATACTAAAGAGGAGTTCAATGTTCCTCCTCTAGATGTCTCGCCCGAGGCTCCTCATCTGAAAAGAGCTCCGGACCAAAGAGAAGTAAATACATGAACATGATCCCCAACTCTCTCAATGTCATACTCCCCTGGTGGAGGGATAGTAGCTCCTGTCTCCTCTCAGCCTTCACCGTGGAAGAGAGGAATTCCACCCAAAACTCCATCTCGAAGTCAGTCCACACAACCTTAGTCTCCGTCCTCTCTCCAAGATAAAGCATCCACCACTAACGCGCTTTTCCCCGCATCTGGCTGATGGCCAGAGGAACTCAGTACTCTGTCAGAGCCCGAATCAAGCCAAAATCTATCACTAGTTCCATGACCCATCTCTCCATCTCCATATCTGAGATGCTTCCCTCGTACTTCCCGAGGGTCTGTCACCGAAAATCTCGAAGAGTCTTCTACCACTGGTCATCCTCCTCCTCTCGGTCGATCCTCTGTTGATCGGCCAAGTCAACTTCCTGGGCCTCGATCATATGTAATACTCGTGGCCGCCTCCCAGGTTCCATAACTTCAAGGTAAACAAGGAATGCCTAAGCCCCAGTAGTGTAGAATATTGTTCTTAAATTTTCATAGACTTTTTCATTTATTTTGAATCCCCAAGACACCCATGAAACACGATAACACAAGTCATTATAATTCATGTACCTTTCCTAGGGTCTACACCCTACAATCAGCGTGGACTCACATGGTCGTTCGGTAGGTCTAGAGTCCTTCAATTGGATCACGGGGGGCCCTAAAATCTTGTGTTCTAGGTGGTCTTCCCTGGCATAATTCACGCACCAAGATCACCCAAAACTGTTTCCCTACCATCCCATCCAATCCTCACTATTACCAACTCTAGACTCCATCCTATCTCTCAAACCTCACCTCTGATACCATTCTATCACAACCTGCCTTCACCAAGATGAGGGAAGGGACAACAGATTGCCAGACCCTTCCTTCTTCAAGTTGAAGGAGAGATAATGACCTCCGAGACCTGCCTTCAATAGGTCCTGGAGTGGCGACTAGCACGAAGGGTATAAAATCACACACTAAATGGAAGGGATTTCCCTTTATATCTTAATAGGATCAGGAGATAAGATAGTAAACCCCACAACACCAAAACTGAAAGTACAAGTATGGTTGAAAGTAAACCTTTCCCATATGCATGTACAAAGGTAAAAGATACAAGCCACAAAACTCCAAAGGTAAAAAGATACAAAGAAAAAAAAATCAATAACAGCAACTACCTCAAAGGTCCAAGATAGTATGGTGCCCCACGATCCCTAAAGTCCTCCTAGAAACCTGAAAGTTGTTTTATATACGTAGGGTGATCATACAAGGGTACTCAGTAGGGAAAACCAAAGACCCTCGTGAACAAGTGAGGAGACATTCTAATGTCCCATGGAAAAAAAGATAACCAAACAGCCAATAAGGAAAAGCTATCCACCCAAACATCACCAAGGCATGCTCCCCCAAAAATGCAAGTCAAGTAAAGTATAGTAATGGCACATCAATATTCGGGTACCCCGCACCACTTTCCCACTGGTTATTAAAGACATCCTACACATCGAACCAATCCCGCCATTCTTACCGCAGTCCCACGCCACACCCTGCCCGCACACACCTGGGCCATATCCTCATGCAGTTCCACTACCAAACCCTGCCCGTAGACACCTGGGCCACAACCGCCATGCATAACCACACCCACAATCACCTGGGTCGGAACAACTACTACCACGCCCAAAGACACCTGGGCCAGAAAACTACAGTCACACCCGATGACACCTGGGCCTCATCCCGAAGACACTTGGGAAACAACTTGCCTGGAAACACCTAGGCCAATCACCAAAACTACCCTGCCCGATGATTATTGGGCCAATAATGGACTTTAGGCCATTACAGCTTGCCCGAAGAGTCTGGGGCTATTCGGGAAAGGGAGCAGAAAATGAGCCTAAGCTATATTTGATTTTCCAAATTAAGAACTGATATCTATTTTACAAAATTCAAAACATATAAGTTGCATTAATTAATTTAAAATTATTTCCAGTTGTCAAAACAAATAGTGTGATTTTAAGAAACAATATCTATCAAAAGATTGACACTTTTTTATGTCCAATTTCAATGTGAAATTAATTCTAATGACCACCATTGGATTAAATGGAAATAATATAATCTCATTACACCTTAAAACCAATTAAAAATATAATAAATCCATATGAATAAATTATATTAAAAATCATATTTGAATAAAAATACATTATTTTCACTATTCATTAAAAAAATGATTTTTTGTAGAAAAATACCAAAAAATTAGCCAAAGTAAATTTTGGTTTCCAGATTCTAAATAAGAATTTCTTTGGTCTAATAGAACATATAAAAGTGAAAAAAACTATATTTAAAAAGGGTTATCCATCAAAAGGCGGGAAATCAACCCTTTAGTGAATATTAGAGTATTTATGCTTAAATTCGAATTATTTTCTTATTTGAAACCTCTAACTTTTATTAGATAAATGTAAAAACATTTAAAAACATGTAAAATAATATTATAGTTAGTAATATTTATTCCTACCAATACAACGGTTAGGTGTTAACTAACATTTAAAATAATAATATTATATTAGTAGTGTGCAACATAAGATTTCAATGAAACCCATTGTAGCATATCAGGAAAGAAATCGAACATTCCATCCCATTTAAAGTAAAATTAATAATTAATTCACAAATATTAATAAATATAAAAATACCAAATTTCTTTATTTACATTGGATGTTATAGATATTGACCTACTAAACCAATGAAACTACATACCTCAGTTATGCAAGTTAGTGTAGGTCATTCAGGGTTTTCCTTATTTCTTTACATAAACAGTATCCATATATACAATATTTCCATGAAAATAAATTTTTCGATGTTAGATTTTACATTTGAAAAACATCCTACAAGACTCTTTTCTTCTAAGTGGCTTTAGAAGAATTTGTAGGTTTTTTCATGCTAATCATAGGTTTTGGATAATTCTAATATATATTAAATAATTACATCAAAATATTTATCCTGATATTCATGGAATACTAAGTAATTGATATTCATTAATCCAGAGGGTTCATTGGTTAGTTTAAATGTCATTATTGTAAACTAATAATGTCCATATCTAGTTTTGAATGTTTTCTTTGTAATATATTGATTATTTACCTCAAATTCATGATATACAAATGGAAGGTAAATATTTTGAAAATATTGATCACTATAATGTTTATCAAATAAATCTGCAATGCCAGCCAGAGGGTAGTTTTTCAATATTGGTATAACCTTGATTTCTTTATTTTTAATAGAAAACCTCATGGATCCAACTTTCATTGTAACAATAAGAATTGAGGTTATCCAGCGATAAACAATAGGGTGTAGAAATCCCTTATTACACATATTCACTAGTTATTTATGTAACTCAACTAATTTTACAATGAAAATTCTATATGGATTCTTTGATATTGGCTGTCCATCGAGGATTAAATCTATAAAAAACTCAACTTCCCACTATGGAGGAAGTCTAGGTATATCCTCTAAAAATACATCAATATATTATTGAACATTATGTATATACTCGATTATCAAATTTCATTCCTCATCCATTGATGATGCTTTATATTCCTACATTTTAATTTCATTCAATAGGTCTACTAGAGGAGGAAGATGATAATAATTAAATAACGATGATTCTTCTCCAAAGATATGGGATTATAATTCAACCTCAGAAATTATAATTTTTTTGGTCATTCAATTTATTTTACATACATATTTTGAATTCAATTATATACTGAGTATTATATAAAATTTAATCATAGGAATTATGATAAGGTTCACATAAGAAACACCAATATGTGTCATAAAGGGTATGGAATGACACATCATTGATGGAAAGAGGATTTCATTAGGATTTAAAAATGAAAAATAATTTTTAAAATCTAAAGAAATGTATTTCTTTTTCTTTTAAAATTATGACTATTTCAAACAATGTTATGATACAATATAGAATAAACAATTGGACAAATTTTAGGAAACAATGATAGTACCCTCCACTATATCATTTGAAACGTCATCCTCTATAGTTGTGATTGCATAATATTGGCCTTTCACCCTTTTCAATTTCCAGTGAAAGTTTACTTAACTATTAGGGTAAAAAATTTCATAATGTGAACTCTCATTAGCATTGTAGCATAGAAAATTGGTATCTTTATTCCTTCCATTGCAGTCTTTATCAGGATTGAATTTCTCTCCACACATCAAACATACACATGTCCCCAATTGGTATGTTCCATAATGTTTCTTTTCACATTTACTGTAGGATGGAAATACAACTATTCCCTTCATCCCCTTTTAATTATTTAATAATCCATAGTGTTCAACAACCCTATTCGTATCTTTATTACATTCAAGGTAATAAGAAATATATAATTTATTCTCTATTATTATATCATCTGAGACAATAACATTGTATATTAAAAATGATCTGGGGAAAAATTACCTTTAGTGGAATGGTTTTTATAGAAAAAATAATCGATTGAAAATTATCTTTTTATTTCATAAATAATCCACTGCATTCCTTTCTAGCCTTGTAATGATTGCTTCAGAAATATCCAAATTTTCATCCACATTATTCCTCAGATTCAATAATGTTCTTTCCATATCAACTTGGTATTTCTGAGGGGTATATATTTCCTATAATATTCCCTGAAATTTATTCCATTCAATTATTTAATTTTATTCTTGATCTTTAATGTTTTTAATCAATCACAACAGTTGACCCAAATCTTCTGACCTAAGATATATTGAAACTAAAACCTTTTCCCTTTTGTAAAATCTCAATTAAATAATTATATTCTCTAAGGAACATATTTTGTTTCTAAATTACAAATGGATTTGTAGTAGAATTGAATTATTATGGTTGTGTCCTAATGAAGTGGTTTAAAATTAATACTTGACATTGTGGATTAGGATTCTGCATATTTGGAAGGTTATATTTCATGACCTGAGTAAGGTTTCCTGGTATAGTTATATATGTTTAACATTATATGTAGATCATATTGTGGGATCAATATATTCCATAGTAGAGAAATACATACATAGATTATGTGTGTTGGTATGGATTCATTTATTTTCACTAGGAATATTTTTTAAAAAATATATTACATTTAATTATGTTAGGAATTATAATACATAACATCTAACTGTAAAACACATAAAATAAATTGGAAGCTTCTGCGGAGCTAATCTCAAAATTATATACATGGATTACTTGGGGACATATTATATTTTAAATCAATCATACTGGATTGTAACGAAAATTTGAATTATCATAAGGATTCTCCCTCATAGTGTCAAGACATTTTTGTAATAAAGATAGTTTTCATGATCTATCTCACATGATCTTTTCCCTGACACATATTTTTGGAGTTGTTAACCCGAGGTATAACTTTTCCCAAATTACATCTACTTTTAGTTTTTATATATTAATATATTTCAAGGAAGTCGAATATATTATCTACCTTATCAATATAATTTTATTTTCTTCACTTATTATTCTCAAATTTAATATTAGGTTTATGTTCCCTAATCTATGTTTTCACAATCTATTTTCTATGGATTCTATATAAAAATGATCTAATACCAACTATATGGACCCCGACCCGAATATCCTTGAACCGGTTCCTCGTTTATTTACATTGTTTTAGATTGAATTCTCTAACCAAAAATGATTGATATGTTTTTTCGTTTTAAAATCTATATTGCATACATGAACATTACATTTTAATTTAGAAAATAAAGTACCCCAAAGTTAATCCTATGAAAAACAACATTATTCTCATAAATTATACATGAATATGAGTCATAGTAAAAATCATAGAATATGTGAAAAATAAATAAATAATAAGGGTTTGAGTAATGATGCTCTATAAGTGTATGTGTAAAATGGATGATATTAAGTATAATTAATCATAAACATTAAGGAATGGGGTATCACAGAAAATAAATGAAAATAATAAAATACAATATATATAATAAAAATAACAATCCACAAATAGAATAATTCAATGGAATATCAATAAAAAAATTCCTACTGATAGAAAGCATAATGTTGGACATCATAAACAAACTATCAAAGATTCATCCACGAAACAATACAAAAATTGGTATTACCACATCGAATATTTAAACTAGTTTATCTCATGAGTCCTACCAATGCATCGTGGGTCTATAAATGGTCATGCATATCAGGTAATTAGTCTCATTCATTACTCATATGAAATGTATGAAACATAATCAAACATAAAAATTATTTTAAAAAAATAGGAATACAGAATGTCAATACTTAAACCATAAACCATGGATGGTTTGAAAATAATACTTCTGATAAAAAAGTAATATTAAACCCATAATTAAAATATTTCTAATTTTATTAAAATATATAAACATCAATCAAAACTATGATCCCATTTATGGATTCAATTTAAATAAAAATACTCTAATTAAAATATTGGTAAATTCATTATAGAAATAAAATTTTTAATTTATAAATGATGAGTTTTTTGGGAAAATATTGTGTTTTTCATAAAAGTAGATTATAAAAATGAATATCTTATAAATGAAAATGGATTTTCAAAAAATTAATTTTTAGGAATATTTGATTTCAAACATAATCGAAAAATATTAACAATATTTCTAGTTAAACATTAGAGAGTGGGAACATTAGTAAGGTTTACGTGAAAATAAAAAATCTTCTTTAAAGAAGAAACATGATAAATAATTTTCATAACACCAGAAAAAATATAATATAGGGTTTTAGGATAAAAATAAATAACATATAAAAAAATTGGAAACTTAAAACAAATTATGTAATGTACAAAAAAATTAGTATGAAATGTTGATGTTCCACTTAATCGAGCATGCTTATCAGGATGGAACAAAATGAAATCCTTATAAAACATGTCTTCCCCATAATTAAAAGAATAAATGATCAATATAAACGATTATGGATCATTTAAGAATGTAATAAGGAGTATATAAAAGTAGATAATAATTACATAGATTACTGATAGGGAAAATTCAATCTAATTGGAAAATAGAGGTATAAAGAGAATTTGTTTCCTTTTTTATGAATGTGTTCTTCACATTAACATAATATCCAAGATAATGAATTTATATTCATTAATAACATAATTTTTAACCTATTCATCATGTGTTGGAATTACTATAATTTAATTTATTTCATTTATATCCATTTTGAGGAGTTGTAATACTAAATTTCATCATTCGAGTGAGTTTATTTCTTTGTCTTTGATTATTGATTGAAATGTATATATGAAAAAAAGATCATCTAAATTGGGAAATGAAATAAAGGATTTAAATTTATGTTATTTATTTACATTAAAAATATTTAATGGTCTTTTCTTTATTTTCGTCCATATTAGATCATGACTAATTTTATTGAACAATAATGACAACAATTTAGATTATTTTTGTTTATTTTATTATCACGACATAATTTTGGATTATGAATTAATAAAATTTGTAAATATTGGTTCCAAAATAATAAATATATTCTATTACATATATATAAGTCTGCCTTTTCCATAAAATAGAATTTATTACTAGCCATGATGGTAGTAATGAAGAAGTATAAATTATTTTCCACAAAGATTTTAAATCAGAACATAATTGACGATGCTTCCATTTTTTGAATTAAAATTTAAAAGAGAATAGAATTGAGGGTTAATAGACCATTTCCATAATAAAATTCCAGAATATAAAATACATTCGATTTATGATGTCACTATTTTTAGGAGTGGTGAGGGGGGATATGAACAGAATTGAAATTGAATGAAAATTATAAGAACGAATCGGGATATTACTTCTTTAATTCCTATACATTAGATCATCATTATTGTATAATGAAATTGATTTTTTGGAGAGTAAACCAAGAAAAAATATGGGGTAGATGTTTCAGAGAGGGATTGGAAATAAATATTACAGGCTTTATGTATTTAGTTGTCTGAATGTATGAGGTAGTGAGGGGGGGTATTTTTATTGGTTGTGATCAGTGATTTTTTAATATTTTATTCATTAGTTTCTTATTTTTTCTGAATATATTTAATTTTTTTCCATGAATAAATAAATAAAATCCATAAGGATCGTTTTATATTGTGGTTCTTACATCAAAAATTTCATAGTGAATAGTGTATATTAGTTATAATGTTTATATATCGAAAAATATAGTATTCAATTATTCACAAAATTTAAATTGTTTTAGGAAAATAACAAAATTAACCCTAATAGTTTTTTGACATGTAGAATTCAAAAATGAAATAAAGTTTACAATAATAATCTTCTAAATAATAGAATTATAATTTTTAAATGAAATGATCATTTTCTCAAATAATAAATATTTTAATAATATAAAAAATTTAATGACACATTCAAATGTTAGTTTACATCCCATAAAATTATATTATAATTATATGACAAAAAAATTATTTATGAAATAATTTCATGAAAATAAATTTTATTTCAAATAATTATTTTATATAAAAAATTGTGAATAAAAATTTATGTCCCCCAAAAATTAAAAAAATTATTTTATCATGTTGAAGAAAGATAGTTCTGTTTCCACAATATGAATATACCATATTTTCATTGATAAGATACCAAAATATTATATAGACTTTCATAGATTAATTTACCGTTTAATTTTTTATATTAATATAATTAATGGTTTCATTACAAATCCAATTCTAATATTTGATAGTATATTAAATTTATAAACCTGACGTTTCATTAAGAAGAAACTATCAAAGATATTATGTTTTAAAACCTGCATACTATAAAATCTTGGGGAGTTACAGATTACCTCATATAAATACCTCTTAATTACTTCATTCATTATTTGCCTTAATTCCTCTATAGGTTTTAAATTTCCATTTAATATAATTTTATTTGGTTTATTTATATATTTTTTAATTACATAATGTTGTTCATCAGATGGATGACTCTATTAGATCATAGAAACCATATTTTCCATTGATGTATTTCTATTTTCTATTTTTCCACCATGTAATATTTTATATTTTAATGGTTTTAGTCATTGTCTAATTTACTAAATTTTATAAATATATTCATTTTTTTCACTACGTTCTCTATGTGTATAGTTATTATATAATATTAAAAAAATATTTGGGAATAAAATTTAATTTGTTGGGTCTAGGTCATTATGTTTCCCCTATTTTGATATATATTCCCTAAAATTTAACCTTTAATTATTCCTCGAAAATAATATAATGTAAACCAATTTCATTATTTCCTCTACCTCCCACACCTCCTATTCAAACATACATTTCATTCATTACACTTTAAGATTGTGTGTTACCTTGTGGAATATAATATTTTCTATGGCCCAAGATATTCATTGGATGCTCCTCATGTGAGTTGAAATTCTCCATTAGTAAAAAATTCTTATTCAATACATGGGAGGGGTCAAGTGTGTACTTTTTTTATGATAAATATGATGAGAATAACATGAACATTATAAATATTTGGTGAGTTTAAAAGATGATAGACCACTTCTCATAAGTGAATATGTATCTCAAAGGGGCCAATGAACCATGTGAAAATCTTATATTACTTTCCAAAAAATATGACACTCTTTTATAGTGGTGTTTTAATGAAAAAAATTTCTCCAAATTCACACTAAAATTCACATTGATGATTGTAAGAATAAATAATTTTCAAAATATGAGAATATTTTATATGTTTTTGGATGTCTTGTACATTCACTTTCATCACTTTCCCAAGATTATGTTAATGTAGCTTCAATTATCCAAAATCATTCTATGAAGTAAAATTTCTTCCACACTTACAATATAAAATTTCATATCAATCCGTTTGAATACAAGAGTGAATGTCTTTGTTTTATAAGAGATGATATAATGGGAGATGTTTTTCCCATATTCCATTAAATACCATTATGTAGGATCTCATATTTTATCTGGTAATCTGAATACTATTTATAAATTTTCTATTAGTCTTTGGGTGGTATTACAAATATTAATTCAATTGATAATTTAATATTTGTTGATAATATCTCCATAATTAATAATTGAAACTATAATAATGATCTGAGGCAATTAAAAGTGTTACCACAAACAGCCTCACCACTTCCTTTACAAATAACATTACAAGTTGTAAATAACTGAAATCATCTAGAAGGGAGATGATGTGGACAATCATCTTGTGTTTATCCACCACAAACAATTTCACATCATTACTTTAGATACATTTATTAGACGGGTGAAAACCTCCTTAGAGATTTTCTAATTTTCCATGTTATTATAAGTAATGGATACACCATCCCTTTAAAATTATGTCACACTTATTTAACATACTTCCATTCCAAAACCCATGATATATAATCCACAATTTCATTATTAAATGTTTCCCTAAAAAATTCTTTCCAATATCAATCTAATGTTTTTACAACAATGATGGATAGACAATGATGAGATATGGGAATTATACAATAGATCATTCTTTATATAATGTGATTAAGGCACAAAAATCCATATTAAAAACCAAATAAAATGACCTTAAATGATATATAGTTTTTGAACTACCCATACCTAATTTATTTCCCCTCCTTTTGATGAACTATATCATTCCATTATGCATCCTTTATCTTCTAATGGATTGATTATTGGGAAATCATTTGGGAAATGTATTATTTATTCCTTACAGTAATGATTTCTAGATCCATCATTTCCATGTCCATCAATATAGTGTATTTATATATCCATATATTGGATAGAGTTGATGATTTTTTATTATGTGCTTCAAATACATTATTCTCCTATCTAGGATAGAAGTGAAAAGAGTTATTTTCTTCCTTAATTAAGACTTACCATATTCGTTGACACATGTTGAGTTCATTTTATGTGAATATATATACATTAAACTCTTATAAACGGAATATATTTCAATCTAATCACTATATACATAGCTCCATAAAATATTATAGTTGAATATCATAGCTACTAACACCAAATCATGAATATTTTATTATTTCTCATGGGTCATTAACTATCATGAAACGTTATAAAATTTTTTATGATGTGAGTGTATGTTTATTGATTAGCCAATTATAGAGTTCATAAAATATTTCTTCAAATTATTCTATCTAGACATATATTTCCCCATTCTATGTCAAAATAATTAGTATTCCATTAAATCATGGGAAATTTCTCACAAAACAACGATAATAGCATGTTATGACAAGAAAGCAATATATATCTATAATTGTAGTAGATCTTGTTCATTCCACAATTTTTTATATCTTAGAAGGATATATTGAAATTCCGTCACTCATAATAACATTCCTTAATATTGTGTCTTTTTATATCCATAAGTCACACTTACAAAAACAATCGAACATTATATCCTTCATTGATTTCCCCAATATAATCTGTAGATGCTATTCATGTTCCACAATGATCTTTAAATATATGATAATATCATTAATAAAATACATAAAATTTGTATATCTTGCCTCTAAGACTCTATCCATCAAATAAATTTGAATTTCATGGTTATTATAATGTACAAAAGGAATCAATATAAACTCATATTGCAAATTCTTTGTATGAAAAGTACTCCTTAGGATATATTTCCTATTAATAATAATCTGAAGATATCTAAATTTTTGATAAACCATTAAAAACTATTATGTTATTCATATTTTAATGTAATAAGTCATCAATTAATAGCAGGGGGATACTTTTTATTAATAATTATTTTGTGAGGTCTCATTAATTAATATATAGTTTCATTAATCAATTGATTTTCTTAATAATGAGATTTGGCGCACCGTAATGAGATGCACTAGGGTGTTTGAACCCTCTATTTGAATGATATTGTTGCTACATCTTTTACTCATCTAGCTCGATGAAGGATATCCATTACTGGAATTTGGAAATTGGTGGGTGGCTAAGTATAATCTCTATTGAGAATAATTACTTATTATTTAGGTGACGTAATAGTAACTCTTCATGATATACATCACTGAATTCCCACAGAAAGGTAAATTCCTAAAGTTTGATAGATTCTATGAACTCATGAAATTGGACAAGGTATGAATATTAACTTTGTATCAACACCCACAACATTGATGTATTTTCAATAGATAATGTTGATATTCCATTCATCTATACTGTATCATGTGATGGTTTAGAATAAGAAAAATGATCCCCTTTTGAAGGAATTGAAGTGAACTCTCTATAATGAGGGAATATCCATGCCTAAAATAGAATCAAACCCCACAATAGTAATGATTATTAGATTTTCTATATGAATCATCAAATATATGACAATATAATAACATTCCAATGCATATCTTTCAATGGTCACACTACTAGGTGTTTTTTCAAATATCGCTACTACAATGCTTAAAGGATTTTATTCAATAGTATTAGCAAGCTTTCACATTGTTATGGATTGTGTGTAACTATATTCAAATAAACTGTTTCCCATTATTTAGGTAATATTATTATTACATCTTAGAAATTCAATTTTATACTTCAAAAAGAATTATTGATCAGATAAACAGTCCCTTTCTCTTTTTTCATTGGTGGTTGATGAGGATGATTTCCCTCAAGGTCCCATGGTTTAGTTCGTTATATTGCATAATGATCATTCTCCATATAGTTGATGCATTAAACCATGAGAGTGGATTTATTAGGGCCCATTTATTAATTCATTATTTTTGTTGGCTTCTACATATCTCTTGGAAATTCATGAGATTTGTGGAATTATCTCTATCACAAGAAGCATTTCGAAATCCCATTTAGGAAATTACATGGATTTCTCATCACAGATTAATACCCACAGGTGTTTCTATAATCATTCCTCCATATTAATTTAACCCACCAATTTGATTCTCTATTATTATTTTCTTATCCCAATGTATAATAGGAAAATATTGGAAATACACCTAAATAGTTAGATCATATTGAAAAAAATCATAATTACTTCCAAAATATCAGATAGCTACATCATTTATATTATGTTATTTTAATCCAAAAAATAATATATAATTTTTTATAAAATTATAGATGAAAAATACAGAGTTTCACCATGATATACTTATAAATTTTTCCTCATAATATGTGATATATTAATCTTTTTTTCCGATTTACTACTTACCTCTCAATATTTAGTCATTGATTTTGAGGGAAACCCCACTAATAATGTATTTTTATTAAATTCATCCATTTAATCACATACTTTACTTCAATTGACAGTGTGTTCTTAATTGATTCCTAGAATTTAATGGCGTGTCCTTCTAAATAATATGTGGGTACTGTCAACATTTATTTTTTACAATAATATATCATAGAAAATAAATTCTTCATTGAGAAAACCCACTATTCTATGAAAAGTGTATTTGAAGAAACACTAAATTATTGGGGTCTTTTTTGCATAATGGAATAGATGAATAATTGAACCTTATTTGATGAAAGTGAAAATTACACATTTTTTTAGATATTATTCATTTAATGAGATGTCTTAATAAGAATCACCATATACATTTAACCCCACATCCCATAGAATTATGGATGTCATTTAGAACATCATTTCACAGTCTTTCATATAGGTTTTTAGCTTTTTTCCTCCTAGTTTGAATTATTTTATAAATATAAAAATGTATAAAAACATTTTGTATATATCATGAATAAAAAAATTATTATTTACTATAATTAAGTCAAAATTTATATTTTTTGGGATCTATATTACTATACTACCTCTAAAATAATACTTTGTGGATTTTTTCTAGTAATTGTCATATCATAAGGTTTTTCACTAACATTATTATTGATAATTCAAAAATTAACTAAAATATATCTTTGATACCAACTTTAGAGGACATAAAATTTCATTCAGGTCAATTACATCATTATAATGATAAAAAACATATTATTTGTACTTTCAAGGATCAACTAATTTAGTATCTTAATAATACATGTATCATAAATCATATTTAATTATAATAAATCATAAAAATCATAAAAAATATTATTCTTTATCCCCTTAAATTCCATCATGATGTCCATCATACATGGAGTAACTCATAGATATAAATCATTGAATGATATGGGATAAAATCCTAGTATGTGGAAAGATTAAATAATAGAAACTAGAGGAATGTACCAATATACATGGGCGACCATTATCATCATCATCATGAAATAATCATCAGAAAATAATCATGATAATGAGTAAGAAAATTGGAAAAGGATTGGAATGTTTTAATGCATAAAAAATCAATCATTATGTCAATCGCATCATATTCCACACATAGTTGTAAAAAATGATATCATCATGTTTAATCATAATACATGACCATAAATCATAACATCATCATTATGAACAAAAATAGCATCATGGTCGTATATAATAATAATAATAATAACATGAGATACTTTACCGTACCAAATGCCTTGATGGGATATATAATTCAAGAATCACCGGTCACATAATAATATTTACATAAATTTTCATGCCACAAATAATATATAATAATTTATTCATGAAATAAATCTGGTAATATAATGAGTTTTATAAGGATTTCATAAATATTGATTTCATGAATAATATTAGGCTTCCAAAAAATAGGTAAAACCTTTTAGATACCAAAAATATTATTCATGAGTGAAGAAGAAACAACTAAGTATGTATAAAAGATGTGGTTTTGAATGAGATTTTGTGTTTGATAATAATTTTGTAGGATTATATATCAGTGTGGAAAAATGTATATCCCCAAAGTAAAAATAATTAATAGGAAAATAAATTAATGGACGATTAGGGGAATTTCCTTACAAAAAAAGATATGAAACAGGGATAACCCATATAAAGGGACTTGTATATGAGAATCCCCTTGTCATAAATCATACACTATTTCAATGTTTTTCCACATCTAATATTATATAAAATGTTTTTTAAAGAATGTAAATTGAATTGGATTATTTTTGTTGTTAATTATATTTATCATATACATTTATATGAATATATTTATTAATTTCAATGTTTCAATTGAACACAATTTTATATCACGTTTCAATAAAAATTTCGAATTTTTATTAAATTCCAATATTTTAGTCATTTTAATTTTATACATTAGATGAATTAATTCCAAATTGATAATATATATATATTGATATATAACAAATAATTTATAAGGACAATCCATAGTGTTTTTTATAAGAAAATATATAGTACTGTCCTCATTGGCGGTTACCTGAAAATGAACTTGACACTGTAAAAAGAAAAAAAAATTGATGAATGAAAAAATTACATGTCATAAATAAAAAATATTTAATTTGATAAAATTAAATATAATAATTTTTTCAAAATAATTTAATTTCCATATAATGTAATAATTTAAATGTGGTGGATAAAATAGAATGATGTTATGATAATGAGAGGGAGAATAAATGACAACATACCATATTCAAGATGTTATTTATTCACTTTGACATTAAAATCTCATGATTCATGGAGTTATAAGGCACAATAAAATTAATAGTTATAATAATTTTCTTAATATTGAGGATTTTGGTTCATATTTATCTTTGTTGTATGAGGGGGAGTTCTTTTCCAATTGGGGGAGGGTAAGGGTTGTTTACACTTGTGGGGAGGTGTAATTTTTGAATTGAATATTAAACATAATAATATGTATAATGGGAACATTGTAACAGATATATTTTAGAATTATAATCTATATTTGAAATAAATAACAATGATTTACGTCATCGAATAACTTACTATTCAAATTAGAATGATTAATAAAATAAAAAGTTCGAAAAATATGAAATCATTGTTTTAATGTAATACATTAACTTTTGGACATTGGAAATTAAATTTTTGGTTTGTAAATTAACATTATTATATTTTACTGATTATTTTTTCAAATGAAATATACTTTAGTTTATCCTAATGTTCAAAAAAATGATTACATCATTATTCAATAATGAATTATGTAATTTAAGACACATCAGTATGAGAAAAACTATATTGTAACTAGTCACATCAAAAGTAACATATTTTATAAAATTACCAAAAATTAGAAATCAAACAATTTCATTTTGATGAAATCTAAATATATATTTTATTTATAAAAATTAATTTTATAACATAGATAATATTATTACTGTGTGTAAAATTTATTATTCTTATGAAATAGGTCAGAATAGAATTTAGGAAAAATGTTATTATATTTTCAAGGATTTTTTAAAAGTGATACTCAATTTTGTATTATAACAATTATATTTACATTAAATAAACATTATAAATTTAATATATTTCCTAAAATTTTAATTTAGGATAAATTATTATTAAAAAATTCGTGTTCCAATTCATAACAATATTTTTTCTATTCCCAATGGTTCGGTTAATATTTCAAAGAACACATTACAATTAGAATGAAAAAAATTTATCATATAAATACTTATTAATTCCTTAATTAAATATTCATCTCGATTTACCTCATGGTTTTATATTTAAATTATATTTATTTTTGTTTGGGTTATTTTTTTCATTTTTAATATGTTGTTTATTGGAGGGATGACTCCTACTAATTGATGTAATCCAAAAATTTTTATTGTAGTGTATCTATTTTATATATTTTTATCATTTTTAAAAATTTTCATTTTAATATTTTTATTCATTGAAAAAGTAACAATTTTTATCAATGTTTTAATGGGTTGATTGTTTCTTCATAGGAAATATGTCTGTAAAACATATAAAATATAAAAAACAGTTATCTAGGGAAAATTATCATTTAAATAGTGTGAGACTTTTTAGTATCCCAAATTTGAAATTTTACCCTTAAAATGTAATTTCATATTAATTATTGAGAACATATGAGGTTACTTTATTTCATTGTTCCTTTTGTATCCCAAACTCCAACATTCTTATGGTTCTATTACATCACATTATCATGTCGTCTTGTCTTATTGTCTACAATATTGTCTCTAATATAAATGATCTTCACTGAATGATACTTTTCTGAGAGGTCATTCTCTAGTTTTACCACCTTCATATTTAGTACATATGAGGGGTCATGTATATACTTTCTCAATAATGATATGTGGAATACATCATGAACTTGATCCATATTTGAAGGAAGAGAATGCTGATATACCACTATTCATATGTGATGATGGATCTCAAAGGGGCCAATGTGCATAGGGATAAGAATCCAATTCCATCCAAACAATATGACACTATTCTATGTTGAGGTTTGATGGATAACATTTTCTCCAACTTTAAAAACCAAATACAATCTATTGATGTCAGAATAAAACTTTTTTAGACATTTAAAAGCTTTAATATTTTTTTAATCCCTTGATTATTTTCTATAATATCTTGGACATGATATGTTTCTTGTATCTTCTATTGTCCATTTTTATTACATAACGTAGAAGTTCTACATGACGTCATATTAAAATCCACATGTAGATCCATTTGAATAATTGAGTTGAAGGTGTTGTTTTATGAAAACTAAATTAATTGGGGATTTTTATCCCACCCTTGATTATATTTTATTGAAAATAATATCATAATTTTCATGACCATTGAATTATATATCTCTCATAATTTACTTTTTTTTGGTTTGATTGGTCATACAAATATTCAATTAGTTATTTAATTCATATTGGAGATGTCTCAAAAATTAAGAGGAAGACCATGGATCATTATTAGAGAATATATAATGTTTACACCATTTAGCCTCACTAATTCCTTTACATATATCTAGGAATTTATTTTCACATGTTAAATATTCCAAAATAGTGATGAAGTTGATATTAGAGGTTATTTGTTTCCCCACTTCCAATATTGCATGTTTCCTTCAGTTTCCTTCATGAGAAAAGTGACCATGTCCATGGTGATGTTATCCAATATTGACATGAGTATTGGAATAGATTAATTATCCCAATGGAATTTTTTCTCTATGATTTATCATTCTGAAATACCAAGATCCTTGCGATATAATATAAAACCAAATTCTTCACGTTATACTAACAGAAGGGGTATCAAGGATCATTATATCAACTTTTTCTTACAGGATTGATAGAGAATGATAAGCTTTGTGAATTATCCCTTGTATCATTATTTTTACAACCTAATGAAGGAAGAAAATCCAAAGTTCAATATGAATCTTAACACAATAATTGATATGGAATTAATTAAACATCCATTACATAACTGATGTTTCATCTTATTGATTATCCTAATCATTCCTTTGTTACACCATGATCTTCTGTCAGATATATTCTTGGGAGATCCTTTAGACAAGGTATCCTATATCCCCTTATTTTATTATTTCATGATCCATCCTTTTCAAATACATGAAAACTTTATTATAGTCAATTTTCATCCCGGATAGAGTATTAGGTGGATTTCTACTAATAACATGCATAACATTTTATCATTTCCTAAAGGCAATGAGTAGAGAGATCATTGTTTTTTATGTGATATAATAAAATTATTTTATTCAAGTAGATACCCTTTTATTTGAATACTATTTTTTGAATCTTTTTATTATTATATATATCACACTTCTCAAAATAGAGTTAGGTCCACTAAATCATCGGGGTGGTGATCATAGCTACAAAAACGTTATCATGTGTGGGATAGTTTTTCTCAAAAATTAGAAACTATTTTGATGAATATTCTATCAAATTTTCTTTATTCATGATTACACAACCCAATATATTCTTGGAAGCATAACTACATATGAAATCACATTCTTCACATACTGATAGTTTGTGAATATGCACTATGATTTCCCTTGGCTAGATCTCTATAAATATTTACTCAAATGCATCAATATAGACATACATTAACTCATTACATGTTATCATAGAATTACAGCTATATAATCATGTGAAATTACACAAAATAATCTCATAGTACCCTTCTATTCCAATAAAAGTATATATTTCCATGACACCAGAGGGTCTCAAATATTCCTCAATCGCACCTTGTTACGTCCCAACCTTTATGCCACCCACCTATTCTAGGGTCTAGTTTCTTACATTAAATTTGGTCTACCACCCTATAGGATAATTTTTTTCCAAATGAAGTGAGGGTTTAATATATATATATATATATATATATTATGAAAACGAACTCTTTATCGAAGCATCTTAATAGATAACAATATTGAAATAACATCTAAAAGTCATGTCCAATTAAAAAAAGTAACACAAATGTCACATGATAACTAAAATATGAATCCAATATCAAAACCATAATAGAAGAAACATCATTCCAAATATGTGTCATGAAAAAATTTGAAAAAACATAGAATAAAGACAAACTAAAAACTCCCAATCATGTCGCAAATATTATTTCTGATCCCCTCATACAGGCTCCATGAATACTCAGCCATCTAAAATAGGGTTTGTGATGTTATCGAATCATTCAATCATGAAGCCTATTCAGGTACTAATTAGGTAGACCATGTTGGGTTTGTGTACAACTCATTAGGCCAACACCAACATTTTTAAATAAATACCAGTATAAAAATTTTATATAGTTGTATACAAAATAACTTACAATAATGTAAATAGTTATCACATTTCATTATATTGTAATTGATATCAAATAAATTCTTTAGATCAAAATAATACATGAACCATCAATACGTTCTTTGGACAATGCTATATTCTGATCCACATATCATATAACTCGTGGGTATTAATTTCTTTTCATTTTTAATACCACATAACCTTTGAACCACAAACCCATGAAACATTTTGGGAATAACAATCCTTATCGGGTACGTCAAGGGTATTTTCAAAAATATTCCAAATCCAAAAACCCATTATTGTTACATATGGGGTATTGAATAATAAATCTATGTCTTGGAGATGTTTATTAGTAAATCTCATTTAGTAGTTTGATGAATCAGTCCATGTCTCATACATCTATAAAACATATATCAGAATATCAAAAAATTAAAAATATCATATACATTTTGGTTGATCCACATTAATTTTATTATCAATGGTTCTCTTCAATGTGTAACATTATATATTATTTAAAAGTATTATGAAATTTATTTGAATAGAATAATATGAAAATTTTACATTTTACATTTATCTACATTTAATCAAATAAACAATTAACCATTGATGATTAATCAATCCATCCAGGAATTTGAATTAATAAATAAATTCATCATCCTATTAATAAAAAATACCCAAATTATTTAATTAACCAATTTGGAAGTTCCATTAAACAATAAATTTCATAAATCTATTTAAAAATTCTAATTTCTTATGTTAATCCTGTTTAATTATCAAATGGAAATTCACTTAAAAAATTCCATGATTCCATTATATACATACCTAATTATGTAATAAATTTAATGATTAAATATACTTAAATATTATTTAAAAATTCTACAATACATACATGAATATATAATAAAAGTCTGTGTATTTGAATTTAGACCACCAACCTTTAGATCCTTGATGATAAATCACCCAACCATAGCCATCAATTGAAAGAGAATGGTCAGATCAAAATTTATAAAAGTGGTTTCTGAACAAAAAAATTATCAAGGTCTACACCCAACCCCTCAACCGTATAAATTATTCACCACATCATTATACGAAGAGGAATATAAAGAAACCAAAGAAAAATGGAACACAACGAATCAAATACCAAAGTATGATAATTAGATATTTAAGAAAAAATACAAATCTGAAGTGGGTCTCCCTAGGTCCATAGAAGGATAGAATCATTAATGAATGAATCCAAAATGAACAACACAAAAAAATTTAATTTTATACTATGGTAATTTTTTGTGCATAATTCCAATACAATTCATTTAATTATTTTTAATTGTTTGATCATAAAAAACCCATCACCCCATGTGATTTTATACCAATTAAAAATGTACACATTGTGTAACCCATTTACCCTACATGTAAATTACATATATAATGTTTTTAAATGAAAATATTACATTAATTATACATACTACCCTCATATCCTCCCAATTCAAAAAATACTCCTTTCCCACCATGGAACAAATTGAAATCTCATAAGTGAACATTTGTGACACCATGAGAATCAAAAATAAGGACATTTTATTTGATGGCATATATAACATGAAACACTAATAATGTAAGGGAATATAATATTTTAAAGACTCTATAGTATATTATTTATTTTAAATATATTCAATATATTATATATATTTAAATGAACATAAAACATATTTATCTTGTAATATACACAAGAATGTTTTTTTACTAAGAACGTATATGATAAAATATTATTATAATATGATATATACTTTCCATTAAATCAAAGATTGTGAATAATATTAATTAATTTATATATTTATATAATACATCTAATCATATTTTTTAAAATTATTCCAACATTTTTTATTGTCAATACATAGGATAGAAACTTGATTTTACATATAAATCCCATATTTTTATAAAAGATGTTTGAACCCTTTTTAACAGAGCACCTAGTCTAAATCAAAATATTAAAAAATTAATATATATTTTTTTACTAAAAACTAGACTTTATATTTGAAATTGACTCAATATTATTTGTTACAGTAAATTTTGGATATCTTATGAAAAATTTTATTTTATTACTAATAATAAAAAATGATAAATTTTAATTCAAAACTCCTTCTCCATCTAATTTATTTAAAAGGATAATTTATTGTTAATATTAAATTCAATACAAAATTAGATAAATTTTACATAAATCAATCTAATTGAGGAAATTTTAAAAAACAACACATTGAAATTGGATAAAAACATAATAAATTGTTGAATATTTTTTGGTTAAAACCATGTTTTCTCCTCTTGTTTATGGGATTAAATTCGATTTAATTCCTTCCAATTCTCAGATTGGAATTTTTAAATATGGATTCTATATTTTTAATCATAACATTTTATAATTTATTATATCATTGACATGTTTTTTTAGAAAAATTATTTTTGAATGTTATTAAAATTAATTATAGCGGTTAACTGGAAATTTTTTGTAAGAAGAACTAATCCACAAACATAAGGCACAATATAATGTAGAATATTGTCTAAAATCTATTTAAAAGAATTATTTCGGCCACAAACTCCATTTTATATAATATTTACAATCATTGGAGGTACATTATTTGAGGTAATGCTTTCAATAGTGTATCTTTATATTTACAACATTGTCACACCTCCTCAACTACAATAAGGCACACAACCCACCCACATTCTGACACCTCCAAGGAACATTTTTTTTATGAACATCTACTAAAATAACAACCCAATATACTTCTATTCATCATATAGGCCTCATGTTGGGATGAAATCAATCCAAGGATTCCCTTTTCTAAAAACCAAATGTATTTACCCAAAGAAGAGGTTACATCCTTTTTCAAGGACTTTTGTTATATTTTAATTCTCTACCACCAAAAATATTATTATTCCATTATTTATTAATATCACCAAAATCATTAATATACTATAATGTTTGTACATTATTTTTCAGAAGTAATAATACACAAACTTCCATCTTATGGTAACATACATATCATTCATATATATGGAATACGGTCGCCTCAAGAAATGATTAGTGTTCATTATTCCATTTCCACCTCTCATGTAGGTTATTATTATTGAAATAAAATTTATATTATATATATATATATATATATATGATATTTTGAATTTTATTATGCTTTTGAAATTATTATGAAACACATAACCTTATGTTATCCATTTTTTAAATACTATAACATTATTTTTGGAGATGTTGAATACCACATCCTAAATGAGATGCAATTCATTGAAACTATAATTGGAACATATAAACTATGTATTTAAATTATAATATGGGGAAATATTCAAAATTATATGAGCTCGTAATGGGTGATGCATGAGGTAGGTTTCTCATTGCCTCTTCTCTAGTTTATTGACATGTTTGGTTGTGATTCTTCTTCATAGTGGTGCATCTTTCCATGATTTGGTGCCAGGGAGTCTATTCCCACTCCTTTGTTTCATACCTCAGTCGACATCGGGCATCAAAGGATTTCCATTATGACACTAGATTCTGTTGATGGTTTTAGGATTTTGTGTTTTCCATGCCGTCTCATCTCCCATTATGGTGTTCCATCTCCTTTACGTCACTGGCTACCTCTTTCCTCAACCTTGGATAATTTCAGGCAGTGAAATATGATGCGGTGGTGTTGATTTTATATGGTCAGCTTTGGGAGTTGGTGTTCCACAAATTGTCCTAAGATCTCTTGGCGGAGGATTCGGCTACCGGTGGTCGACTTCATACGTTTTCTTCATTCTGCGGAGGATTTGGTCAGATTTGTGCATCATGAATTCTCAGGTGACATGAAATGGCACTGTTTCGGGTTGGCTGGGCTGGAGAGGTCCATGCTCGCAATGTGTTTGATGCTGCTGGTTATGAATGATTTTTAGCTCGGATCGGAGGCCTCGTTCTTGGTCATTGGCTCTAGATTTATTTTTTTTCCATATATAATGTGTTTGTGGGATGCTAAAACATGTTTTGTGATGATGGAAAGTTGTTCGGGTGGACCACGGAGGAATTTATCATGAGTTATGGAATATGGCGATGGTTTTTTAGATTCTATCATGGTACGGTAATGGTGGGAATGAAATAGTAGTGATCTTATCCTAGTTTTCAGAATTTATTCTCGGTGAGGTGAGTCTGTTATGGGGTGTGATTTGTTTTCAAGGTTTGATTTTCTATGTGGCTGGTGATCTTTTGTTCAAGGGTAGATCTTTGGTGGCCTGTAGTTTGATATTTGAGAGTCATTGAAACTTTTCCCTTACAAGTAATCGCTTCATATGGGGCATAGAGCAGTGTCATTCACCAACTATTTGCTTTCGGAAAAGGATGTTTGAGAAGGTATGTCATTTCCATCAATTCAATGCCTAGGCATTCATGAATGGGACTACTTGTCATAAAGCGATGGGTAGGAGGAAACAGATCTAAGGTTTTTAGTTGTGGAGATCATTTTTGTTAATGTGAATGAGTTTTTTTCTCGTCATTTTTGTGTCATGGTGCTTGGATTGTTTTTAATTCATCTAATTAATGTTTAGACTCTCACATTTCCTCAAATGTGACTGAATAATAAAAAAACATTTCAATATAAATATGGGACATATATGAAATTTATTAGACACTGGAATTAAAATATTCTCATATAACATTATTTTTTAATTCTTTTAATATGAAAATGAAATTAAAGTACAGTTCATGTGTATGTACGACCAACCATCTCCATAAAGGGTGCATTTCATTTCAAATCTCCAAATTTTATGGATTATTACAAATATATATTTAATGAATATATATGTTATATACAAGATGGTTTATGTTTTTGAGATGATTAAATCATGATATATGTAATAAGAACAACAAGTTATGAGTCAAACATACATGAATAAATGAAGTTAACTACCAAAATAGTGAAAATAATGAATGATTAAAATCAAATAGTTATAAAATATTATAAGAAGATCACATATGAAAACATATATATGGAAATTTTTATGGTACTATATAGTGATTTTCCTAGAAATTTTATACTTGAGGTTAATGAATGTTAATGAAAAGCGAATCATGAGGAAAAGGATTATTTTCAAATTTTTTATTTCATGACACATAAATTATAATCAAAACATAATTATTTTTGTAGTGAATATACTATCCCTTTTGATATATTATATAATTAATTATTTTATCTAAATGTAATTTGTCTTTTTACATTGATTTATATCAATGAAACGTTTTTACTTGAAAATTACCTTATATTAAAAGTTATCCTTGCAATATAACATTATTTTGAGATTGTTAAAATTATATTTAACAATAACCTCCTTATGATCATTTCAATTGTAAATTATATTTATAAAAAATATCCATATTCACATACAATTTATATTATAATTTTCTTAATCATATACGATTTTTGTATATAATTTTGACCTTGATAGTTGTTTGATTAACTGAGAAATTATTGATAAATTTGTATCTTTTACTCTATTCATATTTTCGATATGTCACACAATTCATGAATTAAATCATATTTATTATATGGAAGGAATTATTTGGAATGGTACAACATGGGTGGGGCCAGATTATAGATTTCCCAATGATTCATCAATAGTTTCATGGGACGAATCAGTTGTCCAAATACAAGAAAATTAAACTGTGTATAGAATAAATCATTGTTCCATAATAGTTCATGTACCCAATACATGATGTCCCAAATCAATGATTTCCTTAATTTCGATTTCAATTATTATTATTCTCCATGAGATAATTTAATTGACCTATATATGCATTCATTTCATTCTCATTTTATTTATTTAATGAAAGTGGTTTAATTTATTTACATTTCTATATTTATTATGATGTATACAATTTCTTGAGTATAATGTGTTCTCTATAATTTACTATTCCATGTAAAAAATACATACTGATAAATTATGGAATTTGGTATAAATACCTAACTATGTATTTCATCTAACCCTTATTTTTTTCTCAATCCATGATATAACAATGGAATATTTTAATGATAACTCAAGGTCAGAGTTCATTTAATTATGATTGATGGCTAATTTTACTTCTCCAATGAATGATGGTAATCAAGTATGTATTTTAGTTTTCTATATGTAATTAACTATTTGGACCCTTGGTATTTTAATTATCTATTTACTCCAATTCAATAAATTAATGAAGTGGCTCTAGGCTTCTGGGGTCAGGGCGTTTTAGTTGGGATTAGATAATGTTTAGAATCAACAATGTAATCTATATTTAGGAAACTAAATTAGGGAGCATAACCCTAACATAGAGATTGATAAATTGTATAGACGAATATCCTATAATTTTGGTATTGTATTGATTATGTTGTTATTAAACAAAATATGTCGATGTTTGGATATTCATTTTTGATTTTGATCTAGAAAAGATATACCTTTGGGTAAGAATTCTAAGAGGGTGCGTCCAGCCTAACTCGAGCATAAACTAGTACAAAAAATGGGCCTTACTATGAACCTATTTTGACACACCCAAGGGATATTCTTATGAAAATTAACATTTTCATTACAACCCATTATGTTGGATATAAGGGTAACAATATCCCCAATGAAACCATTATTGTTTTTTTTGACATTAGCTGCTCGTAAAATTTTCAATATTTTTAATGTTATACAATATTTAGAATTATTAAATGATCATAATTTTATGATATAATCTAGTGTATTCCATTTTTTATAAATGGAACTTCAAAGGAAGATGTGTATTAATACATATGTCCAATGTAGAGGTTTCCCTATAGATAAAGTCAATGTATCTTGTATTACAACTATGAAATTTGTGGATATATTAGGGAAACATAATCAGTTTAGGATATATAATCTCACCCAAATGTAGAATCCTACTCCATAAAGAGATTCTCCAATGGTAGATCACATTAGGAAAGATAGGTCCACCTAGTTTATTATAAAAAAACATATTATAGTTGATAAATGGATTATGTATTTGGAGATGATATTTAATGCATTAAGATTTTGTGAAAAACTAATAGTTAAACATTTATGGTAAATTCTGAGTAGTGAGGAAAATCAATGGTGGTCATTGTGGTAGTATTCAATGGAGGAAGAGGAAATATAACTTCTAGAATATTGAACATTTATGGAGACAATATTCGATAAATACGTCCTGTGTGATCAGAAACATGGTTTGTAGATAATGTTCCTTATTATAAGGAAAATGTAATAAAAGAGTGTGTTATATTTTGAATCTACCATTATTTGTTTTTCTAGATATTCTCTAGATTACATACGCAACATGAAGTGCATGTTTGACCAAATCATTGATTATCTTAAGAGAAATCTCCAATGGCCACTTGTTTCATTAACATATTCATAATACAAATAAATTAAATTATTTTCTATAATAACGGAGACGTCCTTTGCTAAGATAAATATATTCAAGTTGAATTAAGTGAAAAATAGGTCATATGATCACCAAGATAAATAAAAATTATAATAAAAAATGATTAAATTTATATTTTGTGAGAAGATTATTAAGAGTCGCCCTAAAAAATATCTATATGTTATGGGATTTTTTTATATGTTAAGAACAAAGGGTCACCATGAAAAATAATGCAATGGGAAAATTAAATATTATTCTATTATATGTTACAATAACAAGGATATAGGGAAATATGAAAAATAATTCCCCATGAATTAGGTAAATATGACTTAGAAAAAGCTAAGAGATCAAATTCAAGCTTATGTTGCTAATACAACAAATGTGTAATGATTATTGGGATTATATTTGGATTCAATAATTATGATATTTCATCATTTTTCAATGATTTACATGTAATAATATTGATGAAATATTTATATATTGAAATATAGTGTTATTTGATTAAGTATTTGAGATCACATGTTAAATAATACCAAAAAAGTGATTTAGTTGCTAGTTTTTATTTTTTGAAACCCCATGTTAAAGGCGAACATAACCCTTAATATGTTATTCATAATGAAATAATGATGTTGGAATGAATGATGATTGATTTGGATAATTTAAATTGGATAGTATAGATAACCATGAAAATGATTAATGGTTTGTTGAAAAATTTGTCAAATCCATAATTGATGGAATTTTAAAAATCTTTGTATATATGGAATATTTCCAATATCATGTGTATTAATTAAGGTTTAATAATGAATGAATGTTTCTATTAATGTTTCTAGGTAATTTAAGATATTACCATATTCAACAGAATACCTGGTTATGGTGTTCACATATTTGGTATGAGATCATTAAAGAGATACATCATATTGGTTCAAGGCTACTGATAAGTTTATTTTGGAAATTCAGCTCCCTTCATTATAATGTTTTTGGATTATAACTTTTCTGTGAAAGTATACCATTTGGTAAATTGGATACAATTATCTTTGATTCAGGTTTCAATGATTAATATATAACTTCATATATGAAGAAACTTTTATTAACAGATGTAGTATAAATAGTTCAACGAATAATAAAATAAAAAATATTTTTTTATAAAAACATATATTTTTTTATATTCAAAGAGTTATTTGATAGACTAGGGAATTAATGATAAATAATTATATTTTACACAATAATTCAATATTATAATGTTAACTGGTCATGCATTAAAAATATCAAACGATATATGAGAAATTCCTTGAATATGTGTTGAATTTGTTGGGAATTATTATAAATATCCCTTCAATGCAATGGTTGTATCATGATAAGAATAAATTGGTCATATTAGAGTAGTTTAAATTTCCTTTAGAAAAGAGTTTGACAATATAATGGTTCATTTTCCTAATACCTGATTCATGTAATTAATTAAATCATTTATTGGTAAGTCAGTTATTATTTTCAACCATGATATTTTTTCCTTGAAATATATGTGGATTTGTTTCATTGTCAATTTATTGATTATGTGATAGATTTTCTTATTATTTCCCTTTACAAGTTTATTATTCCATATATAATTATTTTTGTGGCACGTGTTATTAGTTACATATATTCTATGTTAATTATGATTATTGATTATTTATTTAATATTCAGAACATACCCTTTCTTATCATTTGATCTCATCCTTATTTAGTTTCCATTTCGATGATATAAATAAGAAATCATTGAATATTATTTCAAGGATGCAGTTCGTTTCATTATGTGTAATTTATTATTTAATTATTATAATTTATTATTGGTATCATGTATTTAATATGGTTTCCAAGAACTGATAAATTATTTGGTACCTTGGGTATTGATGTTTTTAGCTATCACAATTTAAAAAAGTAAGATAATGGATCGAAGCATATGGAGTCTAGGTGTTACAATGTACCTATAAGAGAACAAGATCTTACAATATCCCTACCGTGTATGATTTCTTCATCAAGTTATAATACCAAGAATATCAATGTTATCATAGTAAAATTATCATGATATATACTAAAAAAATGGTAGGCACCAACATGCCCTACCTCCTAATTGTAGGTTGACCCAAACTATGAGATACCTAATGGATCACACAATCACCACTATAAACTCAAGGCATTGTCAATTTATATCCTCAAAATAATTCTGTGTAATATTATGCATAGCCATATGATTCGGAATTAGCCAAACCTACTATGAATTATTATATATGTGACTCAGTCCCAACTTCTCTTTTTCACTTTCCTCAATCCTACATAGATGTGATCAATATTTCAAATAATTAAGAGACTTATATGGTTCCATATAAATAGTGTATTAATAAATTTTATTTTTAGAGTACTCTTTATGTTCCATGTCCTTCTCGCAAGACCAGCCAATGTCAAGAATGCATGCTCATAGAATATCCTCCATAACATGTATAGTATGTTCCAACTATCCCTCCATCATTTAGTGGAAAGACATACTCAATTAAACAATTGTACCAGGATACTTCAATAATCCTTTTGAGAAGGAAGATTTGAAACATGATTCATGGTATGAAACTATACTCTATTGCACAATATCTATATGGACTATCTCCCAATCATGAATTTATTTAACAAATCCAGTGAAAATGTCTCCATAATATATATTAAATGTGAAAATTTCAACAAATTGTATAGAAAAACCCAAATTGAATCATTATTTCAAGGGTTCCTTAGGTTAAACTCCAGGAAATAAATTGTAACATCATCCCAATTAAATTTTAGAAAGGGAAATGGTTTTAATGAACCACTAGGTAATTGATAGTTAATAACCACCAGTTGATAGGTGTACAATCATGTCACAAAACATAAAATACCTTTTTTCAATCCCTAACACTAATACATTTGAAGTTGTTTAAAATATAATATTTTCATACTAGAATGCACAACCATCATTGAGTAATAAAACACAAGCGTTATCTCCTCTCACATACACATCGGAACGAAAACATTTCCTCATAATTATATGATCTCATACTCAGATAAAATCCAATCTGATGGTCTCTCCCTATAATCAATCCATTCTCTCAAGTCTAAACACTTCATATCCTCATAAATAATTTATCTAATCTAGTACAGAATGTTGTATTTTAATGAACTGATACAATGGTCATCTTCTCTTGGCACTCAAAACCCAAAAAATACTATCTAGAAACGTGATCAATTTTTACATAGAACTAGTATCATAAACTTCATGAGTATGTTTTTTCTTTCATAATTAATCAACCACAATGTTTCTTATTCTTGGATTACAGTATAGGAAGAAAAAACTAATGACTGCATTTTCTCAACCCATCTATATTATTGAAAATGCAAATGTCGTTGTGAACAAATATGACATTTCTGATTGTATTGTATTTATATATTAATATTTTTTACAATTTTATAACTCCTCCAACAATTTTAATGTAAAACCACTATATCTAACTCATGAAAATGCGTAGGGTAACTCTATTCATGTGGCCCCAAAATTTGAGACCCAATTGACACAATACAACTTCGTGCATCAACACTTCTCCAAGACTAATCCCATATGCATCTAAAGCAGTATATACTATTGAATTGGATGAGGATGGATCATGATTTGAGAAGGAATATACTGAATCTTCCACTCTTAAAATGAATTCTCACATGATTCAATCCATTATAATATAATGACCATCTTGGTTATGTATAAGTGTGGTTCTTCTATGTGGGTAATATCATAGATAAACTAATGATAGTAGTTTTAAAAACTAAAAATTGTATGGATATTAGAAATACTATCAGGGTCCTTCTCGGTACCAACTGGCAGACCCTTATTTGGGTCCACTGATATAACTTTCATTGATATGAGGTGACACATGAAATTTTTCTAGTCAATCCACACTACTAGAAATTCAGGCTATAGCCACGGACCTATAGCCACGGTTTTATAGGTCCGTGGCTATATCTTTTATACTGCCACGGTTAATATTCTATCCGTGGCTATATCCAGCTGCTCCGTTTTTTTTTTCCAAACCCATCGGGCTCTTCTCCTCCCCCTCGCGATTCCTCACCGCGCCCTCCCCCTCCCCGACGCCTCCAGGCCGAGACCTCCTCCACGCCGCGCCCTCCTCGCCGCCGCGCCCTCCTCGCCGCCGCGCCCTCCTCGCCGCGCCTCCCCCCTCCCCGGACTCACTCCTACGGAACCCTCCCCGACTCACTCCCCTCCCCCGACGCACTCCCCTCCCCGGACGACCGCGCCTCCCCCCTCCCCGGACGACAGCGCCTCCCCCGACGCCGACGGACTCCCCCGACGGACTCCCCTCCTCCGGACGACCGCAACTCCCCTACTCCCGACGGAATCTCCTCCTCCGACGAACTCTCCTCCTCCCGACGACCTCATTGCCGGTATCTTTATCATTCCATTTTTTATCACTTCAGTTTCACTGCAACCTATTTTTTAGGTTTCCCCATCTTGGTGTCATAATGAGAGACCAAATGAATCAAATGTTTCTACAGTTTTCCTATGCCATTACAAATTGAAATGTTGGGTTCCTAATGTTTATAGGGGGAAGATTCAAATCTACCCATTTGAGGTAAAGCATCTTCTCTAATTTTATTATCACGTTCCATTCCTCCATTTTTCTTTTTCTGCCTTCATGCGGATGAATCCCTATCTCATCTTTTCGTGCATTGCACCTTCACAATCAGACTATGGGAGTATGTACAGATGGTTTTCTGCTGCTGTCTGGACCTGTAGGGAATTGAGGCACTGCTTCTCTCCATTTGCCGATTCCAGTGCAGTGAACAGGTTCGTGCCCTTATGATGTCTGCTTCTGTTAGATTGTTATCATTTATTTGGAAAGCAAGGAATGAGTTGGTTTTCAATAACCGTATACCCTCTTTTCATGCTGGTGTTTTTGAATTTTTGGAAGGCAATGCTCTGAACTTCGCTGCAATCCATCATCTTCAATTCCCCAACAGGATCCATAGGTAATTACAGAACAATACCATGACCTGCAACTCATCTGGGTTTCTTCAATTGGGTGTGAGTCAAGTAGCTTGGTTTCAGGGATGAGTTGGTGATCGAAGCTGGCACTAATGCCGGGGCACTTCTTGTGGATGGGCTCGGGGACGGGATTCTAATTGAAGCGCTGGATCAGGACATTGATTTCGTGAGGGATACATCATTCAACTTACTGCAAGGTTGCAGGATGCGAAATACAAAGACGGTACGTGATGTGGTTTTAGATAATAAGATGATTGGGTTGATCATGTAGTTTTGATAATTTTGATGTGTGGAATTTTACTACTGTGGCAGGAGTATGTTTCGTGCCCGTCTTGTGGGAGGACTCTTTTCGACCTTCAAGAAATAAGTGCGGAGATACGTGAAAAGACCTCTCATTTACCCGGTGTTTTGGTAACTCTCTCCCCCCTTCCAGTTCCATTAATTTTCAAGAAAATCATTTGTGATATCTTAGACCCTCTTTGGTTCAAGGAATCCACTATGAGAGAATCGCTCCCTCTCTCTCAATCAGTTCCATCAATTTTCAAAGAATTGATTTATGATCTCTTAGAACCTGTTTGGTTTAAGGAATCCACTATGAGAGACCCCTCCCCCCATCTGTTACTTCCATTAATTTTGAAGGAATTCATTTGTGATCTCCTTGAGGTTCTCTCATAGTGGATTCCTTAAACCAGACAGGGGGCAGGGGGCAGGGGGCAGGGGGCAGGGGGCAGGGGGCAGGGGGCAGGGGGCAGGGGTGTCCAGCAGGGGGAGGGGTGTCCAGCAGGGGGAGGGGTGTCCAACAGGGGGAGGGGCTGTCCAGCCAGGGGGGAGGGGTGTCCAGGGTGTGGGGGGGACTGGCAGGGGTGTCCGAGGTTTGGGGGGGGGGGCTGTCACGCCGCGGTCACGCCGTGGTCACGCCGCGGTCACCATTAATATATTTGAGGGCTAACTTGGATTCTCCATTCATATCCATTTGGGGGAAATAAATATCATCTGATAACTTATGACCAGTAATGAGAGCCTAATAATTTGCCTCATCATCAGTGAAACCTTATAAAAATAGGAAAAAGTATGATTGGACGTCTTGTGTTGGTGTGATAAAGACAACCACCTGGCCTACTCAATTAAGATTAGAATTATTAAGCATTATTTCAGTCGATCTTTGAAAATCACCATCAAAATATGTTTTCTAATACTCTTTGACATGATCCACTAAGAGGGTAGCCTCATTTGGGAAATCAACATTCAGGGGAGTATCATGATTCTATATATAATATCACAACTTCTACACTGTAAAAACTATTGCGAGGAAACTCTTATCTATAGGGGAGTATCTATTCTATATATCGAGGAGCATCCGACTATGATATTATAAACAATTTTCTATTACCTCTGTTTTTTTGGGTTAGATGGGTTACAAGGGATCATTCCAAGGAAGTCCCATAAATGAACAATGTCTTTCCTAAAATGGAAGAAATCAAAACTGACTGTTGTAAAAGATAATGCTTAATGTTATCAATAATCGATATGGAACTCCTCATCCAATTTTTTAATAGGTACTTTATTCATTGGACACTAGAGGATCTTACACTATCCAACTAGATTCACATTAAATCAGTTTATATAGGTGAATAAACTGGTTATAGGTACAATCCATAGGTTAGAGATATCATAGTAGTGCATGTTATTGAGGTAGAGTACCACAACTAAATTCATTTAATAATAAAATTATTAGATGTGGGTGATGGATTTATATTGTTTCCTGATTTTTTCAGTTGGTAATAATTATACCATTGGTAATTTAACATCCTTCAATGCACCTCATATTTTTGAGCAACAATGTTCTAATGATTTGTTCTTGATAACTAATTGAGAGTGTTAATGTTCAGGTTGCTCCAAAGTGATGAAGGATGGAGATCAATTTTATACAGGATGTGTTTTTTAGGCCATCGCCATCCTTGCAATGAAGCTCACCAGGGTCTCAAATTACGGTATGCTCATAGAACTAGGATTAGAAACTGGTTCATCTATGGTGAGGGGTGCTGTCAAGCTTTGGGACATGGGGTTGGGTAAGAAGAAGATGTGGGGGTTGAGGAAGAAGAGGAGGGTATTTTGGAACTTTTAAAACTTGAACATCCATTCCACAAACTAAATTGGATTACCCCTGATCCGAGCACCCAAGTCGGCCTGTGGAAAGGCTTGAGGGTCATTCTCAATCCCTTCGAGCTAACAACAATTGTCGAGACATCAAATTATGCTCTATGAGAATAATTTTCCTAGATAAATATTATTCAACAAGTAGCAGAATTCCATAAAAATTTCAGCATGGTGCGTCCATGCCTTAGATGTCCTCGCATAACAAAATAAGTAGTTTCAGGGGGGCAGGTTGCAGGGGGCAGGGGGGCAGGTTGGAGGGGGGCAGGGGGGCAGGGGG
Source organism: Viscum album (assembly GCA_963277665.1). NCBI lineage: Eukaryota > Viridiplantae > Streptophyta > Magnoliopsida > Santalales > Viscaceae > Viscum > Viscum album. Next base: position 817,699,388 of record OY728127.1, read on the forward strand.
TAGGTTGGAGGGGGGCAGGGGGCAGGGGGGCAGGTTACAGGGGGGCAGGAGGCAGGTTGTAGGGGGCAGGGGGGCAGGGGGAAGTTTCAGGGGGGCAGGGGGCAGGTTGGAGGGGGGAAGGGGGCAGGGGGGCAGGGGGCAGGTTGGAGGGGGGCAGGGGGGCAGGTTGCAGGGGGGCAGGGGGGCAGGTTGGAGTGGGGCAGGGGGCAGGGGGGCAGGGGGCACGTTGCAGGGGGGCAGGTTGGAGGGGGGCAGGGGGGCAGGTTGCAGGGGGGCAGGGGGGCAGGTTGGAGGGGGGCAGGGGGCAGGGGGCAGGGGGGCAGGTTGCAGGGGGGCAGGGGGCACGTTGCAGGGGGGCAGGGGGGTAGGTTGGAGGGGGGCAGGGGGCAGGGGGGAGGGGGCAGGGGGAGGGTGGAGGGGTGCAGCTGTGAGCATAATTTCACATCCTATTGAAGTATAGATTCAACGATTTTTATAGATCTAGAGAAGTTATATTTCATAGTAACTTTGAACCAATCTACCTTAGTTTTTACTCTAGTTTTGTTCTGTTTTGAACTTTAAATTTTATAAATTAATGTATATGTTTACACTTATAGGAGATGAAATTTTGGAAACCAAAGGTATTTATTCAACAAGAAAAGAAGGGAAATTTTTTCCAATGATCTCAAATGAATAGAGCATCTACACCATGGGAGTAATAGTTTAAATTCTGTGATTTTTCTACTTAAACTTGAAAATTCACTTCTTTTTTTTAGTTGAAATAAATGGTTGGAAGTTGCCTTTTAATAAATTTTGTATGCTGAAATCATCTTGTTAAATCTGTTGGTTGTTGCTTCCTTTTTTACTACCTTTTTGTATTGAAATTATGGTGTGTATGCTTATTTTAATGTTTTACTAAAAATCATTTTTGAACTTCAAATGTTAACATGCATCTACATTAAAATCCATGAATATGTGTTGAAGTTGTTAATATAGTAACTAGTGGGTATCATTCATGCATTTTGTGTGATTGTTTGAACTCTATGTTCTTCATTTCTTTTGTTTTTAATATATTAGTTATATGCTTTGTTTGTAATTAGATAAAAAAATTCTTTATTGTTACAAATTGATGCATATATCTAATTAATCATTTCTACCATAGGACGAGGTTGTTGGTGTTGGTTCAAATGCGGGCACGTTGGCATGCAACCGACAAGCAAGAGGGAACATCCATTCTTGGTAATGGGCATCTATGTGAACTTCACTTCTCAGTTATTGGTTTTGATTAGAGTGATATTAACATATTATTTTGTTCCCATGTAGTTTTACAAACATAAAATAAAAATTTAATCAGGGAAAGGTGCCCCCAAAATACATGCCCCTCGAACTGGATGTTCTATCCAATGTTTATCTCTATATCAGGAAGGGGTACATTGTCCTCATTCAAGGATTTTCCCGGGGGTGGGCCCTCTAGAGTAAATACAACACACTGAGAATAATCCATGTTTTTTTCATTAGAAGGACCATCCTAAGGTGATGTTGAAGTGATTAAGTCTGTAGTTTTCCCAGTATCCTTCTACACTGATATAACCCCTATCTTATCCACATTATAAGGGACAGTAGTGTATTTTCTCTCCAAGTCATAGATTGGAATATTCATCTTACCGTTCCAACTTTCATAGTTAGAGACATCATTCCCCTTCATATTGTAAAAAGAATACTCCTTGTCCCTATTACATTCTGGAGAATGATGGAAAAAACATATAATTCATGTAGAACTATGGTTTCCTTTCGTATTGGATCAGAAAGTCTATACATTCATCTAGTTAGTTAAGACTACTTCTTCTAGAATCATTATATACATGTCCACATTCATTATATACATGTCCACATATAATTCACAGATTAGCATTCATTTCTTTAAATCTTCTGAGAAAACATCCTCTCATGCCATCCATATCATCCTATTTGAAACTAAGTGGAAGATGTTGCCCCGCGGATGTCGCTGGACCGGGCCAACACGTTGTGGTCACGCCGCGGTCACGCCGCGGTCACGCCGCGGTCACGCCGCGGTCACGCCGCGGTCACGCCGCGGTCACGCCGCGGTCACGCCGCGGTCACGCCGCGGTCACGCCGCGATCACGCCGCGGTCACGCCGTGATTTGGCCCTGCTCCAGGATGACACCCTGCGGCGGTTACTCCTTAGAGAAACATTGAATGGTTAGCTCTATAATTTTTCGTATTTCCTCATTCCTAAACTATATCTCCTCTCAGCGCTGCCTCTCATCCATCTTTCCACAAAACGTGCATAGCAGGTGGTACAAAAGCTCAATTCAACTGAAAACATTGGTTTGGAATTGTCTGACATATTTTATTCCTCTAGGTATTCCTACACATTTCTAGATCTGCAAACCTCACCGAATTAGGTATATCAGGGGTCATCCAATCCTCTATTCATCACAGATTAACATTCATTTCTTTAAATCTTCTGAGAAAACATCCTCTCATGCCATCCATATCATCCTATTTGAAACTAAGTGGAAGATGTTGCCCCGCGGATGTCGCTGGACCGGGCCAACACGTTGCGGTCACGCCGCGGTCACGCCGCGGTCACGCCGCGGTCACGCCGCGGTCACGCCGCGGTCACGCCGCGGTCACGCCGCGGTCACGCCGCGGTCACGCCGCGGTCACGCCGCGGTCACGCCGTGATTTGGCCCTGCTCCAGGACGACACCCTGCGGCGGTTACTCCTTAGAGAAACATTGAATGGTTAGCTCTATAATTTTTCGTATTTCCTCATTCCTAAACTATATCTCCTCTCAGCGCTGCCTCTCATCCATCTTTCCACAAAACGTGCATAGCAGGTGGTACAAAAGCTCAATTCAACTGAAAACATTGGTTTGGAATTGTCTGACATATTTTATTCCTCTAGGTATTCCTACACATTTCTAGATCTGCAAACCTCACCGAATTAGGTATATCAGGGGTCATCCAATCCTCTATTCATCACAGATTAGCATTCATTTCTTTAAATCTTCTGAGAAAACATCCTCTCATGCCATCCATATCATCCTATTTGAAACTAAGTGGAAGATGTTGCCCCGCGGATGTCGCTGGACCGGGCCAACACGTTGCGGTCACGCCGCGGTCACGCTGCGGTCACGCCGCGGTCACGCCGCGGTCACGCCGCGGTCACGCCGCGGTCACGCCGCGGTCACGCCGCGGTCACGCCGCGGTCACGCCGCGGTCACGCCGTGATTTGGCCCTGCTCCAGGACGACACCCTGCGGCGGTTACTCCTTAGAGAAACATTGAATGGTTAGCTCTATAATTTTTCGTATTTCCTCATTCCTAAACTATATCTCCTCTCAGCGCTGCCTCTCATCCATCTTTCCACAAAACGTGCATAGCAGGTGGTACAAAAGCTCAATTCAACTGAAAACATTGGTTTGGAATTGTCTGACATATTTTATTCCTCTAGGTATTCCTACACATTTCTAGATCTGCAAACCTCACCGAATTAGGTATATCAGGGGTCATCCAATCCTCTATTCATCACAGATTAGCATTCATTTCTTTAAATCTTCTGAGAAAACATCCTTTCATGCCATCTATATCATCCTATTTGAAACTAAGTGGAAGATGTTGCCCCTCGGATGTCGCTGGACCGGGCCAACACGTTGCGGTCACGCCGCGGTCACGCCGCGGTCACGCCGCGGTCACGCCGCGGTCACGCCGCGGTCACGCCGCGGTCACGCCGTGATGTGGCCCTGCTCCAGCCACATCCAGCAGGGGGGAGGTTCAGCCCCACTTGCTCACAGGCGTTTCAGACGACCCATTTTTCAGCAAAGTCATCAGCCCGCTGCCACCAGCATTCCATCCCGCAACAGCCCCCCCACCTTCGAATCAGCCCGCACCATCCCCCCAACACCTGCAACCAGCCCCCTTTCACCCACATTCCAGCCTCCTCCCGCTCCCTTCGCTCCTGGTCGGAAGATGCTGCCCCGCGGATGTCGCTGGATCGGGCCAACACGCTGCGGTCACGCCGCGGTCACGCCGCGGTCACGCCGTGATGTGGCCCTGCTCCAGCCACATCCAACAGGGGGAGGTTCAGCCCCACTTGCTCACAGGCGTTTCAGACGACCCATTTTTCAGCTAAGTCATCATCACTCTGCAAGCAGATGCTCCTTCCTTTCCTACTTACTCTTTTCTGCAAGGTGTCCTCTGTTATAAGGGCCGGTTGGTGCTGTCTAGTTCGTCCCCATGGGTGCCCATATTGCTGGCTGAGTTCCATTTGTCTCCGTAGTGGGGTCATTCTGGTTTTTGCCGCACGTATAGAAAATTGCCTGCCAATTTATATTGGGTCGGGATGAAAATACCGGTTCAACAGTTTGCCAATGGGCCAAATGCCAACGAAATAAATATTCCACACTATATCCGGCTGGCCTGTTGCAGCCGTTGGAAATTCCCCAGCTGGTGTGGTCGGGTCTCTCTATGGATTTTATCACCGGACTACCCTAATCCCGTGGTTGCACTGTGATTCTGGTCATCATTGATCATCTCTCTAAATATGGCCATTTTTTACCCCTAAAACACCCTTACACAGCAAAGAGTGTGGGAGTGTGGGCGAGGTTTTCGTGTGGGAGATTGTCAGTTTGCATAGCATTCCAGCGATCGCAATCCCATTTTTGTAAGCCATTTTTGGATTGAACTGCTCAAACTCCAAGGCACTGACTTAAAACTCAGCTTGACCTACCACCCGCAAACGGATGACCAAACAGAGGTGGTAAATCGCTGCCACGAGACCTACGCTGTTCCATCAGAAATCTAGTTGCCCGCTGTTGCCCATGCACTGCTTGATCGTGGACTCAAATATTATTTGAGTCGGTCCCAAGACATCATGAAGCAGAAAACTAATACACTGCCGTCACCTTGCCCTCCATGTGGGAGATCCTGTTTCCGTACGCTTTCGGCCTCACAAACAACACTCTTTAACCTGCCAGATTTCTCAGAAACCTGCCCCTCGTTTCTATGGGCCATTTACAGTTCAGCGGAAGATCGGCCTGGTGGCTTGTTAGCTTGATCTTCCTCCCTCAGCCTGGGGGCCTCCTGAGGATTTCTTCTGTTGTTTTCCCTATTTCTTCTATTTTTCTGCTGTAATTTTCGTTCCCATCCTTTAATACAGAATTGCAGCCCTCATTGAGGGCTGGAAGTTTGAGAGGCTTAACAGAATTAGAGTATGACAGTGTGTCAAGTTTGAGAGGCTTAACAGAATTAGAGTATGACAGAAAGAAGCTTTGAGCCGAAAGGCTCTAAAGCCATTTTATTAAAAACAAAAGATGACATAAGAGAGGAGATGGGGCTAGACATTGATAAAACTGCCTTCATAATAAAGCATTTCGTTTTCATAACCCCCTCCCCGACGTCATCATCCCATTCCATGTTGTAGGTAGATGAGCTATGAGACCTAGTCACCATCGGACGTGCGGTCTGTGCAGGAGGGCTCATTATGCGTTCTTTAAGCGTTGCGCGCGCTTGAGAAACGCGCGTGGGGGGTCCAAACGGGCCGAACGAATTGCGAATGGCCTGAAATCGGACGACATCAAAGGGTGAGTGAATTGTGATGTGGTCGAGCAGACGGCACGTCAATCGGACGTGCCGTGTGCCCGCGGTGACCGGGAACGCCGTTCTGGTGTCATAAACGGCCAAAACGGGCGTCTAACGGTCAAACTCATAGCGAACGACATCGGATTGACCTGAAATCACAGGACAACATTCAAATTATTATTCGCGACGTGCACGCGCAGACGGCACATCAATCGGACGTGCGGTCTGCGCAGGAGGGCTCATTATGCGTTCTTTAAGCGTTGCGCGCGCTTGAGAAACGCGCGTGGGGGGTCCAAACGGGCCGAACGAATTGCGAATGGCCTGAAATCGGACGACATCAAAGGGTGAGTGAATTGTGATGTGGTCGAGCAGACGGCACGTCAATCGGACGTGCCGTGTGCCCGCGGTGACCGGGAACGCCGTTCTGGTGTCATAAACGGCCAAAACGGGCGCCTAACGGTCAAACTCATAGCGAACGACATCGGATTGACCTGAAATCACAGGACAACATTCAAATTATTATTCGCGACGTGCATGCGCAGACGGCACGTCAATCGGACGTGCGGTCTGCGCAGGAGGGCTCATTATGCGTTCTTTAAGCGTTGCGCGCGCTTGACAAACGCGCGTGGGGGGTCCAAACGGGCCGAACGAATTGCGAATGGCCTGAAATCGGACGACATCAAAGGGTGAGTGAATTGTGATGTGGTCGAGCAGACGGCACGTCAATCGGACGTGCCGTGTGCCCGCGGTGACCGGGAACGCCGTTCTGGTGTCATAAACGGCCAAAACGGGCGTCTAACGGTCAAACTCATAGCGGACGACATCAGATTGACCTGAAATCACAGGAAAACATTCAAATTATTATTCGCGACGTGCACGCGCAGACGGCACGTCAATCGGACGTGCGTTCTGCGCAGGAGGGCTCATTATGCGTTCTTTAAGCGTTGCGCGCGCTTGAGAAAAGCGCGTGGGGGGTCCAAACGGGCCGAACGAATTGCGAATGGCCTGAAATCGGACGACATCAAAGGGTGAGTGAATTGTGATGTGGTCGAGCAGACGACACGTCAATCGGACGTGCCGTGTGCCCGCGGTGACCGGGAACGCCGTTCTGGTGTCATAAACGGCCAAAACGGTCGTCTAACGGTCAAACTCATAGCGAACGACATCGGATTGACCTGAAATCACAGGACAACATTCAAATTATTATTCGCGACGTGCACGCGCAGACGTCACATCAATCGGACGTGCGGTCTGCGCAGGAGGGCTCATTATGCGTTCTTTAAGCGTTGCGCGCGCTTGAGAAACGCGCGTGGGGGGTCCAAACGGGCCGAACGAATTGCGAATGGCCTGAAATCGGACGACATCAAAGGGTGAGTGAATTGTGATGTGGTCGAGCAGACGGCACGTCAATCGGACGTGCCGTGTGCCCGCGGTGACCGGGAACGCCGTTCTGGTGTCATAAACGGCCAAAACGGGCGTCTAACGGTCAAACTCATAGCGAACGACATCGGATTGACCTGAAATCACAGGACAACAGTCAAATTATTATTCGCGACGTGCACGCGCAGACGACACGTCAATTGGACGTGCGGTCTGCGCAGGAGGGCTCATTATGCGTTCTTTAAGCGTTGCGCGCGCTTGAGAAACGCGCGTGGGGGGGTCCAAACGGGCCGAACGAATTGCGAATGGCCTGAAATCGGACGACATCAAAGGGTGAGTGAATTGTGATGTGGTCGAGCAGACGGCACGTCAATCGGACGTGCCGTGTGCCCGCGGTGACCGGGAACGCCGTTCTGGTGTCATAAACGGCCAAAACGGGCGTCTAACGGTCAAACTCATAGCGGACGACATCAGATTGACCTGAAATCACAGGACAACATTCAAATTATTATTCGCGACGTGCACGCGCAGACGGCACGTCAATCGGACGTGCGGTCTGCGCAGGAGGGCTCATTATGCGTTCTTTAAGCGTTGCGCGCGCTTGAGAAAAGCGCGTGGGGGGTCCAAACGGGCCGAACGAATTGCGAATGGCCTGAAATCGGACGACATCAAAGGGTGAGTGAATTGTGATGTGGTCGAGCAGACGGCACGTCAATCGTACATGCCGTGTGCCCGCGGTGACCGGGAACGCCGTTCTGGTGTCATAAACGGCCAAAACGGGCGTCTAACGGTCAAACTCATAGCGAACGACATCGGATTGACCTGAAATCACAGGACAACATTCAAACTATTATTCGCGACGTGCACGCGCAGACGGCACATCAATCGGACGTGCGGTCTGCGCAGGAGGGCTCATTATGCGTTCTTTAAGCGTTGCGCGCGCTTGATAAACGCGCGTGGGGGGGTCCAAACGGGCCGAACGAATTCCGAATGGCCTGAAATCGGACGACATCAAAGGGTGAGTGAATTGTGATGTGGTCGAGCAGACGGCACGTCAATCGGACGTGCCGTGTGCCCGCGGTGACCGAGAACGCCGTTCCGGTGTCATAAACGGCCAAAACAGGCGTCTAACGGTCAAACTCATAGCGGACGACATCGGATTGCCCTGAAATCACAGGAAAACAATCCCATTATTATTCGCGACGTGCACGCGCAGACGGCGCGTCAATCGGACGTGCGGTCTGCGCGGTAGGGCTCATTATGCGTTCTTTAAGCGTTGCGCGCGCTTGATAAACGCGCGTGGGGGGGTCCAAACGGGCCGAACGAAGTCCGAATGGCCTAAAATCGGACGAAATCAAAGGGTAAGTGAATTGTGATGTGGTCGAGCAGACGGCACGTCAATCGGACGTGCCGTGTGCCCGTGGTGACCGGGAACGCCGTTCCGGTGTCATAAACGGCCAAAACAGGCGTCTAACGGTCAAACTCATAGCGGACGACATCGGATTGCCCTGAAATCACAGGACAACAATCCCATTATTATTCGCGACGTGCACGCGCAGACAGCGCGTCAATCGGACGTGTGGTCTGCGCGGTAGGGCTCATTATGCGTTCTTTAAGCGTTGCGCGCGCTTGATAAACGCCCGGGGTTCTGTGCAGGGGGGTAGGGGGCTGTATGGGGTTTGTCCGGGGGTGCACATGGGGGCTGTCCGGGGTTGCACATGGGGGCTGTCCGGGGGTGCACGGGGGGCTGTCCGGGGGGAATGGGGCTGCATGGGGTCTGTCCGGGGGTGCACATGGGGGCTGTCCGGGGGTGCACGGGGGGCTGTCCGGGGCTGGTCGGGGGGCTGTCCGGGGGTGCACAGGGGGTTGTCCGGGGCTGGCCGGGGGGCTGTCCAGGGGTGCACGGGGGGCTGTTTGGGGGTGCATATGGGGGCTGTCCGGGGGTGCATATGGGGGCTGTCCGGGGGTGCACGGGGGGGCTGTCTGGGGGTGCACGGCGGGGCTGTCCGGGGGTGCACGGGGGGCTGTCCGGGGGTGCACATGGGGGCTGTCCGGGGGTGCACGGGGGGCTGTCCGGGGCTGGTCGTGGGGCTGTCCGGGGGTGCACGGGGGGCTGGCCGGGGCTGGCCGGGGGACAAGCAGGGGGAAGGGGGGGCTGGCAGGGGGGCAGGGGGGGGGGCTGGCAGGGGGACAAGCAGGGGGCAGGGGGGGGCTGGCAGGGGGACAAGCAGGGGGAAGGGGGGGGGGGGGCTGGCAGGGGGGGCTGGAAGGGGCAGGGGGGGGGGGCTGGCAGGGGCAGGGGGGGCTGGCAGGGGGACAAGCAGGGGGGTGGCCGGGGGGGCTGGCAGGGTGACAAGCAGGGGGAAGGGGGGGGGGGGGGCTGGCAGGGGGGCAGGGGGGGGGGCTGGCAGGAGCAGGGGGGGCTGGCAGGGGGACAAGCAGGGGGGGCTGGCAGGGGGCGGCAGGGGGGCTGGCAAGGGGACAAGCAGGGGGGTGGCGGGGGGGGGGGTGGACTAACAGGGGGCAGTGGGGGACTAGCAGGGGGCAGGGGGACTAGCAGGGAGGGTGTCAGGGGGCAGTGGGGACTGGCAGGGGGGCTGGCAAGGGGACAAGCAGGGGGGGTGGCGGGGGGGGGGACTAGCAGGGGGCAGTGGGGGACTAGCAGGGGGCAGGGGGGGAGCTGGCAGGGGGACAAGCAGGGGGCAGGGGGGGCTGGCAGGGGGACAAGCAGGGGGCAGGGGGTTTCCGGGGTTCTGTGCAGGGGGGATGGGGGCTGCATGGGGTCTGTCCGGGGGTGCACATGGGGGCTGTCCGGGGCTGTCCGGGGGTGCACGGGGGGCTGGCCGGGGCTGGCCGGGGGGGCTGTCCAGGGGTGCACGGGGGGCTGTCCGGGGGTGCATGGGGGGCTGTCCGGGGGTGCACGGGGGGCTGTCCGGGGGTGCACGGACAGGGGGGGTGTCCAGCAGGGGGGGTTGGCAGGGGGACAAGCAGGGCGGGGGGGCTGGCAGGGGGAAGGGGGGGGGGGGGGGTGGCGGCAGGGGGCAAGCAGGGGGCAGGGGGGTGGCCGGGGGAGCTGGAAGGGGGACAAGCAGGGGGAAGGGGGGGGCTGGAAGGGGGGCAAGCAGGGGGCATGGGGGGGGGGGGGGGCTGGCAGGAGCAGGGGTGGGGTTGGCAGGGGGACAAGCAGGGGGGGCTTGCAGGGGGACAAGCAGGGGGTGGCTGGGGGGGCTGGCAAGGGGTGCACGGGGGGCTGTCCGGGGGTGCATGGGGGGCTGTCCGGGGGTGCATGGGGGGCTGTCCGGGGGTGCACGGACAGGGGGGGTGTCCAGCAGGGGGGGTTGGCAGGGGGACAAGCAGGGGCGGGGGGTCTGGCAGGGGGAAGGGGGGGGGGGGTGGCGGCAGGGGACAAGCAGGGGGCAGGGGGGTGGCCGGGGGGGGGGGGGGCTGGAAGGGGGACAAGCAGGGGGAAGGGGGGGGGGGCTGGCAGGGGGGCAAGCAGGGGGCAGGGGGGGGCTGGCAGGAGCAGGGGTGGGGCTGGCAGGGGGACAAGCAGGGGGGGCTTGCAGGGGGACAAGCAGGGGGTGGCTGGGGGGGCTGGCAAGGGGACAAGCGGGGGGGTGGCGGGGGGGGGGGACTAACAGGGGACAGTGGGGGACTAGCAGGGGGCAGGGGGACTAGCAGGGGGGGTGTCAGGGGGCAGGGGGGACTGGCAGGGGGGTGGCAGGGGGGGCTGGCAAGGGGACAAGAAGGGGGGGTGGCGGGGGGGGGGGGTACTAGCAGGGGGCAGTGGGGGACTAGCAGGGGGCAGGGGGGGACTAGCAGGGGGGAGCTGGCAGGGGGACAAGCAGGGGGCAGGGGGGCTGGGGGCTGGGGGCTGTCCGGGGGTGCACGGGGGGCTGTCCGGGGCTGGTCGGGGGGCTGCTCGGGGGTGCACGGGGGGCTGGCTGGGGCTGGCCGGGGGGGCTGTCCAGGGGTGCACGGGGGGCTGTCCGGGGCTGGTCGGGGGGCTGCGCGGGGGTGCACGGGGGGCTGGCTGGGGCTGGCCGGGGGGGCTGTCCGGGGGTGCACGGGGGGCTGTCCGGGGGTGCACGGGGGGCTGTCCGGGGGTGCACGGGGGGCTGTCCGGGGGTACTGGCAGGGGGGACTGGCCGGGGGTGGCATGGGGGTGTCCAGGGTGTGTCCAGGGGTATTTTTTTTTTTATGAATTTGGACACCCTATAGCCACGGTTCAAAACCGTGGCTATTGATGTATTGTCGCGGTTTTAAACCGTGGCTATAGACATAATGCCACGGTTTTAAACCGTGGCTATAGATTTTGTCCGGCCTTTAGTATAGCCACGGTTGAAACCGTGGCATTAGGTATACAGCCACGGTTTTAACCGTGGCTATAAACCTATAGCCACGGTTTGAACCGTAGCTATAGAGTTAAAGCCACGGTTTGGAACCGTGGCTATAGGTCTAGGCCTATAGCCACGCCAAACTTGGCCACGGTTCCTCAAACCGTGGCTATTACCTATAGCCACGGTTTGAGGGCCTATAGCCACGGTTTAGAACCGTGGCTATAGCTCGAATTTCCAGTAGTGCCAAAATAGGCACATTGATTTCATATAGAATATTAAATTCTCTATTTGTGTACTAAAGATGATTTCCTGATTTTTCACATGATTTTTTTTGAGTCTCGGAGTACACCATGTTTTCATCCACAATCAATACCACTAAATAATCTAGGTACATGTTGAATTTTGGGTTAATCATGACCATAAACACTACCAGATCATTTTTCATACCGAAAATCATCAGACATAACTTATAAAGGATATAATAGCTTCTAAAAGTTGTATTCCATATATTAGAGGGTCAAATAATAAACAAATTATACCATATTCTAACATAAATATTTTAGAAAAAAACAGCTCTAAATAGGTCACAGTGAACATTGATAAATAGAAGAGGATATCAGTTTTTCACAATCATCCTCTTCAAATTATGGTAATAAAAACATTAGGGAAATTTATAGTCAAACATCTTTACAAAAATAATTAGAACCCCATGGAAGCATTATTGGAAGGATAAAGACCTTATTAATAAACTCGTATAGCTGAGTCATAAATTGAGTAATCAATTTGTGCAATTTTTTATTTTAAAATATAAAATAGATCAGCTTCAGGCATGAGATCCATTGAAAATTCCATATCTCTTTTATCTTGAATCCGAAACATGTCGTCAAGAAATATCTCATGACCAAATTCACTATGAGTGGAAATATGTCCTTCTTCTAATCCAAATCATCTATTAGTATTCAGGAAACCCTAGTGGTGAGATTCCCCAATTTCCAATAAATTAGCCCCCATTACCCACATAGACATATCAGTCCCCATGATGTTTGTAACTATAACACATTGGAGAAAAATATTCACTCTCCTTTGGTAAAAACAATGTGTGATTGGTAGACTAAAAGACTTTATAAACCCATAATTAAGTAAAATAATGAAATATAAATAATATAGATAGTTAATAAGAAATTATTCTCCCCAACCTCGAGAGAAAACCCCTTGCACAATCAGATGTCAAAAAACAAAACCCTAAAGGTGTATGGATCATTATAACCCTTCTCAAAAATTCCACTAATAGACTCAAATAATTCACTATTTTTTAGGTATAGAACAATAAGAGGAATATATATCAAAAAATTAACTACAAGAAATTGATTATAGAAAAATCATATATATGAATATTGATGGTCCAATATATCCCTACAAAAGTGAAGGATGAGATTAATGTAATTGTCAAACCCCCATTCAAATAATGTAGTTAATGATCACTAATCTATGCCACCATTATGATATAACCACTCTTTCCTCAATGTACCATATAGTTTGTCTCGACGTCCATGTCTAGTATAATAATAAATACAATACTACTATAGTGTAGAATAACCCCTTCCCGTACTATAGTTCTCCTTATCTGCACCATGACTACCCATTATTCAAGGGTTCCTGTAGAACCATTATTGATTTCCCATCATGCATCAAGCATAGCCCTCTACCAATTTTCAAGGACACTAACTATGAATGTGACCCGACCACCCATAATGGTGACAGATTACAAGGGTAATGTCCTGAGTAACTGATCCTTCCCCCTTTCAACTCTAATTCACGTCACCAGGTTTGAAATTTTTATAGTTACTCGTAGAAATCATAGGATACATAACTATTCATCATGTAGATGAATCCACCTATCCAACGAAGAATTCCTCCATCCAATTAGCCTTAAATAGTTTTTCCCTTTTTACCACTTCAAAAAAAATTGGAAAATTATTTTAACTTGGGATTAAATTTCACATTTAATCCAATCTTAAAACAATTTTTCTAAGGATGGTTCATCCCATATCAATTCAATAATTAATAACTAAAAATATGTTCATTGAATAGAATAATCTATTACAAACATTCTTCCATTGTGAAGTCTCATAAACTCTACTCCTCTCCCCTTCCTAAGGGCCTCAGGACAAAATTTCCCTTATACATTCTCTTCAAATACCCATCAGAACATATTCAACATCTATCCATCCCAAGTGTGGATGTCACAAAAACACTTTTATTGACCACATAACTTGTATGTATCAAACTTCACTCTTTTATTTGTAGGAGTATCTATATAGTCACGATCGTCTGGATATACTAAATCAAGAACTCTTCTACCTCAGGTCTACCATATCTAGTATATGTTGGCAGGTGATTCATTGGGAACACCCATGTCAGAATAGTTGTACTCTTTGTAACCTTCTCTGGAAACATTCCACAAACTGTAGTAATTGAGAAATGATCTCAGTAAACATTGACACGGATTCCACACTAGAAACTATAAGATACATTGGTTACATTACTGGATTCTTATTACCATACATGTAATAATGTTTTCTCCTCATCAATATTCATCATGCAGTCATATCTCTATAATTAGAAACACAATTCATGGGAAATGTTACATATTATCATCACATTTATTCCATAGTGATTCACATAAATCCACAAAAATTCATTCCCAAGAACATTCCACATGGTCAAAACTGAGGTGCCAACACTTCATTAACCATCACTTACACCGGTCAGGGATCGCATAGTTTAAAATATTATATCATTTAAATGGTCTCTCTAGACACCAATTGTATCTATTCAATTTAGAACATTAAGAATCATTTTCAATTTATATATTTCATGTTAGGAACCATTTTTAGTTAAATTTTATGAAGTTATGAAAATCACCCGATGTTAAAAACTCACACCAACACGTACATTTTTATGTGTCCGTAAAATGATGTGTGTCACAATAAATAATGGGAGACTAGATTGATGAATTATTAAAAAACTGTCATTTCATATAGGCACATGATATAAAATTAAATTAAAAATACTAAAATCCCACAACAAGTACATAAATCAAAGTAAAACAACATCCCACATTAATAGAAAAGATATAACAAAAACAATATCACTATGGGTACGTGGTTTTGACCCCGTATATGGATGAAGTACTATAAATTATGAGACCTTGAGAATGGGATGAATCATTCAAATATCCTATCCACTATTCCCATATTATATGAAAAAATAAAAGATATGAATACCAAGTCCATTAATTCCACTTTGTAAGGTCCTGACGTAGGTGGATCACAACTATTCACCAAGCTGGTCAGTTAGTTGATATCTTACATGCCCCCAGTATGAAAGAGGGTGATGAATAGAATAATGGGTAAAATATATATACATATGGATAATATACACTCTCAAATAAATTTTCTCAGTGGTGTAAAATAATTAAATAATTACTATAATAAAATAAATACCAAATGATAATCAAAATAGGAATAAAATATCCAGACCAAAACAATAAATATGTTATTCTATACATGTTTCAATTTTCAATATACAAAACCAAAAATAAACAAACACTCACAAATCCAATGTGGGTCGCGACAGCTAATCTATTTCCCTCATCCAAGATCAATCACAATACCACCACATATCATAGGGATCATTCTATTATCATGTCATGGGGATATGAGGTCTACTCAGGTACTAATTGAGAATCCAACATGTGGTGTGAGTACAAATCAGTCAACCACCACCAATTGAGTCTAAAGAAATTACTTTATATAAAAATATAAAAAGTTTTCTAATTAATAATTTATAATATAGTAAAAATTCATCATTTTTATATATTATTTAATTAGAAAAGTATCATTTCCTAGATTAAAAGTGATTATTAATCCTTCTATTCCTACATCATCCATTGATGGATTTTGATATGAATAACATATAACTATTGGATTATATTTAATTTTTTATTAAATATAATGAAAACATGTAACTATATCTTGATGCCAATATTTTGGGCCTTGAAAACTATGTCAACCACACCATGGGTATTTAAAGCATCAGTTCCTATCCCACAACCCGTTGTGATAACATATGGTATTTTTAATCCTTAATGAATGTCCCACTAACTTATATTCATCACTCACATGTGGGGGTTTTAATCATTACTCTATTTCTTATACTTTTTTATCAAATATTTCTCAACATCAAGAAAATAAAAATTTCATATACATTATGGTTAAGCATAATTAACCATTTTATCAAATGTTATAATCAATGTGTACCATTTATATTTATTAATAAAAATAAGTTTCAGCAGATTAAATAATATGTATTAATATTAAAAATTAGCAATAACCATTTATCTAAATTTAATCATATAAACCATTATGCATTCATGGTTACTCAAAACTTCACATAATTATAATTAGTTAATGATTTCATTATCCCGGTTATCATCCTATTCCACAATTCATTAAATAACCAATCTCATCAACCCATTAATTAATAAATTTCATAACTTCATTTCACAAATCCAATATGTCATGTTCATCCAATTTCATTATCGGAAGTTAATTAAATTTATACATTTCATCATTAATTTAAAAATTTCCCAATTAATTAATCCAATTCATGATTCAGTATGAAAATATGGTAATTGAAATTCAACAAAATGGAAACTAAATTATAGTTCAAGACTAAGAAATTTACTTTTAGACAACATAACTCATGACCATTGATAAATTATTTTTCAAACACACACCTCAGGTGATGTAGAGTGGTAAGATAAACAATAAAAAAAGATATCTATGTACAAAACCTATGATCAAGATTTACACCCAAACCCACAATTGTAAAACAATTACACTACTTCATCAGAGGAAGGGGTAACAGAAGGAAATAAAATCTAATGGATTCATCATGAATCAAACACCAAACTGTGAAAATTAATGATAAAAAAATTGTATACCTATTGAGATTTTCATAATTGTTGAAAGAAGTATTGTTTCTTGAACCAATGAAACCATAACAAACCACACTTAATATTTTAATTAAATTCATGGGGGATTTAATAGTTTGTTACTCTATTACACATTGTGTAATTAGTTTTAATGTTGTATGAAGCAACTTTATCTCCCCATATGATTTTATCATAACTAAAAATTTACAGGGTGCGTAAATTTTTTTGTCTCTTTTTTTGAACACAAAATTTAAAATTAATGTTCAGAAATACCTCCAAATCCTCTCTAATCTGGAAGAAACATGCTAACCCATAAACAAATAGAAAACTTAAATGGTATCCTACCATAAAAATAATGGGATGTTAGACTATTTTCATTAATGGGACCATGGATTTTCCCTCACTTGGGATAAAATTATCAATGAATGTATCTTTGTGCATTGAAAATTCACACATTATGAGAATAAAATACAGTTTCTCCTTCCTTAATGTTGAAATAACAATCATTTGATACACATAATGTTACACATTAATCATTTAGTAAATGAAAATATTTTTGTGAAAAGTACCACAAAATTTTTAAGGAAGCCTATGAGGGATCTTTTCATGAAATCCATTAACATTGTAGGGGAATTAGTTTGTGTGATGGGAATCTCTATGAAATCCTACTGCCCAATAGATAATAAATAATTATGTAATTTTAATATCTTCACAATTCACCTTTAACTTATTTAATATAAAATGATTATTTACCAATGAGAACAATATTTCTCTACATAGTGGATCAGAAAAGACATTACTCCTTATAAGGGGATACTTTTACTTTATTGTGATCTTATTTAGCTCTGCATATTTTACATATGACAAGATTGATCAATCAATATTATTGGTAATGAGAAGTAGAAACTCATATGGAAATGCACATGGATGTATGAGCCCTTTGTCCAAATTCTCTTGAAGCAGCTTCTTTAATTCCACTAGTTTGATCTGGGCCATCCTATAAGAGAATTTGGAGATATGTGTGTCTTTGGGAATAATCTCAATTGAGAATTATACAAACCAATATAGGGAAATTATGGGTGACTAGTTAAAAAATAAATTAGTTTATTCACTTACAATGGTAATTTCTTCATTGTTGATACATTTATTCAACTCATGTCTTCATGAATATATTGATTCCTCACTGGGTATTAAATCCCAGATAGTAGATGGGTTTTTGGAATAGGGATTCCTGATCATCCTTGAATTTATAGAATAACATGGTATATTTCAGAATACAAAAAGATATTTACTTCTTCTAATATTTGATATGTACTCAATTTATTTATAGCCAATCCAATCCTATTATAATGTATAATTCTACCAAAGGAAGGATTAAATTATTTTTTCAATGAATATTTTCATATATTGAAACTGGTGAAAATTCCAATACATTGCTTATAATTATCAATCCAATGGGAGTTTTTAAAAGAATCTATAATCATGGTATCCAAGATTTGATTAAATAGTTCAAGGAATTTTGCACCATATAATGGAATGAGTATATCTATTAGTAAATAAAACGTTTTATTTATTGAGTGAATAAGAAGTGTTCCTTGTATTACTTCATCTTCTTAATCCACTTCAGCAGAAATTATGGCATATGTTACCTATAAAATATTTTGATTTTTTTGCTAATATTGATTTACCTCATGGACTCATAGTTTAATGTACATTCATTAAATGTTCATTTATCTCTATAGTTGATACATTGATACACAGGTGGTGAATTTTGAGATTCCAATCATTATTTAGTCGTGAATGTTGTCTTCATCATGTATCTTTTAAATTCATGAACATAGATGCCTTCTACCCCACACTTAAAGTATTTCACTCTCTTTTTTTTGAGTTTCATATGATTATTCTTCCCTATTTTTTAACATGTGGGTGGTTAGTTCCACATTCCTCTTTATTAATTTGACCCTCCAACTTGATTCTACATTATTCTTGTCGTATACCCATGCCCAATGGAAAAATTTAGAACACCATATCAACATTAAGATCACATTAAAACACTTCTTCATAATTCACGATAAATAATATAGATATATCATTTTGAATGTATTGTTTTAATCCACTATGGATTATATATATTGAACTTAAATTGTTGAAAACAAATCATAAGACATATCATGTCAGCCTTGTGATGTTTTCATCAAATGTTTAGACAAATTCAACATACTATTTGTTTAGATCTATGAATTATCTATCCATTTTTGTTCGAAAACATCACATGACATAATTTTTAAGAATTATTATCTTATTATCTTCCCATTACATAACCCATATTTCATCCTTCGACATTTTTTTCTTTATCATTTCCCACAATTTCTTTCATTCTCTATTTATATCATAAACCTCCAAAATCACATTATCCTTCTCATAATATTGGAGAAGGGAAAATATATACTCCATTGAGTTAATAAAATATTTTGTGACATGAACATTGAAACATTCACAGAAAATTTGAGGTTTTTCGGTATAAGGGGATCAATTTATAGTAGATCCTTATTATATGAAGGAAAATGTTCCACATCATTTGGGATATGGATCATAGACTGAGATAATTGGGTAATCATTGCCATAATGTTTTTAACTCCACCTCACATGGCATCGGGGATGTCCTTCAGAAAATCATTGCATTATCTCTTATAACGTCCTTGTTCCAGATGCCACCTAGAGGCGCCCCGTAATCTGTTGGTCACATGGTCTCAAGCGCATTTCCCCGAACGCCACAGGCAGCCGACTAGCTGCGAGGGCCTTTGGTGTGATATTGGGGAATCTATGCCCTCAGTTTTCATAGAAAAGTAGTGGAAATAAACTGATATACAATAGCGTAAGTAGTATACTGTCATACAATAGTAAAAATTAGAAGAGTAGAAGTAATAATCAAATGGAGCACAAATATAAATATGATGCCTGAAACATATCTCTATGAATATTTCCAAACAAATCACAATGCTGGAATACAATACTAAATCAATGTACAAAAGAAAAAATATAAACTCTTCAGCATCGCAAGCCTCAGCATGGTCCCATTATCACCACCTCAACATCAGTCATGTACCTAAAGTAGAAGGGAATGTCCCTTATATATACGTACAACAATATAATATGTTTGGTCGAAAAAGATTGGCCCAAACAAGATGTTAGACTAAATAATAGTAGGAAACCACACAAATATCTTTCCCTAACTGTCAGTGAATATATATGTCAGGAATTAATTAAAAGAAGTAGTAAACAAGGTAGTACATAGCAGTAAACAAGGAATTACTTCCTTGTTTACTTCTTCTTTTAATTATTTCCTGCCTTATATATTCACTAACTGTTAGGCATTGATATTTGTGTGGTTTCCTACTTGTATTTAGTCTCAAATCCTATTGGGGCTCTGCTTTTGGGCCCAAAAAGACTATATTTTTGTTGGTATATATAAGGTACATTCCCTTCTACTTTAGGTACATGACTGTTATGAGGAATTTATATTTTTTCTTTTGTACATTGATTTAGTACAGTATTCTAGCATTGTTATTTGTTTGAATATTTTCCTAGACCTATGTATCATGCATCATATTTATATAGGTGCTCTAGATGTTTACTACTTCTAATCATCTAATTTTTACTATTTTATGATAGTATATTGTTTCCTCTACTGTATATACATTTTATTCCACTACGTTGTTATGCAAATGAGGGCATAGATTCTCTAATATCACAAAAAAGGCCCTCACTACTAGTCGGCTGCAGCTGGCAGTCGGGGAAATTCTCTGGAATAATTAAATAAATATAGTAGTTAACACTATCCACATTCAACTAACCTATATTCAAGCATAAAAACCTAGAAGTAAATTAATAGGGATAAAACCGTAAACACACAATACCTCTGTTTAAGGGTATTGGGAAATTTTCCACATATAACTCAGAGACTACCTGTGTAAAGGAACAAACCACCTACCTAGGTGTTATATTATTGTTATACTCCAGCTTCGACCCTTTGATAGACCTTGAATGCAGTAGATCCTCAAAAACATCTAAAACATTCAACCATGGATTCATCTTGAAAGAGGTGAAATCAGGAAACAAAGCTCTACAAGATGGAAAAGATTCCAGTGGTGATCCCAACGCAATCGTTGGTGATAGAATTAGAGAATGGGTGATCGATCGGGATCTTAAAGAATATCCACGGTCGTACTGTACTCCTAGATGAAACTGGTCGAGAAAGAGTGCATTTTGTCCATTAAACAAGACCTCGATAGATTTAATGAAAAAAAATAAAGTACACGACATGTAATTTTGATGTACACACCGTGTACTATGGTTTTTAGACTCCACTTTTGGCAGTCTCCGGGTCACTATACACGACTGTGTGCACGACCATTATATAGACAACAAAAGGCTACCTGCGATAACTGACTACACATGGGTTATTTATAATGTACATGGCATTTAGTTCAAAAATTTCCCAAAACTCCATTTTCTCTCAAAAACACGATAAAATGATAAAAAAACCTGAAAAGAATATCTTGGTTCTAACAAACATCCCCCCGTAAAGAAATGCATCCTTGAATTTCCCTAGCAATGCGGAATGGAAGATGAATCCACGAATAGCTCTGGCCACTGCAACTATACATTGGCCTCCCTCTCCCATGTCTCGTCATATACTCCCTCATGCTGCCATAGCACTCGTACCAGAGGAACAGACTAACCATAGAGATCCTTTATTCATTGATCAACAATCCGGATATGATACTCCTCGAAAGATCCATCCACCTCTACCTCAACTTCCTCGGGTTGAAAATAATGAGATAGGTTTTAGAAGTAATGTTGAAGCTGAGAAA
The DNA here is from genome assembly GCA_963277665.1 of Viscum album. Classification (NCBI taxonomy): domain Eukaryota; kingdom Viridiplantae; phylum Streptophyta; class Magnoliopsida; order Santalales; family Viscaceae; genus Viscum; species Viscum album. The sequence goes on from OY728127.1 coordinate 817,720,565, forward strand.
TGTGGAAGACATCATGTAGAGTCTAGTACCTCTAAGGTAACTGCAACTGATAGGGAATCGGCAGAACTCTATCTAACACCTCAAACGACCCGATGTACCTCGACAAAAGCTTAACCTATAACCTTATTCTCTTGTATCACAGTTTCACAATGTTCCTCCATTTTCTAAAACAAATAGAGATTTACAAATATATAAGTATACAAATTGTTAATAACTTATTTAATATTAAACTTGATTAACACTAATAGAATGTCTTATGGGATCACAATGTTTGGATAATTTTAAAATAAGGCTTCTTAACTATGTACCTTTACAAAGGCATATACTATGTATGGTAACTAATGTTCCTTAATCGTTATTCCAAAATCAACAAAACTAACCTAAGTTACCAAATATAGTGACCCTAACATTTTATACAGGTCTATAAAATAATTAAAAATATATTCTAAAAATAGAATACATTCACAGATTAAAAGGATTAGTATCTTGGTAAATATTGGATTATACATCACAAATCCATAATAAAAGATAAATTTTATTAAAATAATTATTCTTTATCCACTTAAAGAATCACACATTATCTATAGATCATGTTGTTTCATTAGTATGTAATGAAAGAATGGGATGAGATAAAATCCCTAAAAGTGGAAGTATTAGATAAAAATAAGTGTAATTAACACGTACTATATGAGCCATTATAATAATAATACTCATGTAATAATCATGAGATCATAATAATGATATGGATGAATACATTTATAAATTTCATGGTATGTGATGATGTATAATAAGAAAAACACATGTTATAATGGTAAGACACCTCACATATTTTTTAACAAAGAAAGAATCATATTAACACATAATGGATGTACATAAATCTTAACATAATAATTATGGAAAAAAATAACTTCACATTAATGAATAATAAATATAATCTCAACAGATACATTACATTAACCAAAGAATTTTGGGACATTATTATTTTGGTCTTACTAATCATGTCAAAAAAATTACATAATAAATTAAGCCACATAGATGGTATACCTATCATAGTCATGAAATAACAAATCAAAATGAATGATTCTAATAAGGATTTAATATTTAACTATTTCCTCAATAGAAAATGGTTTTTGTAAATGAATTTGGGAAAAAATATTTTTCATAAAAACAAGTATTCATGAGTGCTGAAGAAACAATTGAAGTGTAATAAAAGGTGTATTTTTTAAAAAATGTCATTTTAAGAAAGTACTTATATTTAGATTTTATATCACGGGGTAACATGTATATCCTTAAAAGAATATGGAAGAATAGTGAAGGTTTTTTTAAAGAAAATTATTCCAAAGTACATAATGAAGATTGTGTAAAATATGGTTAACCCTAAGTGAGTGATTTGTGTTTACGAATCTCCATTCCTTATATCACACTTAATTACATCTCTTTTAAGACTGTTGAATAATAAATATAAGATTTCTAAAACATTGATCATGTATTATTTTATTTTCATTTTTACTACTATTAATCAATTACATTTATTTTCTTTTACTTCCTTAATTAAATGTTTAATGGGAAGACAATTTGATATGAGGTTTTCATTAAAATATTCACATTTATCTTTCATTTCACTATTTTTTTCAATGTAATTTATAAATTAATAGAATTATTTCCAAAATCAAAAAATAAATATATTTATACATTTTTATATCATAAATATTAGATAATAACATGAAATATAGTTTTGTTGGAAGCAAATAGTTTTTTACATCCTCATTGGCTGTTATAAGACTGTTAACGGGACACTGTCCAAAAATTCGAATGAGATTTATAAACAATTTAATATATTAAATAAAATAATTCCAATATTTTATCATAATTATTATAATATTATAATACTACTTATTTATTTTTATAGGATTTTGTTCTGAAATGGATAGGTAAAATGGAATGATTATATGATTATGGAAGAGATAATTAATGAGAACATACCCTCTTCTCGATGATTCTTCTTCTAAATGGAACTAAAATACATTGATTTTTTGTATTATATGGATCCAAAAAATCTATATGTATTGAAAGATGATAAATATTAGGGATTTAGGAAAATATTTGACATTCATAATTGTGGGATGTTCGGTTTCCCAAGGGGAGGGACATGAGTAAATCATACTTGATGAATGGGGTATTATTAGAATAAAATTTTATATAAAATACTATATGTAAAGTAAAAATTATAATAAATAACATTTTGACAATATAATTGCTATTTTAATTACATAATATTATTTTTTTGTGTTTAAAATAACTATTTTTCTAATTCTATTTTTTAATTAAAAGGAAATATGAAACTAATGAGAAAATATTATCTTCTTTTATAGCCATAAATTTAAGATACTAGAAAGTAATTTTTGGGTGGGAAATTAATTTTATTGTATTATAATTTTAAATATATTAAATTTATTTGTTATACATCCTCATCTAATTAAATTTATTAGGTCTTATTAAATCATGAATGTTGTATTTTATGATACACTGTTTATACAAAAGTTATATTTGATATATTTACCTGAAAATTGATGTATTTTTAAAAAATATCCAAACAATCACCTGTATACATTTTCGATGTGGTTATCTCTATAATTGTATTCATTTGATCAAAATAATTTTAAATCATAGGTAATATTTAATCTTAATATTAAAATTATGATATTTATGAAATATTATAATATATATTTTTTATCAATAATGTTCTTATATTTTCATTGGGTTTTGTCTTCAATATATATATTTATTTGAATTATAATATTTATTCCAAAAAAACTCATGATAAATAGTATTTATATATAAATTTAATTTTTTGAGGTTTAATTACTATTATAACGATCATGTTATTATTCCCAATTGATAGGTTTCTATTCTTTAAGGTCAGGTTAATATTTCAATAGTAACAGTACTATTCCAAAAATCATATGATGTATTTTAAATAAATTTTATTTCGATCATTAATTCTTCACCTCAATCAATATCATGGTTCTACATTACAATTTTCAATAATTTCAAATAGATTAATAATCTTTAGTTTCATTTCTATAGAGATAGTGCTGGGAGGGAAGATTCTAGTCAATTATGGTGATCCAAATTCTCTAAATGTAGTATTTAAAAATTATATTTTTATCTACTTTTAATGTTATCAATTTTTTTTACTAATGTAATGATTTTTATTATTGAAATAATTGTTTGTACTATTTGTGTCAATGTGAATAATAGTTTTATAATGAAAAAATATTTATTAAGAAAAAAATTATCATATAGATGGTATGACTTTATATAATAATGTAGTTATCGGTGCACCATAATGTAGTTTATTTTTACATGTTGTTAATTTATTTGATCCTCCATTATGGGATCCACTGATAAATGTAATACATGTCACATGTTTTATTATTTGAAAATATATTTGTTTATTAAAATATGAAATGTCCTGATTTTTTTTAGATTCTTACATTTTATTTTTATTTTTATTTTATAAGTCTATTCTTACCTAGACCATAGGGTGTAGTCTCCAAAGGGATTACTCATAAAACCCCTCCAATATTTTATAACCACTAGTTTACGGGGTGGCATGCCCGATTTTTTGTGGCATTCCATTCTGAATATAATTCATGTAGTGAGCTAGGTAGGTATGTTTCAAATATTCATCTTATAAATATATAATTATACAAGAATAAATTATTTTAAATATATATATATATCTTCAGTTATTCAAAAGAAATTATATAATCAATTACATAAACATTATAAATTTTAAATCATCTTCATTTCATAATGATATAAATGATTATATATTTTAAAGAAAAAACATTTCTTTTACATGAATAAATTTATTTGGCTTATTAATGAATAGTTTTGTTATTAAATATATTATAAATGGGGATTTATATTCATTTTATGGTTTAGTTTTTATATTTTTCTTCATTAATACTTAATAAACTATTATGATATAATATAAAATATCTTTTGGGTTTTTAATTGAAAAATATAAATTTTTTATTATAAAAACATAATATTCATAAAAACTGATTATTTTTCATTAAAAAATTAATCCATTATATGTTTTATATATATTTTAATAAAATTAATATTTTATTTTAAAAATTTATTTAAATTTTATATGATCTCTATTCTATAAAATACTTATTTCAAAAATGATAATGAAAAATAATAAACATGATATATAATGAATGTTTTTTCAAAAAAAATATGATAATATTTTATAAAAGATATTTTAATAAAAAAACGTAATGCTTTAAGTGATTATTTTAATCCGACATTGAAATTCAATGTTGATGTAAAATGAGTTATAAAATTTGAGTTTTTTTTCCTTTTCCAAAATAAATGATCAAATTAAAATCGAATTGTATTAATTATTAATATATCGATATCTATAAATTATTAAAAATTGATATATATATATATATGTATATTATTTAATAGTTTTCATGATATAACAAATTATTATTTTAAATTCATTATTGAATTTCCATTTCATTAGAGGATATGTAAAAATGAAAAATTACTTTAGAAAATATATGACATCTTGTTCGAGTAAAACATTATAGGAAAATAATAAATATAAGTCTATATTTTGATAGAATACAATTTTAATATATTTAAGGCTAAAAAACTCATAACAGCAAAAAAATAAATTTTTAAGGCTTATAATTGAATTTAAATTTGTAAGAGAATGCGTTATAGTGAAATTGTATTTCCAATTGTTATATTATTATTTATAATGACACCTATCATTTAAGAAATAATTTTAATGTATTGAAATGTACAACATTTAGAACAATTATTCCCAAACATAAACTATGGATTTCAATTTTTTAGATAGTGATTGAAACCTTTAAACTACTTTTAACATATAAATATATTTTCAAGTGAGACTCTACACACAATTATTATTTTTTCCCTTAATATGATATATAATATTATTTAAACCCATAAAATGTGTCTAACAAGGTAATATATTAAAAATAACATATTAATTTTATTCTATTAATATAAATTTGTTTCTACATAATTATATGTTTAAAAATGATTATTGATGCGAACGCAGTTCCTTTGCAACATATGATAGGTTGGAAATCAATTCATAGTTATAATATTTTGATAATATATGTAATTAAATTAATTTAAAGGATATATTTTATGAATAATATTTATTAAAAATAATATAACATCAATAATATAATTATTCGTTTATTTTTAAACTCAAATAACAACAATAAATCCAAAATTCTAAATAAATGGACTTCAATTTAGAATGGTTATTTTATTAATTTTAAATAATCATACACTATATTGAGTCTTATAAGGATTAATAAAATAACAATATATATTTCATATTCCATTTATGATAAACATGACACAAAAATATTACCTAATTAATCTCTAAATAATGAATATATGTGAAACGAATATTCAATCTTATCTATGAACAAGGACTCATTCCATCTGTTCCCAAAAAAATTTAATTTTCCATTTTAACTCTATATTATATTCAAATACATTTATATATTTCATTATATATGTTACCATGTCATTTAATTACCATAATTACTTCATTATAAGGCATTATACTCAATCCTATGGAGGAGACTCTGAGAATAACACACGTGTTCTCTAGTCAGTCATTTCATTCCTTTTTCAGATTATTTTTTCCTTAATAATATTATATATATATATATATATTATTTTTATATTTTGATATTTAAAATATTTTAATCCATTATTGGTTATAAATACCTCCCACCCACACTCATGAAACAATTTTCATATAGAATTCCCATTTCAAAATATGAGTTTCAAAGACCACATCTTTCCATTTCAATTCTCTTCTTACCCTTTCCAATAATATACATACCCTTTAAAGAAATAAATGAAATATTAATATTATTATTTTATAACTTATTTGTAAAATTATAATATTTTAAAGTTCCACTCAACTTTTAAACTCTTTTGGAATACAATGTTCGCCGATTGTGGTTTTACACTATCTATTTGAAAAAAATGATGTACTTTTTATGTCAATCCTATCACAGATATTATTACTAATGGATTTTGTTCGATTATATAAAATTAGTGATATATTACCTTCTTATATAATACTATATAATTATTAAATAGTTATGACAACAAATATAATAATATAACACAATCGATGTAATTTATAAATATCTACAACAATCTTATGGAGGACTATTTTTAATATTTTACCATATTTTAAGATATTAAAATAATTTAATTTTGAAATAAAAAAAAGTTTATATTAGAGTAATTTTATATCACATAGATCCATTGAACATATATTATTTACCATTACCATTTTATTGATTTTTTTTTGAATAATGAATCGTACACTGTGAAAACAACAAACACAAGAAAAATTAATCATATAATTGAATAATATATTCCAATAAATAAATAAGAAATAATAATAATAATTATTATTATTATAAAGATGAATTTTTTTTTAATAATAAAATTTTATATATTATTTTATTATATATTATGATAATTGAATTAGAATGATTGATGGTACTGGATGTGAGGAAATTTGAGACACAATTTCCGTATATTGATTTATATTGTCTCTTATTTTACATTTTTCCAACATGAATTTCATATTCATTAATTTCATTAATTTTTAATTTATATAAATTTTAATTTGGATAATCATTTTTATCATATAATATTTATCATTATTCATTCTTACTTCACATTCTAAAATAATTTTATATTGGTTTTTATCTAAATTTCCTTTTATTAAGCCATCTTCCTTATTAAGAATTTATTTTTTATATGATGAATCAAATTTCGCATTATTAATTTTTTTTCATTTTTTAAATTCATTTAATTGGAATAAAAATTAAACTTTATATTCCCTCTTTATCTTCATTTAACTCTTACATTTTGAAGGTTTTATGGGGATCCCGCAAAAATGATTTGATTATTTTTGTAGACTCATGCTCTCAACTCTCTCTGTGATGTTATCTATGAATATTTTTTCATATTATTATTGTTCTCTGTGAATATATGATATATATATGTATTTTACATTCCTATGGAAATTTAATTATTTAATCCATTTAATTATACTAATTGGTTGTACCATTAATGATTATGAATATGGGTCAAAATCGAAGTTTCAATGTGCTCTATTCATTCTATGGTTCCCAAATTTATTTATAATCTTCAATGTGATCATTATATAGCTCTCCAAATCACTATGTAATGATTGATTTTATATATATATAATGTTTTAATTAACCAAATATTTTATTCCATTACGGTTTATTTGTAATTAACATATTAGATATTCTATTATGAGTTATTATTGGCTATATAAATATATTATTCCAAGTAATCACCATGGCCATTTTTATGAAATTATGTTTTCATATGGTTCTATATTATAAAAAACACTCATTTAATCTAAATGACTGAATATTACAATATTATTCAATTATTGATTGAATATTTTTTATCTTGTGATTTTATATAGGTTAACGATGTCTTCTTATGAAACATTTTTTTAGTGATATCAAATATTATGATATTTTATAAATATCATGGGAATTTTTTTTTCTATCACATATTGATAATAATATGATCATTACGTATTTTAAACATTTTTTATTATTATTATGGATTATTATTAATTATAATGATGTTGAGTAATGATGATTAGTATTGGGTGATTTATGCAAGAGGAATTTATTTTTGGTTAAAAACCATTTTTATTTTGTTCAAAATAATTTGGTTGTTATTCATTTTTTTGGTAATGAGTCGTAATCTTATTAAAATATAAATAAAAATTCATTTGGAAGTAAAATTTCATAATATTTTTAGAAAACATGTAATTAAGTGATGGTTACATTCAATATATTATAAGTTATTTTGGGAGATTAATGATAGGATGATTTTGTGGGCTATAGAAGGATCATTTTTGGATGATGGTGAATTTTAATGAATGATGATATGAGGGTTAATGAAATATATTTCTCCAATTATGTGGCGGTATATTCCAAATAAGGAAAAAAAGATTTGGTTTCTAGGGATGGATATCACTTTCAGTTGGATTCATGATAATAATGAGATTTAGATTCCTGTTGTCATTAACATATATCATGGTGCTAATTTCAAAAGTTAGATATTTTTTCATTGTGACCTCATGGTTATGAAAGAATCATGGTAGATAATCCATGAGTATTTTTTGGAAGAATTCATATATTTGATGTTAAAGGAGGTACAATGGTTGGAGTTTCCCACTATCTAGATATGGATTTATCATGTGTATGAGTACCAATGAAAATTTTGGAATCATATTTTATATGATCGAAGTAGTCTTCCAGAAAAGGATTATAGGGTATGGAATTATAAAGTGGAATTAATTTAATAAATATTGTTCAATATCACCCTATTTTGTATCCAATGTGTCTTTAGGTTTTGGAAAATATAGTAGTAATAAGAGGATTCTTGGAAAAACTAGTTCTTCTCATGAGTGGTTTTATTGAAACTTTTATAAGTTATAGAGATATATATGAATGCTTGTTGTTAGTAGGTTATTATATTCATTTCATGTAGGGATTAAGTCTCATCACTCAACATCTAATTAATCAAAATGAAAATTTTTAAACCCTACAGATTGATTTTTCATGAATTTATTTTATAGGGAGGTTTAATATATGAGTATTTTTAGAGCTTGAACTATCTTGGTAGTCATCATAATAATAGTATCATACATTAAATAAAGCCTTTGATGTTATTTAATATTACTTTTTTACCTTTAGTAGATATATTGTCCTCTATCATTTAGGTAACATGGTGTACATTGAGAAAATAAAGGACATCATTTTGATATCACTTATTCTATATGACATAGCAATTAATGGTATCGTGGGGTGTGGTCATCAGATGGAGTGGAGACAAAATAATACAGTGTGGTCAAATGTATGATATCGAGATATTAGTGATTTGATGATATGAAATTATTCAGAGTACCATTAATATATCTTCTACACTATTATATAAATTATTTTATTCATTATATTAAATCATCTTAATTGAACATACCTTTTGTGGTTTTTAGGACATGCGGTGAAAATAAATGTAGTAAAATTGGTATGGAATATTTTATATAGTTCATGGCCAATATTGTTTGATGAAGGATAGTGGTATTAGTTGATTTGCGATTTTCAAAAATTAATTATGGATTTGATATTATTTTGGATATTACCATATAATTTCATACAAAAAATTTATTGGTTATATTCGGTGAATGATTTAAAATTTTAATCAATATGATGAGGTTTTCATTGATTTGAAATTTATGTGTAAATTATTGTTTGGAGAGTGAGAGAGACAGAATGATCATCATAATTAGGAGCATATTTCTTTTCTTCTATAGTATTTGATGTTGGGATACATTCATTTTCATTTGGTGTGGTGTGTAAGTGTTTGGGAGGATTTCAGAAATCTCATTATTGTATAGTATATAAATCCAACTAATCAATGTAATATTGAATATGTGAAAAATTTATAAAATATTTTCTATATATATTTCATGTATACACATATGATAGATACCTATATATATCAAAAAAAATTGAATTTATATCAACAATCTACTGAATAAGGGTTCACACATAACAATGTATTTCGTTGGCGTTCTTCTGTGTTTTTTGTAACAAATTTAATGAAAATGTATTTTTAAACATAAATTAAAATATGTTGAATATGAAAACTTCAATTATTTAATATAAACTCTATAGGAATAATGACCGATCATTTATATGGATATACCGAGTTACCAAACATCAATATACATTCTAGATATATTCATAAAATGGTAAAGAATGATGATAATCATAAAACTGTTTTTTAGATGTTTTCATAGAAAATTTGAGTTTTTGGTTTTCCTATTTAGTGTCATGAATTCCCAAACTAAATTCCTAGTGTTACTGAACACAATGTTCCATATCTTAATTGATCAGTTTTTTGTTGTTCTCATTAACGAAATATTTATGTATTCGTGGTAAGAGGATAACCATTCCAATCTTCTATGAAATGTATTAAATTATATTTTATTAAATATATATATATATATATATATATATTTATCAATGTTTATATTACGGATTTTAGAGGAAAATATTTATGGGAATATAATTTATCTATAAGGAGAAGTAGTTGATGCTTTGATGTTTTAGGTCATTATTCAATGAGTTGCACCCATGGATAATTTATAGTCCTATAACTTAATTTGTTAAATATGACATTATAGAGGATTATATCTTATTTATATTTTTATAGGGTCCCATTATGTGTTTTTATGAGGAAATATTCATAAAATATAAATAAAAAAATGTTTTGTTTCATTTAAGTATATAATTGTTGAGAATGATCGTCATTATGTTTTTAATTTTAAAAAATTAAGGTGTACATTTCATGTTATACTATAATGAATCATTCACTTGTATGGGTTATGTTATTCTGTGAAAATGGTTGGTGATCAAATAAGTGTCTTGGAATATATTCTCTACCTAATGTTACTATGTTAACCATTATCTTAATCATATGGTAGTTTCATTTTTCATGTAGTTATGTTAGAGATTTCTTATGAGAGGTCTTTTTTTGTCTTCATGATCACAAGTACAAATAAAATTTCCCATATGATAATAATATTAATCTATATTTCTGATAGTGGATGATGTTCTTACATTATTAGACATACTTAAAGGGTAATGGAAATATTGAAGTTTATGCATATAGTATAAGGAATCATGATGATATATTAAAAACATCATAAATACATAATGTATGTTAGTTTAACATTGAAAACGTTTTATTTGTATTTTTTATGATAATCGTGGAGTTTCTTAACTATAGATGGTCATTTATTCATCATTTATACCTTAGCTACAGGGTTAATGGTTCATAGATTATGATATAACACACCATAACATAAAAATACATAATTTTGAGATTAATAATAATGATTCCAAATTCTAAAATTACCATGTTCTATTAATGTTATATATTTTTTAAAAATATAATCTAAAAATGTATAAACTTCGTCAAAATGGGATTTTATCCAAAAAAATATGTTCTAAAATTTACACACATGTTCCATTTTAGACAATTTTATTTTTTTTTGCATAGTTTCTATAGTTGAAGGATTTACCATTATATATAACAGACATATCCATGGATCTCATTATAAATATTTGAAAACATTAGAGGATCAATATATTAAAGGGATATCAAAATAAATAAAACCCATTATCCTATTGAAAACATGGATACTCGTAAATATATTTAATTTATGTTAATAAAACAATTTCATAGAAAATGATAAATGACAATGACATCGGACGGAGGTGGCAAGGAATATCTTATATAGTGTATATGATTTTGTGAAAGAGGTGGAATTGAAGGTATGAAATTCCAAATGACTGTTTGTTTAGTTGATGTAGTGATTTTGGGAGGTTATTTCAGGATTTTGTTATTGTAGCATAAAAATATATAATTTAGAAGGAATTAACAAAATTCTAATTGGATTAGGTAGGTTATAATAAAACTACATATATATAAAATATGTAAATTAATAAATTAATTATTGATTATAATTGTAATGGATTTATATGTGGTAATGCTATACTAAAAATGATAAATGATGTGGGGTGACTCTGCAATGTGGTTAATGAATATAAAATTATTTAATATATGTGATTATATATAAAGGGTGAGGTTAGAAATATATTTGTATAGTTATTGTAATGTTCCAAGTAAATGTTATAGTAGAAAATAAATAAAAAATGGGAAATGATGTAATAAGAAATTCAGTGAATTATATCCTTTTGGGAAAATAATGATGTGTTGTTGTGATGGAGTTGTTCTGTGTAGTGGTAATAGGTGAAAGAGAAAAAAAAGATAAATGGTTATTATTTTTGCTTAAAATCTTTTTCTTGGTAGTTGGACTTATCAAGGTTATACAAAAAAACTATATATTAAATAATTTCTTTTTATTTCTTATGTTCCACGATATGAGTTGATTATTGTTACTCTAACCCATATAAGGACTTGGATTCCATGGGTTTCCCCCAATTTTCATGATGGAGGGGATATATAAGGGTAATTACAAACTCTATATTATTGAAATGGTATATGATGTGGTATATCATTCTTATAGTATACTGTTGGTGTATAGTGGTGGCATATGCAGTAGGAGGTTCTAAGGAACATTCCCTTGATGAATATGATCTAAAATGTGATTTGTTGTTGATTTATTAGAGATGAACCTATATTATTTAGTATTTGTATAATGATATATCATTATTTGTATGATATGTTTATGTGTTTTTTGGTCATATGTACATTAGTGGGATGGGAGCACATGGACTTATACGATTTGGATGTGAAGGAGTGTCATTCAGTGGGTATGTAGATTCCCAAATCCATTATATTATATATATATATATATTAAATTACCATTCATTTTTATTGTTTTAGTAGAGTGATCCTTGGTGGGGATTTCTGGGAAATGGAATTATATTGTTAATGTTATCTTTTGATTATTTATCAACTATGATATTTGATTACTTATTCATCATTTTTTTGTGAGGTTTCAAAGAGGATATTTGTTAATATACATATACACTAACCCCATATTTAATATCATTTTTCATAATTACATAAATAAGTTAGTGTCTTGGAAGAAAATTACATGCTTACGATATGGATTTGGATATTTTTCATGGAGTTTCATTTAAAAGATATGTAACAAAGATTTTATATTTGATGATTGTTTTTGGTATGACATTATTTGCCTTATCTGAATGTTTTTATTTTTTATATGGAAATTATGTGTGTTTTATTCTATTTTTTTTGTATTTATGAGGGTAATTCCTCCCATTTGTGTGTTTTTATATCCTGGTTGTTTTAAATAATGTGTGATCGTTGATATGTGGTTGTTGAGGGTAATAGTAGACAATACTACTATCCTAGTAAGGGTTCAAAAAAATCAAGGTTTGGAAAATATATAATGGTTAATATTAATTAAATTTTTTTGGCACTGATTACACAAAGGGTATGTTTTAATTTATTAGATCTATGTCATTTAATTAATTATGAAGGTTATACGACATAGGTAATCGAATAATTAATAAAATTTGGAGTTTCTTGAGGTTCAATTATATATTTTTGGATTTTAGAAGACTATGATTATATTATTACATTGGTTATGGATCATTTTAGAGATATATAACTTTTTTTTGGATGTGTAACATGTATTCAGTTTTTTGTTAAGAAATTGTGAAATTATTGGTTTTGAGGTGTCTGAGAGAACTACTACAGATATGGAAATTAAAAGCGCTAGAAAACACTATTTACAACACAAAATAATAATTTTAATCACATCAATGATAAAGGGTGGTCCCCTTTATTGGTGATAAAAAACACTGATAAAAACCCATTTTAACAACACTAAAAAAACGTTGAAAAAAGGGGTATTTTATCATAAATAAACAATGATTTGATAAAGTGTTCATTTATCGATTCTTATTTTTAGTGATGTAAAAAGGCAAATTTTATCAGTGATTTTTTAAAAGTGATGATGAATGTTTTAAAAAATAAAAAAACTACAAATTTTTTTACAAAATCCTAGGGTGGTTTTAACAGCACATGAACCCCTTTTAATATCACTCTGAAGCACCCATGCCCACCCCGATTGGCCTCTCCCACCCAAGCATGCCCCAACCCCACCCCTACCATTTAACAACACTAGCACCCACCTTTAGCAGCACTAACACATTTACCTTCACCACAAAGCGCACTGCTACGTCCCCAAAGATTCAAACTCGAGACCTCCCACTATGTGCATGGAAACTTTCTCACTCCTATATATTACATTTTCTTCCATTTAATGATATATATATATATTCCATTATATTAATTAGTATATTAATATATATTTATATTAACATATATATATTTATATTAAAATATATATTTAGTTGTATTAATATATATATATATATGTTCGTATATTTATATATATATATATATTGAAATATATTTATTTATATATTTATATATCTATATATTTATTTATATATTAATATGTATTTTTTATCTCTCAATTTATATATATTTAGTTATATTTATTTATCCATATAATTATTCGTAAATTAATATATATTAGTTGTTAATATAGAGAAACACAAATACACACACACCCACACTCATTATATAGGCATCTAAATATTCATATATTTCTATTTTAAATAAATGTCAATTAGCTATTTATTTAGATAATGCTTTTATTTTGAGAAACATTTTTAATATCAATATATATATATTAACATATATATATTTAAATTGACATATATATTTATTAATATTTAGATATATATATATATATTCTTATATTTCTATATATATATATTAATATATATACATACATACATAGTTATATTTTTTTTAATATATTCATATATATCCATGTAATTATTCTTAAATTAATATATATATTTATATCTAACTATTTATATATATTCACTTATATTTTTAACCATATTTTTATTCACATTTTAATATATATGAGTTGTTATTGCAGACACACACAAATACACACACATGCACACATTATATAGGTATATAAATTTTCATATTTTTATATTTTTTAAAAATATAAATTAGTTTTTTATTTAGATAAATCATATATATTAAGAAATATAGTTTGTATTAACATATATAAATATATATATATTAATATTAAAATGTATGTTTAGTTATATATATATATATATATATTCTTATATTGATATATATATTAATATAAATATACCCGAATAGTTATATTTATATATTCATATATTCATATATCTATATATTTATTCATATATTAATATATATTTATATCTCTCTATTTATATATATACAGTTAGTTTTTTATTTAAATAAACCGCATATATTGAGAAATATATTTTATATGTAAGTAGGATTAATTATTTATTTATAAAATTATTTTCTTTATGTGTGAGTATAAAAAAATGTATATATTTCGATATATTTGATTATGAATAAGACTAAATATAAAAAATGTTAAAATTTCAAATCCATAATATCAATAGGCATGTAATTCCTTGTAATAATTTCATTACCCACGGAAAAAGGGGGAATATAAACTAAATGGGGTTTTCATTCCATAAAATAATAAAAAAACATGGTTTTCCTCACTAAAAAATTTTTTAAGGCCTTCTGGGTATTTTTCCCTTAAAAAATGCAATAGAAAGATACCTTTTATGGCTAGTGCGTAGAGCTCATCGTAGGCTTTGATTTGATTTGCTGTAGAGCTCCAACAAAAAACTGGATCAAAGGTTTTCTCTATTTAAATTTGAGTTATGTTTTTATCTTATTTTAAATATTTTATTAATTTTTTTTATTTTTTGAGTTTTTAAATTATTATTAAATAACTATTACACAATTGTAATTTGAAAATTTTTAATCATTAATATTTTTTAAATATTTTATAATAAATTTTCACTAAATATATTATATATTTAGTGTAAATGTATATTTATATTTATCTAAAAAATATTTAAAAAATATTTATTGTATTTATATCAAAATAAATATATTAATATATTAATATATTAATATTTATTTTTTACTGAAGTATAATTTTCTCAAATATACCCTTTTTCAGTTCTGGTAATAAAAGAAATGATAAAGGCCACCCTTTATCAGCACTACTAAAAACAACACTGATAAAGTGGTCCCCTTTAACAGTGCTAAAAAAGTGATAATAAAGGGGTATTTAAATACACTTTTATAGTACATTTAAATGCACCCAATTTTCGGTTCTTTTTTTAGAAATGATAAAGGCACCGCTTTATCTATTCTTTTTATATATCACTGATAATATAAGGCACATCCTGTGCACCATTTTGTGGATGTGAGGGTGGAAACTAATATGAAATAGTTATATTGGGATTTTAGAAATATATATTTGGATTTTGTAGTTTGATAATTACATAGAGATGATCAAAGGGAATCCGAGGAAATTTATAATGAGCTAAAAATAATTTATTTAACACACAAATGGTATGGAATTGGGTGAAATAATATAGTTTCATGAATGATCCAAGACGTGTTTTATGAAAATGTGAAATTTTTAATATAGTTATCATCATAGTCATAGAGTGGATATAAAGGATACTAAGTAATGTGTTATAAGTTTTTATTAAGGGATAAGGGTTTATATCATGGTGTCAAATATATATATATATATATATATATAATTAATTAATTAATATCACAAGGTTTCATGTTAGGGTATTCCTCATATTGAGTGCTATTGCGAAAAAAATGTTATCACTTTTTATAAATTTAGACATTCTATATTTTCCTTTAGGATTGGGGTGTTCTGAGGAGGTAGGTTGGTTTTTAGTTATTTTATTGAGATTCACAGTTAAAGATATTATTTTAAGAAACATAAAATATTAGTTATGTGACCTCTGTACCTTTGGGAATAAGATATTTCATGATTCAACCATGGTTTTTAAACAGTGCGACTAAACCATTATACAATCATGGTTATGATTATTCTTCCCATATCGTGTTTTTTATAATTTTGGGGTGTTAACTATAGATTCAATATTTAATTTCCGTAAACCCTAGAACCCATTAGAGTTTTCTATCTCCCTTCCTAGAACCTTCATATATGGTTTAGTGTGATTTAATAGTGGTATCGTTTCTAGATCAAAAGTTTTTGTATCATCTATTTTTATTTATGGTTTAATTTTATAAAAACAATTTCCTCTAACCGTAGTATCCATGTGGGATAGTTTTAGAATTTTTTATTCATGTTCATAAAATTCAGGATCTGTCATTCTATGACCTCTTTTCATAGTTTCAATCGAAGGCTACATGGATTCATTACTTGAGAAAGGTGTTTCCATTCCATTTCAAAAAAATTGGTAATTTCATGGATTCTAGGTATTTTAAATGTTATTTTAAATCAATTTCATGAACAATATTTTCCATTGAATCAAATTTTGAATGGATTACATGTTTATTTGATTTTTTATTTGTAAAAATTGGTGAATTATAACATTCATTGGAAATTATCTTTTAAATATTATTTTATGTGTTCAAAATGATTAATTAAATGGACAAAGGTGGTTTTCTATAAAAAAATCATTGTTCATAATTTTTTTGTCAATGAATGTCTTATAAAGTGGGGATCCTTTTTGGGAATAAGTTTTTTACTAGTTATTTGTTTGAGTATTATTTATTAAATAGATTAGTTCTTTCCTCTACGGATTATGATTTTTTTTTGTGTAGTTCGTTATTACCACTAGATTTATACATGTTTTCCAAACTTATATTAAAATGCATTTCCAAAAATATAATTATTAATTATAACAAAAATGATTTATTGGATATTTATGAAATTTTATTTTATTGGTAGTTGGTAACACCCTAATTGAGCTCCATAGATATAAATTATTTGTAATTATTTGTATCCATGTGATGGACGATTGAATTAAGATGCATGATTGTGATTAAGGGTTTGAGATCCTATTATGTGGGATTTTAGAGGTGGTAAGGAAATGATTGCTATGTTTTCCATGGGTATTTTTGTTGTCAAGTTATTACAATTTACCAATAAATGTCCAACTATATTTATTTATCATATAAGGAACACTAGGTTACTAGGTGGGAAATTAAGGGATGGTTTCCCACATAGTTAAGTGTTTTCTCTATATTGATGATCATAATTGTGATCTTATATCTAATTTATCTGACATTGATGAGCTAGTTAATATTGATTAAGGTGATTAGTGTTAGAATTTAATACTTATAGTCTAGGTGATCCACCAATGCTTATTGACTGTTATTTAATTAATAAATATAGTGTTGGTACATGATATGTATCATATTTCACACTTTATTTATATAATATTTAGAAAATTTTTCTTATCACCCAATTGGGGGTCTATTGATGAAAAAATTGTTTATGATTAATCAATTTTATTATATGAGTTTTAATTTTTCATTATTTTTTATTTGTTTAGAAAATTTTCCATTTAATTATAGTCATTATGAATTATAATAATTCATTACTATTCCTAAAATTATTATAATGATTTTAAAAAGAAAAATTCCTTAAATTTTCAATGGATTATATAAAATGATAAAGTGAGTTTATAATTATATATTTTTATGGAAAATGTATCTAGTGGGTATTTTATTGTTATTAATTTTAGAACCCTAAATGGGATATGAGAAAATAATAAATTATCATTATTCTCATTGTAAAGGAATTCATTTACATTATAAATGGAATGAAATGGACTCATAGTGGTATTTGGGTAGCCCTTGGATCAAAACTTATATATTCATGTTGAATAGTATTTTGAAATTATGTATTGTGCATGATATTTAGTCTTCTATTTTATAATGGATTGTAACTTCATACTTATAGAAGTGGGGTGGGTATGTTGATTTATTATTGGGTCTTGGAAGAAATATTGATATATTGTTTCATATTGTGTGTCGTTCCCTCAAAATTAATTCATTTTTCTTTGTTTTCATCTTTATAAATCTTGTATATATAATTTTATTTTTATGGGTTTTTATATTTATTATTTATCATTGATTTTTATTTTCCCCATATTTGTAATCATAAAGGTGAAATCAATCCTAAATGATAATCGTTGATACCTTAGTATTTTCACAAGCATGTGGATAAAAATAACACTCCAATACATAATGAAAATTTTCTCCATGATTAGATTCAAGTGGATGCACCATGTAGTCCATTAAAAAAATATATCTATTTTAATATTTCGGTTGATGGAATAAAAAAATATGAATGTTAGAGAATGAATGGTTTCTAAAGAGTTTGGCTTGACCCGCCTTCCTCAAGCTATGTATTTAGTTTACATGGGTGGTTGAGATTTTTTCCCTTTGAATCAGGAATTTCAATTATTATTAATTTAGAAATATTAATGTAAATTTAGTATTATTTTATTTTTTTATGGTCTTGGGATATGTATCAGGAAATTGCACATTTATTAGTGAAATTGGGGAAAAACACGAGAACATAATTATGGACCATGTTCTCTCTAACTATGTCATGGCCATGTATTCAATTCTAGATTACATTATGTAGAACAAACATACTTTTTGAAAACTTTGGATTACAATGTTTCCAAACATTATGCATTGGAAAGAATTATATTATCCATTTTCAGTCATACAATTATTTGTTATTTCATTATGATTGATGGTATTTTTTATGATTGTTTCAGTTTTCAGTTATGTATTTGAATATTTTTTCATCATGTCATACATTAATGTTCTTTTTATTTTTTATTGACATTTTTAGAAAACCATGTTTTTTGGAATATTTTGAGTTACATTATGAATATTTATTAACAGGATAATAAACTATGTGGGGGAAAGGATGATATTGGGGCATTGTCAATTTCTAAAAAATGAATTGTTTGGGGTAAGAAAACAATATATTCTTATGTGTTGATTGATTAGATAAATTTGATTTAAGGAAGTGGATTTATTATATTTTATGTCTTGAACTTAGTTTAGGATATTTAATATAAAATTAATTTGTGTTTTTAATTTGTAAATGTTAATTTTATTTCTATTTAATTTATATTTAGGTTTTTTTAAGAGAACATTTTATGTTATTTTTATAGTAGAAAATATTATTTATTTTTATTGTGTTTTAATTTTTTACTGGGCATTGAAGGATTTTTATTTGATGTTATATTATTTAATCATTTAGGATGTGACCATAGAAAAAAATAATCAATGAAATAAATGGGATACTTTCAGTATTCTTCCTGATGATCTGTGAGTTGTCCATCCAGTCTCTAACTCTTCATGAACTTCTTATGGAGTAAAAGTGACCTGATTTTATGTGATATTGGATAATGAATTAGTTTTTTATTCATTATGAAATATATTATTTTAAGTGATCCCATTAGGTGGTGGAGTGGCCAAATAATTTCATTGATATCAGAGATTCACTAAATATATATGAATCCTCCAGTGTCTGGTATAATACTCATTTGATAGAAGTATTGAGCCATGATTTTTGAAATATCATTTTTTGTTCCATATAGAATGATGTTTATTTCTAGAGTTATTTATAATCCACATTCATCTATTGGTTTTGAATCGCAGAGGTGACATATTAAAAAATCTTATGTTTTTTGGTGTTTAGTTGGTTGATGATTCAGTGAATTTTTAATGCACCAACCAATGTCACCTATACTATCCTCTAGAGACAACTGTCACATGATGATGTAAACATTATTATAGAAACTACTCTTTAAATTAATAAATATTACACATAAAACTACAGTAAAATTTAGATGAAACATATATAAAAAGATCCATCCAGCCCAAGAAAATGTTGCTAAAATAGAAGTATATTAATTAGACAATACCAACGTTTTTCCATGTGTTGAATCGTCACCTTCAAACCATCATGCTTAAAAATTACCTAGATGAAAAGAGAACATATAATGATATATTATTACCTTAATTTACCATATGTCGATGAAAATAAAAACTAAAACCTCTGAATGGAAACAATGGGGTCTGAGATAAAATACCCGTAGGATAAAACCAAAGAATTTATATATGCTCTAATATGATGAATTCCCAAGTTCTAGTAATATAAAAATAATATATTTTAATATGTATTTAATATGTAAAACCTTATGTAAAAATGATATTTTTTTCTAATATGAATCCCATAATCACAAAATCGTATAATATATCCGGTATAAATGAAAAATTTCTAAATTAAATATGTGATAAATATCCATTAAATAAACTATAAACTGATAAACCCAGGATTAATGTCAATGAAAACCAATTGGAATCTAGAATATGGAAATAAATTATAGTAATTAACGAACAATAAACTATTAAAATGTTGGTTCTATTTGAAATCATGTCCTTCTAATGGTTTTTGATATCACAAATGTATCCCCTAGTGGTTCTTCACAAAATTGAGTCACTTATATCCACTTCCTAAGGTACCCAAGGATCCCAATGAGATATTCTTGTTCAATTTTTTTTTAAAATCCTTGATAAAAATTAATAAAAAACATATTCAATATAGAATCATTTTCAAAAGGAATATATATGAACTCAGACATTATCCAAACATTCTAAGATACACCAACCTAAAGAATGATTGAAACTAATATACATTCTACAACAGAGACAGATGAGCCATGGATCAAACGTAAATATAATGGAAACATCCAAAAAAATTCATATGGTCGATATAAATTACCAATATATAATTAATATGAAACAAAAAACATCTAATTCCATTTTCATATCTGAAGGAAACAATGGAGTATAATGTCAAATTACCTAGAGAGATGTACAAAAACAACCAAGATAATCAATCATTGAAGAGACACTATATAATAGGGTGACATCCCTAAAATAACATTTGAGAGATCAATGGTATCTGAGAGATTCTTATGGATGAATGAAAAAGATTACATATTAAAAATGGATAAAACCCTAAATCCTGATACATTAAAAAAATGAATTCAATTCACAATGGGATTTTCTCAATTAACAAATGATTCCAAAAATGGGTCACACAGGTTAATAATTAATGAAATTTACCATTTCATGAAATGAGTCTAATTTGGGTAATATAACCCATTATTTCTTAGAAATAATTCAGTACATCCACCCGAAAAAAGGTTTCACATCATGTAAATCATTCAGGACCTCAAGTCAACTAGCAATGAGAAAATAAGAATGATTTTGAAGAACTACCCATTAAGAATTATACACATTTATATTTAGATTCAATTAATTCAAAAAATTATAAAACCCTATAATATATCTTCGTTAACCCACCATAAACACATTACTTTACTATATGTTCCTCAATATAATAGAATAAAAAAAGGATACTTCCTCTATTACCTTATTAATAATTCAAACTCATGCATCTTGTGTCTACCACATATTCCATGACATAGTAACCAGATCTAAAGAATCATTTTACCAGGTATCACAATACATTATTGATCCGTAATATGAGCTATTTTTTAAAACATAGTGATGTAGTGCTCAATATTGACATCATCCCATTCAATCACACTAGAAGGATCTGATTGATACCTCCACGTCTAGAAAACTTTAATCTTATGATGAATAGAAGTCAAATGATGCTATAATTCCAATCAATATTATAAAATTCACTTACTCCCAAGTATATCAAATTATCCCACAATACTTGGTGATATAATTCAATGCTTAACCACCTATATATGTAATAAGAGACTTGAAATACGATAAAATAAATGATAAAAACCTAAAACACTGGTGTACCATAATGATTGTTGACATAATATTTCTAACAACATTTTGAAATGATCAATCTCTTCTATATCAACTTCACCCAATATTTCATCTCCAAAAAAAGACTCATCCCAACCAAATAATTCTCTCCAAAATCATCCTAGATTAAGAAATATCAAAATTTAATTCCATACAAAGACTCAATATGTTATATTTTCTTGAGTATAGATATTTGTTGGTATAGGAAAACTAAATTGAAGGAAATTTTTTCTTTATTAACCTCTAAATTGAATCACATAATCCCAAATAATATACTCAAAAACATAGATATCATAATCATTCAACAAATCCATCTCAATAAGATATGTGAATTTAATTTTGAAATGGGACCCCCCATCTCTTATAAACTAATATATAATTTCAATGTCAACCTTAATTCTCTATCCAAAATATCCACATTAGGTACCCCATTATGTATCAAAATCTCTCAAATATATAATTTCCAATTATTTTTAACCATCCTCATATCCATTATAGTGATTAAATTCAAGTATTTGATGATTCAATCAGTTATCACCAAAATAATATCCATCACACTAGGATTCTGTGGTAAACCAATGATGAAATCCATTGAAATATCTTCCCATTTCCATATAAGAATGCGCAGTGGATATAACAAACCAGTAGATCTATGGTGTCACACCATAATTATCTATCATCTATGTCATCATGAAACCAAATTTTCAATCAATTATAATTTCCACCGACCCTAATATCGACATCTCCAATAATGATACATTTTTCTAAAACCTGAGTTTACAGACCATCAAGAATGGGGTCCAAATTCAATAAACTCCTAACATAGATAATAGGTAGTGTTGTTCTACGTAAGAGAAGAAATATAGTAATTTCCATAATAAACCACATATATCTCATATATAATGTCCCACCAAAACCCTTTGTTATAATTATTGAATAAAATCACATTAAAAGAACCTAGATCTAGACAAATAACAAATCCAGTATAGCTAGATATGACCTTTAGTTTGAAAATTGATATCTAAAAGTATTCACTACACTAAAACACTACACCTATATGGGTTAAAGACTTCATATTGATTCATGTTTGGATATGTCTATAACAAACCACCTAAAATATCCAATAAACTCTATAATGCTTCGAAACTCAAATACATTTGTAGTCTTTTTCAAGGAAATAACATCAAGTAGTCATTTATGTTTTAATGAGACGGCCCTAGTAGAAATAACATTAACTGGAAGCATTATTTCTTGAATCTAAAAGATAAAATTGGAAAGCATTCCATTCCTGAATGTTCCCTCAATGTTATATGAATTATTTCTATATACTACATATTTTCTACATCTGATAGGGAGTAATAAAATATATCATCAATGTATATGATGAAAAAAAATTAAACGAATGAATGGATTATATATTATTTGATGTATTAAACACCATAGGACTATTAGTTAATCCATATTTATTAACAACAAAGTATAAATTCTTATAGAAGATCATAAATGATTTATTAGTTATATCCTCATAATTGAGTATCAACTGGTGGTACGTTGAACACATGAAAATATTTTAAAACCATTGATCTCCCCTATGTTGATGGGAAATATCACCAATCCATGGTAAGTTACATTATTTCGTGATGTTCACCTGAATTAACATCCAATACTCATTACAATGATTGATACTCACATCTATCTTTTTTCAATGGAGGATTGGGAAATCCCTTGTTTATGAACTACGATTAATAAATCCCATATCATTGAGATCCAAAATTTAGATAAAAAGTTCAACCAATGCCCCATGAACAATATAGTAAGAAAAAATAGAAATTAGCATTGTATAATGGAAAGGGCCAGTAATAAATTCAAACTCTGTCTATGGTGGTAAACTATAAATTTTTTCTAAAAAGTACTAAATTTGTTGAAAAACCCCCAATGAGTGATAACATCCCAATAAAGATTAAAAAATCATTTATAATCTATGAAAATTGATATGAAGTTATCAAAACCTATATAAAAACATGCCACACCCTGCCTGATCTAGAGTCCCACTCAACCTGAAAAAACATGAGTGACGCCATAAGAGGATTAAAACAATACCATGTTGTAATTTAATTCTATATGTGCTATATGAATGAACATCCAATCCATGAAAATTATAATTTAGAGTAGGTCGAGACCAATCAATGAGAAGTACCACACCACCATACTGCCTACTGTCACCACCTGACATGTAAGGCATGTGAAACCGGGTTTAAGACACCTTCCCAAAGGCATTTAGAGTTCCAATAAGAAATAAATATGCCTATAACTCAAAACCAAAAGTTCAATAGGATCATACATTATAATATAATAAGTATCGCCAGTAACAAAAAAAATTATAACTATAGAATATAATGTAAACATAATACCTCTAATTATGGTTGGCCCTAATTTAGATTCCTAAGTGGCATATTCCAAAATGTAAATTTTTACGTCCTCATCAAATTCCTGAGAATTCATATTTGCATGAAAAACCTCAATCCTTGAGGATATGTTCCCCCACCCTTGGAAGAATGTCTATGAACATTTGAACCCATAGTGAATGTGGATCTATAAATTTTACATTGGGATATCCTATAAAAAATGTTTCACATTTCTATATTTTATATTTTAAAGATAACTATTAGGATCCTCTATAAATGTAGTATTTCTATGTCTAGGACACTAACTTTGATAACAAACAACCTACTATCATCTAATTTAAAACAACAAAACTATTCCTGAAGGAAACATGAACCCTTTATGGTTTCTTTTATAGTTATAAGATACACACTAGATTAGGAATAATCATACTGAAACTCCTACAAAAAGAGTTATTCTCATTACTTTATACTCTAGTAATGATTCTTCATCAATAATGTTTTAAAGTTCAGAAGGCACTTGATAAACAACATAGACTATATATCAGCCCACTACCACAAATCTAACATTCCATCATTCTTGTAATCATATTTGACTGGATCCTTTACTATTTATATTAACATAGAAAAACAGGTGGAATAATCAAAAAAAGTTATTACCACCAAAATCTAGGATCAAAACCACTCAGGTATTTTCCATACTTTATGTATCATTATAAAAATTCTACATAATTATTTTCCTGAAATAATCCCATGTAAGATCATCATGAATCATATACTACAAAATAGATTCCCACAATCTCCATCCCAATCTTATATAAATACATGTAACAAAATTCACTATAGATTCCCCCAAATTCTTCTAAAATTTTAATATCCTCCCAATACACTAAAATCACACTTCATTTTTCATCCATCCATTATCATTATTGAAGTAAATAGAATTTTTTTTTAAAATCTAATATGTTATCCACTACTCATTATGGATTCCAAAAACATGCATGGGATACTATTTCTGAAGTGTGAATTACAACTACTAACAAACATGGGTCTAGTAGAGGATTTACCTCAGGGAACTATCTCTCATCAAAGTCACTGAGATTTAGATGAGAGAATCTATGAGTCAATGACTAGAAATAATGAAAAAATTAACCAAGAAAAAAAATGAAAGACTACTAAATAATGTAGGTATTGATATCAATTCATTTTAATTATATGATGTTAAAGAATGAAAAAAAATTCTATGAACAAAAGGTGATGCATTAGAAAATAAAAGGTTCTTTTAAATTACTAACATATAAAAATCATTAAAATTTACTCAAACCAAATATATTAAAAATTGTACTTTTTGCCGACCACTCAAGGTTACAAGTGTTCCGATATATAAGTGAGCTCGGTCAGACCCTTCACACACATACTAATCAATTAAATATATTCATTTTGATGTTATTATAATGACTAAAAAGAATACTATAGCATAGTAAACACACATTAGGGTGATCAATTCCTTTGATTACAATTTTTATTGACCAATCCCAAGTTAGGTAGACTATACAACTAAGCCTAATGTCACATCGTAAGGTAACCCATTGATAATGGAAACAATTCATTAATATAAAAAACAAATAAATACATCCATAGTACAATGAAAAATTAATAGATAACACAGTTTACATACAGCCCAAGAAAAATAGGTTAAATGGGGGAATTAGGAATCAGACAAGACAAACAAGTCTCTATGTGAACAACTGTCAACACCAATGAATCTCTCTACTAAAGAAACAGATGAAAACAAAACCTGGAATTCAACATGATTCACATTGCTTTCTGTGAGTTTAGTCAAACAATTGTACAATATTTTAATGTAAGAAGTATTGTGTAAACCCAGAACATAGTTGGAAACCACCGAAAGTTATTTAGAAATTATATTATCAACAATTCACTTCTTATTGATTTAAAAAAAATTGTGTTTATCACCCATTTTTGTAAATAAAAAACTATTAAACATTCAAATTTATTTTCAAAATTTAATACCATAT
This sequence comes from Viscum album, assembly GCA_963277665.1. NCBI lineage: Eukaryota > Viridiplantae > Streptophyta > Magnoliopsida > Santalales > Viscaceae > Viscum > Viscum album. The sequence continues at coordinate 817,747,479 of OY728127.1, forward strand.
TCAATAAATCCATGAAAATATCCAGTATAAAATAAAATAATATAAATTAGACATGTGGTAAAATATACATAATATAAAACAACTTGGAAAAAAGGGCATAAAAACAAGGAAAACAATTTGGTCTGATGCCTATGGGAATACATGCTAGAAAACAATGTATCCTAAAATAAGAATGAGACGATTCCAATAGATATCAATACCTTCAACATTTTTTATATTTAAAAAAATTAATCTTAATTGGTGAAAACTCATTAGAGACCCCAGTTTATTTTTATTAGTACACCAAAGATCAGAATGTTATATGTTTTATAAAAAAACTATTTATAAAATCTGTAATGAAATATATTAACACCATTATATGTCAAAATCAAAAACATTTGACTAAAAATAAATAGTAATTCATGAAATTTAGAAACATATGTAGATTGAGAAGTCTAAATAATGATAGAACCCTATCATTCATCGACAAAAGAGATCAAAAAACAATAGATCAGCCTTATAACAACATGGAATTAAAAAAATGGACAATTAAAACCTGCAATGGGTCAAGAATATAAAAAAAATTTCAAATTCAACCAACACCACCAGATTCAATGATGAAGCAGAAATAAAACATAAATGGGGATACACATGACAAAAAAAATTAAATGATCAATCACTAATTCAATGCTACAGATGGAGTAAATATTCCAAATATAACATGGGATAGATCTTGGGTCCTCATCAATATGATTCTCTCTATAAGAAAAAAATTCATATAAGAAGAGTGGTTAGATGTTCAAATTTCAAGATTATCCGAGCATAATTATTGCAAGATTTGAATCTCTAAATTAAAAAGAGACGCCAAAAAATCTGTCAAATATGATGAAAAACATGATATATATCATTTTATGACACAAAACCAATATGAGGTGGGTAAACATTTATTTCCTTGAAACAATTCAACAAATCATCCCAATAAAGATTTCACATTTTGTAATGTATTGTTGACCAGAAAACATCCAACAAATAGAAATCATCCAAATTCTTAAGAACATCATCATAATAATTTTACATGTTTACACACACAATAAATTATTTCAAATATACATATATCCCTATAATATTTTTAATTTTGTCCAAAAAAGGCTCACCATCCCCAAGAATCATGAAATTCCCCAAAAAAGAAAGGTGTCCAATAACAAAGGACAATAAATACGAGAAGGAAGGAAAGGTGGTATATAATATGATTCGAAATCATTGTTCCTCTCACTAAAGTATTTATTATTGATGAATCAAATATGGTGTGGTTCATTGATGGAGGACTTTATCTTCAAATTAATTTTTCAATGTGTCAAACAATCTTTACTAACAATAAAAAATTGGTGTAAAATTTTACCATTAATGAAGAAATTGTGAAAGGGAATCCTATGGAATGGGATTTTTAATCCCTATATTATGTTAGTGAGGATTTTACGACTAGTTTTAATTAGAATATTGTATGTGGTGAGGATGGGTTGTTAACCATTCATTTTATGTATATTTTTTTTATAATGGGAACTTAATTGGTGTATTTTTTGTTTGAGAAAGTCATTATTTTCTCTCTCATCTAAATTATTTGTGAAATTTTCACTAGTGTGTCCATATTAGTAACAATTATTGTTTTTATAGGTTTAAGAGTAAGAAATGGAAGATTACCTAGACATAGTTTATATATTCTTTGAAGCATTTAGTGCTTCCTCTAGAGAATTATTAGTTTTTGGGAATTGTTTTTTTTTGGACACCCCATACCATACAAAAACATGTATTTTTATTTAATAGTGATTATTATATTAAACACCATGTGTTGAAACAAATATAAAACGGTGAGACATTGATATATATCTAATATTTTTAATAAACTCCATCTGTGATATATCATGAAATTCATGATTCAATATGTTATCTTTCGTTAATGATTAAAAAATTTTATCTATAATTGTGTTACATAGAAGACGATGTTTTATCGAATATTATTAATTATACCACTGAAAATAAAATCTATATCCTATTTGTTAAACTGGTGCTAGTAAATATTTTTAATGAACTTATTCAAATATATTGTAAAATTCACATCTTACAAAAAATTATATAAATACTAACTGAATATAAAATAAAAGTTATTATTTAAAACTATTTTTATGAACTAAAGGTGATTTATATAAATATATTAAATTAATTAAAATTATACTGTAGTCATAATGACATATAAATTATATATTGAGTAACATTTTTGGTCATTCATATAATATATTTGATAGGTAAAAATCCAATTTTACGTCTAAATGATGCATTTTTATAATGGATTTTTAATGATTTTTAATAGTTTTTTTAAATAAATTCCTTCATAAATTAATAATTTATTGAAATTAAAATCATTTTAGAAATAAGAATCATTAAATTTACCTATGGTAAATTATTGGTATTTTTCAATGATGCTTAATTTTTGTATGAATAGTTATAATGCTGAATTTTATTTAAAAATTATCATTCCATATAAATAATTTATTACGATGAATTACATATAAAATTGGTTATAAGGACATATTTGTTACACAATAATTATACTAATTAAATTTAGGTTATTGTATTAATTTTTATATTATGTTTAGTTTTAACAAAGTTTTAAACTTTTTCACATTTTTACATTATAACCCCGCTTATCATTTTATATTTTCTTTAAAATTTTAATGAATTGTTTATACTTCTATGAATGGAACTCAAAAAAAATTAATTATTTATTTTAAATATACATAATTATTAATTTATAATTGGTTCTATATAATTTTTATACATATTTATCCGTAAAAAATTTAAAATTCATTACTGTGATTAAGGTAAAATGACTTCACTCGGTCATTAGCCAATGAATTTAAGGTGAAATAATATGTCAAACAATTTATAACACCTATTTTATAGACATATTTCAAACATTAAAAACCTACAATCTTGTTTGTTTTATATTGAAAACCTATTCTTTTGTTGAAATGTTGGTACACCTAACATTTATTTCAGAATACCATGTCAACCCTCCCCCCACTTAGAAAAGCGCACCATTATCCCCATATATTAGAAAATTTCAAACCATTTTTGTTCAACCTATAACTGACCTAATCCATTACCAACATCCATATTTTCATCCTAGGTTCCTGATTCTAATCCCAATGAAATCCAATTATGGTTTTACTGAAATTAGAAGGATGGTAATTGAAGAAGAAGAAATGTTTCTATAAATTCATTTTTATTTTACATCCCACTCCATATACACCAATTAATATTATTACATGATTATAATATAAAATCATTAAATTAAATATTCTTATATATTTTCATGTTATTTTTATGAACAAAAAATTGAATAAAATACCTCAAATGGTTTGTGAATCATCTGTTGTGTGTGTGACAAACTTCTACCTCTTGAACCAATGTCATTCATTTTTCCATTTCATCCCCTCATGGATGTAGATAATTAGGTATTTATATATTACACAAGATATACATAAAATATATGATTTTGTTTTGTTTTTTTTATTTGACATATACATTCATTCATTCAATTTTTTAATACTATAACATCATTCATGTGTTAGGAAGACTATGCCTCATGAAACAATGAGATTATTTAACACTTTACATAGAATTTGTTAATGATGGGTTTAACAAAAATATATGATATATACAAATATTATGATTCTATAATTATAACACATATATATCAATTACTATTCTTTCATTCAATATGATAAGAAAATGGAAACAACATTTATGTGTACGTATGGCTTACCCTCTCTATGAATGTTGAATTTCAATTTCAATCAATAATATTTTATTCACTACTCTATAAAAAAATGTATACAAAATATACTATATTAAAATATTCTTTTAATTATGTTGATTGTTAAATAATCTTATAATAAATAAGAACAAAAATAAAAATTCAAAAAATACACAACAACTAAGTCAATTACCACTAGAAATTAGGAAAATAATGAAATATTATAGATAAATGAGTAATAGTATGTTATGATATGATTATATATGATATCATAAATGTTAATAATGTTCTTAAAAAATTCAAAAATAAGATTAATGACATTATAAAAGAGGTTTATGTGAATCCAACCAAAAAGAAGCATATGGTAATGGATTTTTCTAAATTAACATTCCATTAAGACAAATTTGTTATTTTGAACCAATTCCATTTTATATGGTTTATATACATCATTTTTTCTTGTATAATCATGAATACATAATTACTCATGGTATTTTATGATTTAAATTAAATTATTTCATTGAATAGAATTTTTCTTGAAAAAAAACCATATTTTAAATGTTATTGAACAATACCACTTTGTTTTAGATTGTTAATAAAATATATAAATATTCAATTATATTGGAATATTTTTTTCATTAATAATTATATTTTTATTAAATATAAACATATATTTCTGATTGATATAATTTTCTCCTAAACTATAGTTTATTCATTTACATAGTATGTTTAGATTTTAAGTTATTTGATGAACATGGGAAATATGAATAAATATGTACCCACTTATCAATACATTAATTTAATGATAAATAAAAATGTTGATGAATTAAATAGTAAATTATATATATTAGTAATTCTTGAGATTGAATGTGAAGTGTGGGGCCTTGAATCTTTATATATAACATCCCAGACCTGGATGCCACCCAATGGTTCCACATGCTTGGTTGGCCACATGGCCGCATGCACATCTCCCCAAATGCCAGAGGCTGCTGACTCGTAGCATTGGCCAGGGTTTTTTTTGTGGGGGAGGCTATTCCCTCATTATGAGAGTATTATAGTGGAAGTAAAAAATAATAATCACAAGAAGTGAAATAAACAGATGTCAACTGAAATTTCTGGAGAAAACAACATAGGAATACATATCAATAACCATAAGTGTCTTATATACAAAATGGTACTGATGATAATTGTATCTAGAAAGCTTCCAATGTAGTATATGTTAATTAAATGAAGTATATATGTCTTTAAAGGAACAAAGGTCCAAAAATTTATCCTAGTAGCATCACAATACTCTACATGGCACTATGCTCCCCTTATCCAAAGACACAATCAACAACTTATAATAGGGCTCATTTCCCTACAATCACCGAAAACCATATAATATATTTCATCCCCATGGAGTCTACAATAGGGTGTGAGATAAACATCTTTATAGGGAACCACACAAATGTATACACAATTCTATTAGCAATATAAAATGATCTAGAATGTGTAAGAAAGAAATAACGTAAGTGTGAATGCCAATGGAATATGTCTTGTATAATAAGTGAAACCAAACATTCCCTCAATGATCCCTACAACACATGTTATCTCCTAAACGAGACCTATAGTAAAACTAATCAATCCACATAACCACATATTACATCTATCTGTATCGAGTAACCCATGACCATGCCATGTAATGATGTCTAGACGCCAAGGGCCATATCCAAGGTATCATCTTCTGGGGAATCCATGAAATAAATATAGACCAAAAAGTGCTAGATCCATGTAACTCATCCAATGAATCCACATTGAGTCTCATGGGAGTCCTAATGGAAACTCTATCATGACATTGGTTGGATTATTAGGAACATGTATACTAACATGTCCTATGAGATAACAAGAAATCAAGATCCATTTCATAGCAAGGCATAAGGATTCCCTCTTAATCAATTAACAAGGGGATGAAATAACCCAATCCATCCACTACTGCATTCCATATCAATGGAGGGTGTTCCATTGCATTTAACAAGCCATTCATTCAATTCATTCAAAAAATAAAATTCAAAACCATGGGAGTATACCAACCAATACAACCAGAAACAATCCAGGAGTATACCCACTCTTGCATTTCACTTATCCATAATTTATATATGTCTCTACCCACCCTTTTTATTAATTTACTTTAAATTAATATAGGTATATATTTATTCCCACCCATATTATTCATTTTCAATTTTAACTTTCCATGTGAGTATACACTCCCACGTGTCCCCATTTACCATTATACCATTGAATTAATCTAGTATTTAATAATATGTATACCCACTCTAGTTAAATAAAGTTAATTTGGTTGATTAATAAAAATCACATGGCATAAAAATATATAGGGATATGTTACGTCTCTCACGAAATCATTCAAACCATTTTGGCATCTAAGATGCTCCCTAAATTTACAAAAGCACAAGAAAACATCCCTTGGGGGGTTTAAACAAGAATTACAGGGATAAATCCACATGAAACACCCCATTGGTGACCTCAAATTGAATAATGAGTGTCCAAAAAACAAAATGAAACCTATATGCATCCTCACTATGCCCGACTAACCCAATTATAAGGGGAATTCTAAAAAATAGGGCCACACTAGATGGTCCAGTAGGCATCATATCAACCGATCACTCGAAAGGCACCAAAAAATATAATGAAAATTATAGACCATATACCATAGATCTATATTATAGTGATCATTTTGTATCATGTCCTAGTTCATATTAGTTGAATCAAAATCTGATGAAGGAATGAAGATTGAGAAATTAGGGAAAATGATCCTAAAATCAAATTGTGAAATTGATCACTTGATGAATAAAATATGGCTAAAATGGAATGTTGGCCTTACCAATACAGATCTAATGAGATGATATATGGTTTAAATAAAGGACATAAAATGAATCTATATCAATGCTTGTCTTAGGCGTCTAATGATAGGGCTCCATGGTGAGGGGATATATTTTCTAAAGGAAAAACTAAAATGGGGATACAAAAAATGAAATTTAAATAAAATCATAAAAAATAAAACACCACAGGATCTCATGGTTTATCATCAATGTCTCTTATACCATGCTGAAAACGTTCTCATCTCACTACCTCAAAGTGGAAAATTGTACAGTTACCCCGAATAGTTTTACAAACTATACTGTAACAATGTGAAAACTATCAACCAAAAGTCTATAACTTTTTAGACATACCCCCTGATCATGTAGCCTCTACCGCATGGTTTCCAAAGTCATGTTGAATATATTTAATCCACAAGAACATTTATCTTATCCATGTAATTTCATGTGTAAACTATGGTTAATGACAATTTTATTCCAAAATATGGTTTCGGGATCCACAAAATCTATGGAAAGCTCCAAATAACATTTTATTATATGGGGTACACATGTAAGGCCATACAAAATAATTTAAAATGAAATGGAAAAGGATATCTACATCATATGAAATACCAGGCTCTTAAAATATTCCCCCCTTATATAAATTCATCCTCAAATAGCTCTCCAAAGGGATATCATGATTTTTTTGAGAAGAAATATAGACACTGAGAACATATGTTATCCTCCCGCCCCAATGTAATTCTATATATAGTTTTTCTACAAAAGAACATGCACTAGAATAACTAACTTTCCTCGGAGAACCTTCTTGAACCTATGAATGATACAAATCAGATTATATAAAAAGAATACTTCATCCAAAAGATCAACAAAAAAGGGATGAAAAATTTGCAATGCCTCTAAATAATTATGACACAACTGAGATGCATTGAAGAATTATTACATGGATCAGTACCTATGAGATTACTGTAACAGATAGGTAACCCACCAATCTCTCCAGATTCTCGAATGGACCGACATATCACGGTGAATCTTTACCTTGCCTCCTGATACATCTTATTCATAACCTTGGTGAAAAACACTGGAAAACATAATCCTCAAACTCAAAATCTAGTGGTAATCTACAATGATCAGCATAAGATTTTTGATGGTACTATTTTGTTGCCATATGCTATAAGATCAATTTGAAATTCCTATAAGTCTCATACATGAGACACATCTTATTAGAGATGTATCACATACCTCTAACTAGCATTACAGAGAATGTATGGATTACCGTATAAAGCATCATTAGGCGAGATCTTTTTTTTCATCTGATAACTATTGTTGTAGGAAAAATCATCAAGGGAAATGGGCCTCTCCCAATAGCCACCAAAATATATGAATCATGCTCACAACATTTTCTATAGAACCTAAATATTATAATATGATTGGACATTAGTTTTTGGGTGGTTTGACATTCTGTAAAGAAGCTGTGTATCCAGCTACCTTTGAGAACTCTACCAAAAATTGGACATATAGTGGGTTTCCCTATAGAAAAGGATTGAATGGGGGAACCCTTGAATTCATACAATATCATATATGTACAACCACTGATGATCATCAATAATGAACATATCCATGATCATAAATAAACGAGAATCCTTCGTCATCCTATCCACAAAATCATTATCTTGAGCCTAACTCTGTAAACCAGTCACAAAATGATCCCATTTACATTGAGGGAAATGTAACTCGTATAATATCCCAAATGGTAATTGATGTTCCACCTTCACCAACTGAACGTTGGAACACCTATTAACAAAAACAACTACCTCTCACTTCATTCATAGGAAATAGTACTAATAGTGTATGTCACGTTATATATTTGTGAGTCTAAGGTGTACTGGACAAGTTGATGTATGATGCTTCCACGTCAATTCCGAATGTATATCCACATGAATCCAAAAATGTACATGGATACACAAGATACCATCCTCAGCTACTGTCAAACAAGGAGGATTTTTCTCACCTTCCACATAATCCTATTTGACCAGGCCTTCTGAATTTTATTTATACCTTATCCTAAATCATTTCTATTAGGTAGATTTCATATCAGACATTGTTAGAACAATTGGTTCGTACTTATCAATCACCTCCCTAAGAATATCATAGAAAACTGCACATGATTCCACTCGCTACTATCCCTTTTCACTACCTTTACCTGAGTCCTCATTCTTGGTGTGTTGTACAATACATTTACTTTACCAGTTGTGTGGGCATGCTAGATATCGAAGGACTTCAGGTACTCCACACACCATTTCTACCTCATATTCAGATCATGTTGTGTAAAGATTTACTTGATTCTTTTGTGGTCGTCTAAAACACAAAATTTCCAACTGGTAAATAGTGTATCCAATAGTGAAATTCAAGAGAAACTTCTTCTAACACGAGAGCATGAATATGGTTATTCCTCTCATCAGGCCTCAGCTTCCGACACCCATACACCATGACTCTATCCCCAAACATTAGCACATCCCCTATCCCCAAAGCTAAACTATCAAAGTACACCATGTAACTCCAAACACAATTTTGTAGTATCATAACTGGTGCTTATTTCAACCTTCTTTTGTGCTTCTAAAATGTTTTCTCTCAAAAATATAACCACACGAACATTACACCCTTCGTATTCAAGCTTGTCAGTAGTGCGACCTAGCATGAGAATTCCTATATAAAATGTCTGTAGTAACCAGTTATCCCCAAGAAACATTTAATGTCATTGATGTTCTCAGGATTAACTCTCGAAACTACATCTCTCACCTTCTCTAAATCCACATACACTCCTATCTTCTAGATGATGTGACCCATGAAGTGAATCTGATCTATCCAAAAGTGGCACTTTGTTAATCTAATCCATTCAAAAGTGTCACTTTTTTATTTTAACATATAATTTATTCTCTCTTAGTGTATTCCAAAAAATATCACGATGGTTAGAAATTTCATTTCAAATGTGAGAACAAACATAGATATAATTCATGAAAACCACAAAAAAAATGAGTCAATATAAGGATAGAACACATGGTTCATCAATATCCTTAAAACTGCTAGAATGTTTGTGAGACTGAATGTCATATGAAGCTACTCATATAGTCCATACCTACTATGAATGGTTGTACAAGGTATTTAAATAGGCCAAACATGCACATAGTGGTATATATACATCAAGACGATCTTTGGGGACACTCAAGATCCTCAAACATGATCAAACACATCATATATACATGGAAAGGGATATTTGTATTTAATCATTAGGTGGTTCAGTTTTTGATAGTCCATTAATTAACAAAGGGTAAAATCCACCTTTTCTCCAAAAGGACAAGTGAACCCAAGGAGATGTATTGGGTCTGATAAACCACTTCACATCCGACTACTCTAGCTACCTCTTGATCTCCATCAACTCTGTCAAATCTATCTTGTAAAGAGGAATGGATACTGGTCCATCTCTAGGAACATGGTTAATGTATAACTCCACCTATATCTCAAGAGGTAACCAATGAAATCCATCAAGAAGAAAATCAATGAAGAGATCAACCACTGGGTAGAAGTACACCAAACACGCTCATTGATTTTCTAGAAACAAACTAGCGACCTAGGAAAATCATCCTGCACAAAACATGATGCACTGGTCCATGTTAACTAGAATTGACATTCAATTCACCATTTTATTTAAACATGCACCCTCTAGTGATGTAACATTCACCCTTTTTTAATATCATTCAATGTATTGTCGATAAGATACTATTCATTCCTTTCTAATAATGACATAAAAAAATATTACACCTCGAGGACTTAACGATTCTAGATGAAGCAACGTCCCCCGCCTTACGGGTACACTACATACATGGGCACAAATCACCCATTCAGTTCCCAATGGTGTAGCTAGCATCATAATGACCTTAGAAAAAACCATAAGCCCATCGATTTTTACCTCCCACACAAATATAGGAATATGAGATGCACATGTATCAGAAAAGAGAAGATGAAATTCTATAATCTACTAAGATCATAACTCCTGCAATAAATATACTGAGATATTTCCCATATTAGGTTTGATGAATTGCATATATATACCCTATATCATGGCCTTGTGACACTATCTTTATACATTGAGAAAATACAAACTACTTTCTCGGAAAACCTAGTGTCTAGCTACCAAGTCCATGACCACAACTACATTAATGACAACCCTGGTTATTTTAAAAAATTAACATGATTTATTACAAAACTGTTCACTTGATACAACATGGGAAATCCAGAGGTCCTGTGACTTTGGGGCTTAGGATCATTACATAACAACATAAAATATGAAATACAACATCTTTATTAAAAACATCATTTACATGACCACTACATTCCCTCGTACATAACATTACATGGGATAACTTGAGGACATGCATAAGAAAAGGGGTGAGCTATAAACCCAAGTAAGGGAATAAACATGGAATACATTAGGAGTAAAATACATGTTACACAATAGGACTATCAAGAGATCACAAGAGAAACATGAACAAAAATGCATGATAAATAATGATAATCATAACAAGGAAATGTGGCCACAAAACATAACATGGAATTAGCATGAGCGAAGGCCCATTGCACATAGAGCATGAGTAAATCCTCATTGCACATGAAGAACGTGTAAACACTCATTGAACATGAATTCTCACGAGTCAACACTCATTGCACATGATGTATCATGATATTATACTATACCCAATGCATTGGAGCTCTATAAGGGCACACCCTTCTTAAACATTTCATTTCATGCATAAGTGTGCCACATGGATCATAACACATGGATTCCTAAAAAATAATCATTTATTACACAATAAAGGAATGTGCGATTCATACATGAAACATTATAATCAATAAGTAAATGTGTATAAAGGTGAATACCCTTGACGGAGAAATGGGCATGGTATTCACTACACCATGACATTGGCTTAGAAAATCATTGAAATTTCGGCAGCGTAACGGTGTGACATAAGAATTCATAAAAATGGTTGATGAGAGATAAAGGGGTTTCTTATCATATTTACATGTAATGGACAGTAATTAGGTCATATAGATACATGTCCCCATAATTGTAATGGAATTTATATTCACGATACAAAAGTATTACTTGAATGTAAATGAGGAGAGAGAAGTTCGGTTCAGAATTTCGGCATAGTAACGGGTGTACATGGGATGAATTTAATGAGGGATAAAGGGCTCTACCATCATTCAAAAATAAATAGGGAAGTATGAGGGAGGTTAAAACCATACCCCAACATTAATAATTGAAATTAAAACAGCAAAACAACTTAAAGAAAATTGGACAAAAATGAGAAAGGAAGAAAAACCCTTACTTGGAAGTGTGCTTCCAAAAGCCTGAGAGTGGACTGAGAGAGGGTTTTTGGGAGCTTGGGGCACCTTGGGAGGATTCTATAGTGATTTGGGCAGAGGTAGGACGAACTCCAAAGGCTTTGAGTGAGGATGAAGTGGGTGCTTGGGTGGGTTTATATAGGAAATGTGAGTGAATGCTTTATTATTTAGGTTTGGGACCCCTTACATTAAATTAATCCAAACCTCAGATCTTCTCAGGGATATTGCCCAGGCTTTTTGGCAACGGGAAGAGGAAAAGAATAATTTATAATGCCAATGTCCTAACTTTGTAAAATAATGGGTTTGCATATGTGGAGGTGAGTCACACTCTCATGGAAAATAATTTAAAAAGACAAGATGTTTAATAAGTCTAGAGGGGTTCATTAATGCTTTGTAAAATAAGTCAAAAAACACCCAAGATGATATTAATTTTATTGGTGAAACATATATTGGCCGAAAATAAAGCTTATATTATTTTATTAGAACACTATCGGGTCATTATGATGTCATAAAACACTTTATATATTTAAAGGGTATTTAATTTGTACCAAAAAAATTGATTGTCTCGAAAAATTATGAAAAAATCACCGTTGGATAATTTTGACATCATGATTGTAACACCCCAAGCTTCTACGGTACGCTTCTCTTTGAATAATGTGATAGCGTGTGTTGTACGCAACACCGAGTTCTAACACACCATAACTAATCAAACTAGCCGTTATGAATAGTAATACCTACTTTTTGAAATTATATATATTTTATATTTGAAAATGGACTTCATTTTTGGATTCGGAATATCGATTTTAGCCTAAGGTGAAATTTTGGTACATTTCGGATAACTTTCATATTTTGATGAATAGTGAAAATTACTAAGTTTTAATTAAAAACAACTTTTTTAATCAAAATAATTAATAGTGATAAATTATGAATTTGAGTGGTTTTAAAGTATATTTAGAATATATTTTTACCATTTAATATAATTTTGGTCATTGGACATAATTTTACAATTAAACCGAAGATAAACGAGTGTCAATCTTTTGATAGTTATTATCTCTTAAAAACACGCTTTTTGTTTTGACAGCGGGAATTAATTTTAAATTAATTTCTGCCACTTCTGTATTTTGAATTTAGGAAAATGGATTCCATATTTGGAATCAGGATGTTCAAATTGTGTAAATAGGTAACTTTTATTTTTAGACATTTTGAATAATTACTGCGGTAAATATTTTATTTACCATGGTTAAGGGTAAATCCGGTAAATAAGGGTTAAAAAATAATATTATAATAATAATAAATTACCCTAAAACGTGTCTTAACCCTATTGGTTGATACATGGTCAACAATGGGAATCTTTGGGTCTATTTTGGGACCCCATGGATCCACTTGTAAGTGATAATGACACTTTATTTTAATTAAGTTAAAATGAATACAAAAATGACACAAGCATATATCTTTTAGAAAAACAATTGTTACATAGGGTTATATATGTTGGATTTTAGATTATAAATATTCATTAGAAATATAAAAAGAATTCCTACATAATAATATTTTATTTATAATTTTTAGACATTAAATAATTTATTTTATTTATGACACAATAATGATGCAGTAATTACTATAATATTGAAAAATTAAAATAATTGATATTATAAATACCCAAATAAATATAATATGAAACTTTTAATGAATTAAACTAATTTTCTAGGATAATATGATATATTAGGATTGATTTAATTGACTTTGTTAGAAGTAATCAATCTGTTATGAGTTTCACAAAAATCAACTATTGAATAGTATCAAAATTGACATAAAAGAGTTCTTAAAACAAATATTATATTATTAATTGATATTAAATTCCTAAAAATCTAAGGTTCAGCCAAGAGACTTATATAATGATAGGTTCATCATTAATGTACCACTTGGGGGTCTCTTGGATGTATATAGTAAGTTTATTAACCATATTATATAAAAATACAAAGAGACATTGTAAAAGTGAAACTAATTAACTTAGAGTTAATACTTAAAGATAAGGTTAATATAAGTACCCAAACCTGTCTAAATTCTATTGGTTGAGTGGTTTTCGACCTATCCCCACCTTAACCTTTTAATAATAATCTTTGGAGCCATTAGAAACCGAATATGAATTTATTATAAATTAATATTTCTAGCTTTTCCAAAGGTGCCCCTCACCCCTCTTATAAAAGGGCACTCCTCCTTCTCATTTCTTCACACCTTAAAAGACTTTTGTTTCGGCCAAAATCTGCCCCAATACTCTCCCAGCATCCCTAACTACAACCTAGAGGCATTAGTTTGATCAGAAATCCACCCTATGGAGCCCTTTTGATCAAATCAAAAGGAAGAACCCGAAGAAGAGATAATGATTTCACCACCCTTCTCCAAGTTCATTTCTTCTTCCACTTCCTCTTTCTTTATTCTTACCATTCTAAAATAATAAATCCAGTATCTTACATATAATGTGATGTTATTATAAATATGGTACAACCATATTCAGTATTCTATCCACCCTTTGAATAACATGTCACCATACGTGCGTACGTACGGCTTACCGTCTCCACGTCGTGGTGTAATTGTTATTCAATATATTATTATTTGTATGGGTATAATAATGAAGTGTAACTCATGTAAATAATAAATATAACATGTTAATGATTCTGTATATATGATATACCATCCATTTATATATTATTTTAATATCAAAATAATGATATTGTCGCTCGTGCGTACGTACGGACTACCGTCTCCACGAACGCGATGAGATTCATTCTCCATCGTATCCATTCAAGTATAATTTTCATTTGATGATATAAAAATGATGTTTAAGGACTTGATATCATTCTGGATATGAATAATATACAACCTATCCTTTACAAACATGCCTTATGTAACAAAACATATAAAAGAAAACAAGTAAGTTAACACCCAAAACGACGATAATTCTAAGATATTATTAACAAATCAATGTTAAAAGATCATATATGATATCATATTAATATATATGATTCTTGTATAATTTAATAACAATTATTTCACCATTATACAGGAACTTAACCTACCCCAACCAAGGAAAAGTACAAGGTAAGGGGTTTTCATCTCACTCTTTATTTCCGTGAGATTCATGCCATATTGCCACCATCACCTTTTGTGTGGTGTATGTAATGCCCATAATTATATTCTTTGTGTAATACACTCTAATTTATGTGTATTTACATATTAATTGTATGATACCTCTTTTATGGGTTGTATGTTTCATAATTTACCAAATTGGTAAGGGTTTACTTTACAACCTCTTCATTATCCAAGGTTGTTTATACGTAATAATCTACTGGGATCTCTTTATCATACACATCCATGTTTCTTAAAAATGCATTTCAAAACATTTTTACTATTTACTAGAATATGAGTTAAAGTCATTTATACCCTTTTTGACTTTTATAAGTGGTTTATAAAGGAATCTTTCGGTCGTTTTCAAAACAAGGTCCTTTTTAACCTTTTCGACAGAATTAAGGTAAGAATGTTTTTTTAACTTATACGGCGGGTGCGGCTATTTTCTGCCGTTATAAAATCTTCAAAGCTTCCCTTACAAGCTTATAAGAATATTTTCAAAGAAAATGTTTTATTTTATATGGATATTAAATGATTTCAAAATAAAAGGAGATATTTATTTAAAAAGAATTTTAATTTCATCTATGTCAACATCCTTTGATGGATTTTAAGATTATTTGAAGTTGATTTATTATGATAGAAAACTTCTATATTGTTTTGAAGGTTTTGTGATATGTTTGACTGTGGATGTGCTATTTTTATACCATTCATAGTTTATGGTGAAAGTATTGACATTTCATATGCTAGTTTTAATATGAATGTTTATGTTATGTTTAAACCTTTTCATATGGGAATGCATTGGACTTAATATGTGACGGGTGGAGCCCGCTATAGCTCCTAGATGCATCGGTAGGTCTCATGAGACAAACTAGTGTCTTGGCACAGGGCCTTGACAAAATCTTATTTGTAGTCTTGGCACGAGGTCTTGACTATGTGGTTATGATAGTCTGGCATTATGCATTCCAACATTATGAAAGTGGTTATTGATTTTTGCATGTGATTATTCGATTAGTAGAATATCCATGTGAATAAGTAAATGGCATTATTTCATTTTATTTATGCCATACCATGTTGAAAGTTCATGTTTGAAAGGCTTTTTTTTAGTTATACATTGCCTTAAATGTTTATTCTTATTTATGAAAGTTTCCGCTATATTGTTATCCTTACTGGGCATTTGAGTTCACCCCTTTTCTATGTTTTATTTTTCCCAGGAAGTGAAGAAGTAAATTATGAATGACCTGCAGGGATATTATGTGGGGATATGAGTGTGGATTATGGAGACATTATGTTATTGTAGTAGTTTTTCATTTTATGATGTAATGTAAAACTTATGAATATATCTAGTGTTTCCAAGGCTACTAAACCAATCGGTCTTTCGAGATTTGATCTTTATTGTGATCATGCCAATGTTATGTAATAATGCACCGACTCTAGGTAACTGGGGTCGGGGCGTTACAGTTGGTATCAGAGGAAGTTTAGTACAAACCTTGGAAGCTAGATTTAGATAAACTCTGATTAGAGCACGTAGACCTAAGATGAACTTTGAGGATTATATAGAAGAACTTCCTATAATTTTGGTATTGTAGAGATTTTGTGAGTTTTCCAAGCAATACATCCCTGTCTGGATACGAGCAGGTAGAGGCGGCTCTGGCACAGATGTACCAAGGGGTAAAACCCGAAAACACCGCTTTGAGCTAGACTCGAACGAGAACTGGTGCACGACAACGGGCATTGCTGCACTCTTGGTTACAACACTCCCGGGGGAAATGCTTAGGATAACTCTCATTTTCTTTACAAATCATTTTGAAGGGATTATGAGTATATACTTCCTCAAAGAAAACATTCTTACGATTATGGATTATATCCATAAATAGTTCAATTTATGTTAAGTGTTTTATAAGTATGGGATTATGTATTTTGATTCATAAATTTATCTAGTTTATGCCATTGTTTAGAAATGGCGCCTAGTGGAAGAAATGGAAACCGTATCAAAGCACACACTCCATGTAGGGATTTCCCTCTTGCTCTAGATAATTATAGTGGGGCTGGTGATGCAACTGGTGCTGATCAGCTAATCACCATACTGGGACAACTTACTCAGGTTATGAATAATAACCTTACCCGTATGGAGCACCCTGATCCGCAACGTGGAGGATCAATGTTAGATCGATTCATGAGGCAACAACCACCAATGTTCAATGGGAATACAAATCCCTTAGTAGCTGAGCAATGGATATTTTCCCTAGAGAAAATATTTCAGGCTTTGGGGAGCAGTGAAAGGGAAAAAGTTATCATGGCAGTTTACCGCCTCACTGGAGATGCTGATCAATGGTGGTCATTGATTCAAAATACGAAGGAAGATGATGAAGTATCAAATATGGAATGGAGGGAGTTCAACGATCTGTTTTTAGAAAAATACTTCCCTCGCGACCATCGAGCAGATATGGAAAGGCAATTTCTGAGTCTGAGACAAAAGGAGGATGAGAATGTCACAAAGTATGAGGCTAACTTTACAAGGATAGCGAGGTACGCTGGTGATTATATTCGTAACCCAAGAAGTAAGATTGATCATTTCTTTGATGGGTTAAAACCATTTCTCCGTCGAGCATTAGTCTCACAATCCTTTTCATCGTACGAAGACATTGTCTCATGTGCTATCAAGACCGAAAAGGAATTCTCTAAGTCTTATGACTTTAAAGCAAAGCAAGAGAAGAAGAGACCTGCTGATCAATCTGGGAATGGAAATAAGGGGAAGAAGGGAAAGGTTGAATATCCATCTTGTGTTAAATGCGGGAAGAAACATCCTGGTACTTGCTTAAAGGGAATGGGAGTCTGTTACAAGTGTGGTGAAAAAGGCCACCAAGCTCATGATTGCAAGGAGAAGAAGGAAGCTACCAACGTTCAGTGCTATAATTGCAGGGAGATGGGGCATTATGCAAATGCATGTCCTAAGCGTCAGGAGAACTTACCTCAGAAAAGGCCAAGGGATCAAGGCCAGGCTTATGCTATCACTACTGCTGAGGTAGAAGCTCCGAAAGACGTGGTGGCAGGTAATTTAATGGTTTCCTCAAGTTTAGCAAATGCATTATTTGATTCTGGATCATCGCATTGTTTCATATCTTCCCAGTTTGCTAAGAAAATTAGATATTTCCAATTTGATTTAATAAGGGAGTTGTCAGTTAAAACTCCTAAGGGAAGTATCGTTGCAACAATGTTTTGTGAATCAGTCCCCATTAGAGCACATAAATTTTATTTATCTGCTGATTTCATCGTCATACCTATGATTGAGTTTGATATAATCCTCGGTATGGACTGGCATTCGGACTATGATGCGAAGATTTATTGTAAGAAGAAAGAGGTTACGATTCTTGATGATAATGATAAGGAGCACCTTATTTTTAGAGCAGAATCGTCACCACCTAATTCTTATTTAGATCCCCCCCCAGTAGCTCAACTTAATTCAATTATTGGGGAGGAAGAGAATGAAATAACTGTCGGTGAGGAAAGGAATGTTCAAATAGAGGATGTACCTGTTGTGAAAGAATTTGTAGATGTATTTCCGGAAGATTTACCTGGACATCCTCCAGAACGAGAAGTTGAGTTTTCTATTGATTTGATTCCTGGATCAAGGCCTATATCGAAGACCCCTTATAGAATGGCCACTGTAGAGTTAGTCGAACTAAAGAAACAACTAGAGGAATTGAGTAATAAGGGATTTATTCGCCCTAGTGTTTCTCCATGGGGAGCCCCTGTTCTTTTTGTTAAAAAGAAAGATGGATCTATGAGGTTATGTATCGACTACAGGGAGATCAATGCTATAACGATAAAGAACAAGTATCCCCTACCTCGTATTGATGATTTATTTGACCAACTGCATGGAGCTCAATACGTTTCAAAGATTGACCTTCGATCTGGATACCATCAGTTGTGTGTGAAGAAGGAAGACATTCCGAAGACAGCATTTCGAACCAGGTACGGGCATTACGAGTTTACTGTAATGCCGTTTGGATTGACTAATGCACCCTCTGTATTCATGGATCTAATGAATAGAGTTTTCAAGGAGTATCTCGATGAATTTGTGGTGGTATTTATTGATGATATCTTGGTATACTCCAAAACCTACGAAGATCATGAAAATCACTTGCGCATTATCTTGAAGACTCTGAGGAGGCATGAATTATATGGGAAGTTTAGCAAATGTGAATTCTGGCTTCAGGAGATTTCTTTTCTTGTCCATATTGTCTCTAAAGATGGAATCTCTGTTGATCCTTCTAAGACCAAGGCAATCCAAGAATGGCCAGCACCTACGAGTATAACTGAGGTACGTAGTTTTATTGGTTTGGCAGGTTATTATCGACGTTTCGTCCAGAATTTTGCCCGATTGGCTAACCCATTAACGAAGCTCACACGTAAAGGGGTTAAATTTGTTTGGAAAAAAGAGTGTGAAGAATGTTTCGAAGAACTGAAGAGAAGATTAGTCAATGCTCCTATATTGACTCTACCATCGGGGAATGATGGGTTCGTTATTTATAGTGATGCATCGAAGAAAGGACTTGGCTGTGTCCTTATGCAGAATGATAGAGTTATTGACTATGCATCACGACAGTTGAAAATTCATGAACAAAACTATCCTACTCATGATCTCGAGTTAGCAGTAGTGATATTTGCTTTGAAGATATGGAGGCACTACCTCTATGGTGAAAAATGTGAGATTTATACTGATCACAAGAGTTTGAAGTATATTTTCTCACAAAAAGAACTCAACATGAGGCAAAGGAGATGGCTTGAATTACTCAAGGATTATGATTGTACGATACACTACCACCCAGGGAAGGCAAACAAGGTGGCAGATGCTTTGAGTAGAAAAGACCATGGAGTTTTGAACAATATGAGAATTGAAAGGGATCCAATTTTCATGGATCTAGTGAAGATGGACATGGGAATAACCAGGGAAGGTGAAAAATCAATGCTTTTTCAAATGGTTGCCAAAAAATCTTTACTAGAAAGGATTAAGAGTTCTCAGACCGATGATGAAGAATTCCAAAAGAAGATTAAAGCTGTGAATGATGGGAGATTGAGAGACTTTGTGTATGAAGATGGAATTTTGAAATTCGGGAAGAGACTTTGTGTTCCCAATATACCTGATCTAAAAAGGGAATTGCTGGATGATGCTCATAGTTCCAATTTCTCTATACACCCTGGGAGCACCAAAATGTATAGAGATTTGAAGGAACATTTTTGGTGGGACAACATGTAGAGGGAGATTGCTGATTTTGTGTCAAGATGTATGGTTTGTCAACAAATGAAAGCTGGAAGGCAACAGCCTGGAGGAGTCATGCAACCTCTTCCCATACCGGAGTGGAAATGGGACAATGTTAGGATGGACTTTGTCATGGGGCTACCAAAGACTCCTAGAAGGAATGATGCAATATGGGTTATTGTTGATCGTCTTACCAAGAAAGAACATTTTCTTGCTATAAGAGAAGATCTACCCCTGGAACGTCTAGCAAGACTATATATTAATGAAGTTGTGAGACTTCATGGAGTACCCTTATTGATTGTTTCTGATCGTGATCCCCATTTTACTTCAAGATTCTGGAAAAGTCTTCAGAAATCCCTGGATACTGAACTTCATTTGAGCACTTCTTACCACCCTCAGACAGACGGACAATCAGAACGGACTATTCAAACCATAGAAGACATGTTGAGATCTTGCTCACTTGACTTTCAGGGTATGTGGGATCAATATTTACCTTTGGTAGAATTTTCTTATAACAATAGCTTCCATTCGAGTATTCAGATGGAACCATATGAAGCGTTATACGGAAAGAGATGTCGTACACCAACCTGTTGGGATGACATTGGTGAAAGAAAACTTATAGGCCCAGAACTGGTGGAGGAAACGGTGGAAAAGGTGAAAGTAATCCAAAATCACATCAAAGCATCTCAAAGTAGGCAGAAGAGCTATGCCGATAATCGAAGGAAGGATTTGGAATTTCAAGTCGGTGATCATGTTTTTCTGAAGGTATCTCCGTGGAAGGGATTCATACGTTTTGGTAAGAAAGGTAAATTGAGTCCCAGGTACATCGGACCTTTCGAAATTCTAGAACGAATTGGGGTTGTAGCTTACCGATTGGAAATGCCGCCAAGTCTCTCCAAAGTTCACGATGTGTTCCACGTATCTATATTGAGGAAATACATGCCTGATCCGACGCATGTACTCACCTATGAGGAATTAGAACTGGAACCCGATCTGTCTTATTGCGAAGAGCCCGTCAAGATTCTCGATACGAGAGAACAAGTGCTGAGAAACCGGACGACGCGTCTGGTAAAAGTTTTGTGGAGAAATCATAAGATGGAAGAGGCAACGTGGGAACCCGAGGAACTTATGATGAAGAACCACCCGAGTCTTTTTATGCAGTAATACCCTAGAAATTGCGAGGACGCAATTATTTGAAGGAGGGGAGAATGTAACACCCCAAGCTTCTACGGTACGCCTCTCTTTGAATAATGTTATAGCATGTGTTGTACGCAACACCGAGTTCTAACACACCATAAGTAATCAAACTAGCCGTTATGAATAGTAATACCTACTTTTTGAAATTATATATATTTTATATTTGAAAATGGACTTCATTTTTGGATTCGGAATATCGAATTTAGCCTAAGGTGAAATTTTGGTACATTTCGGATAACTTTCATATTTTGATGAATAGTGAAAATTACTAAGTTTTAATTAAAAACAACTTTTTTAATCAAAATAATTAATAGTGATAAATTATGAATTTGAGTGGTTTTAAAGTATATTTAGAAGATATTTTTACCATTTAATATAATTTTGGTCATTGGAAATAATTTTACAATTAAACCGAACATAAACGAGTGTCAATCTTTTGATAGTTATTATCTCTTAAAAACACGCTTTTTGTTTTGACAGCGGGAATTAATTTTAAATTAATTTCTGCCACTTCTGTGTTTTGAATTTAGGAAAATGGATTCCATATTTGGAATCAGGATGTTCAAATTGTGTAAATAGGTAACTTTTATTTTTAGACATTTTGAATAATTACTGCGGTAAATATTTTATTTACCATGGTTAAGGGTAAATCCGGTAAATAAGGGTTAAAAAATAATATTATAATAATACTAAATTACCCTAAAACGTGTCTTAACCCTATTGGTTGATACATGGTCGACCATGGAAATCTTTGGGTCTATTTTGGGACCCCATGGATCCACTTGTAAGTGATAATGACACTTTATTTTAATTAAGTTAAAATGAATACAAAAATGACACAAGCATATATCTTTTAGAAAAACAATTGTTACATAGGGTTATATATGTTGTATTTTAGATTATAAATATTAATTAGAAATCTAAAAAGATTTCCTACATAATTATATTTTATTTATAATTTTTAGACATTAAATAATTTATTTTATTTATGACACAATAATGATGCAGTAATTACTATAATAGTGAAAAATTAAAATAATTGATATTATAAATACCCAAATAAATATAATATGAAACTTTTAATGAATTAAACTAATTTTCTAGGATAATAGGATATATTAGGATTGATTTAATTGACTTTGTTCGAAGTAATCAATCTGTTATGAGTTTCACAAAAATCAACTATTGTATAGTATCAAAATTGACATAAAAGAGTTCTTAAAACAAATATTATATTATTAATTGATATTAAATTCCTAAAAATCTAAGGTTCGGACAAGAGACTTATATCATGATAGGTTCATCATTAATGTACCACTTGGGGGTCTCTTGGATGTATATAGTAAGTTTATTAACCATATTATATAAAAATACAAAGAGACATTGTAAAAGTGAAACTAATTAACTTAGAGTTAATACTTAAAGATAAGGTTAATATAAGTACCCAAACCTGTATAAATTCTATTTGTTGAGTGGTTTTCGACCTATACCCACCTTAAACTTTGAATAATAAGCTTTGGAGCCATTAGAAACCGAATATGAATTTATTATAAATTAACATTTCTAGCTTTTCCAAAGGTGCCCCTCACCCCTCTTATAAAAGGGCACTCCTCCTTCTCATTTCATCACACCTTCAAAGACTTTTTTTTCGGCCAAACTCTGCCCAAATACTCTCCCAACATCCCTCACTACAACCTAGAGGCCTTAGTTTGGTCAGAAAGCCAACCTAAGGAGCCCTTTTGATCAAATCAAAAGGAAGAACCTGAAGAAGAGGTAATGATTTCACCACCCTTCTCCAAGTTCATTTCTTCTTCCACTTCCTCTTTCTTTGTTCATACCATTCTAAAATAATAACTCCAGTATCCTACATATACTGTGATGTTATTATAAATATGGTACAACCATATTCAGTATTCTATCCACCCTTTGAATAACATGTCACCATACGTGCGTACGTACGGCTTACCGTCTCCACGTCGTGGTGTAATATTTTTTTAAAGGTAATGCTTTGGTCAAAGACCAAAGCACAATTTATTGAAGATCAAAAGATTACAACATGCGAAAAGAAGGGATTTTTTTACAGTCTCTATCAAACAAATACAATAAGTCAGGGGGCAAAGTGTCCATCCAATTCATGCTTTGATGAACACCTTTGTTGGCAAGAGCATCAGCCATAGCGTTCGCTTCACGGTAGGCATGAGTAGCAATGTAGTCAATCTCTTGAAGAGAGCTCATACATCTCAACCAAAGAGCAGTAAGAGGCCAAGCAAGATGGATGATACCATTCCAGATGGCATGAACAATAGTAGTGGAGTCACTTTCAATCCAGAGCTTCCTCCAGCCCCTTTGGAGGGCAAAGTTAACCGCATGGATGACTCCCAACATTTCAGCCTCAAGAGACGAAGAGTGCCCACAACCAGCATAGAAGCAACCCTGGCACTGGCCATCTGAGTCTCTGAAGATAGCACCACAACTGGCGGGGCCAGGATTGCCTTTAGAAGCACCGTCAACGTTCACTTTGATCCATCCTGGCATGGGTGATTGCCAGAATACTTCAAAGGGATGTTTAGTCTTTGGAAAAATGCCAGGCACTCGGATGCAACGAAGAATCTCAAAGTCGCCAATCGAGTTGTTGCAACATTCTTTTTGAATTGAGGCAGCTTCGTGAATCGCAATCAGAATCCGAGATTTTCCTGCATTGAGTCCAAAAGAGCGATTATTATGAATAAAATCATTTCTTGCGTACCAGATTTCATGCAGGAGTTCCGCCACGGCCGCAAGGAAGAGATTTTTGATCTGCAAAGAAGCGTCATATCTAGTGCAATTTTTGAGAAACAAACAAATAGAATCAGTTAAAAGCCATCTGCAGCAAAAAATATCAAGAACATAATTCCATAAAGCAGCAGCCGTCGCACACGACAAGAAAAGGTGGTCAGCATCCTCCCTATGCTGGTTACACAAGCAACATTTCGAACAGAGTTGAATATTAAAAGCTTGGAGACAGGCTTCCGTGGGTAATATATTGTGAGCAATACGCCAAATGAGAGTGAGACGAGAAGGTTTAATCCACGGCTTATTAAATTGACAGACCCATTGAAGGTTCGAGTCATTTCCAGAAAAATTATGCCTGTAAAAGTTTTTGGAGTCAAGAATGCCATTTGGAGCCGGCTCCCAAAGCAGGAAATCCCCATTAGAGGAAAAGGGGTGATTATCAATGATCTGAGCGATGTTGGCAGGGAGGGCTTGTCTATGTGAATGGAGGACATCCTTAATGGAGAGGCTAGCATCTTCAGGAAAAGTGTTAGTCGGTAACAAAGTAATCAAGGGATTGCCACACCAATTTGCACACCAAAAATTGATGGAAGAGTCAACACTAACCATCCATCTAGAGTTTTCAATGATTTTGTGGTACGAGTATCTAATCAAAGGCCAGATCGAAGAGTTGATGTAGTTGAAATTACCATTTAAGAGTTTAGCGCGGAATCTAGAATTCAAGAATTCAGAAGCTTTTGAAGAGCAATTAATAATACGCCAAGTGAGACGAGCTTGGAGAGCATCGTTGAACAACTTAAGATTTTTAATGCCAATGCCACCTTTGTCTAGAGGTTGACAACAGGAATTCCAAGGGATAGTAACAAGTTTCCTCTCTATGATACATCCCGTCCAAATGAAATTTTTTATATAGGTATTAATTTTCTTGAAAATGCCTATAGGCCATTTATAAATCATGATGGAGTAGACCATTTTGGAGACAATGGTCGATTTAACCAAACATATCCTACCAGCCATGGATAGGGATTTTCCTTTCCAAGAAGCAAGCTGAGTTGTTATTTGATCAATGATATTAGCAAAATAGCTGGCCTTGGGGCGACCCCAGAATATAGGAGCGCCCAGATAAGTAAAGGGGAAAGAGCCTTCTTTAATATCAAGGTAGTTAGTAATGCTAGATTTTCTCCTAGCAGGAAATATTTTACCAAAGAAAACAAACGATTTATTCCAGGAGATCGCTTGTCCGGAGACTTCTTCATAGTGTTGAAGAGTTTGTTTAAGGACATGCATGTTCTTTTGATCCCCTTTTAAAAACAGAATTATGTCATCAGCGTAAAAGAGATGGGTGGGGGTATTTAAGTTTCTGGAAGCTTGGATAGGCCTAAGTTTGCCTTGAGCGACTAGATTATTGAAAAGGCGACTTAAGTAATCTTCAGCAATGACAAAAAGGATGGCTGAGAGAGGGTCTCCCTGCCTGACTCCTTTAGAACACTTAAAGTAACCTCTAGGGACACCATTAATCAAAATAGAGATGAAGGCAGAGCGAAATAAGGTTTTAATTCTTTCAATGAAAGACTCATGAAAACCAAAGTTTTTTAGGACTTTGAATATAAAATTCCAGTCCATGGTGTCAAAATCCTTTCTGATATCAAGCTTAATGGCCACACATCCACCTCTAGCGTTTTTATTGAGACTATTCGTACATTCCGAAGCAAGACAGATACAGTCCTGGATGGACCGACCTTTAATAAAGCCAAATTGATTCCAGGATACTATTCTATTGCAAATAGGAGCCAGTCTATTCGCAATAATTTTGGTAATGATCTTATAAAGAGTGTTAATGAGAGCAATTGGCCTAAATTGTTGTATCTCCGCAGCATTGTCAACTTTAGGAATTAAGGTAAGAAATTGAGAATTGATACAATGAGGCAGGGTTCCATGAATAAAAAAAGACTTAACAAGGGAACAAAAATCATTGTGGATAGTGTCCCAATGTTTTTTTTAAAAACCGTTATTGAACCCATCAAGACCAGGAGCACTATCTGGGTTGAGGCAAAAAACAGTATCTCTAATTTCATGATCAAGAGGGATGCATAAGAGAGATTCATTGTCTTTTTCATCCACAATTAAGGGGATAACATCAGACCTGAGGTTAATATTTATCTCCGGGCCATTGAAGATATTGTAAAAATACGAAGTGACATGATCGGCAATTGCTTCCTCGGAATCAATGATCGAGTCATTATGAATCAGTTTAGACAGAGGACGATTGGCCTTTCTTATTCATTGGAGAGAGTTAAAGAAATTTGTATTACGGTCACCATCCGCAAGCCATTTAGTCTTAAACATTTGTTTACGAATATTATCCTTAAAAGTGAGCAAAGAATTAAGCTTGAGGGAGATATTGGTTTCCAATTGAGGATCCATATTAAAATCTACCATCGTGCTTTGAGTTTGAACTCGATTGAGTTCATTTTCAAGGGAGTAAATTTCAATGTCCATTTGAGCTTTAGAGGATTTCCACCAACCTTTGAGAGCATGTTTTAAAAGTTTCAATTTAGACAAACAAACAAAAGAATCCGAGTGATGTTTCAAATAATTCCAAGTGTTGTGTATAAAAGCAACACAGTCATGGTTCAGAGACCAAGCATTATTAAACTTGAAAGGAAGAGCAAGCTTACGGTTATTCATGAGGAAGCTAACGAGAATAGGGTGATGATCAGAATTGAGCCGAGGCAAAGTTATGTTAGTTATATTGTCCCAAGTATCAAGAGCTTCCATGTTAACGAAGGCTCTGTCAAGCTTACTGGCCACAGTTTTGTTATAGTGCCTTCTATACCAAGTATATCTGGCACCAGAAAGATTGACTTCGATGAGGCTACAATCTTCAATGCACGACCTAAATTCCCTTGTGGAAATAGAAAGGGGTGAGGGACCAATTTTTTCACAGGGGCTAAGGATGGCATTGAAATCACCCATAACTATCCAAGGATCACAAATGACATTGGCCATATCAAGAAGCTCAAGCCATAAAGCCCTTCTATCCTGATATCTATTGTTGGCATAGATAATGGTGCAAAAGGTACGACGGCCATTAAGCAAGAAATCACAGGTAAGATGTTGATCAGTGTTTTTAAAGATGTTGAGATTATGGAGGTTATTGTGGTAAAAGATCCACATGGAATCAGTTTGAGTGGCATTTTTACAAGAACCAAGAAAATTGTAATTAGCAGCACCAAATCTCATAAAGTTCATTTTGAAATTAACTTTAGGTTCTGAGATGGCAAAGAGATGAGGCTTGTGTGTGTTTAAATACCTCCTAAGAGTTACGGAGGTATCATTGTTGGCTATACCTTGGCAATTCCAATATAAAAAATTCATTTTCGTTTGTGTTTTGGGTTAGAACCCTTCTTCTTTTTTGATTTTCCAGATTCTGGTTTCTTATGGGAACGCGTCACCATGGGGGAGGGAGTAGAGTTTTGTTTATCCTGATGCTCCTGCAAGGATGTGGAGTCAACAGATTGTAGGAGCAGATTTGTGGAGGGTTCTGAAACCGCAGTACCAACAGTAGGAACACTGTTGCTGGGAGGAACAATCTCTGCTAAATGGGGAGGGTCAGCTGGTGGAATATTGTGATCTAGGTACTGGACAGAACTGCCACCAAGTGAGGCAGGAGTGTTAAGAGTAGCAGCGGATATAATAGAAGCAGAATGTGAGACAGGAGGAGGGAGAACCAGACTCACAGCAGGAAAAGGATTGCATTTGTCAACAGGATTCAGAGAGAAATCAGAATTCAGATTGGTAACAGGGGAAGCCGGTACCTCCGTGTTGTTAGGAATAGCAGCCAAAAGAGTGCCAGGATGTGAAACAACAACATTATTTGATATGTGGGCAGGGTTGGAGAACACAGTGACAGTAGAGCCAGAGTCAACAGCAGAGGGAACCGGTGACTTGATTTCAGAATCAGAAATGCTACATTTAACATTCAAATCAGGTTTCACACAAATAGAATCAGGAATGCAAATATTTTGATCAGCAGTATTAGATTTAGAATTGGAAACATTCACATCATGGGGGCCCAGGTCATTTATAGGAGGTACAGCAGTGGTAAGATTGTCATTGGGAGAAGGTGGAACCAAGTTACCTGGTATAGAGAATTTATCCAGAATAACTTGATCCTTGAGAGTTGGAATAGAGGGATCCTTCTGAACCAGTTGAGCCAAGGTATTAATATTGTCCAGCAGAGATAGAGAAACAGAGGAAGAAGCAACATTGGATGAGGTGGTATTATTTGAAGGGGGACTTTTGTCCAAATTTTTTCCATTAGCCTCAACCACAATTGCTTCTAAACCAGTGGGAGTATTGTCTTTAATATGAAGAGATTCCTCTTCTTCAACTAAATCACTCCAGGATTTGCCCTCAAGAGAGGTAAAGGCATTGGATTTTTTTATCCAAATGTCTTGTTTTTTCTTGTTAAGGATTTCAGATTTTTCTGTGTTGTTCCATCCTTTTTTACCAAGCTTTACATCCTGCCAATCAGTATGGATTGGGGGATCCATTTGTTTCCGAACCACTCTACAGTTGGCAAGGTTGTGGCCAATCAATTTTCACACCTCACAAAATGGAGGCTTTTTTTCATATTCGATTCGAAGTTCAGTTTTATATTCGGGAGCATTAAAACCTATGCTAGAAGGCAGATCACTGGTTAGATTGACCTCGACCATAATTCTAGCATAAATGCCAAGATCTCCATTTAAAGTCCTATGATCAATTTTAATCGTAGTCCCAATACAGGAAGTTAACCTACCCCAACCAAGGAAAAGTACAAGGTAAGGGGTTTTCATCTCACTCCTTATTTCCGTGAGATTCATGCCATATTGCCACCATCACCTTTTGTGTGGTGTATGTACTGCCCATAATTATATTCTTTGTGTAATACACTCTAATTTATGTGTATTTACATAATAATCGTATGATACCTCTTTTATGGGTTGTATGTTTCATAATTTACCAAATTGGTAAGGGTTTACTTTACAACCTCTTCATTATCCAAGGTTGTTTATACGTAATAATCTACTGGGATCTCTTTATCATCCACATCCATGTTTCTTAAAAATGCATTTCAAAACATTTTTACTATTTACTAGAATATGAGTTAAAGTCATTTATACCCTTTTTGACTTTTATAAGTGGTTTATAAAGGAATCTTTCGGTCGTTTTCAAAACAAGGCCCTTTTTAACCTTTTCGACAGAATTAAGGTAAGAATGTTTTTTTTAACTTATATGGCGGGCGCGTCTATTTTCCGCCGTTATAAAATCTTCAAAGCTTCCCTTACAAGCTTATAAGAATATTTTCAAAGAAAATGTTTTATTTTATATGGATCTTAAATGATTTCAAAATAAAAGGAGATATTTCTTTAAAAAGAATTTTGATTTCATCTATGTCAACATCCTTTGATGGATTTTAAGATTATTTGAAGTTGATTTATTATGATACAAAACTTCTATATTGTTTTGAAGGTTTTGTGAAATGTTTGACTGTGGATGTGCTATTTTTATACCATTCATAGTTTATGGTGAAAGTATTGACATTTCATATGCTAGTTTTAATATGAATGTTTATGTTATGTTTAAACCTTTTCATATGGGAATGCATTGGACTTAATATGTGACGGGTGGAGCCCGCTATAGCTCCTCGATGCATCGGTAGGTCTCATGAGACAAACTAGTGTCTTGGCACAAGACCTTGACAAAATCTTATTTGTAGTCTTGGCACGAGGTCTTGACTATGTGGTTATGATAGTCTGGCATTATGCATTCCAACATTATGAAAGTGGTTATTGATTTTTGCATGTGATTATTCGATTAGTAGAATATCCATGTGAATAAGTAAATGGCATTATTTCATTTTATTTATGCCATACCATGTTGAAAGTTCTTGTTTTAAAGGCTTTTTTTTAGTTATACATTGCCTTAAATGTTTATTCTTATTTATGAAAGTTTCCGCTATATTGTTATCCTTACTGGGAATTTGAGCTCACCCCTTTTCAATGTTTTATTTTTCCCAGGAAGTGAAGAAGTAAATTATGAATGACCTGCAGGGATATTATGTGGGGATATGAGTGTGGATTATGGAGACATTATGTTATTGTAGTAGTTTTTCATTTTATGATGTAATGTAAAACTTATGAATATATCTAGTGTTTCCAAAGCTACTAAACCAATCGGTCTTTCGAGATTTGATCTTTCTTGTGATCATGCCAATGTTATGTAATAATGCACCGACTCTGGGTAACTGGGGTCGGGGCGTTACAATGATTTCAGAAATAACATTTATTTTATCTAAATATTTTTCTAAATATGTTAATTTTCATTTTTAATATAAAAACCGACATTTATCGAAAATTGACAGGTTTTGACAAAAATGGATTTCAAACCATAATAAAAATTACAATTTCATTCATAAAATTATAAGATAATTTATATTTAATAAAAAAATATTTAATAATAATAATAATATTTTATTAAAATATTATTTAATTCAAAAATCCTTTAATTCATCAAAATAGATTTTGTAGCTGAGTATTAACAAAAAAAATACTACTTGTGTTTTAAAAAAACTATTTAGAAATTGTCAATAATGACAAAAAGGTATATTCAATATTATATACAAAAAATTAATATACATGAACATAGTACTAGATATTTGTTACATAAACCCTTAAAACAGCCATATAGGACCTAAGGGTAAGGTGTGAGATGGTGACATACTTTTGGGTGGCTCAGATAACATCGATCGAGTTGTAATATCTATCAACTTCCGCATTTCCCATAGACAGTCTTGTTCGAGCTTGAAATAATGAAACTTAGCTTGGGCATGGTCAAGATCGAAACCCAAGGACGCCACCTCTTTTCTGAGCTCTGACAAATGGGAGTCGTATGGAGCAATTCTACTGGATGAGGCCATTTCTTCTTTTGTCTGAGTAAATTGGATTTATTAAAGCCCTGTATTTATACTAATCATGTGATCACTGTTCAACGGCTATATTAGAAATGGTCAAAATTCATTACATAAAACCAAAGAAGTTGACATTTTATATAAACATTTTACATAGAGAGACATTTAATTAGATCAAGAGGGGTTTCCATTAATGAAACATTGGGTCGTTACAATATTCCCCCCTTAATAAATTTCACCCAAAAAATTTACTTTTCCCATAATAAAACATATGTGGGAAACACAGCTTCATAATTTCCTCTAATTCCCAAGTTACATCTTCAAACATGTGGTTTCACCACAACACCTTGACGAGGGGAATTGTCTTATTTCATAGAACTTTTTCTCTATGATCTAAGATCTTCACTGGTTGATCCTCATAAGAAAGATCATCCTCCAATTTTACCACCTCAGAAGAGAGTACATGTGAAGTGTCCAATATGTACTTCCTTAAGAGGGATTCATGAAATACATCATGTACATTGGCCATGGTAGGGGGAAGTGCTAGTCGATAGGCCACAGCCCTGACACAATCAATAATCTCGAAGGGGGTGATGTACCTTGGACTAAACTTACCTTTCTTTCCAAACCTCATGACCTTCTTTCATGGAGATATGCATAGAAAAACCTTGTCACCAACTTTAAACTCAAGGTCTCATCGACGATTATATACATAACTCTTCTGTCAACTCTATGATGCCTTGATATGCTGCTGAATGGTTTTCACCTTATACAACATTTCCTCGACCATTTTCGGTCCAAGCAGCTTACTTCTACTGACCTCATCCCAACATGCCGGTGTTTTTCACCTTTCCCCATAAAGGGCTCCATATGGTTCCATTTTTATGCTCGAGTGGAAACTATTATTATAAGAGAACTCAACCAGAGGAAGATGTTGATACCATCCTCCTTTAAAGTCCATTGAGCACTCTCTCAAAATGTCCTCAAGATTTCGGATAGTCCGCTCATATTGGCCATTAGTTTGAGGTTGATAGGTTGTACTGAAGTTTAGTACAGTATCCAGATAATGTTGATGACTCTTCCAAAATCTAGAGGTGAATCTTGGATCTCGGTGACACACAATAGATAATGGTACTCCATGCATCCTTACCTGTTCCCTGATATTATCCGCGCCAGTTGATCCAATGAGAAATCCCCCCAAACAGCAATGAAGTGTGCAATAATTGTAAGATGATCCACCACAACCAAGATTTCATTGTTACCTTTGGATGTCCTCGGAAGTCCAGTGTCAAAGTTCATGGTGATGTTCTTCCATTTACATTCTGGTATGGGAAATGGTTGCATCATCTCCTTAGACTTCTGCCTCTCTGCCTTCACATACTTTCACACTAGGCAGTTTGATGTATATTCAGTGATCTCCTTCTTCATATTACCCTACCAAAAGTTTTCTTAGAGATCTGGATACAATATTGTGCTCCCTAGGTGAATGGTGAAATTTGAACTATGTGCATCATCCAGAAATTCCTTCTTTTGCTCCGGACATGATGGAACACATAGTCATTTCCCAAATCGCACAATTCCTTCTCTAGTAACATTATACTCTGAGGATTTACCTTTTTTGATAGCTTCCACTTTTTCTTGAATTCCCACATCATCCTTTTGAGCATCCTTTAACCTTTCTTAAAGAGGCGGTTGAGCATTCATTTGTGAAAGGATTGATGATGTTCCCTTCATTATGATTCCCATGTTCATCTTCATCAAGTCTAAGAAGATCAGATCCTTCTCAATTCTCATCATTGACATAATCGCTACGTCCGTTCTATATAGGGAATATGCCACCTTGTTCGGTTTTCCAGGGTGGTAATGTATTGAACAGTCATAATCCTCAATGAGCTACATCCATCTTCTCTGGTGCATATTAATCTCTTTCTGTGTGAATATGTATTTAAGACTCTTGTGGTCAGTATATATCTCACATTTCTCCCCATAGAGATAATGCCGCCAGATTTTCCTGGAAAATATCACCACCGCCAACTTCAGATCATGCGTTGGATAGTTTCCCTCATGGATTTTCAACTGCCTTGAGGCATAGGATATCACTTTATCATTCTGCATCATCACACATCCTATAACCTTCATCGAAGAATCATTGAATGCAACAAAAATTTCTTTACCAGTGGGTAAAGTGAGCACGGGCACAGTGATAAGCCTCCTTTACAACTCCTTGGAGCTTTCTTCTCATTCATCGATCCAAGAAAACATTACTCCCTTTTGAGTTTACTTGGTAAGATGGTTGGACAATCGTGAGAAGTTTCTCACAAATCATCGATAATATCCAGCTAACCCCAAGAAGCTATGGATATCCATTACCAATGTTGGCCTCGTTCATCCCTCAATTGCATCTATTTTAGGGGGATCCACAAATATCCCATTTCTTGTGATGATATGGCCCAAGAATGATACCTCCTTCAACCAGAACTCACACTTGCTGTACATTTCATAGAGCTTCTCCTTGCGCAAAGTCTCTAGTACAGTTCTTAAATGCTCCTCATGATCCTCCTTGGTTTTGGAGTATATTAGAATATCATATATGAATAATACCACAAATGTTTCATGTAAATCTCTAAAGACTCTATTTATCAAGTCCACGAAGATTGTTGGAGCATTGTTGAGTCCGAATGGCTTTACTATGAATTCATAGTGTCGGTATGTTGTACGAAAAGTAGTCTTGGGGACATCTTACTTCATCACTCTTACTTGATAATATCCCGACCGCAAATCTACCTTGGAGAAGTATTGTTCTCCACACAGCTGATCGAACAAGTCATCGATCCATGGTAGAGGATACTTGTTCTTTATCATGATTTTGTTAATTTAATGATAATCGATGAAAAGCCGCATTGAACCATCCTTCTTCTTGATGAAGAGAACTGGTGCACCCCATGGTGAAGCACAGGGACGTATAAACCCTTTATCCAGATTCTCTTATAGTTGTTTCTTCAGCTCATCAAGCTCTATTATAGCCATTCTATATGGATTCTTGGATATTGGTAGTTCCCCTGAAATATGTTCAATTAAGAATTCAACATCTCTTCTAGGAGGAAAACATATAGTTCCTCGGGAAACACTTCAGAGAATTCCCTCACAATAGGCATTTCATCAAGGATTGTTTCTTCCTTGGACTCAATCATCTGAGCCAGATACGCATGCTCATAGGGTAGTAATATCCATTCATGAGATGATGGAGCTAAATATGTTCCATCATCCTCCTTACACTTATAAAGAATCGGGGGTCGATTCTCCACCTGGAGTGTGATTTCCCTCTCTCGACAATTTATGCTGGCTATATATAAGGAAAGCCAATCCATGCCGAGAATTGCATCAAATTCCACCAGAGGGAGTATGATGGGGTTTTCCAGGAAATTAAATCTACATATTATAACAGGGGAGGACTTATATTCATGGGATACAATGATTTCCCCATTTTTCGTACTCACCAACATCTTAACTTCCATGATTTTTGATGGTGCTGGGATTGTTCTAATAAACTTTCGAGATATAAAATAATGAATAGAACCTGAATAAAAAAGTACATTCTCTATTCTTGAATAAATAACTAGCGTACCTATCACCAATTCGTTATCGGGGTTCACTTTGGAATATGTGATGGAAAAAGCTCTTCCTTGCTGCCGTAGAGGTTGTTGGTTGCCTCTATAAACCCTTGGATTAGGGCACTGAATTGTAGAATGCCCCATTTCTTTGCAGTTTTATCAATAAAAAACACGTTTAGGTTCCAACGGAGCATTCCTCTCCTTTTTCGCAGCCACATGTCTTTCTTGCTGAGAGTTAACTGCTAGGTTCCCATCACTTCCACACCTAATGCATTTCCTCGTCCCCTTGAGGCAATTTCCAGGGTGTTTCTTTCCGCACTTTTGGCAAGTGGGGTGCTGGATCTTCTTAGCACCGTCAGATTTATCCATCGGACCTCCAGAATTGAAGTACACCTTACGCTTCTTGTCCCCATGATACCCCTGTGATTCCCCGATCTCTATTTCGACCTTGAGGGGACATCATAAAATTTCCTCATAGCTGTCAAAGTCACGAATCACTAATGCTTTCTGCAGGCTAGGATTCAGCCCACTAAAGAAGTGGTCAACTTTGCATTTGAGGGTAATGACCAAGACGAAAGCCTATCGTGCAAGCCTTGTGATGTTTTCCTTGTACACTCTAATAGATTCTTCATATTTTTTTCTTGAGGGAAAGGAAGTCCCTTTCCATCTTAAGCCAGTTGGTGCACGGAAAATATTTACCAAAAAAATATTCTAGAAATACTTCCATTCCAACGTCGCGATCTCATCCTCATGCTTCATGTTTTTGATCAATGTCCACCATCGATCAGCTTCACCCTCCATACAATAAGCCTCCAAGAGAACCTTCTTTTGTTCAAAACATTGAAGGATGGAGAAGATCTTTTCAATGGATTTTATCCATTGTTCAGCAATCATGGGATCAGATGATCCACTAAAAGTAGGAGGCCTTTGTCTCATTAAGCTCTCGATAGCGACATGTTTTTTTCTTAGGTGGGTTGAACATTCCTCTTGACCCTTTTTTTCTATTCAATGCTTTAGTTAGCTAATAAAGAATCTTGACAATGTTCGCGATTCCCGCTCCCATTAGATTGGGAAACTCCCTAGTACAGTCATCACACTAATCTTCACATCGGTTGTTAGCCCGAGTCCTCCTATTACTGGCCATTGGTAGGAATAAAATTAAAGTTAGGGTTAACACATAAAGGGTAATCCAAAGACAAAAGTTGATTACTTATAAATTAAATTTTACTTCCTTAAATAATGAATCTATAGGCTTCAATCTAGGCTTTTCGTGATCTACTTTCTAACATATATTCATAGGGGTTTTTTATTCCCTTAACAAAGTTTCATACTAAGCTTGTGAATTTACCAAAGCATATCCCCCTGGATTGTCATATCCAAGACTGTATCATGGCCCGTTGTCGTGCACTAGTTCTCGTTCCAGTCTAGCTCAAAGCGGTGTTTTCGGGTTTTACCCCTAGGATACATCTATGCCAGAGCCGCCTCTACCTGCTCATATCAAGACATTGATGTATTTGTTTGATAACCCACATGCTCAATACTCACCAGAACTTTGGGACGTTTTTATTGTTCATAGTCCGTTATCTAAGGCTTTACTAGGGTTTTCAAATCCTAATCCCAGAAATAACTAAACATATCCTCTGATAACAACTATGACAACCCTGCTTATTTTATAAACATGATTTATTACATAAACTACTCACTTGATACAACATTGAAGGTCGAGAGGTCTAGTGTCTTTGGGGAGTAGGATCATTACATTACAACTTAAAACATGAAATACAACATCTTTATTGAAAACTTCCTTTACATGACCACTACATTCCCTCATACTTATCATTGCTTGGGATAACCTGAGGACATGCATAAGAAAAGGGGTTAGATATAAAGATCAGTAAGGGAAAAAACATGGAATACATGAGGAGTTATATACATGTTAGAAAATAGGTATATCAGTAGAGAAAAATAGAAACATGAACAAAAAGGAATGATAAAGCATGATAGTCATAACATGGAAATGTGGCAACAAAACTTAACATGGAATTAGCATGAGCCAAGGCCCATTGCACATGGAGCATGAGTAAATCCTTATTGCAAATGAATCATGACTAAACACTCGTTGAACTTGAATTATCATGAGTCAACACTAATTTCACATGGAGTATCATGATACTATACATTACCCATTGCATTGGAGTGCTATAAGGTCGTACCATTTGTAAACATTTCATTTCATGCACAAGTGTGCCACATGGATCATAAAACATGGATTCATAAAACATAATCATTTATTCCAAGATATAGGAATGTGGAATTAATACATTAATATTTATAATAAATATGAAAATTTTCATGAAGGTGAATACCCTTGATGGAGAAATGGGAATGGTATTCACTACACAATGGCATTGGCTTAGAAAATCGGTGTGATTTCGGCAGCATAACGACGTGAAATAAGAATTCATAAAAATGGTTTATGAGATAGAAAGGGGTTCCTCATCATATTTACATGTAATGGAAAGTAATCAGATCATATAGATACATGTCCCGACAATTGTAATGGAATGTAGATTCATGATACAAAAGTATTGCTTGAATGTAAATGAGGAGAGAGAAGTTCCATTTGGAATTTCGGCATTGTAACATGTGTACATGGGAGGAATTTAATTAGAGAGAAATGGTTCTCCAATCATTAAAACATAAATATGGAAATATGAGGGAGTTTGAAACCATACCCCAACATTCATAATTGAAATTAAAAGGAAAAAACAACTTAATGAAAATTGGACAAAATTGAGAAAGGAAGAAAAAACCCTTACATGGAAGTGTGCTTCCAAATGCTTCAGAGTGGCTTCAGAGAGGCTTCTTGAGAGCATGGGGCACCTTGGGAGGATTCTAGAGAGAGTAGGTTAGAGGTTGGACGAACTCCAAAGGCTTTGAGTGAGGAGGATGTGGGATCTTGGGTGGGTTTATATAGGAAAGGTGAGTGAATTATTTATTATTTTGGTTTGGGACCCCTTACATTAAAGTAATCAAAACCACAAATAAGATCATGGTTTATGTCCATAGATTTTGTTAAAGGGAAGAGCAAAAAAATGTTTTATAAGGCCAAAGTCCGAACTTCTTAAAATAATGGGGTTTCTTATGTAGAGGTGAGTCACACTCTCGTGGAAAATAATTTAAAAAGAAAAGATGTTCAATAAGTCATGAGGGGTCCATTAATGCTTTGTAAAATAAGTAAAACAAAACAAAAATAAAATTAATTTAATGGTAAAACATATATTGGCCGAAAATAATGAAATTAGTATTTTATTACATCATTATTGTGCCATTATGATGTCATAAAACACACTATATATTTTAACGGTATTTAATTCTTATCCAAAAATATAACTGTCTCAGAAAATTATGAAAAATTCACCGTTGGATAATTTCAACATCCTGATTCCAGAAATAAAATTTATTTTATCTAAATAATTTTCTAAATATGTTAATTTTCACTATTAAAATAAAAACCAACATTTATAAAAAATTCACGGGTTTTGACAAAAATGGATTTCAATCCTTAATAAAAATTAAAATTGCATTCATAAAATTATAAGATCATTTATATTTAATAAAAATTACTTTAATAATAAAAAAAAATTTATTAAAAAATTATTTAATTCAAATATCCATTAATTCATCAAAATAGATTTCTTAGCTGAATATTAACTAAAATAATACTATTTGTGTTTAAAAAACTATTTACAAAGTGTCGATAATGAAAAAAAGGTATATTCATTATTATATATAAATAAAATAATATAAATGAACATATTACTACAGAATTTTTACATAACCCCTTAAAACTGCTGCATATGACCTAAGGGTAAGGTGTGTGATGGTGACAGACTCTTGGGGTGGCACAGATCACATTACTCGAGTCGTAATCTCTATCAACTTCCACTTCTCCTGTAGACAGTCCCATTCGAGCATGACATGATGAATCTTAGCTTGATCTTGGTCAAGAGAGAACCCAAGGATGCCACTTATTTTCCAAGATCCGAAAAATGGGCTTCGTATTGAGAAATTCTATTAGATGAGGCCATTGCTTATTTTGTCTGAGTAAATTGGATTTGTTAAAGCCCTATATTTATACTAAACATGTAATCACTATTAAATGGATATATTAGAAATGGTAAAAATTCATAACATAAAACTAATTAAGTTGACATTTTATATAATAATTTTACATAAAGAGACATTTAATAAGATCAAGAGGGATTTCCATTAATGATACTTTAGGTCGTTACAACATTGGACTGACAGGCATACACCACTCTAACTCCCAGCATGACATGAATGTCAATAACCAGATCATAATCATGATGTTGGAGATGAACCCATACTAATCATAACAAGATGTAAGGTCCCACCAAACAATTATCAAGTTCCTCATCCAACATCATGCTCAAAAATCAACTGTTTCTCGGTTGAACTGATTCTTTACATTTCCTCATCTACCATACTGATGAAAAATAAAAAGATGACTCCATACATATCATGAATGTACCACTTGTCATCAGAAAACTAAAAATGGGGCATCAATATTTATGATTTAGATCAATGGGGTGATAAATAATACTTCCTTGTCCAGTACCCAAAGCATCCATTAGTTTCTTCTCTATGATCATCATTTGATTAAAAATATCAGTGAGAGGAGTTAGTCTGAACACATTGAAAAAATATTTTATACCATGTATGAGACATTCCATAATGATTCCCACTATTGATATCTCATCCTTAAGATAGATCAGAAAAATCTTCTATAGCTCTTTTAATCATGTTGAGTATTCCATAACTTTCATTGTTCCCGACTTTAGAAAAGTGAACAAAATATCCCGCTTTTCTCATAGATTTTTCGAATAAATATAGTTATAGAAGAAGGTCTAGAAACTATCCCAAACCATATTCATCATCCAAACATCCTTGTTCAAAAAAATAAACCATTGATTTTATCCTCCACGTAGAAAATAAGATTTGATCTTGACCTTCCACTCTGGAGGAATCTCCAAATGATCAAAATTTTATTATGCATTATCTATCCATATAATTAAATCTTTTGGAACACCATCCCCAAAAATATAGGAGTATTTTGGTGTTGGAACACTCATGTTATCTCATCCATAGACAAGGTTGCCTGATATGCTCTTTGGAGCATCTTCATTTAGCGAAAGAAGCCCTCACAGAATAGTCCTTCAACTCTTGTATCCAGAAAA
This sequence comes from Viscum album, assembly GCA_963277665.1. NCBI lineage: Eukaryota > Viridiplantae > Streptophyta > Magnoliopsida > Santalales > Viscaceae > Viscum > Viscum album. The sequence continues at coordinate 817,787,721 of OY728127.1, forward strand.
TCCATTGGTTATATAGTTGGCACTAAAGGATGATCAAATGTTTACCCATGACCCACCATCTGTAGAGTATTGTAATCTATACCTTCCTTTCATGCAACTAGAGGTCATCGTGGTGGATTTTCATTACTCATCCAAGAACACAAGTCATGGAAAAATGACATCAATGCATGTAACTAAAAAATTTAGGACAGGTGAGAACCCTCCTAAAATCCAAGTCAACCCACAACCAACTCCTAACGCATGGACCATACAATGAATTGCCAACAAACCAGTAGAAAATATGCCTCTTTCCAAATTGAAATCTGTGTCTAGGTATAGTAACTATTACAATTTCCAGATTCCATTCCATTTCAACATTCAATTATCCATGAAGTATCACAAAGGGTATACCAATTATGAATCCATGAGGGCCCATAACAACCCATGAACCAAAAAAATTCCTATTAAAACAAAAAGATATATATTTTTCATTTTATCATTATAACTTCCATGGTGCATTATTTCAATATCCTAAAGGGCCCATAAACCATGTGAATTGAATGATGATGTCATTCCACTGTCCACTAAAACAAAACTATCACAATAGCAGGAACATCTATCATAGAAACTATCATAGTAGCATGAAATAGGTAATTAATCCTAGATGGAATTTCATAATTAATGGCTTCTGATTTCTAAAATGTACATATATATTGCATGAGATTGAATACCCTCATATAATTGGGTGGAAACAGAAATAGAATCCATTGTTTCATAAATCGTAATAATATAAACCAAGTGCATCACCCAATCCCGAATTCAATCAACTATAATAGTCAAAATCTTAAAGATAATAATTTCATTTGAGGTAGTCTGTAATTTTTCCTATACAAACGGTAGATACTTTTAGGTACAACTTATTACAAAACATAATTTCCTTCCTATCCTTGTCTAATGTTTCCAAATAGTAAGTCAAACTAGAAATGAATCCTCCTCTATAACAGCATTGTAATGTCCTAGACAAGGATTCCACCCTACGATGCCTCATGAATATTTGACCACATAGAGTCAATATCATATTCTTACACGCTAGAGGATGTAGATTAGATGTGAGGGCCTAGGATGGTCAATGGAGATATTGTGCCCTCATTACCAAAGAAATTCAGTGGAATTCAATAATAACATATAGAAGAGAAATAAATAGAAGTAAAATGATGTAACTGGATCAAAATTGACATGATTAAAAATTAATATCCAACAGTTACTCATAAAAAATAGTAAAAATGATACATGTATTTAGAATGCAGCCAAAGTAGTACAGGGCAATTAAATGTAGTACAGATGTTCCAAAAAGATAAAATGTCCAGAAAAGGTATAATGGTAGCATTACAATCCTCAGCTTGGTCATATGCTCCCATGTTAAATTTTCATATTCAATAAACTGAAACAGTGTGCTTTCCCCTACCATAACCCATAATAATATACTTTTTTTGGTCCCCGAGGAGGCCCTAAGAGTGTGTGAGATAGAAATCCTAGAATGTAACCACCCAAAAGACTATATTGTTCTAACAGAAATATGAAATGTCCTAGAAATATTATGGAAGAAATATCGTAACTGAGAATTTACATGGTGTATGTATACTTCAATAAGTAAAACCAAACTGCCCCTTAAATCTCCCTACAACAAGTGTTAACTCTAAACAAGGTATCTATACTAAATTTAAACAAGTCACATGGTCACACAATATATCCATCAGTATCATGTAACCCACAACCATGCTATATACCGATGTGTAGACCCAAAGGGCCAGATCCAAGGTGTCATGTTTTAGGGAATTCATGAAATAATTCAAGACCACGCAGAGCCTAATCCAAGGAACTCATACAAGAAATCCACATAGTGTCCCATGGGAATCCCAGTTGAAATTCGGTCTACAAACAGGATGGAATCCTATGAAGATGTGAACTGACATATCCAATGTGAGTCGAAGAAAGCTAGGTCCTTGGGGTAGTAAGGCCAGACGCATCCCACAAAACTGAGACCCAAGGGGGAGAGTCAACCAAAGGCATGAACTACCGCATTCCAGATCCATGGAGAGTAGTCAATGGAATCTATCAAACCATTCATTTATTTCATTAAATCCAAGAAATTGAAAACCATGTGACTATATCCACTCACAGAACCAGAAACAATACATGGGTATACCCAGATATGCATTCCATTTATCCTTGAAAATTCATATCGGCCTACCATCCCATATTATCCAATTAACATTACATTAATAAAATCATATAGGTGTACCCTCCCATATTATTCATTTTCCATTTTAACATGTCATGTTAGTACAACCTCTCACATATCCCCATTTCCCATTTAACCATTTCAGAAATCTAACCATTAATAACAAGTATACCCACTTATTTTAAAGAATACCATTTAGCTCGGTTTTTAAAAATGGAATTATATAACAGGATACAAATAGGATTTTGATCTCCTAGTCAGTCATTCAAACGATTATAGAAATAAATGGGCACCCTCCAAATTGGAAATCATAGGCACACACCTCTAGGTTAGTTTAAAAAAGCATAAACATGTTATATCCATAAGGTGCACCCCAAGGAAGACCACTAATCAAGAAAAGAGTTTCAACACACCCAAATAGAACCTACATTCATCCCCACTAGCTTTGACTAGGCCTACTACAAGAGGTTCACCAAAAAAGTGGTCGATCTGGAAAATATGGTGGGTAGAATATCGGATGAACACCCGAAAGGCACCAGAAAAGATGATGAAATTTATATGCCACCTACCTTATATTTTTTGATGTGTTTTTGTCAAATATAAATTCATGATCCTTCCTAGATGAATATAAATATAATGAACGGAAGATTAGTGAGAAATTAGGGAAAAGGATCACAAAATCAAATAGCATAGTTGATCCCTAAAAGAATTGAACTTGGCTAAAAAATAATGTAGGCCTTACAAATACAAATCCAATGAGATGATCCATGGTTGATATAGTGTTTTGATGGTGAATTGTTTGGAAATTCAAGCCTAGGTTCTTAAAGGGAGAGGTCTATGATTAGGGGTTTTGTTTGTTGATCGAAAGCCCAAAATGGTTTTAAAAAGATAATATTAACATTAATTATAATTTTAATAAAACATACCCAAAATGATTTCATGGTTTAACCACATATTTTCCCTAACTATGCGGAAATTTTGATCATCTCATTGTCTCCATGGGGAACTTCTTATTCTTACCCCCACACAGTTTGAGAAACGATGTGATAACCATGTAGTAACTATCTATGAAATATATGAAACCTTTCAGACATACCAAATGGGCCTGCTACATATTCCACAAGTTTTCCAAAAGCATGGGGGATCTATTTCCTCCACTCTCATGGTTATCTAAATCATGTTTAATCCATACGAAAATGGTGATCCAAGCCATTTTCAGCCCCAAATATGGTTTTAGCCTCCAAACAAGCCATAAACACCTCCACAAATGATGTGATCATAAGGGGTACACACATTAGCCCATGATAAAGCCTCTAAACTAAAAAGACAAAGTATCCATACCTCAAAATAAATCTATTGTTATTATTTTATAGACCCTTGATTCATTTATTTGTCTCAAAATACAAATCACTTGGAAAAAAATAAATAGGTCCCTTAATGTGGTTTTATACCATGATTCTAGAAGTATTGATGGTATTGGATTTCATGTCCCGTAGGCATGAAATAAAGTAATTAATATTATAAATCATGTAGAATTAAATTATTATAATTTCTATCAACGATATTGTCTCATCAAAAATATATTTGGATTCCTTTTATTCTATGATTATGTGTTAAATGGCATGTGGTTCAGTTTTCATCCTTTCTATATTTCTTCAGCCATGTCTCACCATGATAATTATGTTACTTAAATGGAATGTATTTTACTTTCCATAAATTTCCATATTGATTCATCATTATCTTATTATGATTTTAATTTTATTAGATGACATCTATTTTCATTTATATAACATTCCTTATTATTTTCAAACTTCTTTATCATTTTATTGATAATATAAAATGTGGGTTAAATTATTTACCATTCAATATTTATTATTCTAATTGTTACATTATTCCTTCCACATAACATAACCCTTAATAATAATTTGATCTCGCCAATATCTTTTCCATTCCCTAGGATGCAATGAATTATACTATGACTGATACGTAGAGCTATTCTATAAGGAATAATGAAATACTCAAATAAATGATTCAATTTGACTATTCTAATTAAATTTAATCATCCAATTTTTTTTTTATAATACTACTAATAAAAATATTTGTCCTTCAGGATGATTTTTCCTTGTATAGTATTCCAATTTGAAGATAGAAGGCACTGTATTTAGGCTATTAGGGTCTAGGGCGTTGTAGTTCCTATTAGAAGAAGAATAATAGAGACCTTAGGAACTAAATTAAATGAAACTGGATTTTATAATAATACTCAAATGTATAATTTGAGTGAAAGTATAGGATAACATCATAATGATTTTCTGTGGTAGAGATTATGTCGTCTCTAAATTAAATAAATTTTTTTACTGATAGTATAAGTGGATATGGTTCTAACATATATGTAAATAGTAGTAATAACATTGAAAATGGTGTGTTGATCTTCACTCATTTTTACCATGAAATAAAAAAAATGGGCATTACATATCACATGGTTTTTCCTTTATAGGGAATATGAATTGGAAAAATTACATTTTCATTACAAATTATAATGATGTATTTTAGTGGATAATGAAAATGAATAACCATGGTCATTCCTATGTCATATAAGATTGAATATAAAATGTAATATTATAAATTTTCTTGCGTTTATTCCACTAAGATATTTGGTTAGGAAATTGTACACTATGGTTTTATTAAATGCTTAGAACCCGAAGAAATCATTATAACATTGTACACGAAGTACAATGAGATGATAATGAGAATCCAAAAGAGATAATGATTTGAGATAATGATATCATTGTTATTTATAATAACTTTTCTAGAAATATAACTAATAATATATAAACTTACAAACACTAAGACTCATCAAAGAAGATAATGATGGTGTTTTCTAAAATCATGAGTGGGGAGGAGATACCCTAGAAATTGTCTCAACGGAATGGGGAAATTTTTTATGCATGAAAAAGAATGTGTTAAAGAAAATAATTTCCAAGGAAATATAAATAGTATGACAGAAGGAAATAAATCCATCATAAGGAAAAATTTAAAGTTCATTTCGATAAATTTGGGGAAACTCGGCATTACCCAAATAAATTCCATATTATTAAGGTTAAACCCAAGAACATGGAAGGTCCTAAGTTAAAATAAAAATGATAAAGTAAATTTTTTTCTGTTATGAGAAATAAATTTTTGAAGTATTATACCAACAGTATTTTAGTTAAAAAAATCACGATTCATATAAATATTATGTTAACATTTAGAAACAATTGTGTATTTAATAACATAACAGTTATAGTCCCCATAATGGGTGAATGAGTTAAAAAATAATAATAGCAAGGATGTAAATAATATTTTTAGGTTCTATGTGATGTGAGTATACCGATAAAAATGATATATTAGATGAAATTTATTGAAATACTACTCGTTATTTTAGTTATAGTTTTAGATGAAATGTTATTTAAGGAATAATTAATATATATTTTATTGACAAAATAATAATTGTATTTATAACATTTAGAGTAAATGTAATAATTATATTCAAATAAGTTTACTAGAATATGTAGTAGAAAAATATGTGGTATTCAAAATCATAGTAAAAGGTTTATTTTATGATTATATTTATTTCATTGATGCCCATAATATTTTAGGGAACATTAAATGAATGATATTATTAAGGTATATAAAAGGGAAACCCACCACATCTTGAAAGGTGGTGGGTGTTGGACCCATGACTAAGAAATGACAATTGTTCCATGCTCATATCTATCCATTATGAGGTACTGTTTAATATGTAGTTAATTTAAAATATAAAATTTGAAAAAAATATTAATGATAAATCAGTGTTATTAGTTTTTAGGATTAGTGATAAATTTATTAAACATATTGGATTTGTAAAATATGTATATATATAAAAAAATAATTTTCATTCTCTTTGGGATCCAATGATCTATGAAAATTTAATTTTAATGATTCAAGATTTAAATTATATAATTTATTGATATTGATATCATGATGTGTGGGATGAACTAGAAATTTTTCAAACGAGAACCATATGATGATGATTAATTTACTCATTATAAATATATTGTGTATATTTTATTATATTCTTTGAGAGTTAATGAATTATAAAACTCATGGAAAAAGGGATTTTAAATTAAAAATGATGCCTTAATGCCGTTGTTTTTAGTTGTGCAAATTATCTTCGATATAAATAATGAATTTTTTTTGAGTCGAACAATATTACACTGGTCACTCAATTCCATGTTAATAATTACATCAATCACTTCCTATAATTATTTATAACTTTCCTCTATGTCCACATTATCACAATCAACCATTGTTCCTTAATATACAAAACTAGTTCGCTGTTATTCTAAAAGAATTTTCTAATTCCATTTATATCATAGTAATATGGTGTTTTATTACATCTTTTATGAATTGTGTTTTGGAAAACATTATTTAAAAGTCCAATCCCTTAGTGATCGTGGTCAATATTAATTTGCGATGATGTTATTTTTTTAAGGTGGGGGATAATGTCAGACCTCAAATATTCAAAAAGATTTATATTTTATTAAAATGTTTGATTGAAATTAATTTAATAAAAAATTTTGAGAATTATCATTATATTTTCTATTTTAAATAAATTTAACTTTTTATATTTCTTATAATGCACGCAACACTAACTTAACATGTATTAAATCAAAAAATGATATTCTTCAATAACATAGACTACATGAATGTTTTTTTCATTAAATATTATTAATATTATTGTTTTAAATTAAATTTATCACATAGACATTAATATGGAAGTTATAAATAAGTTAAATAGATTATCAAATTAAATGGTTGAATTACTTTTTTTTTACCAATTGACTAGAGTAGAATTCCAAACCGAATTGAATATAAAAGAAATGTATTTTATAAAAAACTATTTTTATTTTCCAAAGGATTTTTATTTTTAAAAATTAAATTAAATACTATTAATGAATGGAATTAGTGAAATGTAAATATTAAATATTAAATATATATTTTTTAAAATCATCCAATATATTTTATTGTAAGAAATATATATTTACACATAAAAATTTATATTTTATTAAATATTGTTTTATTAATATTTAATCATTCATAGGTTTAATAAATTTATATTCACACTTTAAAAAATTTTATTTGAAAAAATAAACATTATTATTTAATTCAACTGTCTAAAATTTTATTACGGTATATTTGATTTAATTTTCTGAGAAGTTTCATTTTTATATGACCAACGAAAAATAGTAAACATTAATTGAAATTTTAATCTTCATATAAATAATTAATAACTTTAGTTTATATTTTAAATTTATATTAATTTAAAATTAGATAAAATATACATATATTAATTATATCTATGCCATTATTATATTTTTTATATTAAATTTGTATATAAAAACCCTAGTTAATTTCTTAATATTTTCTGTTAAAAAACCATCTTCTTCATTCTATCTAAAAGATTAATTTTCTATTAGTTTATTTGACATATATGAATTGAATTTTGAAGTTTGTATTTAATTTCTATTGTCTGATTAATTCATAATTTCTATTAGGACAAACATAATTTTTTACTATATTGATTAGTGAAAACTGTTTAATAAAATTATTGAAATTGATGAAAAATGAATCTACATAAAGGAAAATATTACTATGTAAGGTGTTTTAATTTCCAAAACCCGCCTTAACCCATTTCAAAAAATAATTATTCCACTTATCCAATAGGATCATATTTAGTTCTATAAAGGAAACTAGTTTTTTTTAAACATGGGTAAACGATGTATTATATTTAAAATACCTAGTGTGTCCTCTCCACACTTATAAAAGTCCAACCCCTCTCTGATTTTATTCGCACCATAAAAATGTAATTTGTTCCCACAATTCCCTTCCCCCATACATGAATCCATATTTTTTGGATAAATATATCTCTTCAAGGATTTATTTCCTTCCCATGGATGATACTCGAAGAAGTTGTAATGTTTTCTAGAATGGATTTTATTTTATTTCTTTCTCCACATCCTCAATTTATTTTTATCCCAAAAGATTTTATTACACAAAATTTAAAAACTATACTAATTCGTTTTCATGATAAGGTTATAACACAAATATTCACTTAGTTCGGTCAAATGTGATATGAAATAATCAATTCTGTGTATGACAGGCAACAACTAAATGAACTGATGTTGTTTATTCATCCATTAACACCGCTCAAATTTGAGAATAATGAAGAAACAATAGCTTAAATTTTATTTATAGGATTATTATGATGGAATTATTATTATTTTATTTTTATGTAACACACCGGATCATGCTTTCAATTTTTTGGGAATTTGATAAGGTCATTTATAGATAGGGCCGACAACCACCTTGCGAAGGGATGTGATCTTTTTCTGCATTACATGGAACATTTAAAATATGGATTAAATATAAACAAGTAATATATATATATATATATGTTATTAGTCATTTAAATTAATGATAATATACATATGTATCATTTTCATCAATTTAATTCAATATGAAATTATAATGGAAACAGTGTCCTTATGTACGTACGACCTACTGTACTCATTAACAGTGCATTTAATTTCCTATAAATGAAATATTATAGATTAATGAAAATGAAAATATATAAATATATATGAGATTAAAATGATGTTATACAATCATTATAGGATGTAATCATGAAATATGTAATAATAATAACATAAAAAGTCAAAACTATCCTGAAATACAAGTCAGTTAACATACTAAATAATCAAAATAATGAATGGTTAATAATGAACGACTAATTCTATGTTATGAAATGAAAATATATTATATTATAAATGTTAATATTGTTATGTAATATGTTAATAAAATTATAAAAATCATTATACAAGATGTTAAATAGTGCTTAAACAAAATTAATAGTAAATTATGAGTTTTTATGGTATATTCCATCCCTTGACACTTATTTTTTATTATGCCCCAATTCACATTTATAAGGTGTTTATACTAACCACTGACATGTAATATAATTAGTACCACATTAATAATAGTCTTTTATGTTTTAAATTTCATTATTTCATCCATGATTATTTCACATTGAAGTGCATTGTGTTGCATTTGTTGTCAATGAGGCATGAAGTTGTCTTGGAATGAATGGAAGTCAAGGAATGTTAAGATGTGAATGAAAAAGGTTGTGATGGTGTTGGTGATGAAGAGAGAATGGCCATAGTACTAAGATGCATGTCACTTAGGAGATTCACTAAGTGACATAGGAGATGATGGTTGAAACATTCTCTAAGAAAATCTGACGATTGTAGAGCTGTTCTTTAAGTTCATAGAACTTGTATCAAGATGATACAAAGTCACAACATGATTAGAAGACCATGCATTGTAGTGACAATGCATGAGGAGTTGAAAGTGATCCATCCATAAGTTGTAAGTGGATGAAGTGGTTTAATGAAGTCCATGCACTATCACTTAGTGCATGTGAATCACAAGAAGTTCCAATTTGATCTCTGATTAGATCAACAAAGAGAATTGAAGAAGTTATTTGATTCAAGAGCTCGGTTGAAGAAGAACCTTCGGGAATTCCATTCTTAAATATTTAATACATGATGAAAAGAGAATAGATGAATTCCTAAGAAGAAGCATTGAAGAATTCTTAAGAAGAAGAGAAGAGAAGAAATGGAGAAGAGGAAGAAAGGCTTGAAGTGGCTTGGCATTTGGCATTTTACACTTAAGTACTTTGTATACTTAGTGTTTAAAGTAGCAAAAAAATAGCCACCAAGGAGGCCAGCCGAGGGTCATCACCCAAGGCACTTGTGGGACTCAAGGTCACCACGCCCATGGGGAACCCTCAAGGCCAGGGCAGCAACCTTGAGGCAGGGGGCGCACCCAAGGACACCGCATGGGCGCCTGGGGCACGCCCGGAGGAGTGCAGAGGGGCCGTGTATAAGCCCCGAGGGCACGCGGTGGTGAAGCCCGCGCACCCGTGTGTGCATAGTGGGCGCTAGGAGCGCGCCCGCAGGAGCAGTGAGTGGGTGCAGAGCGCGCCCGCAGAGAGAACCTGGTGCGGGACGGCACCGGGAGGGGAGAAGTTCAACTGGCGTGTTGAGGCAGCGCCAGGGTAATAATCCGCGGATAAACCGGGCTTCGTTTCGATGTGGGACGCGGGATTTTCCCGCGGAAGAGATCCTGGCCGCTCATCCAATCGCGCGGCTGATCACAGCGCTCATCGCATCCCGCGCGAGATCTCCTGATCGCGGCCGTCCGAGGATATTCAAACGCCTGATCCAACGGTCGTGGCTCGTCTTCCACCTCGAGCTCGAGTCGAAGCCTCCCGCGAGCCACCGCATGAACCAGAGCCTCCCGACGACAGATTTTGAGCTCCCGGCCACTTCTGAGTAAACCGAAGCCACCATCCGACTCGTCTGGACCTACTGAACCGAACCATGCTTAAAAATATACATGCATGCAACGTATGAATGAATTCGATGTTGGCCGAAGGCAAACCGAAGGTGCCGAGGCCATGGGGTGTTTATGACTTGCATGGATTGGAAGAATAGAAGGTCGTGCATGCGTTCTAAGTCGCATGCACGTGGAGGAAACCGAAGAAGAGGGAACCTGCGTGAAACAAGAGAAAAAGATCAAGATTCACAGAATCTTGAAATACCCGAAATCTTCGGGAGATTAAATGTTTCTCACGCGGATGCACCGCCTCACCTCTGCCTATAAAAAGAGAGGTCGAGGCTCTCTGATTTTTTGCTGAGTTTTTGGAGAAAGAAGTCCCGTGAGAAGCACTCTGTGCCTCACGAAGTCGAAGCCCTGCGCGCACACTTGCGCGGCAGTGAAGCCCGGAGCACCCCTTGCTCCGTTTGGTTCCATTTGCGCATCCCTTGCGCGAAAGAAGAAAAGAGGATGTCCCTGCGCGCCTCCCTTGCGCGACAGGAAGGAGCCGAGCCGCATATTTGCGCACTCGAGACTCTTGTTCCCTCTCTGCCCGCACCCTTGCGCGGCAGGAGGAAGATCCCGCGGGTGTTGCACTTGCGCACCCCGCGGAAGGAGGAACTTGCGCGCCCGACCAGCCTTGGATCCAAGTGACCCTTGCGCGCCTCTGTTTGAAGACACTCGGGCTGTGTGTGCAAAAACAGAAGAAGGAAGGAGCTTCGGTGGAGTAAGAAACCCTACGGGTTGTGTGTTCAAGAAGAAGTGAAGGCCGAGACTTGCATCTCTTGTGTGCAATGTGAATATCACACATTTTGTGTGTACATGCTAAGTGAAAAAGAACAAGAAGGCCGTGGGCAAGTTTGAAGCAAAAGGAGTGTGGCCACCACATTTGTGTGTGTGCAAAGTGGACAAGAACACCTACGGGCCAAGTGTGTGCCAAGTGGAGAAGAGGACCCGAGGCATAGCCTTGTGTGTGCAAAGTGAAAACTCTACGGCTTGTGTGTGCAAAATTAACAAAGAGGCCGTAGCCTTGGGTGTGTGCAAGAAATGAAGTGTAGGCCACAACAAAGAAGAACTCATTCAAGTGTGTGTGCAAAGTGAAGAATTTGTGTGTGCTTAACAAGTGAAGGCCGAACCTTAGTGTGTGCCTAAGTGGTGTGTACACACTAAGAAGGAGAAGAAGAAGGTGACCCACACTAAAGTAGAACACACTCTAAGTGTGTAAACAAATTGGATAAAGTGTGTGAAGTTTAGTGAGAAGGTGTGTGCTATAGTTGACTACACCCTCTAAGGGTTTACTGCATCAAGAAGAAGAAGGGGAGTGCATGCATGCATGCATGCACGTGCACACGTGAACAGAGCCAAATCAGTGGTGTGCATTTTAGTTGACCAAGACCAGGAGGTTCTTGAAGAATTTGAGAAGGCCATGCTAACAGTGCATGAAGATGAAGAGCTTCCATGCACTCAGTGCATGATGTTGAACTGAACTGAGACTGGACCAGACTGAAGTTAAAGATATCAATTGTCTGAGTATTCAGTAGCTGGAGAGAATCCGGGTCATCCTTAGAAGAAGGTGATAAAGCCCGAGCAAGACGAGAAGACCTGATCATCACAAGTGATCAGAGGTACAGAGCAAGGCCAGCAGCCTTTATCCCAGGCTGCTGAGGATACTTGAAGACCTTAAAGTGAAGAAGAGCTACTCGTGCGACTCGAGGAGCCAGGAGAAGACCCTGTGGGACTCAGGGAGAAGAAGTCTTCAGTGGGATTCTGGAGCAGGCCAGTGGGACTCTGGTAACACTGTGGGACGCAGTATAAAGACCCTCCTTTGAGACTCAGGAGAGATACGGTGGGAAGCTGTATCGACCATTGTAATTCTAACAAGTTATAATGGGAGAATCCATGCTGGGAGAGCATGGCAAGGATGTAAGCCTTTGGTGTCGAACCTTGTAAATCCTTGTGTCATGTGCCTTTTCATTACTGCATTATCCGGGAAAGGTTGAGAGATACAAGAAGAGTGGATCGAGGCTTTAACCAACCATAGAGGTTTAATTGATAAAGAATCAATTAGTAAAAAGTTTAAAGGGATCACTGATTCACCCCCTCCCCCTCTCAGTGATTCACACTGATCTGGGCACTTCAATTGGTATCAGAGGGAGGTTACCTCTAAAAGATCCAAGGGAGTCTTTATGAAGTGCAGATTTGAGGAAATGAGCGACCAACCTCAAATGGAGATATCTGCCAAGACTCAGAAAAATAGAAAGAAGAAACAGGCCAACAAGATGAAGAAAGCCTGTCCTAGCTGTGATGAAGTTGAAACAATGAATGATCTTCAGAGTGCACTCAAATATCTTCAGAAGACTGTTCACATGGAAGTGGCAAAGTGTATAGCTACAGGAATCCATGATCTTCATGAAGAAAAATCACAGTTAGAAGAAGAAGCCAATGCTATGGAAGATCAGCTGGCAAAAAGGGTTGGCATAACCAACACTCTCAGAAAGCTGGTGAAGGCTAAGGATGAAACAGTTTCTCTTTGCAATGAAAGATATGAAGACACTGCTGAAGAATTGCAAAGAAGCCTTTCTGAGAAAGAAATCTTTATGATAATGATCAAAGAAGTTTTCCACGCACTGGAGAAGTTGTACAAAGTTTCAATGAATGTCAGAGATGCTCAACTTGAAAACAAAGTCAAAATGGTGAAGGAGCTGGACAATTCATTACAAGAATTGAAGAAGGTGCATGATGACCAGATGAAACAACTGGTGGAGAATTGGGAAGGAAAGCTAAGAACTGTTGAGGATGAGAAGAACTCCCTTAACATGAAATGCTTAGAACTAGAGGTGATATTGAAAAATCTGCAATCACCCAAAGCTGAATCCTCCCAGACAGCTGGAAGAAGAAATGTTGCCACTCAAGTGAGCTTTGAGCAGGATGATTCTAAGAGAAAGACATCCTCTAATAAAAGTGAAACATCTTCTAAAAAGAAGGTACCATCCATCCCATCTTGTACTGATGATTCTAATAGTGTTTCCACAAAAAGTGCAGGATGGAAGAATAATTCCAAACAAATATGGATGAAGACAGTAAAGAAGCAGAGCTCTCCTGAAACAGCACAACAGGTCAAAAAAAGTACCCTATAATCAGAAGGACTGAAGAGGTCAAGATTCGTAGGACAATGCTGGTGTTGTAATAAGTATGGGAACTGTGCAAAGGATTGTTGGTACAATCCAATAAATGTCAAAGCACAAAGGAAGCCCATGCCAAGGGGGAGCAAGCCAGAAGAAAAGAAGAAACATCCACAGGTCCAGAAACATCTGTTTACTGCTAACAGATTTGGATTGCTTGACAACATCTGGGATGTTTGCAAAAGTGGTCAAAATGATATATGTCAATCTCCAACTGTATCCAAAGATGAAAAGAAGAGAAGATCACTGAACCTGGCTAAAAAGGAATCCTTGGGAAGCAAGAAGAAGAAAGCTGAAAAAGCTCCCAAGAAGATGTTGAAAAAGGAAGAGAAGTCCTTGGAGTCTAAATCCAAGAAGGGTGAGTCATCTAGAAGGACCACCAAGAAGAAGTGCTTCTACTGTGGAAAGAATGGTCATACCATGGATCTTTGTAAAGCAGCCATGAAAATCAATAGAAGCCAACTGAACTCCAAAAGACAATCAATCCAGAAGAAGAAGGGATTGATTGAAAATAAGTTGCCTAAGAGAGGTAGCTTAGCAGCATCCAAAGAACCATGTGGAACTTCCAAAACTGAGGCCACTCTTCCAAATGATTTACTTGTCATATGGCCACATCAGTTGCAACTTTCCAGAGAACTACAAAGAGCTGAAGATGAAGCTCTGGCATTTGCTAAAGCAAAAGGGGAGAAAAAGATTTCACATGAAGATGGGTTGAGATCCACACCAGCACAAACATCATTGAAGATCAAATGTGCAAGTGTGAAGAATGGTGAAAATGGGACATCTCGGTTGAGAGAATCTTCTCAACCTTGTTGTTCACATTGATGAACCAAGGAGGTTCCATCTTATTCCCTAATCACTGGTATATACATGTGCTATCATTACAGGGAATTGAAGATGATGATCATTCTCATCTGGAGGATGGTTTGGACAGAATGGAGTGCACCCCTTGAGGGGGAGCAAATCTGAAGAAGATTATGTTCTGAGATTAATATCATCTTGAGAAAAGTGAAGGTATTCCAATCATACTTTCATCCCTTGTTTCTTAATTGTATTCATCATGAAAATTAAGGGGGAGTATTGATTGAAGACAAATGGTTGAAAGGGGGAGCTTTATCTTTGCACCTGAACTTTCTAATGAGTTTTGTGAAGTTGTGCATGATTTAGCAAATTCATAGTTATATCTGAAAACTTTCAAACCCCTAAGCATGATCTCACATGTGTAGAGAATTTTGGACAGCTTTGAATTCCTTGGTCATATCACTCTTGTTTTCTACACCGGGTTAGCCCAAGTAGACTTAGAGCTGATTTACTAAAGGTTCTTTGCTAAAGAGAACATGTGACATCATCCCTCTCCTAGTGTTTTTCAAGAAGATACTTTTCAATGGGAGGAAGATATTTCTGGAAGAGAACCACACCACACCGTTGCATTTGATTGCCAATAAGGGGGAGAAATATTGGCACACATATTGACCCATTCATATGTGCTGAAGGAGTGTATTGACAACAAATACAAAGGGGGAGATTGAAGTGCATTGTGTTGCATTTGTTGTCAATGAGGCATGAAGTTGTCTTGGAATGAATGGAAGTCAAGGAATGTTAAGATGTGAATGACAAAGGTTGTGATGGTGTTGGTGATGAAGAGAGAATGGCCATAGTACTAAGATGCATGTCACTTAGGAGATTCACTAAGTGACATAGGAGATGATGGTTGAAACATTCTCTAAGAAAATCTGATGATTGTAGAGCTGTTCTTTATGTTCATAGAACTTGTATCAAGATGATACAAAGTCACAACATGATTAGAAGACCATTCATTGTAGTGACAATGCATGAGGAGTTGAAAGTGATCCATCCATAAGTTGTAAGTGGATGAAGTGGTTTAATGAAGTCCATGCACTATCACTTAGTGCATGTGAATCAGAAGAAGTTCCAATTTGATCTCTGATTAGATCAACAAAGAGAATTGAAGAAGTTATTTGATTCAAGAGCCCGGTTGAAGAAGAACCTTCGGGAATTCCATTCTTAAATATTGAATACATGATGAAAAGAGAATAGATGAATTCCTAAGAAGAAGCATTGAAGAATTCTTAAGAAGAAGAGAAGAGAAGAAATGGAGAAGAGGAAGAAAGGCATGAAGTGGCTTGGCATTTGGCATTTTACACTTAAGTACTTTGTATACTTAGTGTTTAAAGTAGCAAAAAAATAGCCACCAAGGAGGCCAGCCGAGGGTCATCACCCAAGGCACTTGTGGGACTCAAGGTCACCACGCCCATGGGGAACCCTCAAGGCCAGGGCAGCAACCTTGAGGCAGGGGGCGCACCCAAGGACACCGCATGGGCGCCTGGGGCACGCCCGGAGGAGCGCAGATGGGCCGTGTATAAGCCCCGAGGGCACGCGGTGGTGAAGCCCGCGCACCCGTGTGTGCATAGTGGGCGCTAGGAGCGCGCCCGCAGGAGCAGTGAGTGGGCGCAGAGCGCGCCCGCACAGAGAACCCGGTGCGGGGCGGCACCGGGAGGGGAGAAGTTCAACTGGCGTGTTGAGGCAGCGCCAGGGTAATAAGTCACGGATAAACCGGGCTTCGTTTCGATGTGGGACGCGGGATTTTCCCGCGGAAGAGATCCTGGCTGCTCATCCAATCGCGCGGCTGATCACAGCCGCTCATCGCATCCCGCGTGAGATCTCCTGATCGCGGTCGTCTGAGGATATTCAAACGCCTGATCCAACGGTCGTGGCTCGTCTTCCACCTCGAGCTCGAGTCGAAGCCTCCCGCGAGCCGCCGCATGAACCAGAGCCTCCCGACGACAGATTTTGAGCTCCCGGCCACCTCTGAGTAAACCGAAGCCACCATCCGACTCGTCTAGACCTACTGAACCGAACCATGCTTAAAAATATACATGCATGCAACGTATGAATGAATTCGATGTTGGCCGAAGGCAAACCGAAGGTGCCGAGGCCATGGGGTGTTTATGACTTGCATGGATTGGAAGAAAAGAAGGCCGTGCATGCGTTCTAAGTCGCATGCACGTGGAGGAAACCGAAGAAGAGGGAACCTGCGTGAAACAAGAGAAAAATTTCAAGATTCACAGAATCTTGAAATACCCGTAATCTTCGGGAGATTAAATGTTTCTCACGCGGATGCACCGCCTCACCTCTGCCTATAAAAAGAGAGGCCGAGGCTCTCTGATTGTTTGCTGAGTTTTTGGAGAAAGAAGTCTCGTGAGAAGCACTCTGTGCCTCACGAAGTCGAAGCCCTGCGCGCACACTTGCGCGGCAGTGAAGCCCGGAGCACCCCTTGCTCCGTTTGGTTCCTTTTGCGCATCCCTTGCGCGAAAGAAGAAAAGAGGAGGTCCCTGCGCGCCTCTCTTGCGCGACAGGAAGGAGCCGAGCCGCATATTTGCACGCTCGAGACTCTTGTTCCCTCTCTGCCCGCACCCTTGCGCGGCAGGAGGAAGATCCCGCGGGTGTTGCACTTGCGCACCCCGCGGAAGGAGGAACTTGCGCGCCCGACCAGCCTTGGATCCAAGTGACCCTTGCGCGCCTCTGTTTGAAGACACTTGGGCTGTGTGTGCAAAAACAGAAGAAGGGAGGAGCTTCGGTGGAGTAAGAAACCCTACGGGTTGTGTGTGCAAGAAGAAGTGAAGGCCGAGACTTGCATCTCTTGTGTGCAATGTGAAGATCACACATTTTGTGTGTACATGCTAAGTGAAAAAGAACAAGAAGTCCGTGGGCAAGTTTGAAGCAAAAGGAGTGTGGCCACCACATTTGTGTGTGTGCAAAGTGGACAAGAACACCTACGGGCCAAGTGTGTGCCAAGTGGAGAAGAGGACCCGAGGCATAGCCTTGTGTGTGCAAAGTGAAAACTCTACGGCTTGTGTGTGCAAAATTAACAAAGAGGACGTAGCCTTGGGTGTGTGCAAGAAATGAAGTGTAGGCCACAACAAAGAAGAACTCATTCAAGTGTGTGTGCAAAGTGAAGAATTTGTGTGTTCTTAACAAGTGAAGGCCGAACCTTAGTGTGTGCCTAAGTGGTGTGTACACACTAAGAAGGAGAAGAAGAAGGTGACCCACACTAAAGTAGAACACACTCTAAGTGTGTAAACAAATTGGATAAAGTGTGTGAAGTTTAGTGAGAAGGTGTGTGCTATAGTTGACTACACCCTCTAAGGGTTTACTGCATCAAGAAGAAGAAGGGGAGTGCATGCATGCATGCATGCACGTGCACACGTGAACAGAGCCAAATCAGTGGTGTGCATTTTAGTTGACCAAGACCAGGAGGTTCTTGAAGAATTTGAGAAGGCCATGCTAACAGTGCATGAAGATGAAGAGCTGCCATGCACTCAGTGCATGATGTTGAAGTGAACTGAGACTGGACCAGACTGAAGTTAAAGATATCAATTGTCTGAGTATTCAGTAGCTGGAGAGAAGTCGGGTCATCCTTAGAAGAAGGTGATAATGCCCGAGCAAGACGAGAAGACCTGATCATCACAAGTGATCAGAGGTACAGAGCAAGGCCAGCAGCCTTTATCCCAGGCTGCTGAGGATACTTGAAGACCTTAAAGTGAAGAAGAGCTACTCGTGCGACTCGAGGAGCCAGGAGAAGACCCTGTGGGACTCAGGGAGAAGAAGTCTTCAGTGGGATTCTGGAGCAGGCCAGTGGGACTCTGGTAACACTGTGGGACGCAGTATAAAGACCCTCCTGTGAGACTCTGGAGAGATACGGTGGGAATCTGTATCGACCATTGTAATTCTAACAAGTTATAATGGGAGAATCCATGCTGGGAGAGCATGGCAAGGATGTAGGCCTTTGGTGCCGAACCTTGTAAGTCCTTGTGTCCTGTGCCTTTTCATTACGGCATTATCCGGGAAAGGTTGAGAGATACAAGAAGAGTGGATCGAGGCTTTAACCAGCCATAGAGGTTTAATTGATAAAGAATCAATTAGTAAAAAGTTTAAAGGGATCACTGATTCACCCCTCCCCCTCTCAGTGATTCACACTGATCTGGGAACTTCACACATGAATATTTCCAAGTGGATAATGTTGTTGAACATTCTCGTATTCTTTTGAGCTTTTTAACTTTTTAATAAAATATTAACTTCCATGTGCTAATTTTTCATTGGACATTATATTTACCATAAATAAAAACATATTTTCATGATGTATATGATTATTTCATAAACTATATACCTTTTTTATATACAATATTTATATTAAATGTTATTTGATTAATTGTGGATATATTGATAAATATGTATATGTTACTCAATATGGACCATAAATGACATGGGAGAATGTTTATAAATTAAACTGATTAATAGATATATGATGAATGCGTTAGACTACATTTTATATGTGGGTCTTGTACATTATATGGAACCTCTATGCACCAACTATTCTCCTAAGGAAAATCATTTTGATAAATTAAATGGGCTTTAACCTGTATTTTTAATCAAACTTGTGAAAGGCATTGAAAATATAGTTTTCCATGTACCCCTGACATGATATCTCATAATTAATTATTTCATTCATTTAGGATATAGTTTTTAGTATTATTAATGAAATTTTCTTTTGAAATTATCTATGGATTAATTTCATTGTAAAATTATTGACTAAATTGAAGGATTTAAGTTATTTAACAACCAATATTGAATATGCCTTATCATTATATGAAATTGAACTTATTTTAATTCCATGTGTTTTGAGTTACATTTCATTAAAAATTGATTATGAATAATCCTATTATAATTGTCATGTTATTTAAATGACATTTTATTTTAGTTATATAACATTCTATAACATTTACACAATCCCTTTTATGTTTGATGATTTCAAGGAATAAGTGTTTAGTTCTTTCACATTCTATATTGATTATGTTACCTACATCATTTTTTCCTCCTGTCTTCTTAATAGTTAGTGAGAATTTTATCTCACTGTTGTTATTTTATATTCCTCATCATTCTATGTGGTCTCATATGACTGATATAGAGATACATGTTTGAGGGAATAATGATATCTTCCATGAAAAATTGGGTTATAATATTTTTATTAGTATGTAATTTGAAAATCATGTATGTATCTATTTTACCAAACCTAATGAACTGACTATTCCCTCGTGATTAATTTTTTTCTCTTATTTCAAATTTAATGGTAGTAGGCCTTAGCTCTAGGAAATTGGTTTTTTTCACAACAGTTGAAATTAAATTTTTGTTATTTTTTTATTTCATCCCTATAACATTTAATATATTTTTTATACTATGTTACTTTTTTTATAATTAATATAAATATATTTATATACATTTTATTTTATTTTTGGATATTAACCAAATGTTTTAATTTTTTTGACCTGTTTTGTCTTCTAGTATTGTTGATCTATCTGGTTATATTTTTATTGTGATGTTTGAGAATAGTGGGTTTACAAATTACAGGACTCCCTGTTCAATCCTTGTTCATATTGTATATCACCCATAGTTCCTTTAGTTGGAATTCTATTTTGATTTTTAATTTGTTACATCATAAATTTAAAAAGGGGGTGATGATGTTATTTTATATTGTTGTAGATTAGAATTTTATTGGTTACTATGAGTGATGGTGGGTAATTTTTAAATTTACTAATTAAATAAAAACTATAGGGTTTTACATCATAAAATTATATTTTACAGATGTCCATCTTTTTTAGAGAGGAATTAGTGTATCACCCCATGTTTCATGTAAAAATACATTTCATTATTCTTTTTAGGTATATAAATTTATTTTGGGAAATTTTGGAGGGTTTAAAATACATTAGTAAAAAATTTTGGACTCTTCTAAGGATGAATGACTGGTTTACAGTTATATGAATTTTTTCATTCTCCTACATGAAATTGTAAAAGGTGTAATAAGGGATTTTGGGAAGGTTCACAGTTAGGCACATGTTTTGGACTGACCATGCATCTGACCAAGAATAACATGAAAAGTGAGACATATTACATTCTAATGGTCCAAGATGATTTTTTCTAATGTTCTGGGAAACCATGTGGGGAGATTCTGAGATATGTTGATGGTTTGTGGTTGGTGTTAATTTTTCCATACTGTGTGACCCAACCGTGCATAGTTTAAAAATTAGATCCTAAAAAGTGGATCTAGATTGGAATTATCCCCGAACCATTATTTCATATATATTTTTAACAATATAATTTTTTTTATTCCTAAAATGACATGGAATCTCTCCCCATCAAAACGTAAGAAATTAAGAGTGATATCATTTTGGATTGAACCCGGACTCTCCTTGTAAGTCTTTATCAATGGTTGTTCTCCTTAGATATTCTTCTCATTCCTCTCTTGGATTAATATATATATACAATTATGGAATGGTATATGGTTGTTGATTCTAATAATCTTAAGATATGTCTATTTTGATGTTAGAGAGTGATATATATGGCGTGTTTTTTATATTCAACCAAGTTTTTATTTTCTTATTACTTCCATTCTTTAGGTTTACCATAGTACCAGAGGCATGTGGTTTCAAACTCAAGTCCTCATATTAAAACATGAAGGATTTATTCCATTTTTATTTTTTTATAATAAATATATTGAGAAATTGTGCTGCAATTCTAGGTGAAAACATTCATTAGTTATGGTATATGAAATTGTGCTATTGTTGTGAATAGTTCATTGAAAATTGACATTATATTTTTAATTTTAATATAGTTTTATATTTTTATTTGTAGAAAACAATTTGTATAAATTTTTATAATAAAATATTTATTTTATTAATATGGTTTTGGAATGTTTTCATTGGCATGGTGTTTTGGAATACATGGTGTTTTGTATTCAAATTAAATATGACGACACGATGAAATATGACACTATTCTCATTTCCATTTTTAAAAGGGAACATTTGATATTGGATACCTTTTCATGACTAGGTATATTTATGGGAGGACATACTTGAGTATTTAATTTTCATATATGCATGCATGGGAAGATGTGTAGATGTTTGTAATAGGCTGTTTTATACATAATGGATTGTTATTTAATTTTGTAAATCCTGTTTGATTATTATCCTTAAAAAATAGTCATGGTTTGGGATAATATTTTACATTTTAATTGGTTTGGTTTTTGATAATTTATTTTATATTTTATGATATGGTTGTTTTATAAAATTTTATTATTTAAATGATATAACATTTTTTATCTTAATGGCGTGGGTATAGAAGTCATTTGGGTAATGTCAACTATGTTTCATTACTCACCACATCTTCTCACATTAATGATTTTGTAAATATTTTCTATCAGGAAAGAGGTAAATGAAATGTGTCACATTCCTTTAGTGGTACTTTTTGATGGTCAATGTTTTTTTTGGGATTTCGTGTATAGAGAATGTTAGGAGTAATGAAGTTATGTATTTTGATTATTTCAGTTTTTTTAGTCTTTCGTTGTGTACTTTTATGTTTGTAGTATTTTGTTGTTGTAAATTATTGTAGTTTGGATTCTATATCAATGGCAATTATTTGAGATGAATACATTATTATCAGGAATCGTGTAATGGTAGTATTGTTAATATAGGTCTGGTTTGTTATTTTAAAAGTAAATTCTTCCTCTAATTTTATTGAAGAACTCAACATTTATTCCTATCATTTGTCATCTATGGGATTTCACTTAAGGATAAGTTTAAATTATTAGTCATCTCAATCCATTGAGTATGTGTTTTATGTTATAGGTTGTATCATCTTCTTGAACACCTGAATCTCATGTGGTATTTTTCTTGTTCTATCATTGAATTGGTCATAATTTTTATCAGTCAAGGAGTTGAAAATCATTCTTGTTTAGTATTTGTTTTTGGTTGGTAGAAAAGATTTCTATTATCTAGATGAGATATTATGAGAATAAAAAGCTGTAGTAAACCCATTTTTTCAAAACAAAGTGTTACCAAGGAGTTAGGTACCTAAGTGTTGTTAAGACACTTATAGTATTTATAATCTTATTTTCATGGTCTTGCCCAATGAGTAGTTCTTCCATGCATTGATGTAAATGAAATACCACTAGAAGTGCATATCTCTATTTGAGTAATGATGTGGTTCAATGTATTTATTTTTAAGAAAATGTTGAATTGTTTTTAGTTGTGAGATTTTTGAATGGAGTACTAGTGGTATTTTGAAAATGTTATAATTTTTAAAAGCATGTTAATATTCTGAAAAAATGGTAGAATTTGGAAAATGTAAATTTTTTGAAATAAATTTTATGATATATGATGTTTTCGAATATGAAATCATCAATCCTTTAGTTGCAATAGAGTTGTACATATTGTGTTTTTTGTGTTAATAATAAATTAAATCTAGTAGGAATCATAGGAACAATTTGGAAGTGGGCATTGAGAACATGGTTTCACTAGAGCCACATGGGAATTAAAGTTGGTTTAAACCATCCTTCATTCTTTTCAGATACCATTGAGGATAAACTATAACAAGATACTATTTTTATGTTGTTTTTTACTTCTCAACATCAATGTGGATGAAGTACACTATTATACACTTGAGGAGGTTAGAAATATAACTATATGAGCAAGAGGGGGAAGGTTACATATTCGAATGGATATAGAAGACATAAATATCAAATTGTTGGATTAATTAAACAACCTCAAAGACCCAAAAGTAAATGGGGATGTTTTCATTTTCATTCACTGAAACACATCAATTATAACCATACAGATCTGGCTACGTAATTCCAGAATTGAAAATAGATGGGGAATTCTCAATTATAATCTCACAATGATTTGAGTTCAGGTGTTCTGGAATCAATATATGTGTCTCAATCATGGTATGCTTCAACAAGATGCATGTAACAGAATAGATCTCATCAATAGAACTATGATAGCAATGGTAATTACAATAATATTATCACACATTAACAAGGGAATTGTCAACATGAAATTAATTTAATGAGTATAATGGGTAGGAACATATATAGAGTTGTGGTATGTATTGTGGATGATAAATTTGGTACATTGATAGTAATTGGTACAATTCATCTAAATTCTACACTTATGTTGGATTTTTATGATATTGGTGAATCACAATCCATTATTGTTTTTTAATTTTGTGGATTTACAGGGTTCAAATTTTTAGATGATGTCTTATGTGTTGAACCATAAATCCACATATAATTGAATAGAATTTCTATACATTATGTGTAGAGAGTATTTGATAACTATCCCTAGATATGAGTTGATATGTGATTTCTTTGTTCTTGAGATTGATGTATATGGAATAATCCTAGGAATTGATTTTATCACTATGTTAAATACACACATTGAATGTTATACATGAAAATATTTTTTTAAAAAAATGATGGATTCAAGTATCTATTTATAGGAGACCTTAATTTAACTGAAGCTATAATGCGGAAGTTGGTAGTAGTAGGTTGAATAATCTTGTTTTAGTTGTAAATTATGACTTTGGAATCGATGGAGGAGATTGTGGAAAGAAGTTTTCCAATGGTTTTAGAATAGTTTTCAACACATATATAGGGGTACCTCCCAAAATGGGGGTTGAGTTTAAAATTTAACACCTTATGGGACCAAGTCATATCTCAATTTCGTCTTACTATACAGAACCACTAGAATTAAGGGAATTAAAATTGTAGTTGGATGATCTCCAAGGAAATGGTTTAATTCGGCCTAGTACATCCCCATGTGTAGAACCAACATAGAATTCCAAAAAAAAGAATGTAACTCATTGTTTTTGTGTCTATTGTTATATGTTTAATGAAGTTGAAATAAATAATTTATATACCCTTCAGTTCATTGATGAACTTTTCTATTAACTAATCGGAGATTAGTGGTTCACCAAATTTATCTAGTGACTTGGATATCGGTAATTACTAGTTTGGAAATAAGATATTCTAAAATCATATTTAGAGGTATATATTAATATTATGAGTATTTATTAATTCCTTTCAATCAATCGAATGCATGAGAAGTCATTTTGATACTATTGAATCCGATATATTAGAGATATATTGATTTTTTTGTGTTGGGGTTTTTGGATGACATATAGGTTTATTCAAGAAATTGTTGTTTACATGACCTGCACATGGAAAAAGTGTTGGAAATCTTAAGGGGGGAATTAGTTATTCCTAAAATTATATATGTTTGATTTTCTATACAATATGTATGCTTCCTTGGACATTTAATATCTAAAAGAGCTGTTTCTAGGGATGCTAATATGGTATAGGATGTTATCTCATGGAATCCGCCATAGAATTTCATCTAAATACCAAGTTTATATGGTCAAGCTGGTTATTACAATCAATTTGTTTATTATTTATCACGATTAGCTTCTCCTATTAAAAACATGATAAGGGAAAATAATTCTGATAGAACATTGTATATAAAATTTATTTTTGAAGAGCATAATGTCTACATTACATCATCACCAATAATTATTTTTTCGGGAGCTTGACTTTAGTTTGTGTTGTATTATAATGCTTTGGGATATGTGTTGGAATTTGTTCTCATGTAAAGAGAGAATGTTGTTTCTTATGGATCTAGGTAGTTATGGGTGCATGATAAGAACTACCTAACACCTTATAATGAGTTAGATGTTAAAGTCCATACATTAAATTCATTGAATCATTACGTCATTGGTTTGATATTTATAGTGTTTATAGATCATTAGATCTTGAACCATATTTTTTCAAAAAGGGATTAGAACCTGAGAAAAGGGAAATGTATGGACTATCTATGAATACTTGACTTTGACTTGATGTATCCCTATCATAAAAGGAAATTTGTGGCTAATGAAAAATAATAAATTCAAATTCTTAGTTACAAATGAAGTATTCAGATCTGTGGAAGTTGATATTAGTGATAGAATACATAAACATAGAATATGAAGACTAAGATGACATTCCATTTTTCTCAATGATTCCTAATTTGGTGGGGATAAATAAGGAAGCATACACATAAAATTTAGAATGTGTTGTGATAAATACCAATCATAATAGAGGGGAGACCATTGTGGGATGGATTATAGTTATGATTTCAGTTTTTTGGATTTAAAATTGTTTGGGCATACCCATATATGGTGAGTAAAAACATCATCATGCATGCCACTATTCATGATCAGATGTTCATCCTATAATACATAAGATGTATAATAAATTGAAAACATTGGTTTTCATGGTCATTATAAAATATATGTGGACTGAGTTTGATTCGATATGCTTAACCTATAATCATGTTAAGGAATAATGACACACACAAATCATGGGTCTTGGAAAAAAAATATTTAATATTATGTATTTATAATCTAGTGGATAAATTAGGTAGTCTCCCTAGAAGGATCTCACACAATATAGTTTTTAACTTTATTTTTGATAAATGTGTAGGGGATGTTTTTGAAATTTATAGATTTTTAATAAAAATAAGAAGTATTTTTAAAATAATGATTGATAACAATTTATTGATATAGTTATGGTGTTTGGGTTTGATCTCCATTTTCAATGTCATCCAGGTCATAAAAATATATTCACATATATTCTTATTGAATGAGAAATGAATTACTCCCATATAATGTTTACAATAACACATAGTTTAAGTAGGAAATAAAGAAACTCATATGTATTTGAACTTTCATAAAAAATTCCAAAAAATTATTGAAAGTCCATATCATGTAATTTTTGAAATTTATAAATGTAGAGACAATTAACTTATTTCAGATACATTCTAATGATCGTTATATGCTCACTAATTAAAACAATTTCCTCATTTGAGACAAAATACACTAGGTAGAGGATTTTCATTATTCTTCCACCAAATATATAATAAATTAATGAAAAATGAACAGAAAATCCAATCTCATTAACATAATTTTAACCACTATAAATATATATCATTCAATATAAAAGATTTTTTCACATTAAAGATCAAGTCTATGACATTAGAAAAGGGAAACTCCCCCTTCCCCAATTACTCAAAATATTTACCCTCCATGAGAAGGTTAATTGAGTTGAAAGTAGAACAAGAAAGAATAATATATATATATATATATATATATAATGGAAATAAAAGATAGAATTCAGAAATGTTTTCTACCTTTCTGTTTCGAAATTAATGGGAAGAAATGAGCTTCTTTGAGTTGGAGGAGCTCCCCTACATTTATTGGTATAATTTCTCGTCAAAAGGGGGATTAGTTTTATTACCAATAAATGGCCTCTTAACATGATTAAACCATTATGAATTTTGTTGATAATTATCATGGATTTACCTCTCTCTAATTTCATCATATATTTATATTTAATCCAGGAGTTATGCCCATTTTAATTTGAGATTTATTTTTTCCATTCCGACTCTCAAAATTTCAAACATCCTGATTAGTTGGAATCATTGGTCATCAAAATAGACCATTTATATGTCATTACCATCACGAAAGATGTTACAAAAAGTATTTTTCATCTGTCCACCAATTTTCATAGCAATTTGGCCCACCATCAACTTGTTAGTGATCCTTCACAAAAAACAGAATGATCTATAAATAGATTTTGAGGCCCCACTTGTGAGCTTTTTTTTGAGTATCCATATGGTCGATTTTGAGTGAGGTCTGGTAGGGTCAAATGAATCCCAGGATGTTTAGAAAGTAAAAAAATAATTATTTCACGATTTTGTTCAATATAACATATTTTAGGGCCGTAATATAGAAATAACATAAAGTTGTTAAAAATTCAAAATAGTCCATTCTGATGATTAAGATCAAAATACCACTAAAACCATAAAATTTGGATATTTTAAATAAAGTAATACATTGGAAATATCAAAACTTTTATATTGAATAAAGTTATTAAAAATATTTTCTCTATCAATTCTCCTACACTTATCACATGGACTCTTAAAAAAGTAATGAAAATTCAAAACACATTCCCATGAGATCCACCAAATCTACACCAAGGAGAAAAACTATATCATGACTTGACATAATCCTTTATTTGATGTTATTCATTTTTCTAATTTAAAATATTTCCACTTTATTTCTTATCCCATTCAGACATAAACTCCTAAATCAAATGAATATCCACTCATCAAAAAATGTATATATTCAATAATGGTTTACTAATCCAAACTCATCCATGTTTTACAAAAGGATAGAAAAATTCCTATATATCCTCATTATGTGAGTAATATACATGTTTTTAACGTGTTGAATTTTCAGGTTAGTTCAATGGGTTATAGTTGGTAGGATATATATTTGAAAAAATTTGATGTCGAATAAGGAGTGCTTGGCTCTTTTTTAGAAAAATTGAATGATTCTAATTTTCACTCATGTATGGTATCATTATCAATCCCCTTAGTATAAAATTGGATCCATCATCATGGAAACTCAAGGAATGTTCACACAATTTATCATTTTAATATATTTTTTTGATATTTCGAAAATATATTTTTTTTCTCCAACATTACAAATAGGAAAAAATTTCTCTATCCATTGGAAGATCCATAAATACCCAACTGCTTTTAATATGAAAGCTTAAAAATGGAATATATTTTAATTGAATGAATTATTTATATATAGAATTATCTATTCAAAATTTATTTCTCCACCCAAACTATAACCAAATGAGGTATCATAGCACCAGACTATTTACTGAAAACTTAATTTCAACATGATCATGAAATTTCACTTCAATAGTAGTTTGGATAGGGAAAATTGGCTTGTAATGTTTCTAAAGTAACATGTTTTCCAGGTATTTTAATATCTATATGTATTAAATATACATTTTAGGAAATAAGGAAAAGGATTTTATTGAAAATGGGGCTTTAAAAACAAATAAATACATCAATCATTTAAAAAAATATACCTAAAACCCTAATGTTTTGAAAGTATAAATTATATTCAGGTTCAATAAGCAGGGTATATTTTTATAAATAAGTGAGGTGAATGTAAATAATATAACAATAATGGTTTATTAGCCTCATAGGAAAGTGATTTCAAAAATATAGACAGTGAGATATGACATAGGATTCAAAAATAGTGTACTTTTCATAAAATACTCATTGATTTGAACATGGATAAATATAATTATAAGCATTCATTTAGGGTTACTTTCATGGATTAAATTATTTACCTCTTAGATATGTGTTTCAAAAATGACAATGAAAATAATTTAAGCTCAAAAGTTTCAAAAACCCACAATAGCTGAATATGAAACACACATTTTTCTTAAAAAATCGTTAAAAAAACAACAAATGAAAATTGTAATGTAGAGAAGGTTCCATCCCCAAAACATAAACCATGTTGTGACCATAATACATTCAAATAGAATAAAACATTAAGAATAATTGAAAATGAATACTATAAGGAATGATAATGTAAATGTAAGGTACAAACTGATGGAATTTATTGATAAATAGGTTGGAGGAGTCTGACCTCCTACACTAGATATTTTCACTTTCTTGGAAAAGACATGTTATACCAAAAAGAGTAGGATTTTTTTCCATGGATACCACAACACTAGAAAAACCCTAGATATTTTGTTATCCAATTATGGGTTTCAGTCTCTACTAAAATTTGTTGATTCCATCATGCAATTTTAACATTACTCTTCTTAAGGGGCATGGTGTCCTTTGAAAAATCATCTCTTCTAATGATGTGAGATATTGAACCCAATTTCTCATTACCCACATGAATATGGTATTGGATTTTAACTCTTCTTATTTAAATAACACATGTCTCTCTTTCAAAATGATTAACTACAAATTTACATTTTTCTTTTGATCTATACATCCCATTAGTTGGAGGATAACCTTAACATACCCCTTTAGTGTAAATGGTATTCACTATAACCTTTTTCAACTCATTATGCATAGTAATTCATGTAGAATGATTCTCGGAAAGTTCTTCTTCATCCATAGAAAGTTCCATTTGATGATCTATGACAATATTTTCATGTTAAACATCAATGAGTTTATATTTTATGACCTCATCATCTCCTCTTGATTTTGAATCTTTATCCTCTTCTAACAATCTATACAAGAATTATGAGGTTGTATCCTATTATTTTTTTGTTTATTATCCTTCATTGTGGTGGATTATTTTAGTGAAAGAATCCTTGATAGAATCCTGATGGATTCGAGTATAATTAAATGCACTTGACAATATTTTTGATCCATTGTGAGTGTTCCCTATTAAACATTGATTACAGTATTTGTATTCATTAATAATGGTCTCTCAATGATTATGGGTGATTGTGATTAACTATTATGTTTATCAATTTTCATCATATAAAATTCCACTGGGAACACTACATCATTAAACATTCCAAGAACATCTTACAGAGCACCTACTAGGAAACCTGTGGATCTATTTGAAAAATGTACCACCACTCTTGTAAGCTTCAATTTTACCAATATGCAATGATTTTAATAATGAGTGATTAATAAGAATTATTTAAGATCTTATATCACATAGGGATGCAGTAAATTTTAATGTAATAATGTTGTCGGGAATAGAGAATATCCTTATATCTTGGAATTTTTGTGGTATCAGTTGTCTGGTTAGTACTAAGACACTTCTTTATAAGGTGATTGTCTCATTTCAATCCATCTATCTTCTAGTAGTCTCCCGAAGATGAGTGAACCCAAAAAAGTTTGACACATATATTTGATATATAATTAGGGGATGCTTTTGAAATTGGTTGACTGTTAATAAAAAGAAGATGGAAATTGAAAATATTTATTTTAAAAAGTTACGGGGAGAGAGATGGGGTTAGGGTAGTATCTCATTTTTTAATGTCATCATGATCAAAAAAATCTATTCACATATCTTCCTATTGAAGGATAAATGAATGATTCCTCTATAAATATGTAAATTGATGCTTATAGAGAGAAGCTATAAATATAACTAATATGTGTACAGAAGTTCATAATCCACTACCAATAAATTTTATAATTCTTTATCAGGATTATTTCACCCATAAAAATATATAAACAAATAAATTATTTTTCACACATACCAACAATCACTAGACACTCAACACCTAACACAATTTTCATGATCGAGACAAACTGCACTAGGTTGAAGGATTTTATTTATCTTCCACCAAAGCTATAATCAAGAAATGAAAAAACCAAAATTACATTCACATTAATAAAATTGGAAACCCATAAAAATATATAACATTAAATAGAAAAGAAATTTTTACATTAATGATCATGGCTATTACATTACATAAGGGAAACTCCCCCTTCCTCGATCACTCAAAATCATTACCCCACCATGAGAAGGGTAATGGAGATAAATGGAGATGACTAAGGAATTAAAAATATTTGGAAAATAAATTAAATAAAAGAGGTAAGTCATAAATTTTATCCTCCTTTATTTCCTAGAAGGAATGATATGTAATGGTATTCTTGGAGAGGGGGGAGGTCCCCAATTTTTTTTTAAAGAATTTTTACATCAAAATTTGATTTGTTGAATCCCCAATAAAAACCTCTTCATGCATTTTACCCTTCACGAATGTTGTGTATATATATATTTTCCTTTTCTTCTGTACATTTCAGAAAATTAATACATATGTTATGAATGTTATGCACATTTTACTCTGATAATTTATTTTTTCAAGTTAGACTCTCCAAATTCCAATCCTCCAAATTATCTTGCATTAATGAAAATTAAAATGATTGATTCACACAATAGATTCATTAAAGAAGATGATAAAAAACTTATTTCATCACCCATATAATTTCAATGAAATTTTTTCCACCATGAATGTGTTAGAAACCAAAAACCAAAAAAAGTTAGATCTATAATCCATTTTCAAGGCCCCAATTGTGAGCTTTTTTTTTTTGATCTTCTATACTGCCGATTTAGGTACATTTTCAAAAGAATTAAATTATTCCACGGATGTGTGGAAAAAAATAAAAATAATTAATGTCAAAATTTGGATCAATAAAGAAAATTTTGTAGCCAAAATTCCAAAATAATTTAAAACTATTATAAATTAAAAATTGGTCATTTTGATGATTTTTCTAAAAATACTACTAAAACCATAAAATTTTTAAATTTATATTAAAATAATGATTCGGTGGGATTTAAAGCATTTTTATTAGATTAAATTAATAGAAATTATTTTCAATACCACATAGAATCAGTGACCATCAGGTATGTTGCATTATTTACATATCCCTTTTTGAATATAGAAATATATACTGTGGATCTTGTAAAAATTTTCAAAAGAATGGTTTCAAAACATGATTCTATTTGGGTGATAGTGGATTGGATAAAAAATTAATTACATTTCATCACTGTTCCTAAATTAGAAACATTTTATGAATTGTAAAAAATCTGTTTCTTGGATGCAGTAAAGAGTCATGGCATACCAGTTTCAACAGTATCAGACTGAGATTCAATATATAGGTCTAATTTCTAGAAATACTCATTGTAATCCCACATGACATAGTTTAAAATGAACAGATTATATTATACTCATATGTATGGGAAATCCTAGAGGATGATACAAATATTTTAATATCTAATGTTGTCTTTTGTAATGTTTTTAAGGGTCTAATATGAGTATCACATGTTGTTAGTGGATTTATCATATTATAGTAGTTATCTATCAATGATACATGTTGATACTTGTAAATAATTATTGGTTTTCCCTTTTGTGGTAAAATTTCATTGGTGGAAATTGGTGTGAATTAATTGGTTGGACATTGACTTATCCAAGAGGAAAAAAATAATATTTAGTTCATTAAAAAATAGTTGGAGATGACTGAACATTTTAAGAAATCATATGCGTAACATCATCGATAGTCATTGTAATTCTAGGGAACTTATGATGTATTTTTTGGGGATCTATGCATGTATTGGACATCAAATTTTTTTGAACCATGTAATTGTATTCCCCCAAAACATAAGCCCTTCTAAGATGCATGAATGATTTGGTAAAATGGAATTTCAGCTAGAATTACTAACGTAGTTCAATGATGTGTATAATGTGTTTCATGTATCTTAGTTAAAAACGATTTAGCTTGATCTTTACAATGTGATTATATGAGACAATGTGGGCCATGAACATGATGCATAATTGGGAAATATCTCGATTCATATTGTGGATATGCAAGAGAACATCATGCATGAGAAAGGAATCAGTCTAGAAGGGGTTTGTGGATGCTTGGTGAAATTATGTAGGAAACAAGGGAACATGAGAATGAAATGATCCAAAATTGACCCAAATTTTTTCGGGATAGTAGTGTATTTATAATTCATGAGGATGGATATGACATTGTTGAGGATAATGTATCAACCCCTATTTCATCTATAAAACCATTTGAATATTCTTTTTAGTTTTAAATATATATTGGGGGATGTTTCTGAGGGTTTTTATGAATTTTGAAATGTATATGGTACATTTTAAAAGGTTCATGGTCGGTGATCATTTAGTGGAAATCGTGAAACACCTATAGAAAACCTTGAAAGGTGAACATTTGGCTTCTACATAGGTGCATGTGTAGGCACACTATTTTTCTAGACTGTGTGAAAACTCAATAGATGCCCTGAAAATTTGCATAAAAGTGTTTTTATAGTTGGAAAACAGTATATGTATTCATATGATAAAACCAATAATGTTTCATCTTGTGTAGAGGCTGGCACAAGGTCAGTGTATTTATTCCAAACCATGAAACCAAACTATGCGTAGTTAAAAATTTTGATCCTAAAATGTGGAATTTTCTTGGTATAAGATCTCAACCTCTCATTTTTAGATTTTTTACCCTAATATGTTTTTCTTCCTCACAAAGTATGTGTAATACCTCCCCACTGAACTGAGAGAAATCTCGAGGCCTTTCAGTGTGTGTTGAACCCCAATTTCCATGTTAAGTCTTTACTTTAGTAGGTATCCTTTGACCTACTTATCATAACTCTCCTGGATTTCTAGAAACTGTTAGCTATGGTTAGATCTATTGATTTTTTCCTCAATCCTGAAAATATAAGTCTTTGATAATTCTTTTTTTATGATATCTACTGTGAGTTTTCTGATATTCAACTAGGTTTTTTTGGGTGTTTATGTGTCATGAATTTTTTTAAATAATTCCCAAGGTATTTGGAATCCCAATCAATCAAAACTATTAGATCATAAATGCATTATATCATATTGATTGTTTTTCATTATCTTAAATTTGATTTTTTTGGTTATTCTATGTTGAGACCTTCTTTAGTGACAACTCTTGGAATTGTGATATTATTCCGTAATGTGATTTGAAATATGATTTAAAAGTTCTAATTTTAAATCAGTTGTTTCGTTTGATTCTTGGAAAATGGTTTGTGGAATGATTACAATAAATATATTTTTTTATTGAAATTGTATTGGTATGATTTCACTGGCATGGTTTTGGTTCATACATGATGGTGTGTGTTTGTATTTCATATAGGGTATAACATCCCAGGTAAATAAACGAATATGATATTTTCATTTTTATTAATATTTTTGAAAAAATAATATATTTTAATTCAAATCTTCTTTCTAATATAATTTATTTATATGGATAAATTATCTTTTAAATTAGTTTTAAAGGGTAATTAGATTATATTTTTACCATATAATCCAATGGTGTTCATTTGAATTAATTTCATTTTGTAAAATTTGAAAAAAAATAAATGTCAATCTTTAAATAGTTAATATTTCTTAAAAATATTGTTTTTGTTTTGACAATTGGAATTAATTTAAAAATAATTAATTTAACTTCTGGGTTTTGAATTTTTTAAAATAGACATCATTTTTAAATTTTGTATATCAAATAATCCTTAGGATGAAATTTTAGTATTTTTCTGAAAAACATCAATTTTTGATGAATAGTGAAACCAATAATTAGTAGTTTAAAATTTGAATTTTTCATTTAAATGAAATTTTACCGCTTCTGTGAATTAAATTTTCAAAATATGAAATACATTTTTGTTATTAGTGTGTAAAATGTGGTTCAATAAGATGAAAATTATTTTTGGTAAATAGGAACTTTTGACACTTATTTACCGCGGTTAAAGGTAAATAGGGTAATTCAATGTAAAAAAATTTAATAATAATACAAAATTACTATAACACTTGTCCTAACCTTATTGTATGAGTCTTGGTCAACCATGGGAATCGTTGGTTCGATTTTGGGACCCCATGGAGAAACATATGAGTGATAATGACACACTATTTTAATTAACATAATTTAAAGGAAAAAATGAAATAAACAAATATCTTTTAGTAAATCAATATTTTACATGGGGTTATATAAGTTATCATTTCTACTATAAATATTCATTAGAATGAGAAAATGATTTCCTAAATTATGGTAATTTTTTTTGATAATTTTTAGACATCAAATAAATAAAAAATTTTATGACACAATAATGATGCGGTGATTACCTCACTAATAAATGATTTAAATAAATAAGATTATAATGATTAAAATAACAACTCAAACCAGTCCATTTTTAATTGGATAA
This sequence comes from Viscum album, assembly GCA_963277665.1. NCBI lineage: Eukaryota > Viridiplantae > Streptophyta > Magnoliopsida > Santalales > Viscaceae > Viscum > Viscum album. The sequence continues at coordinate 817,823,040 of OY728127.1, forward strand.
ATTTATTTCGAACATGTGTCATATTATCTTAGACATAAGGATTTGTGGACTTTTTTAAACCGAATATAAGTTTATACTAGAATAATAGTTTCAAACTTTTCTAAAGAGCCCATCCCCCCCTTATAATAGGTCACCACTTCTAACCCATTCCACACAAATCTCAAGCCCCATGGATCATCCAAAATCTTCCAAATTAATCACCCTATATCACTCTCCACCTCCTTGAAGCCTTACCAGAGGATTAAGGCACTTCAAAAAGACATTTTGGTTCAAACCAAAGGGAGTTACCTGAATTAATGTTATATGCTTCTCTTAAGTTCATTTCATTTATTTTACATCTCTAACCCCTAAAATCATTTTATTAATTTGTTTTATAGAAACACATGTATCCTAAATATTCTATGATTTTTTATAAGAATTATTTGAACTACACTTACACACACCTCCATATAATGTGTGAAGAACATACATATTATGTGGATGGAAAACTATTGCCTCACGAAGCCATGGTTGTTCAATTTTCTCCTACCGCCTCACTTGGTGGCCATTAAGATGGAACTGTATTTATATATGATATATATTTTATTTATTTTTTCTTTATTATTATGTATTTTTCATTTATATCATATCATTATGGTTTCCATTTTTGGTAAACGTGGTATTTTCATTTGAAGAAGTGCGGACTACCTCCCCGTCAAAGTGATATGACTCGTTCAGGCCATACGTGGGATGTATAAATGATGGATTTAATGATATTATATATGATATTATACTAGAATTATAATATACCTATTTATCATTATGTTTTAATTCCATTAAATAAGAAATATAAATGAAATTAGCATTCATTCATACGTACGACTTACCGTCTCCAAGAACAGAGCATTTCATATCTTACCTCCACAAGTTATATACTATTATAAATACATATATATATTTTATATATGTGCTAAATATGGTATGTAAATCATTAATAAAATTATGGATATAATGGAATTTTGACCACACAGACAACATGTAAATATAAATAGTTTATTTTTGACTGAAGTGCCAAATATCGACAAAACGGCCATTATTAACAGAAATGATTACATATGGTTTATATCATGGTAATAAGTGATATAAAAGGAATAATAAACATGATAAAGGTTCGTAATCATGTAGAAATTAGCATTATTTTATTATTCAGGAAATTAAAGAATGAACGGGTCAAGTCAGACACAAGGTAAGGGAGCTTCTTAACCCAATTTCCATTATTTGGGATAAACTTCTACTTTTAGATTATGTCGTGCTATCATTATGTGAGATATAAATTTTTATATCATATCATGTATTTATAAATCATTTACATTTAATTATACTGAATAAACTCTATCGATATATTATATTTATAAAATGATCTTTGTAAGGGACTACATCTCAATCTTCATTCATTGAGGCATATTTCGATAATATATACATCCTTCATTAATACGGTGTATAATAAAACCCTTTGACCTTTACTTTAATTCAATGAGAATCTTTTTTCCGAAGCATTTTACTAAAATAAAATTTTTTAACTTTTGTAGCGACAATGACCTCTCCACCATTGTAATCGTTATTTGGATTCCCCTATAAGACTTAATGTTTTTTTAAGGAAAAGAAATCCCTTATTCTATTTCTTGTTGTTTTGTTATATATAATGTTTTTTTTGAAGTGGATTGATTATTTCAATATCTTGAAATGATTTCTTGTGATTACAAATGAAATTTCATTTTTGGAATGTTTTTATTTGCAATATTTTTGGTGTTGTGATTTTATAACGCTACATGGACAATTGACAGGTGGTTACGTTTTAATCCAAATGACGGGTGGTGCCGTGATAAACTAGGATAGGTGGTTACATTATAAAATAAAATTAATTTTGTACGGAAGTCGGCCATATGGCTATTCCATTTAGTGATATGTGTGGAAATCAACCGTACGGTTATTCTTTTTAGGAATATTTGGTCCAAAGTTACCTTTATTTGTTATGCGTTCTTTATATGGGTTTTATGGCCATATTTTGGTTATAAAAAGGTAATAATTGACCATATTTTCAGTTAAGAGTATTTAATACTCTATAAAGGTAAAAATTATTACATATGATAAATTATTCCTGGTTTACATGTTGTTTGGAAAAACTAATAGTTTTCCATTATTTTGTATCTCTTACTGAGATTTGTTTACTAATCCCATGTTTTTGAAATGTTTTTCACAGGACATATAGTGGAATAGGGTCATGTATGGGATCATGGAAATGTCATGTTGTCTAATACATGGAACTAGACATGACTATTTTTTTCCAGAGTTTTTATTGTGTGAAAAAATAGAAACTGTGTAAAAGTGTCTACTTTATAATTTTTAAATGTAATGTAATAGTTATGGCCTAATTCTCTAAAACTCTAAAACTGAAAAGATCTTAAATGTGAATTATTCATTTAATTTAAGATTGTCTAGTGTTTAAGGCTGAGTCCCAATAGTTGGTTTCAGAGGTTAGTTTGAAAAACATTAGGAGTTAGGGTATTGCTAAATTAATATCAATAAAATTAATTTTGGTTAATATTGAAATGATAAAGCATTTACAGATTACCATGTTGCTTCACCTAAGATATTTCTGTGTCTAGAATGGTTTTTCATAGAGGAAACATGGCAGTTATGATAGAAAGGCGTAAAGTGGGAAATGACCTTCAAAATCAATATTCTGAGTTCTTCGTAATCATAATTGAATTGTTTGTTGCGGTGAAGGATTAGTTGAATCACGTGATAAATGGTGGTTGTATTTATAGAGAATATTTTATATTTTTTCTAGAATTTAAGAGGACCATGAAATTAATTTAAGGGTTGACTTGAAAACCTTAAAATAAACGAAACTATATGTGAAATTCATGAAATGTTTCTTTTGGTTTAGACAAATTTCATTCATGGGTCACATTGTTTCCAAAATTTGCATAAATGTGGATCCTACCATAACATAAGTCATTGAATAATTTCCAAGACCCACAAATCTAACTAAGATCCATAGTTTTCTTGTTCTGGTAGGTTATTACCAAAGTATTTTTGATAATTTTCCATGATTATCTAGTCTAATGACTAAGTTAACTCGAAAAGTTGTTAAGGTCATTTGGAAAAAAGAAAGTGTTGACTATTTTTAGAAATTGAAAATAAGATTGGTGAATGATCTTGTTTGGGAACTACCTTCCAGAAATGTTGAGTTTGTTATTTATAGAGATTTTTTGTTGAAAAGACTTGGGTGTGTCCTTATGCAGAATGATCAGGTAATTGATTATGTATCACATCAGTTGAATCCTCATGAGTTAAATGACCCTACACCAGATTTGGAATTAGCAGCTGTTTTTTTGCTTTAAAAAATTGGAGGCATCTTTTGTATGGAGTAAAGTGTGAAATATATACTCATTACTAATGTTTGAAGAATATATTCACTCAGAAATAATTAATCATGAGACAGAGAAGATGGTTGGAATTAATGAAGGATTATGATTGGACAATCCATTACCACCTAGAAAAAGAAAATAAAAGTTTCTGATTCTTTTATTCAAAAAAGTAATTCTTCATTAACCATGCTACATTTGGTACGAGATCATATGGTTTTTGATTTGATTAACTTTGGCATAGAAGTATTTGGTGTAGAAAATTCTTCTGTTTTGTTTTATTAGTTAGTGAAATCATCTCTCTTAGAAATAATTAGGAAAGCGTAGAAAGAATACAATGAGTTAAAGAAAATAGTATAGTTAGTTTAGAATAGGAAGTTTCATGAATTTAACATTTATAATGATTGTGTTTTGAGATTTCGAAAAATATTATGTGTGCCTTGTGATTCACAGTAGAATAATGAGTTGTAATGTGGTGCTCATTGTTCCTCATTTTCAGTTTATCAAAGAAGTACTAAGATGTACAGAGATCCTATGAAGTATTAATTGTGGGATGGAATGAAAAGAGATATTGCTGATTTTACTTTGATGTGTTTGACTTGACACAAGGTTAATGTAGAGTGACATTAACTGAAAGGTATTCTCTAGTCATTACCAGTGCCAGAGTGGAAATGGGAAAATATATCCATGAAATTCGTTGTGTAATTTCCAAAGACATCTTGATGTAATAATGCAATATGTGTTATTGTTGATTTATTGAATAAATCTTCTCATTTCCTTCCTATTTGAGATATTATGTCTGTAGATCATCTTTCACAGTTGTATGTTAAAGAGATAGTCAGTTTTCCTAGTTTTCCCTAGTCTATTGTATCTGATCATGATCCCAGGTTTACTTCTAACTTTTGGAATGGACCTCAGAAGTCGTTGGGTACTAGATTAAATTTTAGTACATATTTTCTTCCTCAATCAGATGGGCAGTAAGAATTAACAATTATGACCTTGGAGGATATGCGACATTCATGATCACTGGATTAACATGGATGTTGGGACCAACATGTTTCTTTGGTAGAATTTTCTAATAATAATTGTTTAAATTCTAGTATACAGATGGGTCCATTTGAGACATTATATGGGAAGCAATGTTGAAATCCAGCTTTTTGGGATGAAGTAGGTGAATGGAAGCTGATGGGACTAGAATTGGTAGAAGTGATGGCAGAAAAAGTTCAGTTGATTCAGAAGAACATGAGAACAGCTCAGAGTTGGATGAAAAGTTATGTGAATAACTAGAGTAAGAATCAATCTATTGAGGTATGTGATCATGTCTTTCTCAAAGATTCTCCTTGGAAAAGTGTGATGTGTTTTGGTAAGAAGGGAAAGTTGAGTCTAAGGTTTATAGAACCCTCTGAAATCCTAGAGAATGTTTGATTAGTAGTTTACATAGTGGATTTACGTCCAATTTTATCATAGGTATATAATGTTTTTAATGTTTTAATGTTGAGAAATTATATGGCAGATCCATCTCCTTTTTTGAACCCAAAGGTAGTTTAGTTGGAAGATAATCACCCTTATGAGGAATAACCAGTCCATATTCAAGACCATAAAAGAAAGAGTTCCGGAATAAGGTAATTCACTAGGTAATGGTTTTGTGTAAAACCCATATGGTTGAAGAGGCAACTTGGGATTCTGAAAATTCTCTGAGGGATAAATACCCCCACTTATTTGAAAAGTGAATAAAAATTGCGAGGACACAATTTGAAAAAGGGGGAAGGATGTAACATCCCTCGTAAATAATAGAATATGATATTTTCATATTTATTAATATTTGTGAATTAAATATTAATTTTACATTAAAGAAGATTACATTTTCGATTTCTTACTTGATACACAACAACGAGTTTCATTTATATCATACATTGCACACAACGTTGGGTCATACTGAAAAATAATAATATAATATTATTATTTTAAATGGTAGATAATGCCTAGTAATTGAATTGGTGGGAATTAACAAAACTAGATAAAATATGAATATACATGATTGTTTAATTTTTTTACATTGATCCAATAAATGTTAGTGGTATAAAATGTGAATTAATCTAATTTTAAGCATAAATACTCTAATATTCATTCCAATGTCAATATACTACATTTTGATGGAGAACCCTCTTTAAATATAGTTTCTGTAACATTTAGATGTTCTATTTGTCCAAATGATAATATTTTATAGAATCAGGACCTGAAAATTTACATTGGGTAAAATTTAGGTAATTTTCTGATTAAATTCATTTTGTAATGAATAGTGAAAAAATACTGTATTTTAATTCAAATCTGATTTTTAATATAATTTATTAACCTGGTTAGATTATATTTTTAATTGATTTTAATGTGTAATTAGATTATATTATTACAATTTAATTCAATGGTTTTCATTGAAATTAATTTCACTTTGAAATTTGAAAAAAATAAGTGTCAATCTTTTGATAGTTAACATTTCTTAAAAACACGCTTTTTGGATTGACAATGGAAATTAATTTTAAATTAATTAATTCAAATTTTATGTTTTGAATTTTGTAAAATAGACATCATTTTCATATTTGGAATATCGAATATATCTTTGGACGAATTTTTTTTATTATTCTGAAAAACATCAATTTTTGATTAATAGTGAAACCACTAAGTAGCAGTTTAAAAATAGACATTTTCGTTTAAATGAAATTTTATCACTTCTGTGAAATTAATTTCAAAAATCCAATATACATGGTTATTATTATAAATTAATATGTGGTTCAATAAGGTGAAAATAATTTTTTGGTGAATAGTAATGTTTGACTTTAATTTACCACAGTTAAATGTAAATAGGGCAATTCAATGTAAAAGGAATATTATAATAATACAACATTACCAAAACACCATTAATAAAATTATTGGATGAGTCATGGACGGCCATGGCCATATTTGGGACGTTTTTGGGACCCCATAGATCCACTTATGAGTGATAAGGACACATTCTTTTAATTCAATTAAAATAAATAAATAATGACATAAAAAATATATTTTAGTAAATCACTTTTTACATGGGGTTATATAATTTATATTTTTTAATATAAATATTCTATGGAAAGCTAAAAAGATTTCCTACATTATAGTATTTTTTTTATAATTTTAATACATAAAATAATTAAAATTATTTATGAAACAATAATGATGGAGAGTATTCCTCATTGATAAATGATTTAAATAAATAAGATTATAATGATCAAAATAATATCTAAAACCTATCCAATTTATATTAGATGAATTTATTTAGACTGTGAGTCATACTATCTTTACCATTAATGATTTTTTGTCATTTTTAAATATATTATAGGTTTATAATAAAATAATTATTTCAATCTTTCTTAAGGAGCCCCTCCTCCCCATTATAAAAGTACACCACTTCTATCCCATTCCTCACACCACTGAAGTCCCCAATATCATCCTTAAATGTCCCAATTAAGCTCCCTATGTCACTCTCCAACTCTTAGAAGCCTTACCTTAGGCATAAGGCATATAAATTAATCTTTTGGGTTCAAACCAAAGGGAGTTACCCGATTTAATGGTAATACTTTGTCTTAAATTGTTTTCTATTCTTTTACATCTCCAACCCCTAAAATATTTATATTCCTTTATTTTTTAACAAATATAGTATCTTAAATATACTAGGATGTTGTTATAATAAGGATTCTAACTACACTTACACACCTCCATCTAATGGATGAAGAACATACTATTTCTGTGGATGGAAAACTAACGCCTCAGGAAGCGATGGTTCTTCAATTATCTCCCTCTCCCACTCATGGTGGACATTAGGATGGCACTGTATTTATATATGATATATATTATTTTTATTTTTTCTTTATTCTTGGTCCTTTTTTATTTATAGAATATTAATATGGTTTCAATTATGGGTAAAGGGGGTAATTTCATTTGAGGAAGTGTGGACTACCACCCCCTCAATATGATATGACTTGTTCATGAAATACATGGGATATATAGTGGATGGATTGAATGATATTATATATAATATAATAATATAATTATACTGTACCTATGTATCATTATGTTTTCATTCCATTAAATATGAAATAGAAATGAACGTAATGTTCATGCATACATACGGCATACCTTCACCATGAACTGGGCATTTCATTTCTTACCACTAAAAGATTATTTCTGTTAAAAATACATATATATACTGGATATATAAGCTATATATGGTAGCTAAATCATTAATATAATTTTTTATATAGTGGAATTCTGCCCACATAGAAAACTTGTAAATATAAGACGTTCTTTTTTGACTCAATTACAAATATCTACAGAATGACCATTATTAACTTAAATAATTACATAATGATTATAACACAGTAATAAGTCATATAAAAGGAATAATAAAAATTAAAAGTGTTCTTAAGCATGTATAAATTTACTTTAGTTATTTATTCAGGAAATTAAAGAACAAACTGGTCATTTCTAACATGAGGTAAGGGAACTTCTTAACCCAATTTCCATTCATTGGGTTAAACTTCTATTTTTTATTATATCGTACTATGATTTGGTGAAATATAACATTTGATATCCTATCTTTTATATATACATGATTTATGTTTAATTATATTTAATACAAAGTATCGATATATTTTATTTACAAAATGATCTTTGTAAGGGACTTCATCTAAATCTTCTTTCATTGAGGTATATTTCTAAAATATATACCTCCTTCTTTTATACGGTGTATTATAAAACCCTTTGAATTTTACATTCATTCAAAGGGAATCTTTTTTATTCGAAACCTTTTACTAAACAAAAAAAAAAGAAAAGTTTTTAATGTTTTTGGAAACAGTGTCTTCTCCACGACTGTAATCCGTTTTGGCTTCCTCGATAATCCTTAATGTTTTTTAATGAAAAATAAATCTATTATTCTGAATTTGGGTGTTTTGTAATTGAAAATGGTTTTTGAAATGGATTGATTATTTAAATATATTTAAGTGATTTCTTATTATTGAAAATTAAATGTTAATAGTGAAATGTTTATATTAGCAATATTTTATGTGTTATGATTTTATAAAGGTATTAGGACATTTGGCGGGTGGTTATGTTATGAAGGAAATGACGAGTGGTTTCGTGATCAACCAATATGGGTAGCTATGTTATAACCTCCAATTCATTGGGTATTGATCTCGGCCATATGTCTATTCCATTTAGTGATATGTGTGTAAGTCGACAGTATGGTTATTCCATTTAAGAATGTTTTTGTCCCAAGTTTCCTTTATGTGTTATGTGTTCTTTATATGGGTTTTATTGTAATCTTTTGGTTACAAAAAAGGTAAACAATGATCATTTAATCAATGAAGAGTATTTAATACTTCATAAAGGTGAAAATTATTACTTATGATAATGTATTGATGGTATACTTGTTGTTTTAAAAAATTATCAGTTTTCCTTCCTTGTGCATGCCTTACTGAGCTTTTTTATACTCATCCCATGTTTTGGAAATGTTTTTCACAAAACATATAGTGGAATAGGGACTTGGATGTGATCAAGGAAAAATCATTCTATCTAAAACATTGAACTATACATGTCTCTTTTTTCAAGAGTTTATATTTTTTGAAAAAAGGGAAACTGAGTAAAAGTGTCTACTTTGTAATTTTAGAAATGTAATGTAATAGTGTTTTCCTAATTCTCTAAAACTCTAAACCTGAAAAGAATGACAATGAGAATTATGCAATTAATTCATGATTATGTAATGTTTATGATGATGTCCTTATATGGTGCATGGTTGAAAGATGAAATGGTGTTAGGTTCCATTGGTTTATTAGAATATGGGATTTTGGTAACCTTTTAATGACATGGTAAATCGATGAGAGACTGCTCATGAGAATTAAACTCTCACCAAGGTTTTCATGGGGGTATGTGTGGCTGGGGATGCATTTTGCTAAATGTTTTGTGAAATGGTTAAAATACATTCTTTCTCTAGTTATATGGAATCAATTTTTATTTGGAAAATATTTTCCATATAAATATTATTTATTTGAGATATTTTTAAATTTTTTTATTCATTTGGTTTAGATAAATTTTTTCATGTAAATATGTAATCATTTTCCATCCTAGTATCCTGAGGTGGGATGTCATTTGGGGGAAGGTTGTTGAGTTTCATTACCCACCCCAACATTGGATCATTTTGGATCTATTAGATATTGTATATCGAGATATATGTAATGGAATGTTATCACATTTATTTAGTGTTATTTCATGGTACTCCAAATTTTTATGAGTCAGATCCTTACAATGTCTGGAGGTGTGGAGGTATGTCTTTTGAGTCATTCAATTTTTTATTAGTATTCTATTGTGTACATTTTTTAGTAGTCTTCCGATGTGGTAATATATTATAGTTTGGATTTTTTATCACTGTTATTTCATTGATTTTTTTTGTGATTTTGATCATTATTATTAATGGTAATTTTCATTAGACATTTTTTGTTTTGTTTTTTTATTTATAATGGGATATGTTTCCCACAATGGTATTTAACCCTCCACCATTGTTTGCAGCCTTTGGCATCCCGGGGTTGTATCATATGGCTAATAAAAAATTCCACAACAAATCAATACAATGAGGATGAGAGGTTTGTTATAATAATCCAATCTATATTAATAGTGTGTTTTCTCATGATGAGTCTCGAGGAACTCTTGATTTTTTTCTCTTTATGATTTTATTGGATGTATCAGAATTCCTTGTTTTTAGCATCATGTGCTTGTGTAGAGGATTCTTTTATTTTTTAAGGTGTATTTCGTTATCATTCAGATATGTATTATGTTACTAGTAACATTGTAGGGGAATAATATTTCATGGTTCTGATAACTATGAATCCTACAGTGTCACTTGATTATATATTTTTTCATTATTGATTAAAACTCGTGATTTTATTAATGTCATGGTTTTTGGTGTCACCCAATGGTGCCCTCAACTAGATTGGTCACATATCTTCAAGCACATTTCCCCAGTTTCCTAAGGATGCCGACTAAGAGTGTAGGCCATGGTCTGATAATGGGGAAACTATACCCATGTTGGAAGACTAAACATAGTAGAAACAAGTTGTAAACAACTGTGGAAGTAGTAATATCATCAACCAAATGAAAATAACAGAAGTATAATATATTTGTAAAAAATGGGGCATATATAAATTATGCATGTCACATGTGTCTAGGAAAGTATAAAAACAAGTTACAATGATGGAAATACTATACTAAAACCAATGTACAGAATAATAGTAAACTCCAACAGCATCGTAAGACTCATAATTTCCCCATTTTCTCTAGCTCCAACTACAATCATGTAACTAATGAAAAATTCACTTTCCCTTACATATACCTGCAAGAATATAATCTAATTTTTTCCAAATTCATCACCCAAATAGGATGTCCGAAGAATCCTATTAGAAAACTACCACATTTTTTTTCTTAAATATTAGTGACTATATATAACATGAAAATTGAAAATTGATTCAATAAACAAGGAAGTACTCAAAAGAAAAAAATCATACAGTTTCCAATTACATTAATTTACACTTATTTAATTATTCATGTCATGGAATAATGAATCTTAGGATATAGACTAATCCCTGTATCTCCATGTATAATATAAAAAACATACATCTCAAAATTCCATCAAAGCAGTTATGTATGACCAAATAAAATATTTTCATTTCGCTTGAAAAAATAATCATAATCATTCAATTATTTTAAATTATCCATCTAGTAATGTTATCATTATTTATACCCTGTAGTTTAACATATCATCAAATTAAAATTAATGAACCTCTAGGAAATCTCACACAGTCTAACCCATTTGGTCCCACATATCACAACTCATTTACAAACGACCACCTGGGTAGCTCTCATGGTTAACTCCCCTCGACCCGAATAGAATAAATAAATTGTAATGAACACTTGTAATCTCTCAAATTCAATTCCCTAGTGTCCAAAATTCATTTAATAATGACCCTTTTGGTAGCTCTCATAGCCTAACCCCTCTGGCATATGACCACCTGGAAGCTCTCATCATCATAGCCTATGGGTTGACGTATCAACAATTATATATAATGAACCAACCTTAGGAAGGTCTCACAATAGATTCCCCTTAGTCAACATTCACAATGTGAAACACATTAATCTCAAATAAACAGTAACAACACTCCAACAACATGATCCATAGAAACAAAGAAAGTGTAACATGAATTCCTAGACCTAAGGGCCATAATAAATTAAAACAAGGAATCATGAAAAATATTATGTTATAATACCAGATGAGTAAAAAGTACACTTTTATCAATAAAAGAAAACATAACATGTAATAAGGATTGTCGAATTTGAAAAAAAATAAGCCAACATGTGTATTCCGCACAAGAAGCATATATAATCCAATGTAAATCATGTAATGACACAAACCACCTACATTGATGTTTTATGAAGAACAGTCTTGAACGGTGTCCCATGAATCGGCCTAGAATGATGTATATCTATGAATATGGAAAAAAATGTATCCCCGATAACTTACGAGGGATGAGGAATCAAGAAGAAATGCACTAGTGAAAGAGAAAACTCACTAGAGGGAATCTAACGCACCCAATGAAATCTCAATCAGAGAGTGGATTGAATATTTGGAGGAGCTAGAATTTCATTTTATATTCATCACTCTCCTGAATGAAACATGGGATGAAGAAGGGAATTCTGGAGATGAGTTTTTGGAACACACCAATTTATCAAATAAAATGAAAAGTACATGGCATGTTCATTTAATTTACATGGCGTGTACTTGCATCAACTGGTCCCATCATTATAAGACCTTCTAGGTCACCTACACCACCAGGTAATCAGCTATTACAGGCCTAGTACATGGATTCACACGACAACTGGGTACAAGATTTGTACTATGTAGTACATGATGACTAATTATAAATTTACAATTTCTTCCTATTTCCTTAGAAACATCATAAATCTAGATCCATACATGAAATGAAGATTTTATTTCTTACAAACATCCCCCTTAAATAAATTTGTCCCCAAATTTCTCTTTTAAGGGAGGTAAAGAAGAAACTTCAATAAAATTTGGCCACTATTATCATACATTGGCCTCCCACTCCCATGTGTCATCCTATACCCACCCTTTCTACAGTAGCAACTGTAGTAGAGGAACAGACCGGCCATGAAGAACATTCATTCTGTGATCCATAATCCAAATAGTGTGCTCCTCCATGAATGAATCTGCCTCCAACTCAACCTCATTTTGTTGAAAATCATTAGACGAGTCTAATAAGTTTTGTCGTATCTATGAAACATAAAAGAGGTCATGCATAACCTGGTACCTCTGATGTAATGTAAACTAATAGGCAACTGGAATGACTCTCTTTGAAACCACAACAAGTCTGATGTATCTCGGGGAAATATTTCTCTATCTCCTAATCCTCATGTATCCCATCCTCTGTGAGACATGTAAGAAAACCTCATCTCCAACCTCAAACTCAAGAGTTCATCTTTATAGATCTGTATAAGATCTCTGTTGAGACTATGCAGTAGCCATCCTCGTCCAAATAAAATCTAACTTCTCAGTGGTCTCTGGGAAAAGACAAGGTCCCATTATAGCTACCTCTACTCCCAATAAAAAACCGTGGGTTTATCAGAATGTCGTACCATACATATCCTCATCATCTTCCATATGAATCAATTACAGAAAGCTATTATTGTGGGAACAATCCACTAGGGGTATGTGTCTCTCCCAAGATCCCCTGAAATCTAGGATTCATGCTCGAAACATGACCACCAGAAAGTGAATCGTGTTCTCAGACTTTCCATCTGTCACGGGATTGTATGTCTTACCCAGTAGTACATGTGTACCCAAATCTCTATACTGTCCATTCCAGATATGAGAAATAAATCGATCTTCCAATTCTGAAATGATAGAGTTTGGAACCCCTTGAAAATGTAGAATATCTCAAATTAACAACCTTCCAAGATCCTCGATGCTAATGATTTTCTTTGATAGGAAATAAATGTGCAATCTTCATTAGTCTATCGATAACTACCCAGATCACATCATTCCCTTGAGGTGACTTTGGAAATCTACCAATGAATTCCATAATGACATATTTCCACTTCCACTCGGGAATGAGTATCTATTTTAATATCCATTCTAGTCGATGATGCTCCTCCTTCACCTACAGACAGGTTGAATATATCATAACAAAACTAGCTACATCCCTCTTTATACCTACCCCCAATACTGACCGTGTATATCTTCATACATCATTGTGACCCATGATGAACATCCTAAACCTATGATGGAAAATTCCTCATCTACTAATCAAATATGTCTTCTAACACCCATATGAGTCCCTAAAAACACAAGACCTTGTCTTCATTAGTGGTCCACACGGGTTTAGGGTCCTCACCTAACACACTCTCTTGAAGGAATAGGCCTTTGGAATTTGATAGCAACCTTATTATCACTTCATCCATTAGAGTAAAGGTAGGAAATATATAAGAATGAAATCCCTTCCCTATATATCGTGAAACTCCAAATGCATATCAATGAATAGAGCCATAAACTTCCTCTCACTACTGGTCTCCTGAACTTCTTGTATCTGAGTCCTCCTACTCAACTCATCAGCCACTGTGTTTCCTTTCCCAAGCGTGTAGGCATGCTCAATTTCAAAATACAGAAGGTACTAAACCCAACTTCTCCCTCTAAAATTTTGATCACACTATGTAAATATATTGTTGGGAATCTTATGGTAAGTGTATACCACAAAATTATCTCCCAAAATGTAATGTATCCAATATCATAAATCATGCACCACTACAGAAAACCCAAAATCATGTGTTGTGTAAATCCTCTCATGTGGGCTGAACTGCAGTGACCCATACGGAACTAATCCTTCCCACTGCATAAGAATTTCTCCTAGCCTAATACCTGATGCGTCGTAGTTAAGGGTGTAACTCAGGCCCAGCTCTAGAAAAATTAGAATCATTGATAAATTCAATCTCGCTTTCATCTCCTGAAAGGCAGAATCACAATAAAATGTCCACAAGTACATCACACTATTCTTAGACAATCCATTAATGGTTCTGCTATGTGTGAAATGTCTTGTATAATGAACTTTTAGTAAAAATATATCCATATAAAACTTCATACCACATATAATATCTTCAGATTCTCCTAAGAAACTACTAATCACACTTTCTCTGGGTCCACTGACACTCCTATCTCTGAGATAACATGGGACAAGAAGTGAATATGGTACATCCAAAAGTGGAAGTGTGAGATATTAGCATATAACTGATTCTCAATCAGTGTACTCAAATTATCTCAAGATGGGTGGCATGGCCGTGTATAGTGTTAGAGTACACCAAGATATCATCCATAATGGATACAAAAATATACAATTAAGTATGGAAAACTCAGTTCATCTGTGCCGTGAAAAATTCTGGCAGGTTCGTAATACCAAAAGACATAAAAAATACTCATATAGACCATACCTGATCCAAAGAGAAGTATGATGTATATATGATGATATAACATGCAACTGATGATTACCAAAGATCAATTCAACAATCGATAACACCCAGTATCCTTGAAGCTGATCAAAAAGATCATAATTCCATGGCAAGGGAAATCGGTTCATGACCATAAACTGTTACAACTTCAAATAATACACCTAAATTCTGAGGTTACCATCTTCTTTCATTGAAAAATGGACAAGTGACCTCCATGGAGGAGTAATGGGTTAGATGAAACCATTCACCTAAAACTCCTCTAAATACATATTGAGCTTCTGTAACTCTAGTGTAACCTTCCAATAAGTAGGAATGGACACCGGTTCCACACCTGGAAGAAGATCAATAGATAATTATACCTATGAATCTAGAGGTCATGCATAAATTTAATCTAGAAAGACATTTCTAAAATGATCCACCACTAGATGAAAGTCCATATCTGAAGTCCAATTGTTATCTCTATATAAACTAGTAATCTAGGCTATAATTCCTCCCAAACCATTTTACTTGGGTCTAGTTCATCTCACCTAGACATCTCAATCTCATTTGTGTAAAAAATACCCTTCCTCTGGTTATGTGAAACTCACCCTCTTGTGAAAGCAGTCAAAAAGGTCCTATAAAAAGACTAAGGAGACCTTTTTGAGATTGATATCGAACCCTATCATATCTGTGACAAAGGGGTACCGTAATAAGTGACACCCACCAATATCAATAAGGCACTTTTTCACCGACATACCCTATCCATCCTGATCCACAACAGAGTGTCTCGAATCATAACATCCTCAAAAGTAATGATACAGAGCCCATGTATCTCTATAATGGAAACAAATAAAAAACTAAGGGAAATGCCTATTTCAAAAAGAGAATAAGCTAAAACTATGGAAACTAGAATTGTACCTCTAACTGAAGAGGGCCCCTAATCCTTCTCTTTCTGGGTATTCTACTATACAAATGTATAACCTATGTCATGGACCTAAAACCATGCCTGACTACCCGGAGCTGATCCACTGTTCTTTCCATGTGAACCTGTAGCCTTACTAATAATACCACAACCACCTCCTTGGCCTGAATGGCCTAAAAACTATAGTTCCCTAACTAATGAGAAATTTGTGGTCATGCTCCTAAACGTGGTTTCATAAACAATCCCCTGTCACTCGCTGCTAGTGAGAAAACAGAGAAAAAACATTGAATATGACATATCTTTCTGCAAAATTGGCACTCAACTAGGTCCTTCAGGAAATGTGGTCTCGTATGCCCACTCTTCCCGCACTAGTTGAATACCTCCTAGCTACCTGGAGAAAAATTGTATAAAATATCATTATAGTGTTTTTTGAAATTTTTTGATGGGGTACAAGCCCTATATGTTCAACTGCATTGGATACAAGCCCCCATCTCTCTTAGATCGCGCTCAGTAATAATTGCCTAGTCCACTATATCCTTCATAGTAGTCATCCTGAAGACATTCAACTACGATCAATTTTCATACTAGAGAAAATCATCAGATCTCTTAGAAAATGATAAATTGTCACCTCCCAGCCCATGTGTGAATCACTTTATCTCTATAAAATAGGTATAACACTCCATTATATAAAGAGAACCTAGTTAAAAATGTATGAACTCTCAGGCTCAGTAATCCATGAACGTCTCAGCATAGAAGAATTCATATAAGGGCCTCTAAAACACTTCCCAAGTCATATCTCAGTGATGTCCAGTTTGTGATATAACGTCCCACCATCTCTTGGTGGAATCATGTTGCATGTATGTTTTGAGCTTTTCCCTCCTCTCAGGAGGAATCTCTCAATGATGAATGATAGAAAGCATCTCCTCCAACCATGACTATGTAGCCTATGGTACTCCACCCATAGAAAAACTATGAGGATAATGATGCTGGAATACCCACATCTCCTCATCCATAGATGGGTAAGGACGCATTTCTCTCTAGAATGTCTTTAATATCCTCCAAAATCCTTCACAAAACTATGTATCAGCAACGTCATTCGGTATTACAGCTGGTGCAAAGATACGCATGATGGGAGGATATTTTGGAAGTCCCTGGTCCACCATTTTTGATTTCTGATCATTTCCGTTTATGTAGAATACATCCAAAGGACAACTCAGTGGCATGAATCTATAAGGTAATTCTCACACCTCTGTGGAATGTCATCAAGGAAAACAACATATATGTTCATGGATTGAACAGGAAAATTAATACATTCATATTTTACAAAACATGGTTACATAGTGTGTATTTCTACCACACAACATGTTTCTTTTAAGCCATAAGTTTGGTGTTTACCACTTCCAAACCTCGTCAAGTGACACCCCTACAAAAAACATGTTCATCCTGAGACACGATGGGTACTTGTATTTCTTCCCTCCATCCTAGGTCCTTCTACATGGCCAGAATTACACATTTCCCTCCTGGGTAACACAACATGGTGTGTTCACCCTAGACATAGCATGTACAACCTATTTTTTCATCAAACCGTGTTACATGGTCGGATACACAGTTATTTACGGAATGACATGTACTCTAAGTACAGGGCGTGTTCTACCAATCATTTCCAACCATGTGTCTCTACACACATAGACAGTGACACTTTTAAATACTACATGGTATGTACATACACTTCACGTTTTGTACATAAGAAAAGTTTTTTTTCAGATCAGAAGAACACATGGATTGTGTTCATAAACATACACACATTGTTGTCCGGGTTTTCATATAGTAATCCTCAAAAAAATTCTCTCAAACCATTAATTTCATAAAATTTTGTCCAATTCATAAAAAAATTTATCATGTAACATTCCATACTCCCCACAAGTCAATGTGTTCCCACTTTATTCATTTCATATCCTAAATAAATGAAATTAATGTTCTAACATGATCCACTAAATTCTATTACAATATGGCCAATAACACGTAAGGAACCAAAGTTTTGCATCCATCCAAATAAAACATTACAATTTCCAACAGCCTGTCAAAATTGATGAAATTTTATCAAGACAATATATCACAACAACATGCATATCTAGTACAACATCATTCACAATAACATGAAATTATTAATGCATCATAAATGTCATGACATGAATGCATGAAATGTGATCTCTT